>OY288108.1:116876763-118102558 GCA_958431115.1 Syrphus vitripennis | reverse complement strand
ATGAAACTTATACCCCCTCATCGCACAAAGCTAAGATCACCTAACACCCATTAACTTCAAAAGTCATACCTAGCAAGTCTAAGAAAAAATAAAAAAAAAAATAGTCAACACCATCGACCGGAATGTGATACCTTTTGTTATTCTGCTCTGATTTGCCTATACCTACTCTCTTAACCTCAGAATATATTTTTGTTTATTAATGCAAAATAATAAAAAAAAAAAAAATTATAATAAAAAAATAAATTAAAGATAAAATAGCAGATCATTCTACTTCTCATTCGTATGACTTCCAGACTTCTTTGGGCTTCGTTTCGGCTTGTGTCTCTCCTTCCTACCAACAAACTCATTTATCAGCAGAGTATCTATTAGTTGTGGAAAAATAAGAATCATAATAAAAATAAATAACACTATGCTGATAATCAGACCCCAAAGGCCGGCTCAAATGTCGAATATCTTGGGCAGAAGTGTAAAGAGCAAACTGCCACGACACGATATGACATACACTGCAAACTATAACATTCCCCAAGAAGGTAGGTAGGTTTTGGTATCTCCTAACGACCCCCCTATTCTCTGAATGCACCCCTCTTGTCTAAAAGTTTGCGCCCCAATGCAACCGCTGAACGTAACCTTTTGCAATCGGGTGAAATAAGCACTCACAAAACTAGACTGGTAAAAAAGATGAAGATGAAATAAAGCAGTAGAGTATCAACAGCAACACACAAGAAAAAGAAACAACTTCAAACATACATACATACATACAGAAATATGTTTATGAATATATATAAGTGAAGGAAGCATCTTTCTCTCTTTCTCTCTCTCTCTCCCGTCCGCTTCCGATGTTGCGTCTGCGTGCAGCTTACTCAAGAGTAGAGTTGCCATTGACGCTTCACCAAATTCAAATAATGTATTTTCTATCTTAAATTAATGTTTTTAGTGCATGCATAGCGTGCAGCCATAAAAATATCCGTTTATGAGCTTTTACATACTCGTACGATGCACTTTATTGCTGCGTCGAAAATTAAACTTAGGAACCTATGCAGGCGTTAGTAATTTACTAAAATTATTAAATTGAAAAATTTCAATTTCTACTCAGTCTCGTATGATTAAGTCTGGTCTCGGTCTCGTCCTCGTCGTCGTCCTCGTACAAATTCAGAATTTGTTCTATTTAGTCTTTTTTTGTGAGAATAATCAGAAACAACCATTTTATTCTACACGGGAAAATATAACCACATAAAATAGAAGAAAAACTATAAGATATCGGTATGATTTATTTAATAAATTATTAGTTTGGCATTTAGTTTTTTTTTATATTTTCCTAGTGTCAATTATTTTTTTTTCTCAGTATTGATCTTCCAATTCCCAGCCCAACACTATAACTCATTGCCAAATTCACAATAGCAAATCGCAATGTTGATTACCTCAAATAAATTGCTTTAATAAATACATGCAATCAAAATATAATATTTGACTAAATATTTAAAACCATTCCACGGCAACTCTGTTTCTGATCTGCTCTATATCACAGTATGGGTGATATTTGCTCTGACATTTATCCGCAAAAATTGTTTACTAAGAAGAAGCAAACGAAAATAATCAAAAAAAAAAATTGTAAGCCAGAGCAAGGTGGCTTGGGGTTCAAATGTGTATACGATGTACGAAGAATATAGTCGAATAAGCGACAAACGGACGAACAGACGCTGACGACGCCTACATAATGCCGTGTCAAATGCAAAATGCCAGAGCACGACATTTTTGCTCTAAACCAGCTCGACCAGATATCTTATGTATATGTAAGGCAAGTTCAACCTATCGAATAGCTAAATATAGAGGTACATACATATTGCAGAATAAAACAAAATTAATTTATTATCAGTAGATAGGTATTATATTTTTTTTTAATTTTTCATATACGAAGAACATAATAGTTAATATTAGCAAAGTTAACAACTATGTCTTAATCCTGAAAAGGTACAAATATAATAAAAATATATAAAAGTTCAGGCATGGGGGCGGAAAATAATATTTTAAAAGAAATATAAACTATTAAAATACCTAAAAGCATCTCAGGGAAGAGGAATAAAAGGCAAAAGGCGAGACACACAGAGCACATCGAGCAACATACCTACAATACTTTTTTTTTTGCAGTGTGTTCTTCTATTTATCAGAAGTGATATATAAATAAATTAACAAAATAAAGATAATAGGTACCTACCTACTCACTCGCATATTATTATTTTTGTCCTTTAATTTTTTTTATTTAGCTTGAAAGCAATTCAATTTTTTTTTTCGCATTAGCTTGTTTGTTTGTATTCGATATGATTTTTTTTTATCATTTGGTTCTTCCCTGTAATTTATCGTCTTCTTATAAATAGTCTGGTTCTTTCTTTTAAATAATTTTATATGATTGACTGTCGTTTTAGTGGGATAAAAATATCAAGAGGGAAATTATTGCTCTGTTTTGTACAGAACATTCATCAATAGATTAAAATTTGTGTACTTATGTTGGTATATAAGGGAGAGCGGGGCTAAAAGTATTAGGGGGTAAAAAGTAATAGTGAAAAATGAAATCGTTCCGCTAATTTAAGAATCGCTGCAAAAAGAAAATTTATATTTTTCAAAATCTTTCGTTGGGTCTTCTTCAGGTGTTGGGTATTGGATGTCAAAGAGAAAAGATATGGGGGTGGTTCTACGAATTGTTTTTTGTGGTAGGTAGGTACCTATTTCTCTTTTTATTAAAGAGATAGAGTTATGGTTGTTTGGGTAAAACTGTAAATATGTTCAATCTTCTTCTGTCTTCTTGCATGAGTTATTTGCTATTCACACTATAAAATTCTAGTTCAACTCTACCATTTGAATCGGGTTGGGTTGTGTCAATAAATGTTGATGTAAGCTGCTGATCGGCACGTCGACACTTACTCAACATCGTTGATCCCCGACGTTGATTGAAACAAATCAACATAATTTAGGCCCGGCTTACGCAACATCATGAACACGACAAGAATTATCTACTTAAGAAAGAGGGAGTTGGACTTGACCACTGTTATAAAATTGTGAGAGTTTATTAAAGTTTAACTGAATTTAGCCATGCTTTTTTTGTGAAGCAGATCGAAAATAAAAAACTACTCCATTGTGAGTTCCCGAGTTTATGACAGAAAACATGAGGACAAGAGACCAATCTGTGTTAAAAGTTATGAATTACGATCAGTCCTCTCAATTATGATGCTGAAAACGAAAACGATAATAGATCTAATGTTGCTGACGGAGAAAAAGGTCTTGGAGATGCCATGTCGGTGGAAATGTTGCTGTTAACGAAGATGATTAATTTGATTATGTCAAGATTGCGTTTATATTTAATTGTTTTAGTTTTGTTAACTTTTAGGTATCTATCGGTCATTATTTAGGACTGTTTTGAGGGCTATTTGCAATGTGAACAATGTCCGTCGATACCCAATTGACTTTGTAACACGCGTTTTATTTAAACATAGCTCCTCCTATGACAATCTGGTTGGCTTTGCAGAAATCAATACCCAACATCATGTTTTCTAATAATAATGTTTGAGCCCATCGTTGTCATTGCCAACCTTGGCACTCAAGTTGCATATTAGCTTTACGATGTCTCCACTAGGTGCACTATCATGAACAGCACTCAGACGGTTATAAAAGGCCTCCTTCTCTTCTTCAGAAGAGAGCTCCATTAACGCGTCACACTGTAAAATCGTGTCCCAACGTTTTTCTAGTGTGGAACCTGGCTTTCGCAACACTGTGAACTAAAGTCTCCCAGGGAATTAAGCTTTAGAAAGCTTTTGAAAGGCAGCAATACAACGCCAGACTACCGAGATATTCCAGGTACCTTTCCAGAATAGACACATATGTACAATGTTAAGAGTTGGAGCTTGGAGACCTAAACTTTCCCGAACCCAACCATCTAACTGCAATAATCCCTGATATCTATCTTATACCACATGAATTCATTTTGTAACTTGGGGAATCTGAATCACTTCCGCCAAATATTAGTGCAATAGAGTAAAACTACATTTTGCACAAATTTACTTTCTGTCATTTAGCTGTCGTTTTATTTCTTTCATTTTCTTAGACTATTTTTGACTGAAAATTATAAATCATCTTATAACATGATTGAGACTAATTTGTACTTGAATTTCAGAATGGAGCCCTGAAAAAATCGTACGCCTTATACTGTCATTTTGTTTTTAAAACTTTCTCCAACTTCGAAAAAAGCGGAGTTAATCCTATGTTCAAGCCGAAACATTTCAAAAATCAAAAACTAATTATGCATAATTACTCTTGTTACCGTTATGATTCGGGATGGACAAATACTAAAATCTGAGAGCTCATGAAATGACATTATAATCTTTGCACCATTCTTACACTTTATAAAAATATTGGTCATTTTTTTAACTGATTGAAAAGTGTTTGCAAGCTTTTCGTGCGTGAACTATGTATATTTTACTGTAAAAACCCTAAAAAGAAAATTCTAGAATTTTTCAGTAACATTGTGTAATTTAGAAAAGTTTAGTCTTAATTTTTTTTTCTACTACCTACATATGTATTTGATAAATTTCAGTTTTAAAAATTCGTTGATGTATGAAAACTCTTTGGAACCCGCGAAGCGTGTATTTTTAATTTTAAAAAATGCATTGGCACCTGCCTGGCGACTGAATAATCCCTTTAGCATACCGGAGCAGCGGAGTTGCTGAAAAGAAATGACTTCAAGTCTTCAAAACTCGTGAAGCTGGTACTTTTAATTAAAAAGATCAATGGCGCATATTCATTATCGCCAGACAAGTTCTTCTTTTGTCTCTACTTAGCTAACCTGGAGCTTATGTTTTTTTTCATAGACAATTTAGACCCAGGTCTCAAACCTCAAAAACAACTGACTCTATGTCTAAATTGTTTTTTTCTAAATATCTGTCAAAAAAAACCAAGAAACGTCAAAAAACGAGAAATAGTTCTGCTCCCTAGATCTTTGTAAGTTTTCCTTATTACCATTCATCTGCAATAATATAATTTTTGTTTTTTGTACTTCTAAAATATGTTTAGTTTGATGTTTTAAAGTTTGACTATGAATATGCCCCAATGTTTACCAATCTGGCTGAATTTTTTTAAAATCTTTCCGGTAAATTTTTAAATTTTTCGTATTTCGGCTTTTTATAGTAGCATACATATTTGACAAATTATTTCCGATTGAAAAAATGAAAAATGGTTTTATTCAGGTGTTAAATATTCTTAGAATTAATTCTTCCTTGACGCTAATATAAATTTATGGACTATACGCGTGTCATAGCTCGAGGCTAAATAGGAATTAGCCTAAACATAATTGGATATAATTTTATTTGTTTTCTTTTCTATGAATATCAATTTAAAGATACTAAAAGTTTAGTTTTATTTTGCAAACGAATGTAAATAACATTACAATATTAACAAAAATAAATAGTTTGATGATCTTGGCATGTTTGCACAAATAGTTTTCAATAGGTACACATGCAAATAAGAAATGTCCAAAATTAGCACTAACCGGAAAGAAATACCTTCTATCAACTGTCACACAACAGGTTAATAAAATGAACCATCTCAAAAATTAATTAAAACGGTCTTTGACCCACTATGACTTTGAACTTTAAGTTTTCAGAGACATTGCATAAGGCTCATTTCTCGCGTGTTGTGATTTTATTTTTAATCGAACCGAACTTGTGATCTCTTTTACTGAAAATCGAGCAATAAACTGGTTTAGTTCCTCTTTGAGACCGATACTGATTTTATTATCATTTGATATTATACAACGTGATACCTACTTAGTACTTACATTTACATTTTTTTCTTTGTGAACTTCATAATAAAGTTAAATTTAATACCCAACGATATTTTGGGATTATTTAATTTTGTATCGAATTGGGCGGTGATAAAAGGCTTAACTTATTCAAATTAAGTTGGTTAAGCTGATTCGATTATTTATCAATATAATGTAGGTATGTATTGTGTCTAAATCTGTGACAGGTGATATTATTAATTTTAAAACACTGAAAATGACTACCGCATGAGAGCACGCGTGTATGTTTATGTATTTTGTTTCAAATTGAAATACCGAACTAATTTGTTTTGATATCACCAAGTACACCTCAAGTCGATTTAATATAATGTACAAATATGCAATGGTGTACAGTCAACGACGAAGGGGGGGGGGCGGTATATTTACATAAGTTTTAACCTTAAGCATTAAGAATATTGTGCGAATAATGTTTGTTCTTCATACGGTAAACTATATTCCCAACTTTTTCTACAATTTTTGTCAAAATTTTAATTGAACCACGCATGGACTCGGACTGCAGACAATATGACGAGGATTTAAAATTTGTTTAGGTTTTGATATACGTTTCAGGGGGTAAATATAAAAATGAACATGACACATGAACCCTAATGAATATTGTGTATTATTATATTATTAAGTTAAAACCCTTTGGTGTCCTTTAGACCTTTAGCATCTTCTAAGTTGTTTAAGTTCTTCAATTAAATTAAAAACTCACCATAAGTCTTTTCTTTTTAACTGCCAAAATGCGTTGCACACGGGCGCACAACCAGCGCGCGTCTCGCAGACATTTAGTAAATAAATGTTATTTCAAACGATGTTACCTTAGTAGGTATCACGAATAAAATACCAAAATAGTAAAATCTTCTACATCTGTATTTACATACATATATATGAAATCATTGATTGGTTCTAATGGCGAAACAATAAGTTACTAAAAAATGCACTTCCTTGTAGTATTATCACAGATTCAATATTATTATAATTCTGTCAATTATTCAAGAAATATTTAGAGCACTTATGTTATGTAGAATGCTTGCAGAACCTACCACTCTGTAACCATACACAAAAGTTATAGCAGATAAACATTCAGAACAAAACTCTATCCATTCGTTTGAAAACAATAGAATCGATTGCATCAGAAGTGGTCAGCGGTATACATAAATGTAGGTACGTATAATAGTTAAAGGACGCTAGCATCAATTTCTTAGTCTCTTTCGATGATCCTATATATACAGCCCCTGTAAAATATAAATTGGTTTAAATATTTTGTTTTCCTTTTTAATAATCTAAGAAAAACTGAATTTACTACCAAGTTCTCTAACAATAATAACAATGGTACTATAACTTTTGGAATTTAACTGTAAATTGTATAGAATTGGTGGTAAGACAAAACACTTTAACGTTAATTTGGTGTGTTACAATGCAATGTATAAGATAGTGTCAGAAAAAAAATTTTAACTGTTGCTGCTTCAAGCAAAATATTTATTCAGATAATTTAGAGGGAATCCAGACAAGCAATTATTATTATTTGCTAAAAAAAATAATTTTTCAAAACCGTTACTAACGGTACCTGCGGTACCTAGAACCGGAATGAATTTACCACCGGAGTTTTAGTAGTTCAAATGGTTTGACAGAATACGATCAAGTTTTTCACGAATTTTAACCAATGCAATATGCATGCATGTAAAACATATAAAAAAACGTTTTTTGGAGTTTGAATGTTTTGAAAACTTTATTTTTCTTTTCTTTAACTAAACTAATTTAAAATAAGTTAATTTATTTTATGCATAAGAAAATAGTTTTTGAAAAAAACTGCTCCGACGATTTTTCGAAAAAAAAATCAAAACTTCGTAATTTTTCGATACATCAGATGGCCGTGCTTCGGTATGGCACGCTTTTTGTTTTCATAATTGTATTTGAACTCATTGAATTTCTTCAAAAAAAACTAAAAATAAAACGATCTGGAATTTTTAATATATGTATTTACTTTTTTTTTGAAGAATTGAAAAAGTTACGCTCTCGTCACATAACACGAAAAGGAAATTTTTAAATTTTTTTTAATGTTGGCCGATCATATTTGTTCGGTCAAAAACCAGGATCAGCGTTTTAACTTTCTCTGTATAGGCTTTGTAAGCTGTTATCTAAAAAACCTATATCATTCATGTGATGTCGACTAAACAACGCATGGGTAATTTTAATGAAAAACGTCTGTCTCCCTCTTGACAACTGAGTCTGAGTTCACTGCTCCTTCTGAGGATGGGAAGGAGCTGATATTTGGGAGAATTATAATCAAACTAGTAGTTTCAAGCTGCTGAACTTTGATTACGTATTATGCAAGCTTTGTAACGATCAAATTAAATAATCTGAAGTAGGAATATTTTTTTATAAATATGAACAATACAAGTACATATCTCACATCCCAAACATTATATGTAATACCTTACCAAATTCTTTACTTCCGTTCACGGATCTATCTTAAAGCTTTAATAAGCACAACATTTTAATCAAACAAAATGAAAAGAAAATACAAAATCTAATCACAAACCTCAAGGATTACTGTAGAGTGCACAGGAAGAACCGCACAACGACGCGACGATGAAGATGAGGACAAGGCGAGGCATGAAAAGAACGCGCGCTCTGTTCGATTGTGTTTCGCCGATCAATTTAGTTGTTCAGTTTTTGACCTGGTTAACCTTTTAGAGTGGTAGGTAGATAGATAGTTATTCTTAGCGTGGGCATTACGCTGATCAGTGATCATACCCCAAGCCATCGCCTGACCGATCAGCCAACCGGATCATTCTTGCAACAGACAGAGGCAAAGTTGGCAAAGTAATTCTTTATATATTGAAGCAAAGGAAGCCAACCAATTTTTTTGTCTTGATCTTTTTTAAAGGTAAACTGCCCCCGGGGCACGCTAGAGTTGTTGAGATACAATTGGAAGAGAAAAAAAACTTTACGCCATGGAGAAGAAGGTGGCTGCGCTGCGGAGGTATAAAGAGTCAGGTATGGTAACCACTGGGATGGCTGCTGTCACACCGAATATGCTTAGATTGCTAAAGTGAAGACGGGTGCGGTCCACGGGGCAGTGCAACATAGAGTTGATAACACAGTTGGCCACAACCAGCCCAAGAAGACAATTTCAAATGATTCAGACCATAACCAAACAAGAATGAGCAGACGACGACGACGGAGAAGATGAATACGACAACAATACAAGAGCAGGATGAGCAACAAGAGCAGCATTTTCAACTACCGATAAAAGACAACGACCACGCTAGACGAAAGGGGATACGATGTATTCAGACCATCAAGCACGACATGGCCGCATCTCACTTAATTTTAATACCTCTGGTTTTGGAATAAGTTCAGCGGCATGATATGTTTTGATTAAAATGGCACAACATTTTACTCCATTTAGTATGATTTTAGAGTATGTTTAAAAACACATTTCAAAAAGGAAAAAGGTAAAAGGAATCTCCGCCAACCTTGGATGTGACAGTAAGGGTTCGCTATCTTTTTCGTAGCCACATACAAATTTTAGAAGATATTGTATAGGTATCAAATCATTGTAGTCTTCGAATTAATATTCTGCATTTTTTCCACTGAAAAACATTTTCAAAGGCTTTTTGAAGCCAGCTTTAAGGTTGTTTTTATTTTGTTCCTGTTTTTCAAAGTGCTGAATTCGTATTTTGTTACAAAACAATTTGTTTTTAACATAATTTTTTCTGTTTCTGTTCATAACTCGAAAATTATCGCTTTTTCTAAAATTATCTAATAATTTTAGCTAATTTTTTCCCCGTAAATCCTTTTTGCTTAAGCGTAATTTTATATTGTACACCAGAGATTTAAAACTAGCAAGTTCATTTCAAATTTTGGTTTCCTTTCTATTTTGTTATTTTTTTGTTTGCGCCTGGAAATGAATATTTTATAAATGCTACCCTGTGACATCAACAAGCAACTGCTAGTTACCTTTGCCACCGCTGCAGCAGCAACAGCAGCAACACCACCGCCTCATCAATGGCATCAGTATCATCAACATGATCATTAGGTTACTGATGGGAATGGGGAGAGAAGGAGAATTTGTATGCCAGCAACCTTATGATATAACCCTGGAACGCAAAAATACTTCGGTTATGGGGTCGTCTGTTTGGTCGGGTCCTCCTTACTCTTTTTTCCACTATAAGTGCAGGATTGTACGAGTAGAAAATATGAAGGTTTTTTTGTTTTCTATTCTTGTGTCCTCTTTTGTTATAAAGCGGGGACATCATTTTCGCTTTTTCAAAATTTAAAAAAAAATTTAAAGCATGTCCGTCCATAGATCGAAAAGTTGAGATATATAAAAATTCTTTGACCCTTTAAATCTTAGCTCCTTCCTACGCATTAACTTTCTTCAAATGTTTTTGAAGACTATTTGATGTAAGCAGATCTTTTTAAAACCAGCAATCTCCGAAAGTAGTTAACCAATTGCTTTAAAATTTTGACACATCATTGTATCAGAATGCGCATTTGTGTTTATTAGCTTTAAAAGACTAAACCATTGAAACCAAAGTGGTGCTAAGCTGGAATATACATACTTTCCTGTTAGTGATTTTTTGAATGAAAATGGAAGAATTCAAGCGACGTACGTATGCTTGCTCTCTCTTACGATCCTGAACGTCAAGAGTGGAAAGAAAAGCTAAAATCATTGGGCTAATGATCACTAGACAGCAACAAAAATCCGTAAAAACCGTGCTTCTTTAATGGTCACTTGGAAAGTCACAACTGCTGTCACTAGAAAGCCGCAATCGTTTGTAAATAAACGTCCGCGCCACATCTTTAGGATTTTCTGGCCAAATCGTATCTCTGATGAAAAACTTCATGCAAGAACTGGGCAAGAACCTATTGACTCTAGCATTCAATGACGGTTACTAGTTAGAGATCAGAAATAATTGTCAATCTTTATTTTCATTTGTTTTTCTCAGAGAGCAACTACATTTCTTTAAAAAGAATTTGGTTACGGTTTGAGAATTATTTTTTATTTTCAAAAATATCTCTCAATGGTTGAGTTTTTTACGAAAAAATTAGTGGAAAACCTTGAACCTTTTTCACTAAAAATAAATCAAAAAAGGTTAATGCAAAAACAAATTCGATTGATGAGAACGTGTTTATTTTTGAAAATTAGTACATTATGCACATTTGCATTAATCATAGCTTACAAAAGGTAGAATGGAACCAGATCTATGTAAATTGAAAGAGAAAGAAGAAAAGAATGTATATTTTTACTACAATAAAGATAAAGGATAGCTGACAAAATACTAACGTTTATGCTAACGGGCATTCTGATTGATAAAATTGCAGATGAGATTTATTTTTTTTTTTCTCAAAAATAAAACTCAGTGGTTAACCGTAACCAAAAAAAAAAAAATAAAGGTTATTCTCAGACCTTGACCGATATTTTTTTTGGTTGAAAATAAAGGTTATTGAGTGAGCATTTTTGAAGAGCTCATCAAATAACAGTTATTAGAGAATCCTTTAAAAGGTTGAGATTTATTTCTGATCTGTGTTACTATAGTACATTGCGATGCAATGGACACATTTCATATCATTGCAAGGACTTAGTGCCCAACAAAATCTAAATGCGGCACTGGGTTTCTTCATTTTGTTTTAAACTAATTAAGGGCAAGAAGCTCACATTTTACAAGCATCTTACTTTAATTTTACACAAACAAGCTTTGTTTTAAGGTTCAATCAAAAGAGCTTCTGAAGTACTTGCAGAGCTATGAAATTTTTCTGTTTCACTTTTTAAATTGTATAATTTTCCTTCTTGACTCCATAATGAACTTACCAATATTAAAAACAAAAAAAATAACCATTCAACCTTACATGATTGGCGCGCAGAGTTAATAGCAGCAGCGATAAGATCATGCTATTGCTACCCGAGGGCGCGTGCCCACTTGCAAACATCTAAACCATACCTATAACAACTTTTATACTTATACTGGTTTTCTGCCCATATGCAGCTTCCCGGGTTCATCCTTAAACCATCTCACAATCATTATTTTTTCTGTCTGACGGAGTTGCTAGTGTTCTTATGTGCATTATTTTCAATCGTCTTATTATCGATTATTTCTACAGATTTCCTCAATATTGCTAGTAGCAGCTCTAGAACTGGTTACCACACTACACCACACTGTGGCACATGCCACAGCAGGCAGTAGTGGGCAATCATCATTATGTTTTATGTTCTTAATCTAGTATTATTATTATTGTAGGTATATTCAAGTTGGCAATTTTAACAATGATTCTTCATCTTATATTCATTTCAGAACTTTCAAGAACAGTGCATTGACGGGTCTGGTCTACCCCTGCTCACAGAGGATCACCTTATGAACCAATTGGGTATGAAACTTGGACCTGCTCTTAAACTTAAATCCATGCTGGCTAAGAAATTGGGTGGACCTTGTCCATGTGTGTCGTGTTCGTCACAGGCGCAACTTTTGGCAGCAGCTCAAGCTGCGGCCGTTACGGTAGCAACATCGTCCACATCAGCGGCAACGATGCCAACGAGTGGAATCACAGGTAGTAAAAATCAACCCCACCCGCAACAGCATCAGCATCAGACGCAACAATTTAATACTAGAAACTCTGCCACTTGCAACGATAGCATAAGTCACAATACAGCGATGGAGGATCAGCGAACAAATAGTTTCTGTGGCAGTACTCCGAGGCCAAGTAGTGCAGATTCTGGAAGTTAGTTTGTGATGAGTGTTGTATCTGTAAATATATTTTTTTATTGTTTTGTAGATTTTAATATTTTTTTTTTATTAACTGAAAGAAATGTTTGTTTTTATGACATATACATTCTCTAATTAAGGATGTTAAAAACAAGGAAATGTAAAAATATTAATAAGTGTACATAATATATATTATATGTATAACAAGTCTAAGTCTTCCCTGAAGTTGTTACTGTAGTTGTCTTTAACAATATATTAACTAATACAAATTAATTAATCTAACTCTAAAGACGGGCGCTCACATAAAAAACATCCAACAGCTGTGTATTAAAAAAAAAACATTTTGGTTTTTTCTCCAAATTACACAACGCACTAACAATTCAACTAAAGATCACTAAAATTGATCGAAAAAATGATCTTTGTCAATATACGAGTACATAGCAATAGAAGAAAACTTGACCTCAAAATTTGAAACAATTGAATGTAAATTATATCAAAATTTCGACACATGTAAGAATTCGGAGTTAAGACATGCTTAATAGAAATTAAACATGTCTTAAATTTTTATCGGTAATAGTGAAAAGGAAAATTAAACTGGAAAACTTTCTAATTGATCATTTTCGATATTCTCATTAGGTTGAAAAATACAATGGCACGAACTAGCTTCTGTGTTGAACTGGTTAAGAATGAATAAAAAAAAATCATTAAACTCGTTATTTGTATTCAAAAATCTTTATACCGTTTTATATTTAAAAGGGCCATGGAAGGTTTTGTATGGACCGTGAACACTCTTTAGAGCATTTTTAAACAGTGATGAAACTAATATTCTATAAAAATAATTTTTTATATGGCAGCTAAGTTGAAATCCAGCGCGAAATTGGTGTTTTGTTGCATTTAAAAAAAGGATTTAGAATGAAAAAAATATTACAACTTTTAAGTATATACTTTAAAAAATCATTAAAAAAAAGTATCCACCAATTTTAATATAAAACAAATGATTTTGTTTTCAAAATCAAAAATATAAAAGTATGTACATAGGTACTTTAAAAATTAATTAAATAATTAATTAGGCTTATATCAATTTATATCGATCGTAATCTGTCAAAACGTTTGCGAGAAAATCGAAAACCAAAACTCCGGTTCTATAGCAGATAGTGTTACCGTTAACGGTTTTTTGAAAATATTTGTTGATAATTACTTACAAAAACTTCATAAAGAATTTCCGTTATTTTCGGAGCTAATTAAAAAATTTCAATTTAGCCTCTATTGAATTATTTCAAAACTTTAGGTTGTAAATTTGAAGAAATTCACCTAGCTTATACTTTATAGTTTTCATGGCACAGACAGAAAGATATACCTTTGTATATGAAAACTATAGTACTATCATGGTGGAAGTCGAATGGGGCGACATCTAATTTACCTATGCAACCCTTACTCTTTTTTTTGTTGCGGAGAGCTTATGGAGGTTTTAAATGATATTTATTGATATTTTTGGATGCAATAATCCAAAAAATAGTCTACTCTTGCCCCTACCACCAATTTTCGACGCTTAAAGACTCCCCAAATCGAATTTTACACCTCACATTTTGCAGCGCCACCACCAGGACCTCTGCAACCCTAAAAAAAACTCGCCATGATAGTACTATAGTTTTCATATACAAAGGATATACAGAAAGAATTGTGGGACCCTTTCTATGCGTTGACCTACAGTGACGACGAGCGACGCCGAACGCCGACGCACGCCTAAACAAAACATTACTCAGATATTAGGTGTGTTTTCCCAAAACTGAGGGAAATTCGACGAAAACGACCTTTAATAGATACTAGTACGAGTATGACAGAGAAAACATGGAGATCCCATAGAAAATATTATAAATTATCTATCAATGATATTAGCGTTCTAAAAATTTAAGAACGTCGCTTAGCTAAACAACGAATGGAATCAGTTTTTGTTGGATTTAACGCGCAAATTGTTGAGCTTTGTGGTCGTTTTTTCGTGTGAATGGATTAAAAACGCAAGTCGTCTTGACTAAAGCTATCCTTGTCTTACTTACTTTATTCCGCCCAATAAAACTCAACTGTTTCTACATATATTAAAGAAAAGAAATGATTCGCTCAACATCTAATATTGTGTTATTATATTGCTTAAAATGATGGCCAAATACAACTTCAATAAATGTAACTCAAGTGTTAAGTACTTAAATATATAATTTAAATTTTCTACACATTCAAAGATCCTTATGATAAACTTTTATAAAATGTTTGTTTATAAACTAGTCAATAATATTCTTTTCCGTATTGATATATAAACCATTATGGAAACTGCAGAATATTCCAGGCTATGTAAATGCAATTATTGTATGAATTTTATCTATTGTTTTTTTTTTTATAAAAAAAACTTTGAAAAACATTGTTTTTTTTCTCAATTAATTTTATATATGAAAGCAGTTTATGACTAAGCAAAACTAGGAAAAATGTTAATATACTTTAAGATTTTATTGTTTTGAATTATTATCAACGATTATCTAAGTCCCAATGTCTTTTAAAGTCCTTTTAAGCCTAATTTTAATCAAATTTCTTAAATAGACAGTAAATTATGCTAAATGTAAAAAATAGATAGATAATGTTTTATTATTATTATTATTTTTTTTTTGAGAAAAAAACATCAAGAAATATTTTTTATAAGACTAAACAATATTTTAGATACTTTATTATATAATTTCCACAGTATTTATGTATATACACAGAAATGAAAATAAAAACATGAAATTATATACTTAGGTACATATTTACAAAGTAATTTTTATTGTGTTTGTGTATTTTTTGATAAAATACATATTTTACGGTAAAAATAATAAACAAAATAATGAATGATAATATAAAATAGTTTTTTTTTATTTTAATAATATTGCGGTCACTTTTGGTAAGCTATAAGAGTCATATGTTTTCTGGATAAAATGTTTTGTACAGATGATTTAGTTATGCCGCATTTAAAAATAAACTATGCCGGTACAGAACTTCGACCTAATCCGGTAGTAATTAAATTTGGATATACAGATAACTTTTTTAACTTTTTAAAAACTTAGAACTACTTAACAAAACTAAAATAGTCTTATGAACTAAAAAACGTGTTGTTAAATTTGAATGGTGTTTTATTTAATTAAAATTCAATATATTAGAATCATCGTCATTCTTCAACCTTCTATAATTATTTGATTTTTATGTTTTAACCCTAATATACAGTAGTCTTTGGAGAAAAAATGTATGTGATAAAAAAATATTTTCGACAAAAAAAATGTACCTGTCAAACACTATATTTTTTTGAACAAAGCAAGTGCATTGCTTTGCTGTAACAAATCGTAGTGAATACAATATATTTCACTTTAGGTTTTAGGTTGGTTAACAATTCGACAAAAAAAATTAAACGTCAACATTTTTTACCGAAAAATCACTCCCATAAGAAATATGTAGGTACCTACATGTAAATTTTTTTCGTTAAGAAACTGTATACTTTGCTTTAACAATAACTAGTCTCCAAACTACCCACAATATTTAGAAGTATATTTAACGCTACAACAATACAAAAAATAAGATAATTTAATCCTGAAGGTGCTATGCTGACTTGGTATAGTCAAAAACGAAAAACTTCAAAAAACGAACTCAGTCGGTCTCAGTCTCATCTCCAAAAATGAGATGAGACCGTTTGCATGAATACGCCTTTTGTTTCGCTGATGTCATTCTCGTTTGTCAGTCAGACAAAATAATTTTTCACAGATTCACAACTAATTTCATGAGTTCGCGAACGAACTTTAACTAGTTAACTAATGTTATTTGCCGTATAATTCGTTAAACTAGCATAAAAGATCTTGCAAAAGTTATAATTTTTTTTTTAAAAAAAGGGTGGTGGCCAAATGAAACGAGGTATTAAGCTTGAGTGATGCTAACTTTCAATTTGATTAAAAATTAACAAATTACAATTTTTTTGCATCATGCTCATATCATAATTGACAACAGATAAATTTTCCATTTGTTCCACTGTCTCAATCATTTCTTTCAAGAGTTTGAAATTCACTTAATAGCTAAATTTGTTTTGCGAGTGAAGTGTGATGAGTCATCGAGTAAGGAGAAGGAGAGTCATCTCATTACGCTCTCCAAAATAGCTAAATTTCGATATAGAGCATTAAGATGTTCAATTTTTAACATAATCATTTTTAGGTACATTAGGTACAAAGCGTAGGTAACGATGGAAACCAAAAACACGTAACTCACCTTTTGTAGAAAGGATAACTAAATACAAGGATGAAATTTGAAAACAGGGACTCATAAGTCCTGGAAATTACGCTGTGGTGGGGAGGGAGTATGGGAGAAGGAGAGATGGCAGAGTAGTTTACGTCAGGTAATCTACATGGTTAACTACGTGTAGTTAATCGGATTAACTACACGCCTGATTTGTTTCATTTACTACCTACATTTGTTACGTGTGCTACCTTCACATAAAACGTTAGATTTCAAAAAAATTAAGAAAAATTTATCCCATTCTGCCGTTTTCTAATTTAATGGGAGTGAAACCACCTTTGCACCAATAATTATTATGGAGTTTTCTTCCTCTCTGAAACCTATTGTTTTGTTTGACCACATGTCCGTTAGTGTCACCTGTCACGCCACCTGCGTCAGTTCAGTGTGCAAAGTTGTGTCTCTCTGAGTGCATCCATTCGCCTGTGAGATTTTTTTTAGTAAAACAACTTTTTATATTTTACAACTTTTACAAGAATACTTTGAAGGTGATCAAAATTTGGTGTTAAAATATTGAGAAATAAAGAAGTTATGACGAAATTCCCGCTTTTTTGGGTCCCCCTCGTATATAGTACTAATAGCATATAAATAACCAATTTTCTCCTTAGCAGCAATCAGCGACCTTCTTTTTTGACATGTGTTGTGTTTGCAGTTCCTCCGCTGTGCCCTGAGAATGACAGTTTGTTTTTACGTCGTGCGAGAACTTTTCTGTATACAATTTAATAGACTTTTTTAACACTCCACAAGATAATTGCAATTATTTTTTTTCCAATTTAGAAGTAAGGAGCGAAAAACAAGACCTATTGTTATCCGCACAATGTTGCCACCAGGTACAAAATGTATTCCAATTGAAATTTATATTTACTTTAATAAACTTTTCTAAGAGCCAATCAATAACACAACAACCCGCTAAGCTTCACCAAGTATAGTGAAGAAGTAGTGATTGCACCAATATTTAACAGGCTTCAATTTTTTTTACTTTATTTTTTATAGATTTAAAAGCCTGTTAAATTTGTGTGCCTGTGTGGTGCAACTGGCCATTACTTTTTTCCCTTCATTTCTTTTATTCATCTTCAGCTGATAGTAAATAAAAGCTGAGACAAAATATCATGTAAAATTTACCAGAAACCAACAAGGGTTATTTTTAACGCCGCGTCGCCACCCGCGCGGTTTTGATAAGATTGATGCGATGTTTTATTAAAAAGGACATCGGGTAAAGTTTACAAAGTTTAAATCTAAAACTGGTTTAAAAGTACGAGTACTCTATCAAAGATATCAAAAACCTCAAAGTTTGCTTTAATTTTTTTTAATTCATACTTATTAAATCTGGTTTCCTAAATATTTAATTAAATTTTCCTCTTAATCTTTTTCCTTGCGCCCTCTCCATTTTCGGTAGTGGCAACACTAATTGTGGCGAAGCATTATCTTGACTATTTTAATAACTCCCCCCCCCCCTACATCATTGATCCTCAATATCTGTGACTTTATTGCTTATCAGTTCAAAGCCAAACATTTGCGTGTTAGTCGATCAGGCTTGCATTCTCGAAGGTCAAAACGGTGTACCAGAGGTTCCGCTTTCAAAGTTGCACAAACATTGTTATTTTATCTTGCACTGAAAACCATCTTTAAATATAGCATGCTGTCTACGAGTGCAACAAACTCGAGCGAGTACTAATTAAACATTTTCCAGGTTGATGCTTTTTTTTTTTGCAAACTAAAATCTACGGCGTATGCAGGGGGTGGTCATGGGGTCATGATCCCCCGGGAAATTATTTCAAAATCTTATGTTTATTACTTATTATTATTATTGGCAAATAAAAGCAAATGTAAGTTTGAACTCACATGTATTTATTCAATACCGTTTTAGGATTTAAATAAATATTATTCACTCTATTTTATTCTCTCTATTTTATTCTTTTAGTTCATACAAATATTTACAATTTTGTAGTTTAGTTTCAACTCACAAACGCAACCTTTTCTGCAGCTTAATTTTAAGATAAATAATAAACTCGAAATTAAATGGCTATGATCGTTCTTATTTTTTTTTTTTTTTGAGGTTACCCATAGATGATTTTTTTTAAATCTCTCAAAAATTGAAAATTCACATAATTTTGATTTCAAAAAAATCTATAGGGTAAATATTATTTTCGAAAAAAATCTGTATAACCCCCCCTACAGGTGTTTCTGCATACGTTGCTGGCTGGAGCCTCATTCCGATGAAATAATAATTAGTTGAGCTGACGGCAAAAAGTAGTTCTTCGAATGGATGCATTTTTGATTGTAATTTGCCAGTAACCTTGGTGAACTCAGGTCATGCCTGACCGTTTCGCTAAGTGGCTCTTGCTTTTTGGTGTGATTTCGGATCTTCATCCAGTAGTTGCTTGCACCTTACAGAGATGTGCATTCTCTTGGAGGATTTGTATGGAGTTTAATTGCATGGTCACACGCCATTTTCTAATTATGCTACAGCTTGCCTTAAGATGCGCTAATTACCCCTTAGAATGTGTATTGTATTGTGTCTTGAAAGAAGTGATTGAATTCTAGAGAGAAAGAGAGTTCAACTAGTGAAAATAAATATCTGCAGTTATTGTTATTAGTTTCGAAAATTGCATGTTATTTACTCCAGCGCAACGCAATGGGGGAAAATTCAAGTTTAATACATATATGTATGTATTTGAATTATTTAAAAAAAATAATGTTCATAAAACGATAACTTATAAATAAATATAAGAAAGAATTGGTAGGTAATACATCTATGAAATTGTTAGTAAGAAAAACATGGGCATTTGAAGAGGCCAGCACATTTTAACGACTGTCAGTAAAAATCAGTCATAAAACCAGCAATCGCGTGGATAGAAAATGTTAGCATTTTACGCTTTACTTATTAACAAGTTGGTTGTTAGTTGCCTAAGGTGCCCGTTGTAAAAAAGATACAAACACTCCCATTTAATTTGGACATCATATTAAGTGTCTTCACTAAATGAAACTGCAGAACAAAACGAGTGTTTTAATTTTAAAAACCCATGAAAAGTTTTTCCGAGCATTCAAATGAAGAAGTCGACCATATTGTGCACAAATAAAATAATTTATCAATGACTGATGATGATTTTTATTTCAGCAAAATATACTTAAAATAAAATCAAAACAAATGTTCTAATTCTTCGCTTATGTTGTTATTTCTTATTTGTGTCAATTTTATTTAAAATCGCTTGGGTCTAGTTTATACATTCATGTGAAATGAAGTTTTCATACATATAAAAAAATAATATTTTCCCCAAGGGTTTTGTTTTAAATGTCGTATTTATTTTCACCAATAGCTGTTGCATTTTTTATCTTAGAAACAATATTTGTAGGTAAAACAGATTTTTAGACAATTTAATTACACTGTGTTATAAAAAAAATTAAATATACTTTTGCCAAGACCTGACACATTCAATGGCATACAACAAATTTCCAATATACCCCCAAATTTTATTTTAGGGGGAACACCCCTATTTGGTGGTGTCAGGTGAAGATTTACTCATATTTTCGTTGTTGTTATTCGATTTTAATTTATTTGATTTTGTCTGAAAGTTGAAGAACACACTTTTTTAAATGTTTTTTTTTTATTTTTCAAACATAAAAAATGACAAAAATCAAGACCAAAATATTTGTCATTTTTTATTTTTTTTTTTTACATTTTTCTGACTTTGATAACGGTTTATCATAATCATTTAATCTTCAATTTTTTTTTTGTTTTTAATTTTTCAAAACTATGTTAAATTCTGCTTTCAAAAAGGCTTTTTTGAGTCAAATCGTCAAAAAATTGATTTAATTGTAGTGGTTTTAAGATTATAAGATTTCTGCAAAATAAATAATAATACCACTCATCTCTCTCCCCAAAATGATTTAAAACTGTCATTTGAGTTGCTCGTAGAAATATTAATTAATGGATTAAAATCTTAAAATTTGAATAACTCAGTAATTTTTCAATACCTATTTTTTCAAACAAATTTTATTTCACACGGGAAGAATAGAAACAAAAAAAATAAAAATGACGAAATGAGAAAAAACGTCTGGTTTCGAAATTCTAATACATGATAATATATTCAAAATAAACCAAATAACGGTTTTTTGGTCTTAAAATGGAATTTCGGGGGTATATTGACAATTTTAATCGTGCTATCATATTTAGTTCGACAAAACGAACTGTGTATATGTAAATATACACAGTGTTATGTATTTATCACCAAGTTTCGGTTCCACACTTCAAAAATTTGTGCAGTTTCGGGCAAATGAGAGCGCTCGCAGGAGAGTAAAATATTTCCCCTCTCTGAAAAATTCTGCCCAAAAAATTTCCTTGCATTGGTAAGCCAGTTAGATACTTTTTGTGAAAATTGTAAACCGTTGCCACCAAACTTGCTTTTATCTCAGGGAATTTTATCAAAATTTGACAGACAGACAATTTTTGCCCAAAATATTTGGTAAGAAAGCTATTATTTTGTTATCCTTTTTTGTTCAAAAGTTTAAATGAAACTGAAGATCGCTGCATCTGAAGTTTTTCTTTTTTGTCTTTTAGGATTGCCACCATCCATAAGTATAGGTATCAATGATATGGGACAATTTTAAACACAAAAATGTTGGACAAAAATTTTACCAGAGGAGATACTTTTTCGAAATTTCATTTCGTTATTTTTTTTTAATGAATTCTATTATTTTTAGACTAACCGTTTTTTAAACAAAATAAAGATAAAATATACTTTACTGTAGAACCGATCTTCAATTTTTAAAAACGAAAATTAAATACAAATTAGGAAAACTTTAGACCCTTATAACTCAAGGAACCGGTAGCTAAAAACAAAGTACACGGAAAAAAAATAAATGTTCCAAACAATAGAGCCAAGATTTTTTTATTTTTTTAAATTCCTCTTTCGTTTATTTTTACCTAGGAAGAAATAGTCACCAAAAACAATAAATATATACATAGGTATAGCGTTCACTAATTTTTTGGTGTATCTAAATTTTGGGTACCATCCCCTACTAAAAAAAAAACTGTCTTGAAAAGTTATATTACATAAAGTGTCTTTTTGAAATTAATAATTTAAATGTCAAATACTATAATAAATAGTAATAATATTTTATATGCACTAAAAAAATTGAAAGAAAAGTTTGAAAAAGCATAGAATTCCATTTTAAAGTACGAAAAGAAGTTTGAGCTCCAACCTGAAGATGCCATCTCTTGTTTCGAAAAATGCAATTTTATATAAAATTGTTATACAAAATTTCTTAAAAAAGAAAAAAGAATTGTTATCAAGCTATGCAACCTTATAAAGAGTAAAAAATATAAACCCTCATCCTTCGAACCATGAGAAAATCGATTAACGCTTTTTTTATATTTGTTGACCAAATTATTAGTCTCTTACAAAAAAAATTTGATTAAAATCCTTAGAGCCTATTGAGGAAAATCGCTTCAGTAGCTTGATTTGCCCAATAGCACTTATGTACATACATTACATATGTATATACATGTAGTCTCAAGTAAAAAGCAATAGTTTTCGAGTTATAAACAAAAAGGAGAAAAATATTGCTTCACAAAATTTTGTTCTGAAACCTCTGATCCGGATTCAACATCTTCGAAAACGAATAACAAAAACAACCTGCTTCAAAAACCTTAAGATAAATTTGCTTGGCTAAAAACAAACAGGTAAATAATTTTTAATTTGTCATCTGGCTGCAATAGTGAACCCGACCTTGCTTCTGCTTACAGTAGTGGCAAGTCATGCTGCTGTTGAGCTAGTTATAAATATCTTCTTTAGATGCAAACTGCAAAACAAAAAACACATCTTAACCCTGCCAACGCAGAAGCTTGTTAAACCGTTTACAAATATAACGTTAACCTCGTTTAACTGTTACCGTAGATTCCTGAGTTTTCCATTTGCAGCACTTATTAATTTAAAAAAAACTTAACTTTGGCGCAAATGAACATCATGCAAGCTAAAAAATGTATGGTCAGACAATTATCTAATAAGCGCTTTCTTGTTGGCGAGTTTCTACATAAGACCAAATTATCTTTTATTTTACTGATAACTGACAATGCGTATAATAAATATTACATAAAATACAAATTTTAGATAAAAGTAACGGTTTTATTAATTCATATTTTTTTTTTTTTGTACATTAAAGTGACAAGACAGTTTTACAAACAGCTAAACCTTCGTCGGCTCTGGAGTATTGGTATTTTTTGCAACTCCATTTCCATTCTTTCCTTCCAATAATTCTTTCAAACCAGTTGACCCAAAAGCACCCCCTGCTAGATCAACCTCCACCGGGTCAGTGGTAGGTGCTGGTGCCGCTCCGTTACCATTCTTTGTCTGGAGCAATTCTTTCAAACCGGTAGATCCAAAACCACCTTCTCCTCGCTCGGTTTGATTCAAAGATTCAAGTTCCTCCAACTCAGGGTAGAATATTTTTTCGCATATAAGCTGGGCAATGCGGTCTCCTTTCTTCACATCAAAATCAGTATCAGAATGGTTGAACAAAACTACTCCCAAGTTTCCACGGTAATCCTCATCAACTACGCCTGCACCAACGTCTATGAAATTTTTGACTGCCAGTCCTGAACGTGGTGCAATTCGCCCATAAGAGCCCTCGGGGACTTCGATTTGCAAATCAGTCTTTACAAGATGCTTACCACGAGCTGGAACTGAACAATCGTAAGCGCTGCGAATATCGAAGCCGGCGGCTTTTGTTGACCCTTTGACTGGAGCAAAAGCATTTTCAGTTAACTTTGCAAAACGAAGAACACATTTACTTTCGACACGCATTTTTTTGGTTTCAGGTTCCATAAATTAAACAAAAAAAAAAAACTTTAAAATTACTGAACAAGGGTAATTGCTAATTGTGAGCTACAGAACGCTATAAATCAGTTAGAACTCTGAAGATAAATTGACGAAATTCGCGCGCAATTTTTCATTGCATTTGCAGGGCGTTTGAAACAAGAAAAAGAAACAACTGTTGTATGGGATAATTTTTAATTTGGGGAATTTTGTTAAACGTCAGGTGTGGGACTTTTAATGTGCGTTCAGCTAGATGAACAGCATTTCGCGTAAATTCCAAGTGTTCGAGTGATGGGTCGGCATGGTATAAGACCCTGTTTAGATTGGGAAGATTGAGTACGGTCTGGTGGGTATGGTCGTGTTTACATTACTTTCTGTGAGGCGCCTCAAAATGTATTTTCACGAAACCTCTCTTGCCTAAAACACTTCCCTTGCCTACCTACGAACTGAACCCAATCTAAATAGGGTCTAAGGTTAATCTTAACAGAACACTCAGCCATATTTGTAATCAAATCTTGAATGGTTTAAGTAGAAAATCCATATTTAAGCAACGTTACTTAAAGGTGTCTTAAGTTAAGTACGAAATTGTTTGTTTAAAGCTTACTTAAATGTTGGCATTTCTATAATACTTCGAAATAATCATTTTTTTATTTTGGTGATTTTGATATTTCTACAGTCGTATTTATAGAGGCTGCGTAAAGTTACAATGGCTCTAAACGTCAATTTATTAGTTATTTAAAGTTATTTTAGTGTTTCGCCACTGTGTTTTTATTTTGGCCACATCCATTGTATATAAATTTGCATAGTACTCTCATGAACACGTTCCAAATGTTGTGTGATGTGGTCGTCTGAGGGCGCACTTGTATATACACAGAAACAGCAACCAAAAAATTAGTAAGTAATGTGATCGCTAGGTGACCGACGTGTGGAACGTGTTCATGAGAGTACTATGCAAATTTATATACAATGATAGTACTCTCATGAACACGTTCCACACGTCGTCCCCCCAGCGATCACACACCTAACTATTTCTGGAGTAATGTATTGAAAGTAGTCATTGTATATAAAACTTATAGTACTATTATCACGATGATTTTTGAGTTGTGTTGTGTGGTCGTCTGGGGGCGCACTTGTATATACACAGAAACAGCAACCAGAAAATTAGTTAGTTGTGTGATCGCCAGGGGAACGACGTGTGGAACGTGTTCATGAGAGTACTATGCAAATTCATATACAATGAAGTAGTACAATACTCCATCCCATAAGAGTACTTTCGACGGCACTACATACGAATCGCGTTTGTTTGTTGACTTTTTTTCAAGTGTGAAGTGTCTCCTATTTTGAGAATCTCTGTTGTTTTGACAATTCTTAAACATTAATCATTGGAAAAATATAACAAACAGACCTACTCTGAAAGAAATTGAAAGTGGCAAAGTCGCAAAGTGCAGTTTGCAGTAGGAGTTGATTTATTTACATCGGAGGAGTACATAGAAAGTTTTTCTTTTCAAATATTTTAAATATTAACTCTAATAGTAAAAGAAAATACAATGGATTTCACAAATTTTTTAGTCCGAAAGGTTCAGTAAATTTATTACCAAGCATTCAAAAAATTAGCCATAGTTTATATTCCTTGCAGTGCCCACCGACAGCAATGTACATTCCAAACTTTATCACATTCGAGGAAGAGGAGCGAATCTTGACGCAAATTGAAAGAACCCCCAAACCCAAATGGACTCAGCTAATAAATCGTCGCCTTATCAATTACGGTGGCATACCACACCCAAACGGAATGATATCTGAAGAAATTCCTGCATGGCTGCAGGCGTATGTTGACAAAATCAATAATTTGGGTGCGTACCTACTGCTTTGTCAAACTATTATAGTTTTATTGCAAATCAAAAACATTTTCCAGGTATTTTCGAATCAGAAAAGGCCAATCATGTACTGGTCAATGAATACCTTGCTGGGCAAGGAATCATGCCGCACACTGATGGTCCACTGTTTCACCCTATTATCACTACTCTCTCATGCGGTTCGCACACAATTCTCGAGTTCACAGAACGCCAAAAATCTTCAAACACAAATGAAGTTCCAACAGCTAAGGATATCCGCTACAAATTATTGCTCGAGCCAAGATCGTTATTAATTTTGAAAGACATGCTGTACTCAGATTATCTGCATGCAATTAATGAGTGCACCGAAGACACACTTTGTGATCGAGTTTGCAATTTCGAAAACTGTGAAGCCGCCTATAAGATGGGCGACAAGATGACCAGAAAGACCAGAATATCATTGACTATTAGAAACGTGCCAAAGACTTCTAAGCTAAAAATTAAAATTTAAGTGAATAACGATTTTGCCTAAGCCCCAATTGCCGTTTGTCAATTGCACTGGACAACAGTTTTAAGCGGAAAACAGAACTAAAAAACATGTTTCTGGTTTGATAAATCCGAATCTGACCTCACAATTCTATAATAAATCTAGTTTTTGAGATATTGGAGTAAATGATTACGAAAACCGCAAGTATGCTTTTTTTTTAGAGCTATTTACGGTATCTATGGTTTGTATTAGAAGACTTAATTCAAAACATCTTTCCTCATTATCTAATGAAAGGGAAAATTGTATGACCCAATGAAGGAGCTAGGAGGCTCTTAAAGTTAAAAGCGCTTGATGAAAACCAGCCTATGGTTAGAACCTTTAGATACCGTGATAATTATAAAAAAAGCTTAAACGTAAATCCATTTATCTTAAAAACTATACGTATTAGAACGATACTGAGGTGAGATTTAAATTCAGCTCATTAAAGCCGGTATTCACCGAGCGCACATAACTCATAAAACACCCCATCTTTATGCTATGCAAGGGAAAATATTGATTTAATAATTTAATTTAATTTTTTAAGCGCTTATTGAATACCAGCCTTAAATCTTTAAAAAAGTATAGTTGTGTTTTTTAGAAAGTCATACAAGTTGAAATTTGTTGTCCAGTGTTATAAATCGAACCAGAATTTCAAGATTGTTTGGATTGATTTTCATGTTTGGTATTGTGTACCTTAGTCGATCGATTAGAAAAATGCTCTATTGTGAATAAACTACCAGTATAACTGTGCATTTTTTTCAAATCTCCCAATTTGAAGTTCAGTGGTCAAATAAAAAAAAGATTGTTACGGAAAGTAGGTATATTTTTGGAAAATAAAATTAAAACAAGTGCGTCGTGCAAGCAAATAATAAGCAGAAGCATTATGGGTATTCATGCAACTGTGTAAACTCAAGGTAAAGGAGTAAAAATTAATGACTAAAGGGTAAAAAAAAAAATTTGTCAGAATTTGTATTAAAACGTAATTTTTTGATGTCAGTTAAAAGGGCACAAGGTATTAATTTTGAACATTTTGAGTTATCGACCTATGTAATTTATAAGTGTTCGGTAAATACCGGCATAAGAGTTTAGATGGTAGCGTGAATACATCCATTGAATAGCTTTCATTCCAAGTGTTCCAGTATTGAAAGAACTGAGTTATTGTTGGAAAATTGATATTGATTTGTGCCTACATTATTTAAACCTAATTTGAGGTATCAAAAACTTGATTTGAATTGAATTTTTTTACGAAGTTCCTAAATGCCGATATTGTTTATTTCGTGGATTTGGAAAAAAATGACCTTTTATTACTAAAATAAAATATTTTTATTTTCTCAAGAACTGTGTTTTAAATATATGAACGTGAAGAAAGGAAGTAAATATTAACAATTAACGTCTTTTGCAAACGTACGAAGTGGCGGTGGCAATCACGATTAACAAAATTGATGACTGGAAATTAAATTGAACACTAGGAAGATGCTATCACAAATATTGTAATCGTGGTTGCAAAAAACATTATAAAATAAAAGTCGCACGGGTGTATGAGATGTGCGTTCATGCATGTACACATTTGCTCGCCACTGCGATCGCTTATTTGATGTACTATGCTTTTTTAATACACCATCTATCGCATCTTTTCTGTGTCTAATGGGGACATACATTTTGTATGGAAAAGCAAAACGAATCACTTTGGAGAATATGAAAATAGATGCCCGGCATAGAAATTGAACAGCTCAGCTTCCTAGAATAGACCCCCAGTGTACGCCGGCCGTCCTTTGAGCATAAAGCGGTGATTATAGATATACCCTATCTATGAAAGTAATTATTAAAAATGTTCAACGTTAATTTTGAGACATTAGAGCAGGGGCAATGCCCCACTTATTGCGTTCTGAAACAATATTCTTTAAAATATGAAGGTGTTAATACTCTAACTAAGCTCAGTGCATAGATCGCGCTCAAATTAATCTTGCGTACAAATTTCCTTCAAAGACAAATTTTATCGAGTATTGTTAGCAAAAGCTAGCGAGCTAAACTAAAATTGTACTTTCTTACTTTTTCAAAGTGTCCATTTTATTTAGTGCGTGAAATAATACAATAAAAGTTGTTTTCTTCTTCTCGAAAGAGAGTTATTCAAATTTGAAAATATGCACTGAAAAATACTGGCCTAAGACCCTGCAACTTATTCTCAGGCCGTGAAGTGAATTTTGTATGTTAGCCTAGGAACAAAGTTTAAAATTATTCAAATTTCAGAACTAACACTGAATAATTTAAAACGGCTTAAACTTTTAACTGTGGTGAATTATTGAAAAATACCCAAAAAAAACATCAACAATTTTTTTTAAAATTTAAAATGTAGCTCAAGTCATAACATTCGATATTACTTCCATAACCATTTGAAGTAAGAATCGGAGATGAATTTCGAAAAGAATCAAGTAGTACGGACAAAGGGCCTACTTTGGGAATGCAAATTAACTGCGAAAAAAACTCAGGGCTGCTGTTCTTGCTTCAAATAAAGAATAAGTTACTATTAGAAGCTCATTTCTTAGTTGATTTTGGTTTTCATACCATTAAAATAGTTACCGTAAAACTCTTGAGCCATATACACTAAGATTAAGTAAAAATACATAATTTGTATAAATATCAATCATTATTAATTTTTTCCAATGACAGTACAGTATAAAACGACCAAAGAAAGAAGTTGATCGATGTCCTTTTTTGAAATTTTTGTGTCATTAGCATTTTTATTTTCAGTTGAAGATATGGACTCAATTAATATAATTACCGATCGAAACTAAAGTCAACGGCACGGCAATGTTTAAGTTTACAAACACTTCATTTATTTATTCGCTTAATTTTATAAAGTAATGACTATAAATACAATGTATAATGTAAATAATAAAAAAAAACCTCGCACCATTTTCATAAAAAAAAAAATAAAATGTAAAAAAAATCATTTATACTACACTTAAACACCCGGTTTTGAAAAAAAAAAAATAAGGCACTAATATGTTTAACTGAATTAACATTCTTTTACTTTATCACATAAATATTAAGTTTTTTTTAATGAAGGTAATACATATATATATATATCTACTAGTTCAGATTTCTCAGATCTCTGGATGCTCATAAATCTTAATTCAATTTCTCCGAACAGTGTTTTTTCATTTTTCCCCCAAAAAAGGGGCTGATTTTTGTAGAACGATGCACTCTCCCTTCATCGGAGAGTAATAAATAGAAATTAGTAAGGGTCTATTTTGAATTATTGTGGAGAAGTCATTCATATTATTAAAAATCCTGAGATCTTAGAAACGTGAAATGGCTTAAAAAGTTCATATATAAAAGCATTGTAAAAATGTAAAACATATAATACTTGTATATACTGAAAACTCATTTTATTTAAAATTAATAGATAAAACATCTACAGTTAAAAGATGTATACAAAAGTATATTCGTTGTATATCGTTTCGTTTTTTTTATTTTAATTTGAAGGATGGCACCGATCATTTACTTTTTTTTCACAATTGGAAGTCATTTCAATCAATAATGTTGTTAAGTACTTTCATAAGAAAAAAAATAAATATACATAGTTTAAAAAAAAATTTAAAATAACAATTTAAATAACACTGGTAAATAATGCTTCAAAAAAGGTCATGTTTTTTAACAAAATATTTTTGACTTTAAACAAAACATTTTATATCTAACATTCAAATGTTATTTTTAGTGCAAAAATCACATTTCAGATTTTAAAAATGGCATTTTTAATTTTCTTGAGTGTTAGCCCTGCGACTTTTTTAGTAGTCTTAAATGCATATTTTTTGATTTTGTATTATAATTGTACGCTAACATGCTTAAACGAAACATTTAAAAAATATTAAAAATTGCATTCAATATTTAAAAATGCTTTTATGAACATTACGTTGTAATCAACTTTAAAAAATACTCTAAAACTTTATAATAACTCTGTAGTAGGATTAAGTTTATATTTAAAATAAACATGTTAAAAAAGAAAATACAAACAGAAAAGCTTTGAGCTAGTCAAAAAACAGGTTTTAAAATTTACTACAGAAAAGTTGTATTAAAAGCAATAAATAGACTTAAGATTAAATAACACTTTTTTGTTTGTAATAATATGTTTTTTTTTTTACATTACTAAATACAGTATGACGACGGGACTTCTAGGATAATGGTTCCGGCGGAATTTCGGAAGTATGGATTTTCTACTCCGGTAGTTCCTTCTACTACAATCGATCGTGGCTTACCACCTAAGCGGGTTTGAATTGTTGAACTGACGTCTACTCGAAGCTCGCGATGGTTAATGCTAAACAAAATTAAGTGAGATATGAAATAAATATGTTGCAACTTTTTTTTTTACTTTTATATAAAAATAGTTCATTCTATGTTTGAGATTTTTATTATGGAATTTCGGGGGATGGAAATAAGGCCATGTCCAATTTCATTTTCAAATGAATAAGACCGCGATCGAAAAATTTCATTTTGAGGATGAAATAAGGCCGCGATCGAAGAGATAAATTAGTTCGCCAAGTGTTATTTCATGTTTCAACCGCTGCCTTATTTCATTTTCAAAATGAAATAAGAAAGTGATTTTGCGGCCTTTTTTATTCGTAGCCTTATTGCTAGCTAAAAATATGAGTTATTAGTTTTAATTAATTGATCCATCTTGCTGATCACTCATGCTTACACACCATTAACTATAATTTTCGATATATGATCAAATAATGTTACACAAAAAGTTTCAAGTCAGAACTTTATTTTTTTTTTTTGTGGCGGTGATTTTTCATATTAATAAATATTGAATGAAAGTATGTACATAGGGGAAAATAACTTACTCTTGATATTTTTTACATACGATTCCTACAACTTCACCAATTCTGTCTTCTTCAAGTGGTTTATTTTCTCCTTGAAGCATGAATACTAAATCATTATTTGCCGCAGAGTGGAAAACAATAAGCTGATCTCGTCCAGTGCTCACACTTATTGATGTCAACTACAAAAAAAAAATGAATTCTTAAAATCTTTTAAATAATTTTAATCTCTCAAGCTTACGTCTTTAATTAATATCGATCGTTTCATATTTTTAAATTTATTTCTCGCTCCATCCAACTTATAAATCGCCGTATCTGATATAATAAAAGCACGATCTGCACTTTTGTTATACCTGTTAAATTTCTTTATAAATCCGGAAAACAACACAAATTTAAAACCGTCAGAATTCTTTATGTTCTTCACACTCGCAGTGTACCCAATGTAGCCAGAGTTCTCTTGGTTATTACACAAGTAATCACCAACCCATTTTCTGGTTTGTCCCCAATATTTTCGGCGTCCTTTCAAAGCACTAACAGCTATAATTTGCAAACGCATTTGAGGCCACTCGGAACGTGGAAATTTACGGAGAATCATATAGGCCCTCCATTTATTAAAGAGACTTTTCAAACGTGGCTCAGCCGTACGTCCAGATAATGGTGGCTCAGGCCATTGTATGCTTTTTCCATAGTCACGCATATTTTTGGCATGACGGAATCTTTGTGCTAGATCACTAACATACGAACGTAATTTGTACGTCTTATAGTAGCGCATAATAACCATAGCTGCTTTCATTTTATGATAGTTCCTTCGGCAGATCCAACCTCGAACTAACTTTTGCAATAGAGTTACAATGTGGGGGATCATTTCGTTGCGCTGAGACTCCAAGGAAAATAATGTTTTTGGAGACCTGAAAAGATGCATACAATATGGCTATTGCGGATATAATTTTTTTATCTCTTACCTTATAAATATCTTAGTTTGTCCATACTTAACATCATTTATGAAGCCCTTTTCATCGATAAGAGCTTTAACTCCATCTTTTTCACTACCAGAGCGAAAATTGGGCCATGTGTATTGGGAAATCATTTTGTAGCGCAATAAAAATTTGTCGTATCGCTGGCGATGTACGAATCCAGCTCGTCGGACGCGTACATTTTCTAAAAGACCTAAATAACGAACTTGATGTTCGACACGCATATCATCGAAAACGGTTGCACTTTTAATATCATTGGGTTTAACGCAACGCACATAGAAGGGTTCTTTCTTTAACAAAGTGCTTACTAAATCAATCATTGATTTTTGGAAAAGAGTACCAGCGGTAAGTGGTCGCTTTGTTGTCTTTTTAATATCTTGAGCACCTTCGGGCCACATTGAACTAATATTCGCATCTTTAGAATGATGTAAAAGACGTTTGAAGTCTTGGTACAGCGTATCCTTGTTCTTTTCTATAAAACCATTTATCTTGTAAATCACGTCACCAGCGTAGTGTGTGATACGAAAATCTTCTCGATGTTTGAGTTCCTTGTCCATTGGTTTCAACTGGCGACTTGTGTAATGAGGATGAGTCTTTAGAGTTTTGTCCATCGCATCAAGTAGTGTTTCATCGTTAACTTTGCCCACACTTAAGCAAGCTTCGTCCATGATAGCAATTATTCCTTTGTGTGGTTGTTCAACTAAATCGCAGATTATCTGTGAACGAAATTTATGCAATACATAGAAAAATTATTTTAATTTTATTGCTTACCTTATTGTTAAAATAATCAATGTTTGTCCATTCAATGCCTTCCCTCATGTACTCTTCTTGTTCTTGTTTCAGTACAAGCTCTATAAAAAATAAATTTTGAGTAAAATCATTATAAAAAGATACAAAAATATTTATACCAATGAACAATTGTTGCAACTTTTCATTACAATAGTTAATACAAAACTGTTCGAAGCTATTCGAATCGAAAATTTCAAAACCATAAATATCAAGAACGCCAATAACTGAATTGAAACGAGCTTGAGCTTTTGAACCACGGAAAACTATCGCCCGATTAATTCTACTTATAATCCATGTGAATAGGCGATCGTAAATGGATTTAGCTAAAGCATCTTTTCCAAATTCAGCTTGAGTAGCATTGTGCTCTTTTTCCATAACACTACCGCCAGCAGCAATAATTCTTTTTGTAAGCGCATCTGATATTTCTTTTTCTGTAACTTGGAGAAGTTTTGCAGCTGATTTAAGATGAGATTTGTTTGCTATGATCAGTTCTTCTTCTTGACCTTTAAAACGAAAAAGAACAATTTAATCAAAATTTATTTATAAATTGAGTGTTTAAAGCTTACTTTGGAAGGTAATGTTTCCTAGATGAAGGATTGCAGCGACAACGCTCCAAATTGTACTTGTTTCTTCGGTTGTAAATCCCAGTGTTCGAAAAGCATTACAAGAGCTTTTATAATCAGACTTTTCAGTTAGAACATCAATGCTACCTTGATTGGTATAGTGATATTTCATTGGGTCTCTAACGATATCAAATTGTCGAAGTTCATTGTCATTAACACCACGAAGAAGCTGAAAAATTAAACAAAAAAAGTGACCGAAATGTATTAAATAAGAAACTTTCTTTAATCGAGTACTTTTTTTTTAATTCCTAGGCTCATGAATTTCAATAATTCATAATCACCCAATTTTATGATTGGAATTGAAAGACAGGAAAATTCTTAGTATGAAATAAAAATGACGCGGTCTAAGGTTTTGAAACACATATTTGAAATTCATTTTTTAGTATCTTAATATTATTTTGACATAACATCGTCTGAAATTTACAAAAAGGAGTGTACAAAATCTACAACAAGAAGTGGATGCTTATGAAATCACTAATTTCGCGACTAGCATATTTATATTCACATTGTTAGGCAAAAATTTGGCAAATGAAGTTGTTGCTCTATACGAAAAACGAAGTTTGCTTTTCCAAATATTTAAACATCATTCGCTTTGTCAAAAGTTCGATTCGAAAAATGATGAGCTGAAGTTGATAATTATGAAAATCAGCTCTGTTTTGTCTACGTTTATTATAACCAGAGTTTTAGATTGGTCATTTCTTTTTAACATATGAAGGGTGTAACTAATACGGCTTGAAATACAAATTTGTTTGACGTGGCTTGAAGACGGAATAAGTGCTTTGACACGGTTTAGCTTTTCGAGGGGATTGGTGAAATCTAATAAATAAGACTATGTATATAGAATTCTATGGAATAATGTATGTATCCTATATTAGCTTTAAACAATTTGTTTTGTTCATTGTGATAACACAACCGTCCATAGGAGTGCGAGTGCGGCTTTTAAAAATTAAAAATGAATCCATAATACAAACTATTTAATTGGAGAACCTCTTTTTAAGACGATTCCTAGCAAGAGGTTGACTAATGTTTCTTTTAAGGTTGCAAGGACTTGGATTGAGCTCATGGCCTGATAGCCCTGCTGATAAAAACTCAATAAAAAATTTAGGTTCTAATACAGTGGAAAACCTCGTAGATTTAAAATATTTGTGTGATTCCAATTAATTAATCTTCAAATTGACTAGGTAAGCAATCAACGCTTGCCGCTCCTATTAGTTGATCTGTTAATCTTTGTAATAAAACCAAAACGATACAAGTATTCTTTCCAAGCATACAAATTACTATCTAACACGAATACAATTTTCTATCATTATGTCATAAAGTTAAACTTTAATTGATTAGTTAAAGAACAGTTTAGCTATATTTTTTTTTAAAGAAATGTCCATTTCTTTTGATAAGATATAAATGGAATAGTTAAATAAAAATAAACAAAAAAAAAATTACCTGGTAAAAACTGTGGAAATTTCTTTCACCTGGTTGTTGCTGAATAACACGCGATTTTTCTAGCAAATAATTTGTAATAATTCCGCCTACTGGATCGGCTTTGTAATCGAATTCAATGTCCATGTACTTTCCAAATCGACTAGAGTTATCGTTTCGATTTGTTTTTGCATTGCCGAATGTTTCTAGAATTGAATTGCTTTGTATGAGTACGTTTTTCACTCTGAAAAAAAAAAGAAATAGATTAATACATTGTTTTGATTAAAAAAAAAAAAACGAATATAATTTTGTAATTTTTTACTTTCATGATCCGAAATAAAATTTTTTCTTTCTTTTTTTGCTTTCGTCTCATAATCCACTAATCACTAGACATGAGAAATAGCTTAACTTTTTTTTTTGTGGGAGACTAACTTTTGAGTGAGAATATGTCTTATTTCAAGTGGACAGTAACTTTATTTTTCATTATGATTCCGGGTACCATTTTTGCATTCTTTTAAAATAAAACCAAATCAAATTGAGAAATTTTTATTTTTATTCTGCCTTGACAGTTTTTATCAAAAATTTGAAATTTTATGTTATTAAAAATAAGATTGCAAAAAATGCCATAATTTAATACAATAATTTTACAAAAAAGTCCAATAATTTGTATGGAAACAAGTTTTTCTATCCATGGACACCTTAATCGTTTTTATCGGACAAGTATGTACATGCTTCACAATCTTATTTTTTATAAAATCAACATTTCACTTTGGAATACTCTTAGGAGACCTGCCCACTCCTCACTTATGGGAGCTATCCGCAATGGGAAGTTCCGCTGTGAGCGTGATTTTACTTCTTTTGATCCTTCAAAGAGATTCTCACCAAGTTTCAGCTTAAACTAAATCAGTTGGATTTTTCTATTGGTCGATTTCATATGAAATACATATGCCTACGATCGGCACTAGAGTTTACTAAAAGAAAATGTACCCAACAACTTTTCCACATCAATCCGATTCATTAAAATGGAGTCATCTGCTGACAATTGAATTTCTTTTTGTTTTTAATTGTAAATTACAAAAAAGAGAAAAAAATTATTTTCTCATTTCCGAAGTTTTATTTTAGCATGAAAGTTTTTTTTTATTGATCTATGTACTTGTACATATCTACCAGGTTGCATGACTCAGAAATTAAAGTATGCTTGCAATAAATGCATATAATGTTTTCCCGCATGTTTCTTACCAATAATAAGGCAAAAATTGAGAGTCAAATCACGTAACACAATAATTGTTATTACTATTTTTTCACTTTCAGTTTATCTCCTCTGTTAAATAATTTTTAATAACATTTCTTCTTCGTCTTTGCTTTATTATTTCTTTATGAACTGTTCATGTGGTGATTTCAGTGACTTAATTTTTTTTTCACGCAATTTAAAAATAATATTTTTTTTTTAATTTCAAAGGCAATAAAAGGCTGATTTTTAAATGTTGGGTGCAATAATTTATTTAAAAACAAAACAATACACTTTTAAAACTTTGCTTCTACCATGTTTTTGTGATAACCGGCAATAACTACAATTTGGATCAACATTTCCACTTCGCAGGTTGAGAGGATTTTAACTCTTTTTACTAGAACTCGTTGCTCCACTTAGGTTATATTCAGTACCCTGACCTTCTTTTTTTGACAGAAAAACGTTTTTGAAACTAAAATTTTGTTCAAGAAAGTTCATAAATAGATAGCCATAACACTGGGCAATTCTGTTAGGAAACATAAAGGTCCCAAACATATTTTTTTTTGCAGAATTAGTCGTACAAAAGAACATTTTCTTCACCCTCAATTAAATTGAATCTCACTATAAAAATTGGAGATTTTATAAATTTTTAGTTTTTGATGGTGAGATTAAATTTAATTGAGAGAGTTGTTTGTTCAACTAAGATCTTGAGTAAAAAAAAAACTGAAAAAAAATCTTTTCGTTTTTTCAAAATTTTATGTTCTTAATTTTCAATTGATTTAAAAGATTCATATTAATTTTTTTTCTGGCCCACCCTGGAAAAAATGTTGTGGTATACAAACAAAAAATCCATGCACATATACATATTAGAAATCCGTGTATTACTAAAAATGATGATAAATAAATATTACCAGAATTTTTAAAATGCACAGAATTTAACCCGGATCTTTATGAACACGTAACATTAATTTTACTCAATGATCAAAAATAATCTTTTTTTTTTGACTACTTAACAGGGATAATTAATGATATATTTACAGTGCGAAAAATATTCTTGTTTAAACGCACTTCAAGTTGTTTTTCATCAATAAAAATTAAATCTGCTTGAATCATTTCAATTTACTTCGATTTATGATCCATAACGAACAGAAGACAACATAGGAAAGAGTTCTTCTGCGTTCAAATTGCCGATTCGCAAATTTAAAAGTTAAACATTTCGATCATAACTTACCTTTCAATTTCGTTTTGTCCTTGAACGTTTGTTACAGCAGCAATGTACTTCATGATGATTTTGGAGGCTTCTGTTTTTCCAGCTCCCGATTCTCCCGATATAAGAATACATGTGTCTTGATGTCTTTGTTTCAGAATTCTATGTGCTGAATCAGCGATGGCGTAAAGATGTGGTGGATTTTCAAATAATTCCCGTCCTGAAGTTACAAACAAAAATGTACATTTAAAATAAATAATCATAATCTATATCTGAAAGTTTGCGATGCTGGTAAGACGGCTACCAATTGCACCAAACTTACCTTTGTATTTGTTTATCGTATCTGGACTATAAATATTCATCTGCCTATAGGGATTCATCGAAACGCATACTTCACCAATGTATGTGTAAATTGATCCAACTTGAAATCTGTAAAAGAAAAAAACAAGAATATTTAATTGGGTTTTTTTTTCATTAGCTGTTAAGATATAAATGTAATAAGAGTATTGGAGTACTTGATCAGTCCTACTCACAGAAGTTGAGATTTAGTTAAAATGAAATCTTCACTGATAAAATCAGACAAACCAGTGTTGGCGCCCTATGCAAAGACTAAGCTCATGACATCTTTTCCTTTTGCCAACAAAGTATAAGATGCTAAATATTGATTAAGAAACGAATGATTGTAAAACATTTTAGCGCTTATACAATGTTGCAACATAGTATCAATGTTCTTAACCTAGAGTAAGGCCAGTAGCAGCCAACATGAAGACATTATAAAATATGTTTACTTATGTGCATCATAAAGGGTCATAGTGTTAAGGTAGCCTGAAATATAAATTAACAACTCAGGCTTGTAAATACACATTGGAGGAACCAACAGGAAAAAATATTCCTCATTTTTCATCAGCGATGGTTGTTTGTCATAGTAATTGTCATGTTCAAGAAATGTCTGTCTGTCAAAAATTATTTTAGGACACCACTTCAGGAGATGGACAAAGTATACGTGAGCGAAGAAATTAATTGAATATTACATTTCAGATAGGTTTTGACATTACAAAACTTTGTAACAGTCACAGTTTTTTTTTCAACACTTTTAACTATTTTTTTGTTTTTGACCCTCATCGGTTCTGAATTCGGAGAACATTGTGATGAACATTTTGGGCCAGAGGAAAAACGAATGAAGGTCTTTGTATTATGTATTTGATTCTCTATAAAAATCAAGTCTCATTAGGAAAATATGTAAGAGAAGATCGCTTGCTCTTAGATCATACAAGTAGACTTTTGAAATAAACTGTATCTTCAAAGTGAGATTTGATCTAATTTTTCTAAACGGAAGCACATCTATAGCAGCAATGCATCGTTCTTGTGTGGCCTTTGCAATATGAGGGAAGAAGAAAATATTCAACACTTCTTGGGCAGATGCCTAGTAGATGCGAGAATTTAGAATCATATTCGGAAAAGTTGCAATGGAGAAGATAATTAGATAATATACGTTTGCTAAATGGCGAAGACTTATGTCGTTTTCAATTGGCAATCCGGAATTGGTTTTAGATTCGGAATCCCAATTGAACAGTTTTTTTCGATTCTGAAAAATTTGATGTTTGGTGTGACTGTATTAGTATTTTAAGCAATCACTTCACAGTTGTAAATTTAAAAAAATATGACAATTATCAAGCGTGACATTAAATCTTTGAATGTGTGAGTGATTCTGTTTTTGCTTCTGATTTCAAATCCAGAAGAGAAATTCTCTTTTTTTTAGAATCAGAACTGTCACTTTTGCCCAATTGAACGCATTCAGAATGCTTTTTTCTACTTCCAGATTGCCAATTGAAAACGACATTATTAAATTGGGAAAATCGGTATAACTGTGACTATAACCTACAGAAAATTGCATTATTTGTCAACAATTATTTTAAAAAATAAATAATTAACACATTTATTAACAAAATGAATTTGTTGTACAAATTTCAATAATTCTTCTTGAAGGTACACTGCTTTACAAATTTTCAACAACTGATTTGGCTTTTGACAGCTCTGAATTCTAAACCAAATGTTAATTTCTTTTTGTTAATTGGTGAAACATGTGTTGAGTCTTCTGGAGTGCATCATTTTCAGTTGTTATTTGTTTCGACTGAAAGAAATCAACAAAATTTTCTAAAGGTCAAAATAAAGTGGAGTCTTTGTTGTAAACCTACTTCATTTAAAATGTGCTATCGATGCTTCATATTGTACGTTTATTTATGGGGATATTACTAGACTCTTTGGTGAAATTTAAAAAAATGTATTTAATGTATTTTTTTTTGGTAACATAACGACCACTATTCAAGATTTTACTTCCCCGACGATAAAGAATATAACTTTGATTAAAAACTTTTATTCGTAAATAAAATATGACCGCTTCGGGTCGATCACATTTGCAATAACTATAAAAACCTATAAATACATTCAATTCCTCAAGAACATCCCGTTCGGGTATATCTCAAGTCTCACTCAACCTTAACTCTTTAAAATAACGAATATACTTGAGCTGCTTTTCTCCTTGAAAGTCGTAAAATAAAACAAAAATGAATTTAAAAAAAATCTATTTGCCTTTAACTGCAGATTTCTATTCGAGTTCACTACAGATTCCATCAGGACACCAAACCATAAAGGATTAATAACATTGATTTAATTACCAATAAAATAATATCGAATTCAATATACAGTCCATAACATTTGAATAGACTCACACAAAAATTATTTTTAAATTAATTTTTTTTTTGACCCGAACATGCATGAAGTGAGGTCAAGAACTGTACTTAACGGGTATACGGCACGTACGGTTGTTTTTGGCGCAAAAGAAAATATTTAATTTCCATAATATCTTCTGGGAGTAGATAAAAGAAAATTGACAGGCGACCAAAAGTCAAGAGAATTTATACATACATAAAATAAATATAAAATGGGTAGAAGTATCTCTTTTTTTTAAAGAAATCTATTCGACATTTTGTTTCCCCGACAAACAGCAAAATAGTTTCGATAATAAACTTTTATTCCTACATAAACGATGATTGTAATCGATTCGCGGTTATCACATAACTATAACTATATAAAACTAAACAATTTCTCATGAAAAAACAAATTTATGCAGAATGAACTTTTTTGTCACCCGCTGGGATATCTAAACCTTAACTTATTAACGTATCGATTATAATACCTAAGCCGCTTTTCTACTTTAAAGTCATGAAAAAAAGCATTAAATTTTATCTATTTGCCTTTAACGACAGATTATTTTAAATAACCATTCGAGTTCAATCCTTTCCATCAGGATACCAATAACATAAAAGATCAATAACGTAAATTTAATTACCAATAAAATAAATTCGAATTCCATAACATTTAAGCAGCTTCAATTTTTTTTTTTAACATTTGAATAGACTCACCGTGTTTATTCCACTTGGATACTTTTAATTTGCATTGCTTCGCATTAAAGCACATTCCCCAGACATTTTTAATACTCCTCAAGTCTGGAGAGCAGGTTCACCGGTGAATATATTCTCGCATCAGTGGGATCCTTACATCACTGAACTATTTCTAATAGGAACTAATGTTTCCAATGTAATTTAAATAGAGTAGTAATACCGAAGTTGATAATATCTCACTAACTGATGCGTGTATTCTTCCCAAGAAATATTGTTGTACAATTTGGCTTTGCGCCCAGAAAGTCTATTACTCATAATGTCCCACTATTTCAGCAATTGTCTTAATAGATTACGACTTTATGACACGAACTTTCTGATATCAAATAAGGCTTTTCGATACCTACTCATTCCGTCAAATGACCCAATATACAAATGCATTATGTACAGATCAAAACGGTTTTAGGACAAATGCATTTTATGTCAGGCTATTCAAATGTTATGGAATGTATCTAAATGTTCTTCAAATCATTAAAAATGAGGTTTAACATTAATGTCATTAAAGATGCATTTAGAAAACCTCTAAAGTTAGCATAGAACGCACCTTAACAGGTTATGTATTTCTAAGCTTAATTGTTTGTCAGGTGTGCGAATTAATTGTATTGGCAGTTATTTCAAATAGATATAAATTTTTAGTATAAATCACAATTTAATTTAAATATGATTATTACCTGTTTGAGTCGTTTTATTGTTGCAACTTAAATTATCCATAGACTAGACATATTTTATTCTGAGTTTAAATGAAGTTCCATTTAATAATTCTCTATGCACAAAAGACTTTTTTTGTCTATTGTACCTTAAATTAAGTGCATTATTAAATGAAATAATTTTTAATATCTTAAAAAAATAATTATTTTTTAACGACACCTGCATTTAGTTGGCCTAAAACATGGAAAAATCCACAAAAAAAAATTAAAAAAGTTATTTATTATTTTATTATTAATAGGAGACTTTTGCAAGTACCAACAGTTAAAGTTAGAGATCAGAAATAAATCTCAATCTTTTGAGGGGTTCTCTAATAACTGTCAAAGTTACAAAGTTACAGTACAAAGTTAACCACAAAGAATGAACAGCTTTTTTGTGAAGGCGTATCAAAGTGTTTTTTTTTTTTTTGATTATATTATTTCTTTCATTAATTGTGTTTAGTACTCAGTTTTGCATTTGTTTTAAATATTAAATAACTATCATTACAATGATATTTAAAAACATATTTCCAAATTAATCAAACAACAATCAATTGCATACCTCCTAAACTCAAATACTCAATAAAATCTATTGAAATTAGAATGTAAAATAAAATAAAAGAATAACCAAGGCTTAAAAGAGAAATAAAAGAAAAAAAAAATAATAACAAAACACGAGAAATAATTTTGATTGTAAACACACCTTCGAGCCATATAAACCTATTTGAGGGTTGATATGAATTACATGTAGGTATATGCAGTATGCACCCTAGAGACTGTTTTAAAATTGGATTAACAAGCAAGAGAATTTCCGCCATTACAGTGTACAAGACCAACAACTTGTTGACTTGAACTTAAAAATTCAGAGCCACTTATTTTGGTAAAACTAGTTTAACAGAAAACGAAATAATAGATTAGTGGTGAAAATAATAGTGATATTGTGCTCAGCCTCACAGAAAAAAATCTGACGGTGATCAATTTTCGGCAAAAAAAAATTCTTATCGTAAAATCGATAAATTCGGATCATCATCAATAAGTGTTGATTGCACTTGCAGCAGCAGTATTTTCGACTGAGCGTCCTTTATAAGCGACCTCTTCAAATTTCTCCACAATCTTACCGATGGCGATTACTTGCGTAGTCGGTCGATTATGACCATTATCATAACGTAATGCGCAAAAAGTGGCTACGTTTGAATCACCACTTTTGTAAACATTGAACTAATATAATGTCACTTCAGATGACAGCTGAATTTGAAAAGTGTCAAATGCAAGTACTTCCACTTGCTTGAAATGAATAATCTCGGACCTACTTTAAAACATACATACATATAACTTAAAATATAAAAGGTTACTTTATTTGAAAATGGGGCCAAAGTACCCATAGTCCTTCCCAATGTTATTGATTAAGACTACGCTATACAAACAAACCATAGTGTGATTATTTGAATTTTCGACATCAAATTAAAACAAGCTAAAATAAAATTTTTCAAAAAAACAATAACATTACAAATACAATATAATAAAAGTTTCAAAGACAAACAATTTGTATTGCTTTGCCCCCGCCTTACTTGAGTCATCTTAAATATTAATAATTCAAATTTTTAATACGAGCTAAATTTACCTATGCACACTTTTATATTAGTCAGCGTCAATTAAATTAACATTATCAGCTTTTCATCTGCGATGATATGAGGCCGTCAGTGCAATAGTGGCGTAACCCACTTTTTTTCAAAAATGAGTTTATCATGAAAATGGGTCCCTTAATATATCTATTTTATTACAAAAATAGTTTTATGCAGCTATCTACACTCAAAACCAGATGGCACTCAAAAAGGTGTTATTGCATTTTATAATTTGATCATAGTTTGAGTGCAATAGTGGCGTAACCTTCATACTTTTCTTAGTAACTGTTTGCTTCGGTATAGATTGTGACCATTTCCTTTGGTATACATATAATATGGGCAGTGAAAAAGTTCACACGTATGTTTGGGAAGAGTCTAAAACGTCAAGGGGGCCTCAAAAAATTGGATCTTGTTTTATGCAATATTTTAAGAACGTAGAACAGTCTAAAAAATCATTATGTATTCTGATCAATGGAGGAGCCAAAATATGAATATAAAACTTTCCCTGTTGTGCCAATTAATGGTATACCTACCATCCCAATTTTATTGTTAAAGAAATGAACCGTAAATTTTTAGTTAGTCGCCATTCCTATTTCCCATCTGACCAAGATTTTGGTTGATTTTGGTCTGATTTGATTTTGGAGAAGAATAAAAAATTTTATAAGGATATCTTCGTCCCAAATGATTGGGTAAATGTGATTTCCTCGGCCAGAAAGAGAAACCCATTTGAAATTGTGAAAACGACTTTATCTGATTTTTTCTCTTAATTTCTCTGGAAGAAAATATCACAAACAGGAAAATGTTAATTTCCAATTCAAAGGTTGAATGGCTTGAAATTCAGTAATTACATTCCGAAAAAAGTAAAACATTTTCAATTTTCTATAAGTATTCCAATGAAATTGATGTTTTACTCGAAAAGGTAAATGTAAATAAGAGACAATCCGTGGATATTAAAAAACACAACTAGGTTGCTGAACCTAAAATAAATGATAAAAAAAGAAAGACCTAATAGAACTGCTTCAATTTATACCACCAATCCATCATTTTTTTTATAATAATTATTTTAAAAACGTCAACAGGTGTTCCAATTGAAAAATTTGACTTTTTATCAGACAAGGAATAAAATCATTAAAAAATAAGTAAAAATGTACACATAATTTTTTGTTGTTGAAATATTGAACTATGGAAGAAATAAAAAATAGTATAATAAATTTGGCGTAACCTTTCTTTTTTCTTTATTTTTAATGAAAACCATGAATGCAATAGTGGCGTAACCCACTTTTTTTTCCAAAATAATGTTGAATTGAAAAAAAAGAAGCTTGCCCTATAAAGTATGTCCTTTTTCAACGTCTTCTACGTTTTTAGATTAATCAAAAATGTCAAAGGGAAAATACAAAAAATGTTTAAAGAAACTCTGTTTCTTAAATCTCTCGTAACTCGAAAGTGAATTTTATGGGTTACGCCACTATTGCTCTCACGGCCTCATATAATTTCTAACGCCAGAACTCATTGTAAACAAATTGATTCATCAGTATGTTGAAGTGGAGATCAGGGGCCCGTTTCAAAGAATATACATCACATTACAATTTTATTACGTTGATTTTCTTGTTTTTTTTTGGGTCAATTGTGATACAATAATATGTTTGATTAGAATAGCGTGGAAAGTTTTTTGACAAGTGGCAGGAGCCCATGAAAAAAAAATGTCTGCTTTCTTAGATGACAAAATATTTTTAGAAAAACAAAACTCTTTTCTATGAAAAAAAAGTGCTGCTTAATTTTTTGTTCGTGACAATTTGATTAAAAATACGTTTATTTGATATTTGCTAGCAAAAAAAAATTGCAATTTTTGATGGAAAAAATATTTCAGTCAAAAATATTTGCAAAATATGATGTTAAAAACTTTTGTTGTATGTGATGTATGAAAAAGGCCCAGACACGTATGTACATATGTAGATTAAAATACTTTTAAATTTTTTCTCGGCAATTATAGTGTTGACGTAACTTGTTTATAATTTGTTTAACAGCATTCATTCATGTGAATAATGTCAGAACCATTATGTGTAAAAATGAGTGTAAACGACTCTGAATAACAGTTAGTGTCTTCTTTGAAACCTAAAATAGATTTAGCGATGATTCGTTTCAATTAAGGTAGGTTAAGTGTTAATTGCAGTGCATTTTTTTTATATCAGTTAACAGCGTAGTTTACTTTTCCAATCATCACAAAATTGAACAACTATGTGTTTATGTTAATAAACGACCTTTGTTAAGTTTTAATTGATAACACTTTCAATTTGATAGTAAGTTATATTCCGCCAAAAATTAATAGAAAAAAAATAAATGAAATATAAAAAAGGCAGGTAGCGTTATTTTTGGTCTTAAAAACCAAATCTAAAAAACGTTTGGAGATACCGCCCAAGTTTCAAGAAAATTCACACACCCTTTTAGACTATAGCTCAAGGGACGGACAGACAGACAAGACAAACTGTTTTCGACTTCATCTAGTCATAGTAATATCAAGTTTGATTCAAATCTAGAGTTCGAATTTTTAAAATTATATACTTCTAACGATATATACCTCGTTTGTGGCCAATGGTTAGATTAAAATGTCTATTCTCTTTAAATAATGCATGAATTTTTTATAATCAAGAGATTTAGGATTAGTTGATGAAATAAATAAATAAATAATTTAAATATTCTGAGACTATTATAAATAGTTTCTGTTTTTCTGATGTACATATGTACGTACAATGTACATACATATATATTATAAGACCATATAAAATCACAACAGCATCTGCTCTTGAACGTGGAACGTGCCATTCATATAAAAAAAAACAACCTGTTATTGGATGAGTTGATTCATGAATCGCGCACATCACACATAAATAAAAAAATTTAATTGATTCACTTGTATATCGTTTCTGAAGGACTCTTACTCATGCCGTACACCAGGGACTTCGCCTTGTTGTGTTATAGGATGAAGTTTGTTAAATTTGAATGAAACAATAATAGTTTTGCTTGAAAATATTTTAATTTTTTCATTGTGCACAAGCAGTTACATAATGTTGCATGTTTTATTGAGTATAACGTCCGGAAATTTAATGCGCCAATTAAAAAAAAAATGTTGCTAATGGTCACACTACTTTATACGAGTTATGAATTAATCGTAAAGAGGAAAAATTACTCGTATTTATGTGATGCCTAATGCATTATGCTAGACAATTTCCTAAATTAAAATTGTCCAGTTAAATTAGTTGTCTTTATGTTGGTCGTTATTAGTCGGCAAGCCGGCGCGGCGGGCGAGCGGTCGGCGGCCCACACTTAAATATGAACAGTAATGTTTCTGTTTCTGTAATAGAAACACAAAAAAATAAGGCAACAAATGGATCGTGCGAGGAAGTCGCATGTCAGTCAATTAAACTATCGACAATTTTTCAATTTGTCAACATATATTTGCATTAAAATACTGCAGGAATACAGCAACAGTTTTACAGTATGAAACATTCATATAGCTGTGTCAAGTTTGTATGCAACAGTGTAATTGTTTTATTGTGAATAGAAAAAGATATACACCGATTTACTTATCTCATTTAAGCGATGAAGCTTGGGTCACAGAAAGTCATGACCATCAAAAAAAAAAAAAAAAACATTAGACACACTTCGGTTCCTTCAAGAAGGCATTCATATTTAGAATTGGTATTGTTAGTATTTTTATAAACATTTATCCTAATACGAATATTTTATATTTATATTTTTAAAATTTACATAGAATATAATAAATTTTCTGTTTAAGACATGACCTTCAATGTCTTCATGGTCTTCAAATTTTTGTTATAAAAATATATTTTATTTTTATTTCGATTTTTATAATATTTGATCGTCTCTAACTTAACGAATTCGCATCCGATTATAACAAACAGTATACCGTTATCTTCCTAAAAATATTTACTATATGTATGTAAATTAAAAAGATCAGTTAAGAGATATAAGCCAGTGTTTGAAAACGGTTCTTTGAAAAAAAAAATTAATGTGATTTTCATTTTCGGCGACCCTAAATTAGTAGAAAAAAAGTTGTTTTTTTAGGTAGCATCGGTGACCCAACATTTGTAAACTAGTGTAATTCAAGTTCAATTTTTGTCTATATTTGGAACGAAATTTTCTATTTACAAAAAAATTTAGTTTGTCTCCTATTTGTTTGTCAAGTTTCTTTGAATAATTAACTAGTAATTTAATTAGATAATTGTCTTTACTATTAATTGTAACTTTGAAGCTTCAAATACGTTATTAAGGCTATGTCTCGCCCAGAAAACATCTTAAAAAAACTTATTGCAACACATTCAATTTTTGCAAATTTTTTTGTTTTACAAAAAGTGGGACTTTTTGCAAGCAGATACAACCTACGATCATCTGAGGTGATGGCCTAGGTCGTGTTTTGTAATTATTATAACTTTAAAGAGGAGCAAAACAATCTATCTAATTTAATTTACATAAACCTAAAAATATCTGAAAAAATGATCTGCTAGATTGATTCTGAGGTTAGATTCATATACATTGTACCAAAAACTCCACAAAAATTTTTTTTTTAAAGAAAAGACATTAAGTTTTGCCATACAGTATAATCTAAAACTAATGTGCATTGTTTTGTTTTCTACTCAATTAGCTATTGATTTTGTCCCAAATAGTAATCCAGATTTTCTTTTTCTTGATGTATTATTGTATTATTTTCTAACAAATTTGTACACACATACACTTGAAATGAAAGTATTTTTCTAAGGCGTGTTAATGATTTGTATTATCTGTTAGTTTTAACAACAAAACAGAAACAATTAAACCTTGGAAATGTCCATCGCTCTAGATATCTTTTTGTCAACTTATTATTATCATTATCAATAATGGTAACAAAAAATATATCTTATCGCATTTCATAATAAGCTCAGAGCAATAGAAAAAAATTAATGTCTTTCATTTATGTATTACTAACAAAAATGCTATACGATGAAAATTATTATTTTTTGATTAAAAAGTGTAAAGTTTAAATTTTATAGAAGTCAAACCAACCCTATTACATACATATTTACTATAATGTAAACAGAAATTAATAAAAAGAAGACAAATTAAAAAAAAAATACATTTTTAGTTCATTCACACCAAAACTGACACATTCGTTTACAAAGCTTCATAAACAAACATTAAAGATTAACCGCGTTGTCATCAGGGTAACTACAGAATGGAAAATTAATTTTCTGAACTTAAATCCATGATTCCGGAAAATTCCTATTCCATGGTGTAGTGTAATAATTTTTACTTGTCACTATAATTTCCTATAGTGACTCCAGATTTTGAACAAATATGACATTAACTGAAAAAAGTGGCTCTGTCTGTTGAGCTAACAGCTAACCTCTAAACGAGCGGTCGAATTTTAATGAAACCTTGGTGTATAGTTTTTTTTTGGGCCGTAAAAATAACGATACCTTTGAAGTCTTTGAAAAATTTGATTATTCTCGAAAAAGGCTCCGACGTATAACAAATATTCAATACTTAAATTTTCATTAAACATTTTTCGAAATTTTTGAAAAACAAAAAATAAAATTAATTTTTTAAAAATTAAATAGAAATTTGCTTTAAAAAAAACGTTTTTTAGTATTATCTTTAAAAATTTATTTTAGTTTTAAAAAGAACGATACTTCCTATACAAATGTTAAAAAGCTGTTGTCAAAAATTTCGTATGTACTGGTAATTAGTAGGGCTAGGATTTCCATGCAAATGCATATTTTTTTTGATGAGCTTTAGAAGCATCAGACCAAATTATCTTTAGGAATCATGTATTTTCCTTTAAAATGGCATCCAAACGTTAGTGCATATTTTTGCATATTTTACAATAAATGCATATTTTTGTGCATATTTTAACAAAATAAACATAGAATTAAAAAAATATAGGTTTAAAAAAAATTAACTACACCATTATAGTATTAGAAGTGTTTTTAAAGATTTTATTTCAATAAGCTTCTGGAGTGACAGCTCCCATCCCGCGTTCCATTATATTCAATTTAGTTTGCGAGCGTTGCGTCGTTCTCTAGCAGTCTATACGCACTTGAAGACGCGCGTCCCTTGTAAAAAGCCAGTTTCTTAATATTGAACGCGACCAATTTTTGACATTTAGGAAAATTTCCTCTCTTTCTCTAGCAGAGCAGATCATTCATATTCCAGTTATACACTCAACGCATACATACGCATAAGCTACAGCAAACCAAAAGAAATGAATACATCCTTTGTATATGAAAACTATAGTACTATCATGGCGAGTTTTTTTAGGGTTGCATGGATCCTGGTGGTGGCGCTGCAAAACTTGAGGTGTAAAATCCGATTTGGGGAGGCTTTAAGCGTCGAAAATTGGTGGTAGGGGCAAGAGTAGACTATTTTTTGGATTATTGCATCCACAAATATCAATATATATCATTTAAAACCTCCATAAGCTCTCCGCAAAAAAATTAAGGATTTTCAAAAATGAAAAATATAAGTAATGTGTTCACATTAAGCTGCAGCGGTGAAAATAATTTAGAAAATTTAACTGCCGGTATGAAAAATGCACCGCTTACGTCAGTTGACGTGGAACGTTCCTTTTCCATGTATAAATCGTTCCAAAGGTTAAATCGCCAAAGCTTCATTTTCAAAAACGTGAAGAAAAATTTCATGATTTATGCAAATAATACATATAAAAATTGTGAAGATTAGATAAACAATTAATTACTTTTGAGTTTTTGTATTATTTAAATGGACATGTTTGTGTTGATATTGATATTATTTTTATTTATTGTTTATGTTTGTTAATTTCTTGATGTTATTTTTTCTTTTTCCTGTTATAATAATAAAAGACTGAATTTATTGTTTAAAACTCAATAAAAAGTTTTTTTTTTTGGTAGATAGCTATTTATTGAAAAGAAATATGAAGGTATGGGGTCATGTTTATGGTTTTAAATGCATATTTTTAGTGCATATTTTTCATTTTTAAATGCATATTTTAAGCGCATTTTTTCCATTTTTAAGTGCATGAGAATCCTAGCCCTAGTAATTAGTATGGCCTATCATCAAACATATAATTTTTTTTGCGCACTCTGTTTTATAAGGTATCAGGAATGCAAATAAATTTAAAGATATTGTTCATATTTAATGCACGTTTTTTTTTTTGAAACGATCTGCAAGTTTTGAGTTACGGAATTTTGAAAAAGATAATCTTTTATTGAAAATAAGTGCAAACAAGATAACAAATATATAAATATTCTACCTACAATATTTGCAGCAGAATCATTTATTAATGGTTTTTTTTTTTAATTTAAATTATGATTGATACAAATTTTCTTCTTCTTTTAACTTGAGTTGAATTTGGCAGAACAATTTGCGAAAAATCGTAAAAATTATATATTCCTATTATTTACGAGCCATAAATGCTCTATGATTTAGAAATAGTTATTTTTAAATAAAAAAAAAATATTAAAGAAAATAAAAACGAAATTATTTTTTTTAAGATTTTCTAATCTGATATATAAAAAGGTTTTAAAATTTGAATAAAACCATTTCAACTCAAGCTAAGAGTACATTTGTTTTGTCAAATCTATTGGGGCATTGCCCTTTTTTTGTGGAACATTAATAAATGAATATACCATTAAAAAATGTTCTGCTGATCTTGGTCTGCTAACTTGACATACTTATATCGTATGTATAAAATCTGTTTTAAAAAGAGTAAACATGTAATTAAATCAGATATATTGATATTTACATTTCTTTTTAAATTAGGTACTTCATATTTGTTTTTAATTGATTGCACGACATGATAAAGGAATTTTGTTGAAATTTATACATATGATAATCTGGAGGGGAAGTTATCATATAGTAAATGATTTCAGTAAAATTTTATACTATATTATTTTATCAATTTAAATTTAAAAAAAAACACTGATAAGTGCTGAGCAATAGAAATGCTTTTTTTTTAAATAAATACGATTAGATACGATGTTTTTAAAGGATATTACGTAAGTTTCTCTTGGGTTTGGCAAAAATTTAACCACTTTATTGCTTTCGCGACTTAGCATACCATATGTGTGTATCTGTCAAATAATATTAACTTTTGGGCTTACGTAATTAGATAAATATAAAATTTGTATACGTTGATTGAACCCATTTTTTAATATTTATTCAAAATCACATGTCTGTCAACATATACATATGTTTGTATCATTTTCAGTTCATTTTTTTTTTAATTTTTTAACATTATCACATGCAAAAATGGGATAAAATCAAATTAAAGGAAATAAATGGGCATTCATGACTCAAATGTCAGAAAATCCTGCCAATCGCCTAATTTTAACACTTATATCTCGCTCTCACTTCCTACTCGAAACTAGAAGTAAAAACTGAAAAGTCAAAATAAGTCCGAGGAGGCAGTCGAATGTGAACACCGTCTTTAAGTAGGCCACAAATATTTAAGTTTCGTATCAGAAAAGGCTATAAGTTGTTTTACGAGTAATTATACATCTACTTATCTTTCTCATTTTGTTTTATCCAAAAAACAAAAAAAAAATTTCACTGTTTCACTGTCTTGAAAATTCTAGGAATTTTGCTTATAAATGGTGTGTTCTTTGAATCATTCGTCATTATACATTATCAATTATACAAATTTATCACAAAAAAATAACTATACTTCAATGAACAAACAACGTGTTGTTATTGTTGTTTCATCATCGTATCGTATCACATAAATATATGCATAATAAATAATTAGTCTATTGAAGTGTTTTGGCAAAACTATTGAAAAACACCAGTAAATATGTAATTACCATTATATTGACCTGGAGAGGACTTAAAAATAATAAAAACATAAGGAAATGAGTCATATACATGTATATAAAACCCCAAATCCAATAGTGTGCCCAAGCAGGCGGAGTAGCAGTGTAAATGCTTATTATTTGAAGGAGAAAAAATTGCTGAAAAATAAAAAAAGAAAGTTCAAAGTGACATAAGGCCAAACAACGAAATTTTGCTTCATGTCACGGCACAGACTGGCAACCATTTACATATATGGATCATTGGCGATACTAATATAAGGCTATTACCATTTAATTATAATTCCTATAATATTCTTAATAACCGTTCTAAGAGACAAATTATCCCCAACACTAATTGTTGCAATTGTTGTGTTATACGTAATTTTTTAAATTAATCTTTTTATGCAAATATTTTCACCAAAACTTCTTCAACTATAATCAATAAAATGTTTTAAAAAACTGAAAAGCAGTTAAGCATTAATACAAACCAATTCTTCAAAAATGTACCTAAATAAATCAATTGTAATTCAATAAAGAGCCATGGTACGATCACTTGATGTCAAAAATATTTATTTTATTTCTTTTAATCTTGAATTTAGTCAGTGAGTTTGTCGTGACCTAAGAATGGATGAGCTGACTTATGAGCAGTGGTTAAATTAAAGTCGCCTACATCTAGGTAGTGAGTTCATAAGATAATAAATTGAAATAAAATACGAAACTAATTACCCACTGCTAAATAAATTTGCTCGGTAAGTTGGTCTTTAAAAATTAGTGTTTACGAACTTTCTTGACATATTGTATGACCTATTAACTTACATGCTGTTCTTGCTTGCCAGACCTCCTTTTTTCAATAATTTTCACAAAATAATGGTTATGTTTAAAAACATCATTTTTCGGCCCCGTTGACTACTAGAAGTAGTACCGTGATATACAAGAAATTAATTCGCCAACCATTCAAACTGTTTCTTTCAGAGACGACAGAAATATTCCTTCTTTTCTAATCTGAATGTCATCTATCTATAAAACTTTCATTTATCCGAAGTCTTTTGGAAATGGCTCTGATGGAACATTTAACATTCATAAAACTCAAAGCAGATCTACAAATTTATTATCTGGTGGAACTATACAGAAACAGTTGCCTTCTTTAACATCGTCAAAGGCTTTTAAGTCTACTATTATTTTACCGCAGTATTCAAGGAATTGTGAATTGCATTCGTGGCTTAAAACAATTCACATCTGATTACTGCAACCTATTTAATTAATTTTCTATCTAGCTCAACTTATGGTATGAAAAGATTCATTGTTGAGTTGCACTGCAGGAGATCAATGATCTCCCGTCTGAAACTTCTAATCCAATAATTTTGCTGACGATAGTATCCTCAGCTTTTCAAATTCGTTTTCAGATTTTCATCCTTTGCTTTGGATGTTGAAGTGGAACGGCAGCGTATGATTAGCTCATTAAATTCTGATCTTGAGAGCATTGTCCAATGGGGATTCAAAAACCGTGTAGAATTTAATGCTTCCAAAACTCAATGCTGTCTTCTGTCGTTGATGCAGAACCCACAATCAATGCCTCTATCCATGAGCGGCACTTGCATCGAAGAAACCAAAAACTTTTCACTTCTCGGTATGTGCATCACAGATCACATTTTGTGGACCTTATCACATATTTGACGTCGCCAAAAATGATGCAAAGTGTTTAGGGTTTCTCCGTCGATGTAAGAACTTTTTTTCCCATCTGATCTGGCTGTAATCTATACAACTTCCATATTTGGGCAGATGCTCCTATTAGCTACCTGATTCTTTGGATAGAATTCAAAAAAGAACCTTAAATAGCCAGTTGCATTCCTCTCTTAAAACACTTCAACCGTAATAGTCGCACTCGCAATGTACATCAGTTTGCTCTGATGGAATGCTGTACTCGATTCTGTCCTTCCCTCCGGTTTTAACATTCAGAACTTTAAACTAATGTGCATCGGCATCTCCTTTCAAATCCTTCCCTATTTTCCTAACGCTAGCACATTTTAAGGGTAGTCAAACCTTTTTTTTTTGTGCGCGCACATTTAAAAAAAAGGAATGTTAGATACCTACATCTATTTCCTTCCCTTTTTATATTGAGAAATTAAAAACCAAAATGCATTCTAATAAAACCTTCCAAATTATCCGTCTTATTTTACGGTAGTCCGTATTCTCTAAGTGCGACAAAAAATATAACAGAACCATAAATTACATATACCTACCCTTCTAGTATGTTGAGTTAATCTTTGATTAATACGTGGTTAGCTAGCATTTTAACGTTACTAGGTATTTCTATGAAAACGTAATTTTAAGTACATAGGTTTTCAACTACTGTGCGATCAAGTATTTTAATTACAAGATTCACAAACTGACTGTATGTAAATTGTTTGAAAAGATGACTCACATGATATTTATTTGTACTACTATCATTGCTGAAACTGGCTAAGAGCATATAAAAAAAATTGTTAACGCGTCATACTTTTAAACTGACATACCTACCTATAAACTTCAATAATAGTTGAGTTGCATTGTTTGCCGAAAGGGAAATCAAAACATCCACAACCACACCCCATTTAAATCGAAAATAAAAAAATAAGCTAAAAACCCACTTGGGAGAATAAGATATAAAAAAGGTAGATAAAGTTGAATGTTGTAGTCCAAGCCAAGTATGAAATTTTCTATGGATGATGACAATAAATAATTTTCGACTTGTAACACAAAATCAAGCGGAATCGAAGAGCAACAGTTGTTGCTCTAGTGAAGAGTCAAATGTCTCATGGTTTTGGCCCAATAAGGCATAAGATCCAGTTGATAGGTAGTGCCTTACCCGATTTTCTAAGCACAGCAGAAAATGTGAATCTGAACCAATATACTGTAGTGCGTGCCCGCGCGTATTTATAGACTTGTTACTAAACTTGGCGAGGATGACGTTTTCTGATGTGATGATGGTGTTGCTTCTAGTTTCAATAAAATGAATAATTTTGTCTCTTTACCTTTTTCGAAGGTTATCCATGAATTTCTCCAACGTTACTGAGTCCAATAGGACAAAGTCCCGGACGCCAACTTCGTTTGGCATAGCCATGTCTCCTAAATTTAGTTATTTTTTATTTGAATTGAATTTGGAACACAGTTTAAATTAAAAAAAAAACACTTAACATTAATACCACGAATTAATCACACAAAATAAAAGACAACATTTGTCATTAGCCAAAAGGACTTCGTTTTCTAGATTTGGTCAATTTAATTAATACACAAAAAGTAAATACAAATCGATAAAAAAAAATGTAAACAGAAGTTCCCAGACAAACGAAAAATATATGCAACAAAAACAATTATTGTCTGTATCAAAGCAAATAGGTATGATTAAACCTTATTTATTCTTTTTGCTAATAATTGTGTATTATGTATTTTTATACCATTCGGCGGCAAAAATATAAATTATTCAGAGAACACAAAATTGTGCACAACCACCAAGCGAAATGTACAAAAAGAAACTGAAGTTAAAAAACAAACACAACTTTTAAATGACATAAGAAAGTGGCTGAAAGCTGAATGTTGCTGAAAGCATACCACAGTCGCATGATAAAAAGAAAACTGGTGTGCTTGTTATTTTTTGACAGTTCACTGTGACGTCATGATCATCTCCGTCGGAAATTAGACAGAAGAAAATAATTTGATTTAATTGCCTTAGAAATTATTGCAGATAGAAATCATATTAAAAGATAATCCAGAACCATACAGATCAGAAGATAATAAAAAACACAGTTTCAGTTGTTGTATGTGATCGTGATGACAGACAGGGTCGTGACATAACAATTACATCTGATTTTTAATTTTTATATGGATTTTCTTGCGGGATTTTTTATTTTGTTGTTTTTCGGTTTGAAATGTGTTTGTTAATCCTATAGTAGACTGTTTTGGAGGAGCAAGAGGAGACTATTTTTTGGATAATTGCATCCAAAAAATATCAATAAATATCATTTAAAACCTCCATAAGCTCTCCGCAAAAAAAAAGAGTAAGGGTTGCCGGCATACATTAGATGTCGCCCCATTCGACTTCCACCATGAGAGTACTATAGTTTTCATATACAAAGGTAATTGCAACCAAATTTGCACGAAATCATCTCAGAAATTAGGTGAACGCATCCAGCCTAACATAAATTGTGATTCGATTTGAAATTTCTTATAAAGACAGAAAGAGAAAACAGCAAATAAGCTTCAAAAAGGTATTTCGTTAACAGAATTTTGAAATAGAGCATTTTGAAAAACCAGAATATCTTTACACCAAATTTCAGCATGCATTCAGTATAGGCTATTCATGCAAAGATATAATTTTCCGCTTTTCAGAAAGATATAATTTTCCGCTAGACGATTGCCAGAGTACCCCATAAAAATTCTTGTATAAATGTGAGAAATAATCAGCTGTTACAACTAAACGTCGTTACTTCTCGAAACCTTATGAGGTTTATTTCTTCTCTTTCTGCATCAAGTCTATCAAAAAAATTTATCTGCTTTGCAGAATATTTTTGCCATAAAAAATTTCTGGTTTCTGAGGTTTGTCCGAGTTTTCCTAATTTTCATCTAATTTCCTGGCTAATTTCGTAATAATTTGGATCAAATTTTCTCATTTGGAAATATGAGATCGTATGGGAAATAATTTGGTCTAATGAGTGAGTGAAATGAACTGTCAGATTACTCGCCGAATATTTCGGAGGTGAGTTGGTTATGGATTAGTAAATTCACACTTTCGCATAAGTGTTTTTGTTCTTATCTCAAAAATTTTATTCACCCATTTCCACAACGAGAAAGAAATCAAGTCTTTGATTTGATAATCTTTGATAAAATGAGGTAGATTTTAGATCGAGTATCGACAGTTGCGTCAGTTGCCGATACTCGAAACAAAACTGCTAGGCCTGTCAGTGTCCTGTCAAGTTTTGACTTTTGAGCAGTAATTTGTTATTACGAAAGTAAGTAGTTATAATTCTACTTGTATTGAATTAATAATAATAGGTAAATCGAGACAGGTCAAATCCTATTCCAAATTAGTAATAATATACAGTAATAATAATGACTCTTGTTTATGATGGGGTTCAATACGAGGTTGAAACGGAGGGTGGTATCGAAACCATCAATTTGTTAGAAGACGACGAACACGACAACAATCTGGTACCACATAAATCAAAGCATTTTCAAGATTCTTGTTGGACAGCCAAAATTATGCATCTTTTCTTAGATGAATGCATTAAAAGAAAAACGCTTATTCGTGATCCTAACATTCAAAAGCAAAAAGTATTCTTTGCCATACATAAGCAGTTGAAAACAAAAGGATATGTTTTTAAAGCTATAAGCCTTGAAAGAAAACTGCGCACTATGAAAAAACACTTTATGTTTGTAAGTGCAAAAAACCCTAACCCTTCCAATTGGCAATACTATGAAAAAATGAAGACATTATATCCAGATTGTGTAAACCAACAACATTATAAAGACACAACACAGCCATTGGCAAATAATTCAACTTCGGATCTCCCTCGTATGTGTAAAGAATCAAAGTCATACTACACATTTTCCAATGCCGGCCTTACTAGCCAAGAAAATGCGATAACTCATCTAATTTTAAAGGATAGTCCGTCGTCAACGTTATCAGGTTTCACTTTTAATAAAAAAGGAACACCCACAACAGACTGGGGTAGTAAAAACGTTGAAAAGCTTGCTAACATCCAACAACTGAGAAATGAAATACTCTGTCTAGAAGAAAGACGCACGCTGGCGACTGAAAAGATCTTGAAAGAAATGCGTCTTTCAAATAAACTTAAAGAGGAAATGTTGGATCTCAATATTAAATTATTTGAAGCAACAAAACGTCTGGAAGAGTATTGATAATGATATATTTTTGTTCTGTAATAAATTATAGTAATTTGATTAAAAAAAACTGTATTGTGCATTTTTCTTTTCAAATAGTTCAACCTCGTAATGTTTTTACGATATAAGGAAAGCGCATGGAGGCTGGAGGACGCATAGAATGTGCAACATACGGTAAATGGTGTGAAAGTAAAGCATAAGTCGGCATAGTTTTGATCTGATGATCTCTTTAACATTGTAAAGAGGAAATTCGTCAATAAGAGTTGCACATTTTCATAGAAAATCTTTAAATTGTTCATTTTACCAAATAATACAGAATTTGAAAATGCGTTTATGCATAAAGAACCATTCCAATTCATATCTATATATTTAAAAGCTTAAACCCAAATTTAATTTTTTTTGGCAGGTAATGGTAATGGTAAAACCTTCAATCCTTAACCCAAGATTAGTTTGTTTATTATTGATTTGCATCGCTTGCAAAAGTGGTCTTGCAGCTGAAGGTCTTTAAAACAAGTTTCGAATGCATTTTTTCATAACTTATACCAAAATTTCTTGTTTACCTTCTCAGAAAAACTTAGGTACCATCAAACAAACATTAGCCTTATAATTTAACTAAAATTTTATTACAAATACGAATCATCATGATTCATATAAAAAAATTGTAATGCAACAGGAAAGTCTATATATGTTCTTCTGAAAAGTATCTCTTTTCTTTTCCATCCTCCCTTAATTTCTTATTTATTTATTTCTTATAACCCCAATATTTAGTTTTTATAAAAACTAATATTTAATATTTTTTTAAATTTAAATTATAAACTTATTTTTTTAAAAATAAGTAAATAAATTAGTAGGTACATAAATAAATATTTTATAAACACTTTTTTGAAATACTTTAAAAAATACTTAAAAATCTTCCAATATTTACTTAAAAATATACTTTCAAACATAAAAACACTTATGTACCTATACAGTTGCGGTCAAAATAATAGTAGCGCAAGTAAAATTTAAATTATTGTTAAGTTCCTTTTTTGACCATTTCTTTATTACCTTGTAGCCAAAAATTGTAACAGTTTGGCAAAATAACAATTTCTCAATGATCATGTAGGTAATAAGGGAAAATTTTTGTTGCTATGTATTACAAACAACAGTTTTTAAATAGTAGCACACCGATTGGTGTAAAAAATTATTATTTTCCTCATTTATTGTTTTCAATTGTTGGTTTAGGTTTATCCATTGCATTCACAAGAATTTTATTAAAAAAAAATCGTTAAATATTTTATAGCATTGGAAAGAGGAAAGCATTGCGTTTCTGAACTGCGTTACCCAAATTTTAAAAAGACTAATAGACCGAGAGCTGACAGCAAATTTTTGCTTTGGAGGTACATATAACCAAAATTCAAGAACATGTATGTATGTGGAGGTACTAGCGCCTTGATTTCAAATTCTGGCAGGGTTATTTTGTCGTCGGGGTTGGAAGCGTGAGGTTAACAACGGCGATTTTAAAAATTTTGATAACCGCTTAAATAATATATACATATGTTAACTACAGAGAACTACGCTCTGAGTAAGAATTTCGGGGCCTCGCTAGTCCGGTGTGTATTTGTTTTACAAATACACAGTGAAAAAGTGTACAGCGAATAGTGGACCGATCTAAACATAATTTTTATTTTACTTTTATATGTTGAACGTCAAATTATGCTAAATGAGATGTGCTCACTCATTTGGCAACGCACAGTGTACTAAGCACTCGCAAAACTTTCGAAGGGACGAATAGATGCGCGGGCTTGGGAACATTGTCCCTTGAAAAGCAATCAAACCCCTTCAAAATAGAAAATAATAACAAAGGCACTGCAGAAAATTCCATTAGTGTGACCGGCTTCCAGAAAAGGCATGGAGCAGAGCAAGAAGTGAGTGTAAATGCCAAGGAAAATAAAGTTTGTTCCAAACAAAATATTAAAACCTGATGAATCTCAAAAACTTAGTTCTCATCCTTTCATTACTAAAGCCCTTTAACTCATTCATGAGCGTATATTAAACTACGACAAAGTAAAACAATAACAATAGCCGTGTTTTATTAAACCAATAACCTAAAGGGGTTACGCCAAAATAATAAAACGATCTAGATTAAAACTGATTGTGTTTTTTATCTCTCATATTTCGTATCTCCTTTCCTTACACCATTTTCAAAAGATTCTTCTAAAAAATCATATATGTATCTTTTCATTGTGAAAACTCATTTTTAGGTTTCAGCATTAACCTAGATGGAAAACAAGATCTCAAGTTGTTTTTGTATTACCTACATGTTAAAAAATAACCTAGAACGCGATAAGAAAACCCATAAAGGTTATTATCAATATTAAAAGGCGCCTATTGTAAGTGTTGCCGTTATTTTTTAATAATTATTGTTTTCTACTTAAATTCATTTTCTTTAGAAAATTGAACCACCCACCCGCTCAAATGAGTTGAAATTGTCCCTTCCTCCCATACAATTTTTTCCGGTACTACCTTCCTACATGCCCTTGCTTTTTTTCACACCTTATGCAAATCAGCCTGTATTTTGGCAAAAATGCTAATGAAGAACATAAGTATATACCTAACTACGAAGATATATCTCAGGTCAAGGTGAAACCCTAAAGTTCCCCGTCTAGTACATAAATATTTCTCCCACAAAATCTTAAAGACGCCTTACTATCAACATCAAAGCCGCCGATATGAAACAAATATTAATCTGTATAAGATCTTCAAATCAAAATCAACGGTAGCTTCAACAACAACTCATATGAATAAAAGATAATTTTCCATACTATCAAGATTATCCCTATTTGACTCTCGCTATTCCTATTCTCTTCTAGTTGTTAATAATGTCTCATGTATGTACTATACCTGCGCGAAGATTCAGCTAGTAATTTAATGTTCCATGTTCTGTTTAGGTAGACCGTTTAATTTATTGCCGTCAAAGAATAGTACGTATCGAAATTTCAAAGTGTTAAGAAGTGCGATTTCGTCTAGACCCGGTGTAATGTGGTTAAAAAAATGAAGTCGGATCTTCAGTAAACGATTTGATTAGTTACGAATGTGCGAAAAGAAATACCTAACGCAATTGTTGGTATGGATGTGATTATTGTGAATGTTATAACTCCACATGAGAAATTGCTCTTTTCCATTCGGTTAAACTAAGCGCTCTCAAGGGTGCTAATGAGTATTATCAAGAAATCGATGGTATTGTAAACAATTTCAAGGAAGTCTTAAACAAATTCAATTAAAAACAATTTTAATTCGCTTAGAGTGAATTTATAAATACCTACAAAATAATACCTTCCGGATTTTCAAATTAATTTTATTCTGTGAGTTTTATACATAACTATATTTTGTCCAAAATTATCTTTTTGAATTTCGACAACCCATATAAACATTGTGATGCTTTCGGCCAATAAATTCTGTATAAGATTGTTTGTTGTTTTTTGCACTATTAATTATTTTCCAAGTTTTTAAAATCATAACAAAAAACAACAGACCCATTTGGATGTATAGATTGATCGTCGTTTGGTCAACAACGTATGTACATACATATCTCTGCGGTTATGGCGATTGTAAAAAAAAACGAGCAATTATTTATTTAGCAAACGTTTTCGTCTAAATATTTGCACTGACATAATGTATCGTTTGGAGTAAATAAAAATAACTAAATTTATTTCAAATGATTCTTTGGATCGTCAGGTGCAGATTTATGCCTTTCGCGCCATTTTATATAGGTACCTAATGAAGTTAATTGTACGTATGCAGGAGTTGTAGTTTTAATTGTAAAGTCTATATAATTTACTTTCCTTCTCCATTTTTCGTGTTCAAATATTTTTTTTTATCGCTTCAATATAAAAGATTACCTAGCCTTTGTCACGTTATATGATTGTCAGAAATGTGTTATTGCCTTACATGTTTTTGGTATAATTTTTTTATTCTTTTGAAATTCTTAGGCCAACAAGCAAAAATTATAATAAAAATAAAAATGTGATAAGATAAATAATGCCAACGACGAGACAAAGATATCTTTACAGGGTGATTTGTAACAGGTGTGACAAAAGGCTAGATCTTGTAAATTCAACCAAGGCAAGAAAAAAAACGGAGTGGGTATATTCCCCCCGTTTAAGTGGGAGGAGCATTTTTTTTAACTTAAAACTAAAACAAAATTATTTTCATGCCATAGCTTTTTAAAGTCAAGTTCCCATTTTTTAAATTTACTTTTTAAAACAAGTTGTTTTAGTACATATGTATGTACATACCTAGTTATTGAAAAATTAATTTTCAAACTCAAAATTTTGAAATTTTTTTGTTCAAATCTTACGTTATTGCATAACGTACCTACTAATAATTAAAATCAAACACTGAAAACCGGATGATAGTATGACTTAAACTTCCAAAGAATACAGTTTTGACTATGAAAAAAGCTATAGCAAATATTGTAGGAGATGGCGTTCTTTTTAAAATAATTTTGTTTCCGTGTCACAACTTATGCAAATCACCCTGTATAATACAAAATAGTTTTATTTCATTGCGATATCATTTATTAATTTTAAAATCAGTTGTAAAATATCATACTGATAAAATAATTGAGTTTGTATATTCTTGTTTTACGGGCACTGGGTCGTTTCAATAGTGAAAAATCGTATTTTTAATAATTGTAAGTTTAAAGTTACTACCTATCTATTATTAGCAATAAAGATTTTTTTAATCGGGTTTAAAGTTCTTACTGCCGTATTTACATGTGTATATGTACGCAAAGAAATTATAAACTCCTTTAAATAACTGTAAAATCGCTATCCATAATCAATTTTCATATTTAAACAATTTACTTAAACGTCCGTGGCGTTTAAAAGTTATTGAAGCTCTCTTTAATTTATTTTGCTCCATATGTAAGAAAAATTGTAGATTGTTATTTGTAAGTCCTCTTTCACACTAAGAAACTAGTTGATCTAGATTTTTTTGACGTTTTCAGTTTCCTTATGCGAAAGGGGTTGTTATTTAGTTCTTAAAAATAATATCGTGCAAATTTAGACCCTCGCGTTCGAGGCAATCATTTAATTGAACAGTGAAATGACTTATGACGGCTCGGCAGGTGGCTCAGTGAACGGACTGAACAGACTGTTTAATACTCTCCACGTTGTTTACGTTCTTGATGACGAAAATGGAGAAAATCTCGACTAATGCAGAATCTTTTGACTCTGCTACAGTCGCCGAATCACCGGTTTTTTTTAAACTATCGTCTACCGACGATACTGCTTTTTTTAAAAATCTGAAATTCTGTGAAATGTTTCTGTATCACCCTGTCATCCATGAGCTTTTTAAACATAATTAGGAATTTTGAAATTAGCAATTAAGTGTCCTATATGTAGCTTAAGTTATGTAAGTAAGTTTCGATGATTTCTTATTAATACTACGTTTTCATTAGAGAAAAAGCGTTCACCTTCACATTACAAATGAGAATTTCTATTGACGGCTCATTGTTGTTTTCTCTTTCTATCTCATAGAGAAATTTCATAGATTGTTATTTTGATGATTGGAAGGTTAACGCACGTAGAATAACTTTGTATTTTTAGCTCAAAACTCGATTTTCGGCTGTTTTGCTGTTCTTACACCAATTCAATGGGATGCAAACTATGTCGTAAGTTTGTACCTCACTTCAAGATAATTTTAAGTATAGATGACCAAAATAAAGGTTTAACTTTTGAACAAAGGGAGATATTATAGTCTGTTTAAAAATCAAATTTAATAAATCATCCTAGAAATCTCAGTAAACTCAATTACATACATCCACAGGATTTTTCAATTTTTGTGTACTTCAGCAACTAGCTGCATCCTCTTTATTTTGTTTTTCTAAATCTCTATCTCTCCTTTTTATCCATTCCATTCGGCAAATGAAAAAACTTAAAAATATTTATTAACATTTTTTTTAATAGTATATTATCTATCACATACAGGGCAGAAGAATAAAAACACTAAGCAATTACTGACCCATTGTCACCCTTTATTCGCTAGTTGATTAATTTCCTTGAATTTCTTGTGTCTATATTTTTTTCTACTTTCTGTAAACATATTAAATTACTTTTATTGGCAAAATCCATTAAGAAAATTTATTCTTACGAAAACAATTTTGGCATTATTGGTTACGCCTGGAGACATTAACAATAAAAATGATTGAAGGAACCCTTTTTATGGGGAAAATTCGACCTATTTCTCTAAAGTAAACAACTATTCATCGCAAACCTCATTATTAATAGTTCTTTGAACAAAAATAAAGAATTATGTATATTGGTTGTTATATGAAGACAAAAATCAAACAATATGAAGTTGTTTGCCATACGAAGAATTTGTGACACCATAGAAATACTCGTAAAACATACAATTTTAGATAAGAAGCAACAAGAAATTAATTAAATTGTGTATCTAATTGTATTCGGTCTTGTTGCCTATACAATTTCGAGTTATTTCCAACAACAACAAAATAAGAAATGCGTTTTTGTCAACCGTATCAGCAAACACATACAAATTAATTTATAATCTACATAATTTAAGTATAGATAAATAATTGTTCTACGAAATGGTCGAGCAAAATTGCAGCAAAAGCTTTTATGTTTTATCTGTAAATTTATCCGAAGTCGGACACTTTTATGGATGACAAAAGTCTCAAAAAATAAAGTTTTTAATGTCTCCCTTACTATTAGAGCTACCTTACGCCTCATCTTTCTTTGATCCAGTTGAAACTAGACAATGAAAAACAAATTAAAAAAATATTTTTTATTTTTATTTTTAAAATAATTTTAAAAACCTAAACAAATAACACAACAAAAGTTTAAAGAAATGTCTTTTACATTTTTATTTAAAATAAATATACATGAAGTGGCAGAAAAAAATAGTTTCTGAAGTTGTTTTATTATTATATATTATGTGTACATATGTATACACATAAGTATATATGTTGATGTAAATTCCCGAATTGGGGAAATTCTAGAATTTACCGGTAAGTCTCAGAATTTTCCTGCAACATTGGTACAAGTTAGAAATGTTTTGCTTTTATAATTCACTTTCAAGGGCCATTGGGCCATGAATTTTTTAATTCTTAATTTAATTCTTTCTGAAAGTACGTTGTTCGTTTGAGCCCGCGAAGGTTCTAATTGCTAACATTGGTGCCTTGATACTGAACATACCCTTAGCAACTGGACAGTGTCTTCAAAAAGAGTGTTAAAATCTTAATGCCCACGAAGGGGCCATGAATAGTTTTTGAATAAAACAAATACCAACGTATTTGAAAAATTCCAGGTTTTACTGGTAAATTCTAGAATTTATTCTTTTTGGGAACAGTAACATAATGTTTAAAAAAAAAAATAAGCAATTGAGTACACGTGCTTAAAATTTTGACTTGAACCCATAATATTCACGTATAAAACTTCCTCAATGCATTTTCGGTTTTCCACAGAGAAAAACACCTGTTCAAATTTCCAATAAACTTCAGTAAACGCCTTTCTGGGTGAAATTTTTGGTGTTTCCTTGTATCGTTTTGAGCAAATTTATTTCAGTGAAGATTGTCATCGCTTATTTTGGAGAGATCCAAGTTTGTCAAAGGCAAAGGATATCATAGTTAAGTGGGTTAGCATCATTGCGATAACACCTGAAGTGTCCTAGAAGTATAGTGATATGAGAGTTCGCCTGTGGTCTTTTTGAAAGTTATTATCCGGCAATATCTCCCATTCCGGCGAATTGGCAAATGCCGTACTGAAGCAGGCAACGTCCCCCGGAACTTAATACTCCATTTTCCAACCTCTTCCTTATTCCTGCCCTACCAATTGTCCAACGTATCCCATCCTCTTTTCTCGCAAAAAAGTATAATAATAATAATAAAGCTGTAAATGTTTACCTGAGTGTTTATAAGAAAATATTGCAAGAAATTAAATGGTTTTTAATGCTTAACTCTCCCATGGCTAGCGTAGTGACAATAGCAAAATTATTGCAGCAATCAATAGTTTTTGTTACCATTTATTGATAACAAACTTGTGACGTGTGGAACTCTAGGGTGTTCGAAGTTCATCAAAACATGCAGGTACATCAATTGGGCATTCAATGTAGAAGTATTATGTGAAGTTTGCAGTTGCCTTACATTTCATAAAATAAAGAAAACTCTTTATTGAAACCAAAATTCTTTTTAATTTGGAAATTCGAATTTTTTTTTAAGAAACAAGATTAATATTTGATTTTTTCAAAAATCCATGGGATGGAATTTTCTTTTTTGAGCTCAAACTTCTCTTCTGTCTTGTTTAAGTCACTCTTGCTTTTATTCAATTTTTGTTATTTCGGGCAATAAATTTAGGCAATACAGGAAATCCACTTGATTGTGACTTATAGGTTCTTATAGTACCACTCGTTACATAGAACCCCAATTTGTAAGATATGTATTTAACGTAACTAAATAATAAATGGCAATGTGAAACCTTAATACGCTGAATGGGAATTGTATTTTTTATGTAGATTTTAGCAATTAATTGAAATAAGATCAAAAATTGAAATGTGAAACTAAAGTTTTCCTATTGCAGGAAAAAAAACCGCCCGCCAAAAGCATATATTTTTTTTATCTAATAAGCTTGTTAAATTGTTAACATTTACGATAACAGAACTTAAGTGTACATATGTATAATATAGTGTAAGGCATTCACTGCCAGCATTGCTCTATATAAAATGTCATTAATCAATAAGTCCACTTAGCTTGATTAGAATATTATAAAAACAGTAATACGATGCAATAATATTCTACGAACTTATACTTATTATGTTTGTGTTGAAATTCAACACAAGTACTCATCAAAAAAAGAAAAAAAAAGAGTAACTAAAACACACAGTAGGTACACATATTTAATGGAATTTCTTTTGAACGTTTTCAAAATCATGCGTCAGAAGTAAAGTTTCCGGGACCTAAACTTCATTGGCAGTGTTAAATTCGGTACTTAACTTGTATGATCAAAAGTGTTTGTAATGTATGTACATATGTGCATATAATATGCACTATATGAAATTTTATCGAAATTGATTGACCAAAACACATTCTTTATGCTATTTACCCCTGTGCCTTGTAATTTATATAAAATCCTAGGTATTTTATTTACGAAATCTTTTATTGATTCACGGTTTTCTAACTTTGTTGTGAACAACATCCAAAACAACCCACCTTTATTCGTCAACTGCAAAGTTGAATTTAATTTAATTTAATAAAGGAGACGACGCAGTTTTGGGCCATAAGCGTATAGGGACAAGAGTGGTACCAAAAGAAAGGTAATTACTTGTAGGTACATCAAAACTGTAAAATTTTAGGAAAATCGTAGGTGGGGATTTCGAGATTTTCACGTTTGAAGTTCATTGATCAGATGCACTTTTTGTGCATATATCATAGAAACTGTTAGACACACGCTTTTGATATCAAATAAAAGGTGTGTTTTCAACCTTTCAAATGGCGTTTAAATCATGAGCCTACGACTTTTAGTTTTTGAAATATTCAATAATTAAGCTTTGAAACTAATTTTTTTTTTAAATCAGTAATTTCGGAAAAATTTTAAGTGACATCATATCTTTTTTCACCGTTAGGTCTCAAAGCTTATAGAGTTTTATTGAATATTTCCCCACCTACGATTTTCCTAAAACTTCACAGTTTTGATGTACAAGTAATTACCTTTCTTTTGGTACCACTCTTGTTCCTGCACGCTCATGGCCCAAGCCCCATACTTTTTTGCGTCATCTTCTTTCCGAATAGTATAAACAATCTTTTAGACAGATGAGACGATGGTGGTTAATGAATTTTATACTATTCATAGAACATAAATTAAAGAAAATATAAAGAATAAGATACCGAATCATCAAAAGAAGAACAAATTCGCTTGACTATTTCACAGGATTCGTTCTTCAAGTATATATGTATAATATGGAGTGCTCGTTCGTATCCCTCATAGGGGGCATTATTTTATCTTCATAACAGCGGAGTATTTGACAGCTATAAGAAAGTACTGAAAAATTACTCGCACTGTTAAATAGTCTCAAATATACTCAAACAAAAAATCAAGTTTTCAAATTTTCAATGTATGACGAATTAATAAATAATCACAAATCATTTTAAAATAGCAGAACCAGTTCATACCTTAAGAAATGTTTATATGATTATTTGTGAAATATGCACTATATTTTTGAATTATGCATCTAAACAAATTGCAATTTAATTGATCGCAACTGCGAAAATAGGAAAATAAAAATAACTTATCATTGAAATGAAATTATTTCCTTCTATCTAATTTCCGTGATTTCCAAGGGAGATCATAGTGACGTCACAGTGATCTGTCAAAACCTAATAATCACATCTTGTTTTCTATTTATCACGAGTGTATACAAGAGTATAATGTCGTTTTCAATTGGCAATCTGGAAGTAGAAAAAAGCATTCTGAATGCGTTCAATTGGGCAAAAGTGACAGTTCTGATTCTAAAAAAAAAGAGAATTTCTCTTCTGGATTTGAAATCAGAAGCAAAAACAGAATCACTCACACATTCAAAGATTGAATGTCACGCTTGATAATTGTCATATTTTTTTAAATTTACAACTGTGAAGTGATTGCTTGAAATACTAATACTCTCACACCAAACATCAAATTTTTCAGAATCGAAAAAAACTGTTCAATTGGGATTCCGAATCTAAAACCAATTCCGGATTGCCAATTGAAAACGACATAAGTATAAAGAATACCAGACTACGCCACTCCTTTTTTCGCTTTGTTGTTGTATTTAAAATCCGTGGCGTGACGTCAGCGGAGACAAAAAAGATTCTTTTTCGTTTATTTTTTATGAAAAATTGGGAAGCTATATTTAAGAGCTAAATTGTTTTTAAGGCAAATATTCTTCGATTATTTTTGCTGATAATTTTCTATTTATAACTACAGTAAAAATAATAAGACTGGAGGGGAATATTTCTGATATTTCCATTGTTTAAGTGTATGTTTTAATTGTTTTATTTTTTTTTTGACAATTTATATAATTTTTAAAAATGAAATATCAATTTAAAAATTTTTCCTGTCAATTTTTTTTGTTGTTTTTAGAATGAAAAACACGACGAATCATCAAATTAATAAATTTTTCCGATTTTGACGTTATACAAAATAAGATTTATTTGTTTTCACAATATCCTACTTCCTATTCTGTTCAAATAATCGATTTATGAAAAAATATTCGAAGTCAATACTATTTTTTTAATGATTTTTTTTTCAGAATCTTTAAATTTATAATGGGCGATAAACTGCTGCCGTTTAATTTTTGCACTTTACAATGAGGATACAATGCATATAATAATCTCATTGATTTCAATTTGTTTGGCATTTTTGATTGCTCTTATAACAACAACAGAGGTAAGCATCTAGAAAGCACAAACATCTTCCGATAATATTATTTTTTGTAAATAGAATTTCAAAATCACCCTGTTCTGATTTGCGCAGGTTCGGATTAAAAAAACAATCAAAAATTCAAATATCAAATATTTTATCGCGCAGTTGTTTAAAACAATAAAACAAAATGTACAAATTTTATGTTCTGAATTATATTGATTGAACTGGCAGACGGTGAAATTTGCCATGCCATTATTTTTTTTTGTAATATTTTAATTATTCAATAAATCAAATCTAATCATTTAATCTAATCTAGTGGTAAATACTAGTCAATTTTTATTGAAGCATGAAAATGCTAATGAATTTTTAAAAAAGGAAATTAATTTGTTAACTATTATTCCACAATTATTTAAAAAGACAAAATATAATAGAAAATCAGAACAGGGTTAAATACACTAATTTACAGTCCGTATAATTTGAATAGCCTCACATACAATTTATTTTCAAATTAACTGTTTTTTGAATATGAAAATATATAATGACTTTTGTAACAAAAAATTCAGTTAATTTAAAATTAAATTTTATCTAAATTTTGCTATTCAAATGATACGGACTGTATACATATGTATGTATGGGCTGTGTACATAATTGTTTTAATCTATTTTATAGGCAACAACAGTCTCGTTGGGTGGTATTGATGGTGAGTTTTTTTTATTAATAGATATCTGATGTTTGCTAATTTTAATTTCAAAAGGTTAAAGTTTCTGTGTGAATTAAATTCTTTTCAAAAATTTTTGTTTAAAAATAAAGCTAAACTGAGCTCCTCAGTATTTAATTGCTTAAAAGTAACTAGCAGTTATTTTATTTCCATATAGTAAAATGAATTAAAAACAAATGGCAATTTAAGTTTTTCAAAAATCTTACGCTTTTATGAGTTTTGCCCTTTCAGGACTTTATATTTATTAACAAAAATAGAAATTTCAAATTAAAACATCTGAGTTGAAATTTACTGGAAAAAATAAGAGAGATTAGAATTATATAGTAAAAATGTAAGTAAGTATAGCTCAAAAACGATTGTTTCTATGAATTGGAGTTTTTTTTTTATTACAAATAATATTTTGTATGTTGAATTTTTGTGGCTTATGACCCATAAGAAATGGATATAAATAACTTTTTTTTTGCTAAACACGATACACATGATTTGTAGATAGAGAATGTTCTCAGCATAAATTAAGGAAGGAATAGATAAGGTATACATAGGAATTATTAGATCTACATAATTATAGGATAAGATAAATGTAGTTGTTCATTTTTTTTTTTATTTAAGTGCGTAAGCAAAATTTATACAAGTACGTATCCACCGTTGATTAACGTCAGTTGAATATATTTTCGGGTAGTAAATATATTATTCCTAGTAAATATTTTTTAATTTGAACTATAGACTTTCAAAATTTTATGAATTGAAAGAATACAACAAACACTTTTGAAAACTTAATATAATAAAATAACATTAACCAAAACTATCACAACAAAGAATTAAGAATTGAAAATAAATGTGATAACAATACCCGATTTGTCTAATTGAAATATTCATTATTAAAATAATGGTTCAAATACATAATTATTCATGCAAATTATTTTTGTTTTAATTTTCAGAAATTTTTATAAACATGACTACACTTGACAATGAAATTCAATTGCATATAAGTTGGATTGATACAATAGTAGAAGGTTTTTAAAATTTTTCATAACGTATTGAAAAATATATATGTAGCTGCTTTATTACATATTTTTGACATAATTACTCTTTTTCCCAGATTGGGGCTACAATGTTTTTGTGACACCCATGAATTCCTCCGAGCTTTCACTCTCAACATCATGCAGTCAGTGGAATATTCCAAAGGTACATTTTATAAAATTTTTACTACAAGCTAAAAAAGTCAAGTCAAGTTTTAAGTTTAAGTAAATTGTAATATGTATTAGTTTTTAGTCGTCAAAAAAAAACATACAATATTGACTATGTACAATTATTGTACATATGTACATACATACATAAAGTATATTGTAGTAAGGATTTTAATTTACAAAAGTGATGTAGTGTAGTACGAAAATACATGTTTTAAAACTTGAGTGCACCTAATTTAAATCTCTCATCTATGCCCCTGAAATGAAATGCATTTTACTACTTTTTTACTTTTTTTTTCTCAACATATGTATACGGATTGTAGGAAAAAATCGTGCAAAAATTAACAATCATTTTGACTTTTTATTTTTGTTTTATTTGTTTCTACAGGATATAAAACAAGCAGTATTTCCAAACGAAATGTTACCACTGATAGAAAACAAGGGATGTGCCATTCTACCCGGATGCTCATATGAAGTCAAAGTTGAGTCTTTTAACGGAAAAATTTCAAAAACCACACATATAGAGATTCCCAGTATATACATTATATTAACTGATATTGTGTAATTTTAATTAAAATAATATTTTTTTTTTGAAGACTGCGTTAATGGTGTGTGTTCATGTGATCATATTCTTATTTGGCCAAAAATAAACATGACTTCAGAAATAACAAACAAAAATACAGTTGAAGCCACCTGGACAATATGGATGTCTGCTGGTATAAATACATCGATTTTTACTGAAGAGTTTCAATTAGAAAAAATGTATATGAGGTTTGAATACACTAAATACTACTTAGGTTTTGAAATGTTATTAATTAATTAATTGACATTTAATAGCATTGTTCAACAAACAAACCCATCTTTGACATGGGGTGGAAAACATAATATTGTTGCAGAAAAAATGTATAGAATTGAAGATACCAGTGTTTCAATGGAATTTGGTGTCATAGAAGGAAAAACAAATTTCGTAATTACACAAGAACTCCAACCACATTACTTATATCAAATAAAAGCATACCTCATTGACAAACAAAATTGTACAGGACCAATAGAAACTATTGTAATACAGAGTAAGCATAAAATAACGCATTTAATCTCAAATCCCTAAAATCGTTTCGATCTCGGAATAATTATGTTATTGTGAATTATGTTTCATGTGTCATTTGAGTCACTTAAAATTGAATGACGTTCCAGATTTGTTAAAATATTAAAATTCAACTTTCATTTCAGGACCTCATAGTGTTTCTGGAATAAAAGAAAAGGATATTAATTTAAGTATGGTAAGTAAGGGTTTGAACAATCAAAATTATTTTCACTACCACACAAAATTATAACCATACAACAGTGACTCTGGCGTACTTATGCAATTTTCATATTTTATTGGATTAAAAAAAAATTCTCATTTTTGTGGGTGGTTTCAATTCTTTACTTTTTTAATTCACAGAAAGAGGCCATCATAATAGTTAGTTTTATATCTGTCTGCAGCTTCACATTATTACTGCTCACTTACATGAGACATAGAAATACAAAAAACAACAAAAATGTTCCAACCGTAATGTTTTCTCATTATGGTAAAAATTTCAAACCAGAGTAAGTTTAAAATAATTATCTCTTCTTTCTTATTCCATTTAAATGGGACAAAATGAAAATAATTATATTTTCTTAGCACAATGGAAGACAATATACTGTACGTGGACAAAGATGTTGAGGTAAGTTTTCTTAGACTTTTATTATGAATAGCGAATCAACGGAGCTTTAGAACCGTTTGCTAATGCTTAAAGTAAATATTTATGTTCTACCTGCTTTAAGGCTTGAGGACAACTGTCACATAAATTTATATGTTTAACTTAAATATATTTATTTATGTTTCGTATCAGATAATTGGTTAAAATAACTTAAAACAAACATTTCCAATTTTCTTGAATTTGATTTAAAAGGATGCCCAATGTAGGGGACTAGCAGACATCTTTGAAGTTCCTCATTCAGCTGTGTGCATTGGTCCAGAAATTGGTATAGGGGCATTTGGACGGGTGTTCAAGGCCACTGCTAAAAATCTTTTGCGAATGAGAGGTACAACTATTGTTGCAGTAAAGCAGTTAAAAGGTAACAACTTTTCAAATGAAATAAAGGGTCATTCATTTTTCAGTTTCGAAAAAAAGCTTAATGAAACATACACAGCAAAAATGTTTGATGAACATTGTGAAAAACAATATAATTGAAATGGATGACTTGGGAAGATTCACAGCATGCTATTTTTCACATATTCACTTCACATTCACTTTTTCACATATTGTGTTAAAATTGGAGAAAACTTGAAACTACAATATGAATGACCCTGTAGATATTATCTTTGCAGGTTAAAAAATTTAGATTTATCCAACCAGTTTTTGTTCAAATAAATTGCCCCTGCCCTTTATTTTATTATTTAAATTCTATTTAAGCTTTACTTTTTCACCACTTGGTGAACGAATTTTGGATTCTTATTTAGAGAGAAAAAGAAATTTAGCAATTGTCTGACCAGATAATTTTGTTTTAGATAATTTCAGTTGTCCGATAATATCATTAAGGATACATAACTCATGATAGCTGGATATACTCTTATTATTTATAGTATTTACTTTTTCCTTAAATAAACGAGAAGTGTTCATAAATAATTCTGAAGTTATTGCTTTAAATTAATTTTTAAGTAAAAATTGAAACTGATTGAGTTTATTCCCCTTGGAATGCAAAGCAGTTGCTTTTTCATAAAAGTCAAGAAAAGTGCAATTACACATTCAGAATGAAGCTAATTTAAAAAAAAAAATCATGGAAAAACATGCAACAACTATTTTTCATACTAATTTCTTTTTATTTTTCAACGTATATAGCTAATCCTACTTCGGAACAAATTCAGGAGTTTTTAACAGAAATCAACATGCTGAAAGAAGTTGGACGTCATCATAATATTGTTTCTTTTTTGGGATGTTGCACTATACGACCACCCTATATGATGATAATGGAATTCGTAGGACGAGGTGATTTAGTAAGTTGATTTTCTATTTGCTTTAGGAAACTATGTATATTATTATTTTCACTGTGCCAACATATGTAGATTTTAAATGTTGGAACCTAAATATAAAAAAATATTAAAATATCGCGCAATTCTTAAATATTTTTTACATTGTGCTCAAAAATTAAGAATTACACCATTAGTAGGGTTTATTTTGTTTTTGTTTTAATGATTTTGAAATAAGTTTCAAGTTCTTAGGAGTCGATTATAGCGAAAAGGAAAATGGATCAGGAAATTGTCCTTAATTAATTATTTTCGATGCTCACACATTTCAATCATAGAAAATGAACTTTTCGATCTCAAACAACATGAAAAATATTGTGTATATAAACAATTTTCAATTCATTTATTTTTCTGATTTGCCTGAAAAGACACAGCAGTAGGTTATCTTAACCGTGAATAATGTGATATTTTTTTTTGAATAAAGCATGATCCCACCAATTTGAAAAAAAAAAAAAATCTAATTAACACGACTGAATACTGAAGATATTGGACATTTTTTACCATTTCTACTGGTTGTGCTGAAAGATCTACTTGAGGAAGTTCCAAGGCAGATCCTTTTTGATTTTAGTTTATTGATCTTAAACCAAACAATTTCAGCTTTTTCCTTCACCGTTCTCGTTGTCAATTAATGGAGATCCATGATCCTATGAGAGATCAATCATATGCAGGTATACACGTCGTCTGCGTAGTCCAGGTGTTTTGATGTGATTGCAGAGTCCACTTAATTTCTTTTATTCCTTATAATCAGCAAAAGCCTTGCCTAACCGAACTTTGGATCTCAAACTCCTCTGCCAACCTTCAATTATGCAGAACGTGACAATCGTTCCTTTTTTCACTTTTCAGGAAACCTTTTCGTTTCTCAACCTTTTTCAATGAGTGTGTGTGTAGTAGGTGTTCGTAAGAGCTTTGCAGGAATACCATCAAGTTCATTTTCATAAGCGATACAAGTTTCTTCTCTACTGGAAGGTGCAGTGTGTATTTGGGAAATTGTTACCTCGGATGGGACATTGGGCGTCAAGTTCACTTTACAGGCAGAAACGCGGTTTTAAACCGCTGGAAAGTGTTCCTTCCACTTTTTAAGCTAGTCCGCATTCGAAATTAGCAGAGATCCGCCTGTGACTTTTAGCAGTTGTTGTTAAGAGCTGTGAGCACATGTGAGCTCTTTGGTAACTCCTAAATGTCACACCTATACCAGCGAACTCTTCTGCTTATAACGCTGGACGGTTTGGTGAACTTCTCCCATCTTCATGCAATATGTAGAGTCTGGATTGTTTTTCTCTGCTGCTGAAGTAGCTTCGTTCCTTTACGAAGTTTTTTTCGGACAGCCAACTATTCTTTAGCACCCCTTCAGTTAAGAGCGAACTAACGTAGTTTTTAACACTTATTTTTTAGTTAAATTCCCAATATCGGTTTATAATTTTTGGATCATAAACTTAATCCACTGACTGTGGGTAATAAATTGTCCTAACAGCAATTTAATAATTTAATTTTTGGATCGTTATATGAACCTGATTGAGTTACATTAAATTTAAAGTATGAATTTGTTTAGACATTATTTTAAACAAGTGTTACTTATTTTAATATAAATTTGGTACCTACTATTAATATTATTTTATTTGTTTTTAGCTGGATTATCTTCGAACAGTTCGTAAGCGAGCATCTATCAATCAACTAAACCAGAAATACTCAAGAAACCCGAACAAAAACATTAATGGTGACAATGAAAATACGCAAAAACAAGTTAAATACATAGAACTAAAACGTGAATCGTTAGTTAAATTTATTTTTGTTTTTAAATTAGCCCTAGTGGACATTACCACCTGGACCTTAAAAAAAAAACTTAAGAATCCAATTATTTATTGTTTTGTAAAAATAAAAACGTCTTTATTTTATTTTAGATGACCCTAAAAGTACAGCTGCCAGCTCAGATTGCAAGAGTAATTCTTGTTAGGATCTCTGCGCCCTCCTACTTTTGATATTTTTTAAATATTTTTTTTAACGTACATTGTTTCTAGTGGATAGCATACATTTCGTTTTGTACTCATTGTATCCATTTTCACCGTCTCCGATTTTATATAAATTGTGCCGGTGATGTGGACTTTAAACTTGTCTACAGTAACTTCAAGTTTGATGTTAGGTAGATTTCGTTGTAAAACGTCGCGTCGGCTTGCTCAAAACCTTTTTCAACATCGAAGGGGTCGACTTTGTTCTTACCGATTTTGAAAAAGCAAAAAAACTTATCCTTCGTTATACATAGGTATTGCACAAACGGGCGAGTTTCCCTGGATAAGTCTCTGATACCTTTATGACGTAGCTCTATATTTACTTCGTCTGTATCCCCGCTATTAAACGCGTAATTATAACTTATAAAGTGCAAAGTGTCTAGAATTTCCTTGTTTTTTCCAAAATCTGTTGGAATGTTCACATTTGATCACCGGGTCACCTTAAACAGCACTGGACCCGAAAATTGTATAAGTACTCGTAACATTCTTTGCCAATCCAATATGAAATATTCGGTTATTGATGTTTTGTTCGGATGGAACAACCGCTAACCGCTCATCATAAGCAGGGCGTCTTGCTAATTCTTCTAGAAAATGCTTCTTTCAGAACTGTTGTTGTTTTGTCGATAAGTCTCAGCGGTTAATTCAAAAATTTTTAGTATTTTGGGTTTTTACAGCAACAGAGAAATATGTATTGCCATAAAGAAAATACATAATTAAAAAATTCTTGAAATAAGTTTTACAAAATTTTGATAATTGGATTCTGAGGTAAAATATTCAAACAATAATAATTTCCTACTTTAATAATTTTTTCAAGACATTCCGAGCTATCTTATGAATCAGAAGAGACCGAGGTTAATCTTCGTCCATCTGTGACTGAAAGTAATATTTTCACTATTCTTCAATTACTTTTAAGAGAAATTTAGTTTAAATTTTTTTTAAGCCATGTACACGACTCTAAGTGAAAACTACACTCCAATGAATGACGAAGAGGAATTCACATTTGAATACATACTTGACAATGTTGAATTACATAATTTTGCTCTTCAAATCGCTAATGGAATGCAATTTTTGGAAGAACAACAAATTACCCACAGGTATGAATTTCATTTTTCGATAAAAAAAAAATAAATTTATTATTAAAAAGATGTATCTTCAAAAAGGGATTTGGCTGCGCGAAATGTTCTTGTTGATGATAGAAAAACATTGAAAATTTCAGATTTTGGACTTTCAAGACATGGCATTTACACAAACACACAAACGCGGAAGGTAAAATTAAATTTTCTATAAAACAAAGTTTTACTTAAGAACAGAGATTGGGAGTTAGAACCGCGACTATGCGTAAAGGTAACTACTTTTCAAAATTAAATCATAGCGAGATCTCTCGCAGAATTCTGGGAGTTCGTTTGAAGTCAAAAGCAAAACCCACGACTGCAAGTAAAGGTAGGTATCTACTTTTTCGATATTTAATTGTCGCGAGATCTCTGGTAGGATTGGCAATTTATTTTCATGTTATGTAGGTACTTTCATAAGCTTTACATCTTTACTTCCATAGAAGTAAATTTACTTCAATTTAGGAACAAACAATCAACCTGCTCCCTTGAAGCTACTTATTTTTCGACCTATTCGGTTAATAGATGAAACTTTGGTTATATTAAGGTTAATGGATATACAATAAAAAAATGACAGTCTCACACTCCGGTTTGAAGGCTTAGGTCCGCTTACTAATATTTGATGACCATAAATATTAATATGACCAACATTTTGTATTAGTTCTTGTAGATCCATTAGACCATTACTTATAGAGTTTAAGACGAAATAGCTTGATTATCACATATAATTAAATGTTGGCCATCAAATACATTCTGCCAGTACGCTGTTTTATTTTTTTTAAGTAAACAATACATATTCATCTGCACCGGAGTTTTATACTGTAGTTTTTCTTTTTTTTAGTCATCAACCTTTCTATCACCAACTACCACCAACGAAATAGGCTCAATAAATGAAAACTTTTGTATGCTTTGTTTTTGTATTTATTTACATAAGTTCCTGAAGATGTTTTTTGCTTATTGAAATTTAGGTAGAATAAAAAATCATTTTAGAGAATTTAAAATTATTTGTTGCTTTCAGTCCAGGATGTCATCATAGAACGACCTTCCCTGGTCTGATGACTTTTATGCAGTTTTTTAGATAATAAATGTCTTTACAAATTTGTATGGAAAAAAGTCTGACCTAAAAGGCATGGTTTGATGACCCTGGATAAAAATGTTTTGTGCAATAAATTATTCTCATAACCTAAACTTTTGATTTATGGACTATACGTTCCAAAAAATTGAGTTTGGAAAATAACGGACGCCTTCATGTATGTATCTATTTTTATTAATCAAACGCTTCGTTTTTTATCTTTCAGCTCCCATTACGCTGGCTCTCTATTGAAGCGATCCGTGACAACCTTTATTCCAGTAAAAGTGATGTGTGGGCTTTTGGTGTAGTTCTCTGGGAGATCGGCACATTAGGTAAGGTCTATTAATGTTTTATAATAAAATAAAGGTATTTCAAATATTTTATGTCAATTAGGTGCTTCTCCCTACCCTAGTTTAAGCAATAATGAGCTGATACCTTTCTTGGTATCTGGACAACGTCTTGAGAAACCAGAAATATGCAGCGACAAGGTCTATGAGCTGATGCTGCACTGCTGGCATGAGGACCCTATTGTCCGGCCTTCTTTCTCCGATATTTACGAGAAGCTGCAACCTAAGACCATTTATGTCGATATAAGTAGTATAAGTGATGATTATGTTTTTCCACCGATACAAGACAATGTTTAGTTTTTAATTTTTTTAAAGACTTGCAAATAATGCAATCCTTCACTTCTAAATACTGTGTAAATAAAAATATTGTACCTATGACTTTGACTTTGGAATATTGAGGGTAATGGTGAAATATTGAAACATATCTTCTAAATAAATGTTTCACGATGAAAGCACTGCTTTATCCTTTCTGGAAATGCGGACTTTAACAATCGTTTTGCTATTTTAAGAATTTGATGAATGTTTAGATGTTAAATAAAATGTGTATCGTTCCAAAGGCTTTCGTATACATAATTTAACTCCAGTAAAAACAAAATAAAGCTTTGACAATGTTCCAAGATTTTTTAGTTTTATTCAAGAAGGTAAATTTATACATGCATTTTTGGAAGATTAACGAAATATGGAATGAGCTTGTTTCTTTTATGCTTTTTATCTTTCTTAATGTATGTGTCGGTTATTCAAATTATGCCCATATCTATGGAAAAAGCGTACGGATGTGAAAATTTACAGTAAAGTTGAAAACCGATGATATTTAAGTTTTATCATAATACAAACTCAATATCTAAACTACTGTCCCGCTCCATAAATCTGATTCCAGTTGGCATACTGTTGCAGATCCTTTTCAGACACACTAGCTCGAACTCTCTGTAATGCTGAACGAAAATCTTCAAATTGTACCGGGCGAACATTCTCTTCGCTAAAAAATGGTATTTCATCGGGTGGAATTGACCGAATTGGCTCCATTGATGCTTCACGACATAGCGTCTCCATATCAGCTCCCGAATAACCACATGTTAAATTCCCAACCTCCAAAACCTCTTCTTTTGTTATGCTACTGCGAACGGTTTTCAAAAGATTTGTGAGAATTTGTACTCGTGCAGCCGATTCAGGCAATGGAATGTACAATCGCCGCACCAAACGACGTCGAGCGGCCTCGTCAAGTTCTTGTGGTCGATTAGTGGCTCCAACAATGAGGATCCTTTCATCGTCTGATGTACTCGCACCATCTAACTGAACAAGGAATTCTGTCTAAAATTTTGTAAATCAAACAAGGATTAACCCATATACATGTTTCCACAACAAAATTAATAATTATCAGTTAAATACTTTAAGTCTTCGAGAACTTTCGTGTTCGCTTTCCGAGCGTTGAGATAGCAGCGAGTCGATTTCATCAATAAATATAACCTTTAAACAGAAAATATTATAAATAAATAAATATCAAAACATTTGTTTACGCTTTCTTACCGCAGGTTGATTAACGGCAGCAACTGCAAACAAGGCTCGAACCATTTTCTCTCCATCACCGACCCATTTTGAAGTCAGAGATGACGCACTTATGCTAAAGAATGTAGAACGCGATTGTGATGCTATGCATTTTCCAATTAGGGTTTTACCAGTGCCTGGCGGTCCGAAGAGAAGGATTCCTCGCGGTGGACGCCTTAATCCTGTGAAAATATCTGGTCTAAGCATGGGCCATACCACAGCTTCTTTAATGGTTGATTTAGCGTAATCTAGACCGGCAATGTCGTTCCAATCTAAAATTTGAGTTTTAAATCTTTGGCAATAAATGTATCAGAATTATTTTTTTTCGTACCGATCGACTTGTACTTATGCATAATTTCATTTGTTATGAGTTCAATCATTTTCGGATCAATATTCCGCAGACGTTCATCTAAAGGTTCCGTGGGTGATTCATCAATACCATCAGGTGGTGTGCATCGCGATAACCCATTGCTGTTCAATAAAAAAGGAAACATTAAAACGCGCTCAATTAGAGAATTTAGTAAAAAATACTCTTCTGAACGGATTGGGGGTACAAAGCCGTTACGAACATTTCTTCTGGCTCCGAGAGACTTTTTCGAGGCACCATAATTAAAGAGATTATTTGAGCTATTGCTGCTTCCTTCACCATTTTTCTATTTAAAGTTAAATTGTATGTTATGTATTATTATTTTATTATACTTTTATATGGTACCTTCTATAATAAATTAATATTTGAAATACAACTGACTTTTTGATCAGAACAATTTTTTAGCGAACATACTTTTTCGGAAAGAATAAAAATAGTATTGAAAGCTTAATTTATATTCAAGGGAATTTTTGTATAATGTACGTTGAAATAGGCTGCAAAGCTTTCGCACTCTCTTGTTGTTGTAAAATTTAAACCTTCAATATGAAAAAAAAAACCGAATTCACAAAAAAAATTTGCAAGCATATAAAAACGCATTCGAAGAGGTGCCATCGCGTCCAGACAAAATTCCTGTTTGGTGTGATCTATAGTCCATGGTCGATATGTAGCTCCAACAAGACGGGCAACAAGTCACATTACACGTACAAATATTGCTTAATTGCTTGAGAACTTTCCTAGTAGCGTAATTTTACATTTTGGCGTCGTCAATTGGCTACCAAGATAATACGATTTTCGATTTTTTCTTTGGCCAAAGAATAATACCCAGACGCATTAAAACAACAACAACTAATATTTACCAAGTGATGAACCGCCCGAAATGTGCGAAAAAGTGGTTACCTCAAAAGAACTGTGTGCTTCTCTTCCCGAGGAGCCCATTTAAATGATATTGTCTTTCACACTTAATGGCAAAGTTCAAACATTATAATGAAATAAAATGTTTATCAAAAGTGTGTTTTATGTAGTTTTCGAAACTGAGTGACACTGAATTAAGTTCATTTCTCTCTATTATAATCTATAATTCTCTTTTGCCACATAATTGTTTTTTGTTTCTCAGGCGTGTTCATTGGACCAACAGAAGATAAAAATCCCGTTGAGGCTAAGGAACTATTTTTTTTTTTACAATAGTTTTGTTCGTTGAGCCCTGAAGTCACCCTGGGGTCGCCCTAAAGCGTTTTTTGAAAAACCTGAACTCACCCTGACATTGAAATTCTGTGTTTTTTGAGACCTGGGGTCGCCCTGAACTCGCCCTGAAGTAGAACTAGGTTTTTTGCTGGGGCGAGTTGAGGTAAAGAATAAATTGTCAAAGTGACACGAGTTTGAAGCATTTGTTTTGCTGTGGACTTACGTGTTGCAGGTATTGTTTATTATTTAAGTACAAATAAATCGAAAAAATAAATTTAATACAACAATAATAGAAGTAGAAATGAAAATATTTGATGTTGTTGACTGTGCAACGGGTGAATCCGTACAAATTTCAATTTAAACTATTACAGCACAGAGTATAAATTTCTGGTTTGAATGTAAAAGAAACAATTGACAACCCTGAAGTGTTTTTTGAGAATTGAAAAACCCAAGTTTTTTTGACAACTCTTGGGGTTGTCAAGAAAACCTGGGTCAACCCTGGGTAAAGTTCAACGAACAAACCTAATATTGTGGTATAGGTTTTGTAAAAGTCAAAACTCAATTCTTTAATTTTTTTTTTCAAATCAAGTTTAAATTTGATTAAAAGTTAATTTTAATTGAAAACAGGATAATAAGGAAGTTTTCAAAGCTTAGGCTCATGCTCATTGTTGCTATAAAATAAAGTAAAGCCTAATAAAGTAAAACATGCAGTCTTTACAGAAAAATGTTAAAAGCCTGTTGAATTTTACCCACCTTAATTGTTTGAATAATATGTTCTTCTCTTGCTGTCCGAAAACCTGGAAATTTCAGTGAACTCGGTTCTATGGACTTTGAATTAAATAGTTTCTCTGTTGGACCCGAACGGAAGCCATTATTTTCAAGATTCAAAGTATTCGATTTCATAATCTTTCTCGAAGGAGTTTCAATCTCTTGTTCGCTTGAGGCTTTTCCAAATACATTTTGAAGGGCTTTGAAATCATTTACATTTACTTCACTGTAACTGCAACTTTCATATTTTCCTGAGCATGGTTTTTCTAAGATTATATTATTTTCTTTAAGGATATTTTCAGCAGATAACTCAGACGGTTTTTCCGAATGTCTCTGTCTAGGTAGACCCGAGACTAAATTGTCAACTCTGTTACTACGTTCCTTTATATGCTTGAAAAAGACTTTGTTGTCCATTGTAAACTTTCCGAAATGGTTTTGGAATACAGAGTTCTTTGTAGTTTCGGTTGACGATCTGGAAAAAGATTAGTTTAGTAACAACAGGTGAATCTAAAACAAATAATTATTATCTTGTATATTTTTTAATCTCACTTGGTCAATTCTTCTAGAGCAAAAGTTTGCTTTCGAATAGCATCGGCTTTATCATCCGGATTTTGAGATGAATTCAACAAATATTTGTTGAATCGAATGAATTCTTCTAAAACATTATTTCTTGAATCCATTTTGTATTACTAATATTAAAATAAAAGATAAATTTAATGTTTTGGTCTTATTGTTATTGTTATTGTTATTTTGTTTGGCTTTTGGCGGAAACTATAAATAATCAAATGAATAACCGTGAATAAACCTCGGCTGTCAGTTTGGTTTGCTAATCAAATGATAAATCAGCTTGCAAGCACACATAGACAGCTGTGATAAATCCACCACCAAAGTCACACACCCATAGAACGGTTAGATAAATCTACCACGAATTTACCAAAAATTCCTTTGTATATGAAAACTATAGTACTATCATGGTGGAAGTCGAATGGCGACATCTAAGGTACCTATGCCTGCAACCCTTACTCTTTTTTTTTTGCGGAGAGCTTATGGAGGTTTTAATTGATATTTATTGATATTTTTTGGATGCAATAATTCAAAAAATAGTCTCCTCTTGCTCCTACGAACAATTTCCGATGCTTAAAGACTCCTCAAATCGAATTTTACACCTCAAATTTTGCAGCGCCACCACCAGGACCTTTGCAACCCTAAAAAAAACTCGCCATGATAGTACTATAGTTTTTATATACAAAGGAAATTCTCATGGGCATTTCTGTGAACCTAATAATTTACAAAAAAAGCAAAATAAAACACCCTAAAAGGCAAAAAAAAAAACAAAATTTATTCAAAACAATAAAAAAACTACTTTAATTCAAATCGCTTTTAATAGTCACTTGGACGACACTCTTACTTTTTACTTTCAAAAATAAGTCTTTTTAAATACATAGTACTACTGCAACGACATCTAACGCATCGGGACAATCCTAGCCCAAATTTTCCCACGGACTATTTGTGGAGAAATTATTTTGATTTCGATTTACCTTAATGTTTATGTATATTTTATAAATAAATGTACCATACGAGGAGGTTCTTGTTTGCAAGTGGTAATCCTTATCCTTATTGTTATGGTTTGTATAGGAAAAGCATAGTAGATACCTACTATCATGGCGAGTATTTTTCAATGTTGCCCCGACCCTTGTGGTGGCGCTGCAAAATTTTAGGCTTAGAATTTGATTTGGAGAGTCTTTTAGCATCGGAAATTGGTAGTAGGAGCACGAGGAGACTATTATTTGGATTATTGCAACCAAAAATTATCAATAAATATTAATTAAAACCTCCATAAGTTCTCCGCAAAAAAATTTGAGTAAGGGTTGCCCCCACTTTTTAGATGTTTTCCATTTACAAAGTATTATGGCTATTTTAAAAATACACTTTTTAATAAAATATCAAACTAATAAAATCTTAATTAGGTAGGTAAGGTATTGGCATAGGTATTCTAATTGAAAAAGTTACGAGTATTTGAAAGTTAAAAAAAGGCAAAATAGATGTTTTTTTTCAATAAATCACCAAAAATAAGATTCTCTGATTTAAAAAAAATAATCAATACAAATTGTTTTATGCTTCCCAGCATGTACCTACACACATAATATGTATGTATAAATTTTTGACTTTTTTAACATATGATTTCGTGGTTTTTCTGGTGTTTATAAATATGTATACCTATAATATTGTATTCGCAATTTTTTAGACGAACCAGTAAAAAAAAATAAATCAAAAAGTGTCATTTAAAAAAAAGTTTCAGCGTTTTTTAGAAAAGATAAAACACGTTTTTGAAATATGAAATTGAAAAAAAATATTTTTTTTAAGGTTTAATTTTTTTAGTCTTTTTTTTATTTATTTTATCTTAACAAATATATTGAAGAAGAAAGCGGGACACTCAAGACAAAATGGCTATGAGAAATCGTTTCTAATTATTTGCATGTTACTGTACACTATAAATAAAAGAAAGTTAAGCTTTATCTACATAGGCTTTGAGGTAAATAGTTATAAGATAAATTAAATATACATAAGTATAAATAAATCTAATTATAAAATTATTTCATTTAAATGTTTTGTATTGGTAGGTTAATAAGAAATATTCCCTTCGCAACAGTTGGATTGAACAATGTATAAGCGTGGGCAGGAATAACACCCTAAATTATTAAATAGTATTCATAAAAGTTTTCAGATAAATCGTTTTTGTGGAATTAATACATTGATATATCATTACCATTACCAAGGATATGCCTATATGTCCAGGTGTTGTCCCATAAAAATTGTCTTGTTCGGTGAAACACACTTCTGGCTCCACCCATGAAATTCAATAGCATATTTCAAAATATTCGTGTAAGAACTTTTTCTATTTACCTAATATAAACTCCGATATTTATATTTACCTATATATGTATGTATATAAAAACTGAATTTATTTATCCTCCAAATGATCAATGCTAAAGCTAATGGGTATGTAATGAATGTACATTGTACATATTTATAATTATTATCGTTATGAAGTGTGATGACTGATAACGCGTGGGAAAATATCATGTGCAACTCTGGGTCATTGGTAAACTGAAATTAACTTGATTTGGAATATTTTCTCATGTGTTCTCCCATTAGGTACCAATTTCTCATATAATGCGGTTGCAACGAATCCTTAACGAATATTTAAAGAACTCCACCCTCCATGGAGCACGTTTTATTGTGGATGAAGATGCGTCCCGTATTGAAAAGTGTTTTTGGCTAATTTGTGTACTTGTGTCATGGTTTGCCTCATGGCTACTCATTTCTGCTTCGTTGGGTGAGCACAAACACAAATGTAAGAAATAAGTAAAGAAAAACTTTGGTAAATTTTTTTGTATACGTATTGCAGAGGCTTTTGAAAATAATGCTATTAGCTTTGTGGCCGAGACATCCTACAAAGACTGGGAGACTAATTTCCCTGCTGTTGTAATTTGTGAACTAAAAAACATGGATCGAATCCAAGAAATTGCGGATGAGTAATTTTTGTTTGTTTTTAATAATTCTTCAGAAAAATTTCAAATACAATGTCGAGGAAAATTTGATCTTTATAGTCTTTGGGGAACCGAACATGACTTTACACTGGAAGAAGTTCTTAGTGAAATTGCGTTTTTTCGAGGTGAATCTTACCATACAGTTCATGAGTGTGGAGGAAACGAAATAGAGGGTGGAAATTGTTTTACATCGAATTTTTCTTATTATGCAAGACTTGTTCGAAGTAGTTGTGAAAAAACAATTACGTCGTGTAAATGGAATGGTTCTCCTTTCGATTGTTGTAAGTATTTTGTAAAATTGGAGACTGAACTTGGAATTTGTTATGCTATAAATTCATTACAAACAAGGTAATTTTAATTGGATAGACTCTGAATTATGGTGATTAATCAAGAAAAGATGTATTTTATTTAATGTAGTGCTCCTTTTAAAATGAGTATGTACTCGGATCGTGTTACTGGACCAGGTTCGTTGTTGTTGGACGTTTTGACAGAAGCGAATGTGAGTATAAAGTCAATAGTAATTTTCACAACAATAAAATGGTAATGGTAGAACAAGTCACATAAAACACACAAATGGTACTAGTGAATTGGGCTGGGTTAGGTACCTCCTGAAATTCTCACTTTCTCAAAAATGAAACATCAAATCGCTTTGGCAATGTTTTGCTCAAAAAAAGTGGTCGTGAATAAGAAATACATGTATTTTTTTCGTTGAGGTAGGTACTTTATAATAGATTTTGCCACCCTGAATACGAAAAATGTGGTTTTTAAAGAAATTTTTGATTTGTTCGAAATCGTGATAGATTTTGCATCGATCAAATTCTAGATTTGATTTAAAAATTGGTTATTAGATAAGACAATAATTCTATGCAGAGTTTTAGTTGTCCTTGTTTTTGAAAAATTGAATGTCTATAAATTATTCAATGAAAACAAAACCAAGATGGCGGCCATTGTTTAGTCCCGAAAACTCGTTTTTATATTTAGGATACCAACCTGAACCTTTGTATATGAAAACTATAGTACTATCATGGTGGAAGTCGAATGGGGCGACATCTAATTTACCTATGCAACCCTTACTCTTTTTTTTTTGCGGAGAGCTTATGGAGGTTTTAAATGATATTTATTATTATTTTTTGGATGCAATAATCCAAAAAATAGTCTACTCTTGCCCCTACCACCAATTTTCGACGCTTTAAGGCTCCCCAAATCGAATTTTACACCTCACATTTTGCAGCGCCACCACCAGGACCTCTGCAACCCTAAAAAAAACTCGCCATGATAGTACTATAGTTTTCATATACAAAGCCTGAACCGATATCCTAAACAACATTTTGTTTATCGAAAAATGCGATTTAATATAATTTTGTTTAGGTTATTGATTCTTCCCCTTTTTTTATTTTAGATATATGTTCTTGGCGAAGAAGAAGTACCAAACCTAGTAACACCAAAAACAGAAATATTAACAGTAGGACCTTATGTGTCTTATTCGTAAGAATTTTTATGAATAATTCTAAAATCAATTAATGACTTTGAATTATTTAACTTTTTCTGCAGAAGATTTATAACAAAGCGAGATATTCAAAATGACGAACAAACCCGCAGTACAAGTGTTCAACAGAGAAATTGCCGTTTCAATGATGAAAATATTCTCGACGTTCATAAATATTACAGTTACAGTGCTTGCATAGTGCAATGTCGCAAGGATAAGCAATTCCGACTTTGCAATTGCTCTAGTCACCTTATGCCAAATACCCCAGAATGGCTTTATTGCAACATGACCGGTTTGAATTGCCTAAATGAATACTACGAAGATCTGTCAGTGGTAATTGCTAAATGGTCAAATGGGCGCAAGGGATTGGTTTGCGATTGTTTACCATCCTGTAGTGAAGTCGATATATCAACAGTTCTGGATAGTAAGGAAAAGTGAGATAAGATTATGAATTACATTTTTCGACAGTGTTTATTGTGCTAATTTCCTATATTTTATAGTATCTATGGACATCAGAATCCTATTTCAAAGGTTCAAATATCGTTAATGGAACTTCCAACTGAACGTTATAAACGCAATGTTGTACGGGGCAAATTGGATTTAGTTGGTATGTATTATTCATATATGTATGTAATTATTTCAAACAGGTACATTATTTTCCAAAATATGTGGAAATGACAGCATGAGATTTACATGTATTTAAAATTATTGTTTCTCTTGAAAAACTACTTCTATTCTATAAAAAAATAATCTTTTTATCGGAAATATTTATTTTAATGAATTCTTCTGATTACTGATTTAATGACAAACATGTTTCACCAAGGATAAATTATTTCGTAAGAATATTTTTCAAAAGTGGAAAATGTTTGAAGAGGACATTTTGTAAAATAGAAACCTGAGATAGTGTGCGTAAATTTCGTAAGACAGTGTTTTCATATTCGATTGGAATAGTTCAGTTCTGCGCATCTATTAAAAACGATTGTTATGTATGTTCAAATTTGTTTTTGTGTTTACGTGTACTTATTTTCTCGAAAGGTGTCACAGGACCAGCCATTGTTAGTTTTTGACAGCTGTTAGTTCAGACAAACTGGGTAAAATAATACGTTAGATATGTGTACCATAGATGACGGTAAGTAAATTTCAACAACGTACTTGGTTGCCGCAAACACTTTTATATGGAAAAACAAAACAAGATAATTCCTCGTAGAAAGAAGCTGCTCTACTTTACCTTGTACTTATATGTATAAATCAAAAATGTGGTTTCCTATTGAATTTAATTTTAAATAATAATTTATGCACGTTAAAGTAGAGCCATAAAAGCTCACTTTAACTGCCAAATTAATTTCAATATTTTCGCCAGTACTACCTAAATACAAATTTAAATAGATGGTTTTTAATGAGTTCTATTTGATTACCTATTTTGAAACTTCTGATTAATCATTAATTTTATTATATTTTTAGTATCAATGGGTGGAACCACTGGATTGTTTGTTGGAGCTAGTCTATTAAGCTTTGTGGAGATATTTTATTATTTCACTGTTCGCGCTTATAACACATTTATTTCTGAACGAAGGAACAAATAAATACACTGACGTTACTTATAGAAACATTTTTGATAATTATACAGTTACAGTTATAACAGAGGTTATTTAGACCAAAGAATTAAAGGTTAGTTGGTTGTACTACACGAGAAGCTTGTTTGATTTTAAATAATTAATAAGAGTTAAAACTGTTTATTTTATTATGCTTTTCAAATAAAATTGGAGAAATTCACTGTGACGGCACAAATCTTTGGATGGAGAGAATAACAAAAATATGTATTCAACTGTCATCTACTGTAGTTAAAACTTAATAAAATTTAAATGTTCTAAAAATAATTCTTTTTGTTTTGGTTCATTTGAAAAATAATAATCAAATACAACATGAATTAATATGGATTTCATTAAAACCTATAAGTAAGTTTTATTTTTTTTATTGATCTTATAAAAACAATACATTTTTCTTATTGGTGTAGTTTATAATATCTTAGTTATTATATAATAATATAATTATTCAAATTCTTTACTTAATAAAATACTATGATTTTTTTAACAGGAAAATCGAAACAAATGATTTAAATTTAGCAGAAATTAGGCCTAACGAATTTTGTCAAAATTTAAATATTTATTAGTTTTCACCACGAAATGAATTTTAAAATGGTTTTTGAATCCACTTAGCATTAAAAAGCATTATGTATTGTAAATAGTACACTCAAAGCAAAAATTCTAAATAATATTTATTTCTATTCCATCATTTTCATAATTGCTTCTATACTCTTCCCTTTTGTTTCGGGAACGAATATGATGACAAACAAAGCTCCTATGAAACAGCAACATGCAAAGACAAACATTGTTCCATGCATTCCCATTGAAAGTGTCATTAACGGAAGGTACTGCAAAAAATATTATTTGAATTATTGTGACAAACCTCACAAGTCACAACAGCCTCACAATGTTATAACCTTTAAAGGAGGTCACAACTTTTATTTAGAGTAATTTTTTATGAACTATCATTTCCTTCTCCTTCAGACCAGGGGCCTATTCAGAACAACAAGTCAACTAGTCAACAACTACTAGTTTAACTATGCTTGTTTAACAAGTGAAAATACTTCTGTAACGCAATGAAAACTGTAACAATTGTCAAAAAAATATCGCTTGATTTGTTAAATCAGTTTAACAAGTCAAGTTACTAAAATGAGTCGCAAGATTTCCGAAGAAAAATAAAAAAGCATATTGTCCAAAATCAGAGAGAACAAACACATTTTGTTTGGCTTTCTCTGATTTATTGAATAAAAAAGATAAAAAGTGATAAATGACAGCAGATGTTTTCGTTGTCCATGAGTTTGAACGTAGTTCCTCCAGGAAAAAATTGGACTTATATTAGAGATGTTTTCTGGCAAAATTGTAAGAAGAATGCAAAAATATTTTTTGCAAAAACATTATAACCAAACAAACTTGTTGTTGATAGGCTAAAGCAGATAACGCCAAGAAAACCGTTTCTGCAGGGGATTGCTAGCTCAATTCATATGAAAATATCGTGCTTGATATTATTGGACGAGAGTCTGAAGTAATTATTGGCTTCGGCGTTGAAGATTCTATGGACTTATTGACTTCTAACAAGGTTTCGACCGTCGAGTCTTTTGAAATTTATCAACAATTTGACAAGTATATCTCTTTTTTTTTAACACCTGTTCTTTCCAGTTGCAAAAACTGTGAAGTTGTAAAATTTTCCATTTGTTGAAAGAAGCCAAAACAATTGTTTTGTTGTTATTCTTGTTATTCCGTGTTACACATATTAAATACAACTTAAATACAAAAAAAAAATAATTCAAAAAAATAGTTCGGACCCGCTTTGAAAGAGATCACAACTTTGTGAGGCTGTTGTGACGTTTGCTAAAATCAGGGTGTAATTTTTGTAATTTTTTTTTTCAGTTAATAATATTTCAAATTGGTTACTCCAATTCATACATAATCGTTTTAAAACCAACCACACCTGTGTTGTGATGTAACTTCTCTTCTCGCACCTTTTACACTAATAAAGTTAGATTACTCACTTTGAGTACGAGAAAGGCAAAGACCCATAATACTTCCATACAAATCATACAACCAATATTACGAATTTTCGGAGGCATTATTTCTGAAACAACTAAAAACGGAAGTGTCAGAACTCCCATTGATCCTACACACACGGCAAAAGAGAAACTTGCTATTGGAATCCAATTTAAACCATCCATTTGAAAGCCATTTTCAATGAGGTAGGAATAGAGTCCTAGCGAGGATAAACCGAAACCAGTTCCAATTGCTGACGTTGCGAGCAATAGCTACCGAGAAAGAAAAAGAATTACATAAATATTTTGGTTAAATATTATAATAAAAATATGATATAAATTAATCTAACGCCGCATCGTCGTCGGTCCAAAGGTAGGTAATACGCACTCAGTGCAGATATGTAATATAAATAATGAAATGAATTCTGCAATACTTAAAGTCACAACTTGTGATAGAAATATGCTCTGCCAACACGTATCTATTAAAAACAAAAAAAACAAAAGTTTATAAATAGTTTCCAAATGTATGCACATGTTTAAACCCTTCTTTAAAAGATCGTTTTTTTAGTGTGTGATTTAACCTTTGAACCGAAGCCGACGATTAGTTGTTATTTTATAGTTAAATCATGGCCAATTTGACCAAACGTTTTTAAAAATTAATAGGCTTTTTATTGTTAAAATGAGGTTTGTTCCATACAAAATACGTCATTTAAAAGTCTCTTGAGTTTACCTTTCGTCCGGCGCGCTCCACAAGCATTGTAGAAATGTAAGATCCAACCAACTGTATGAAACCAACAACTATGGCTGACATTGTAGGTGATAAGCTAGACCCAGATTGTTTGAAAATAGTTGCAGTATAGTTTAACATGGCAAAACATCCACAAAACTGGTTTAATCCCATTAAACTGATGCCAATCAGAAAAGCTTTTCGTGCTATTTTATTATCTTAAAAAAAAATTATTAAAATTAAAACAAATATTCTTTTGCTCAAAAATATGCTTCAAAATTATTGTGAACTGTAGTGAGGCTTCTGTTAAAAAAAATTCACTTTAGACATTTAAAATAACAGATTTTCAATATCCTGTCAATCCAACATTTTACTTCCTAAAAACTGTCTTCCAAAAAAGTCTTGCATAGATAAGTATCATTTCAAAAATAAATCAAATTAACTGATGAATGGACGAAGTTTCTAAATCTTATTTTTCATTTTTCGTTCGGGACGAGTGTTCGCAGGTTGCGGGGAGAGCATTTTTTTTGTCGATTTCAAAACGGTGAAAAAACTGATTCTAATTTTTATTTTAAAAGCTAAGATTTTAAAAAATGTTCAGCGTTTTAAGACAATTTAATTAATAGATCCAAAAATATCTGGACTCAAATACACAAGGAGCAATCGCCTTTGATTTATGTAAGCTTGGAAAGTTCTTAATTCGTGTGTCAATAAATTTGAAAATAAAGGGCTTCAAATTACAGTTTATGTATTTTTAATTGTTTATAGAATAGCTAGTGTGTTCAATACATTTTATGTTTTATTGTGAATGATTCTTCCATAAATCCATAAAGACCTTCAACATTGTTCAACAGTTCATTTTATAAAAAAAAGTTCTTTGAATGAAAAAATATTTAAAGCCAAAAAAAATGAATTTAAGATTAAAGCCACTCTTATACCATAGATATTTTTCCGTCATTTGAATATTCGTTGTCATAGTGTTTTAAACATTTTAAGCTAAGTTCATGTAGGTATCGATTTACTGACAACGGTTATTGTAAAAAATGGTAAGAAATGTAAAATACTAAATTTTTCAATAACATTAAAAATCGAAATACATAAATTATAGTTTATCTTTTAAATAAATTTATAAAAGCAGTTTTTTAAGAAAATATAAATTAACACAAACAAATTTGGAATGCCCGCTATATTTCCAGACAAAAAATAAAATGTCCAATACAAATTTGCATGGGAAAAGTATGACCTTATAGAGGCACGAGTTAATGTTAGGTACAACATAATCTTCTGATCGTGGACGTGCCAAAAAATGAGTTTGGAAAAAAACGGAAAAAATAATACTTACTGAAATCATTCCATCGCAGAGGACTATTATCATTGCTTTTTGATTCAACTTTATTGTTTTCCATAAAATTCATATTCATTTTTTCCAATTCTTCTTTGAAAAGTTCATTCGGTTCTTTTGATTTTCGTTGATAGTTTCGAAAGTATCGCAATGACTTCTCCGCTGCCTTTAATTATTATTAAAATCAGTATTTGTATAATGTAGATTTATTTGAAAATCTATCGCAATGATTTATTTACCTTATAGTTGTTCGACTTTATTAAATATTGAGGTGTTTCAGGTAAGAAAACAACTCCAATCAGAAACACTACTGGAAGTGTAGCTAAAACTAACGGCACAGCCTTGTAGGATAAAAAGTTACCTAAAACAAATACTACAAGGATTCCAAAATTGCATGATAAAACCAAAAAAGATCCAATTGTCCCACGTACTCTGTGAAATATAGTTCATATAAAATTCTTGATTTTCCTTGATTAATAGATCCCACCGATCCTCCGTAATTTCAGTGACATAAACTGGCACTAGCGAAAATACTGCACCACCTGCGACTCCTCCAAAAAACCTTGAAGCTAGCAAATAGTTTACACTTGTTGCAAACGGAATCAGAAGCCAACAGAGCTGAAAATATTGGGGAACTTGATAATTTTGAAATATTTACTATAGCTCATTATTACTTACTAATGAAGGCAGTGCCACTAAAAGCAATGCAATCTTTTTTCCGCACCGCTCTGCAAGCCAAGAAAATAAAAGACTTCCGACAAAACCTCCAGGGCATAATATTGCTCCCACCCAGGACGCTTGTTCATTCGTCATTGGTCCTAGCTCAAAAGGTGAATCAATCTTTGACTGAAGTGTGAGGAAACCTGCTGAGGGCCATCCACAGAAAGCTCCATACGATATTGATGCAATATTTACTTTAAACATACAATTTATTATAATAATTAATTAAAATCGGAATTGAAGTGCTCTATAATAGGGAAAATAATTTTGTTCCTTTATTTATTTCTTAGAATAAAAATGCATCTGCAGGAACCGTACAAGATGATCTGTAAACTTTTCTACAATTTTGAATTCTTTATATATTTTCTAAATTTTTCTGCCAATCTCCCAACTTATTTCAATTTTGAGCGTACACTATTTATTATCACCGACTCCACAAACAAATTTATCGCGCATAAGGGCTCTAATAAGTGCTATAATTTAAAAGATTCAGTTTTTTACAACTACCGGTACCAGATTCATTTACATATAAATGAACCTACATAGGTATGTAAGTCCGTGCACCCATACAAACAAATTTTCTATCGGGTTCTATAAACTTTAAGAAGATTAAAAATAATTATGCCAAGGTTTGCTGGTGGTGCAGAACCACAGCCAAACCACTTTTAAAAAATAACCATCAGAAAAGAAAGCGTTTAATAGATTTTCAAAAAAAATCCTGCACAAATAGCAATTCATTTAAAAAAATCATTTTCTAACGGCTTTTGCATTGTGTTTTACCACATTTCAGAAATATATTCAAGAAAATAAAAAAACCAGACAATTCTGGTGGTAAGTAGGTAACACGTGCGTAATTCGTCCGTAACGCGTGCATAATGCTTGGGCAACAATTTTGACCCCAACCCTTAAAATATGTTTTTAATGTTTGGTAATGACCATAAAAACATCCATAGAAATTCTTTTTAGATGTCCACTTCAGGTCGAGCATCGAGGTATAGAACCTAAACGGGTGAACCGCTTGGTACTTACATACACGTAGGTATCTGCAGGGGTTGACAAATATCGAGTTTTATTCAAGGGAGGCAAAACATGGACTAAGACAGGATTTATTTGTCAAAATTCAATAGTAAAACAAATGATATTTTAGAAACGATGTGTTTTCACGGTTTAAAGGGTCGGGGGGATTTCTGTAATACCCGCCCCGTACTACAGAATTCTAGTTAATTCATACAAAACACGAAATGCGTATGAATACTTACTATTCATAGCTTTTATATTGTAAAAGATTATTTTTTATAAGCGAAACAGTTTAGCAGTGGACACGTTTTTCTTACTTATGCTTCAGATTAATTTTACTTTTTCACAGACATCTATTATTGTGTTTGAAGTGCTCCTCCAATAACATCCATACAAAAATATTTTCGTAAGTTTTTTTTTTTAAATGCGAATTAACCTATCTCACTTAATTTAGGACGTACATAAATTGCCATAAAACTGGTATCAGTTATAAAAGGCACAAACATACATAAAACAACTTCACATAAGTCGTTCAAGGCAATTGTATACAGCTGTTTTCTCTGTTTGAATTAAGTCTCAATATCGTAAAAGCAGATAAAGTATTTAAAATTCTTATTATTATTATTATTTATCCATATGGCCGGATACTGATGACTGGCCTTGTAGGGGTATAAGCTTTAAATTTAAGAACTTTTGAACTGCACCTACTAAGTTTTGAGATCTTATTATTAGAGGACGAAACATCTTTTGTACATACCACATGCAGCCGCATAATATTGGTTCCTTACTGTATTTACACTCATTTTTGCTACGAATTTATAGTTAATTTACAATTAAAATCTTTTACGCGGAAGTTTTTTATATGCTTGCAATTCTGATTTTGAAGCGCACCATCCGATATTTCACACAGGTGCCTCACATTTAATTAAGGCGGAAGCACAGTAAACTCTCCCTATTACAATATTAAAACAATATTTTTTTTTGTTCAAACAATGATAAATTACAGATAGTTGTTATGAAACGAAAAGAATTTATCACGACACTAGAATATAAAACGCCCCCACCCCCACCCCTAATATACAGGTCTATGCAAATAATCTAGTGGTTTATATACAATATACTATATCTTAGGGGTTTGTTTGAAAAGCTTATTGAATGAGATGAAGAAGATGAACTTAAAAATATACATAATGTATGTACATTTGTACCTATCATTATTTTTTAAAAAACATTTTAGAATTATAATCTTTTTATAACGTTGTTATCTTCAAAATAATATTCTTAAACGAAAGATTAGATAACTTGATTTTTTTTTCAATTAGGTTAGTTATGTATATAATAGTTATATAGGTTTTTATTAGAGCAGTTTTGTAGGTCTTCCCAAAAAATAAGTTAGGAGGTAAAATATATTATGTATTTTACCTATGTTGAAATGGAACATTCAAGTTAAGAGACGTGTTAGTGCCTAACAAAATTAAATAAAGTCTTCCTCTGATTTAAATTTCCATTTTTTTTTAAATTAGCGAGCGTATAAATATTTATCACAAGTTAATAAATTTCATAAAATATCACTCTTCAAAAACTTAAATACATACATAAGTAAAATCAATAATAAAAAAAAATAAAAAAAAATTAAATTCAGAAACTTCAACATTATGAAAACTAAAATGACTTCTAAGCTAGAGTTAAACACTACCGAAGCCGAACATCAACATCATTTCAATTGATGTGTCCAGCAACAAAACCAGAAATGCACACTAAATCATTAAGAATTCCACCAAGCTAACTTCTCCGCCACTCAAAGCACCAAAGTCTCAACAAAGTCCCCACGACACCATAAGCCGCATACTGGCTAAAATGAAAATAAAATTCAAGGAGCAAAGTGAGTCCATATAATAAACATTTCAATAAAGTTAGAAGATATGGAAACTAAAAAAGGAAGTAAAATCGACGAACAAATCAAAGGAATATACATATGTACATTTATGTAGTTGAAATTCTAAATGGCACTTCGTGTGTTATTGCTATTGAAAGCAACAACACCAGGTTAGGAGAAGAAAAAAATACCACTTCAAACTTTAATTACAAAATGTCAGCTCAGTTACAGACATTACCTTAAATTTTTATTATTAAAAACGTTATTTACTCAACGTTTGATTGGTTGTCTTTTTTTAAGAAGTGGAAGCGTACTGGATGAATTTCAATAATATCGTCGTTTACGCGTATCACGGTAATTCGGTACTAAGTCCTTAAGGATAATGAAGGACCAGCAAACCTATCAATTTTGACCTTATATCCCGTTTTCAAATGAAGTAATTTCGTTCGTAGTTTTCAAATTACTTCCCAAATAGCCTACTTATTTCCCATGAGGAAATTTCAGCCAAATTTGGAAGAAATTATGTAGGAAATAAGGTGAACGCATTCATTTCGATTTGATTGTGAACCTGCCTTATAAATTTAGGACAGAAAGAGAAAACAACAATGAGCTGTCAAACGAAATCACCTCATTTCATTTGTAATGTGAACGCTTTTTTCATAAATTGCGAAATTACCTCTTTTCGGCTCTAATGAGAACGAAGCTTAAGAGCTTTCCGGAGTGCACAAAACCAGTAATTTACCAACCTTTTTTTTTTGCATATAAGATAATTTATTTCACTTTCACCAGATACTTTGTTTTATAAAAGTAAGTATGTATTTTTACTATGGTCAATTGTGGGTGTTTTATTGTACTAAAAACCGTTTTGTAAAGGGAACTGATTTTATCTGAATATTAAATTGAATTTTAATACACTTAAAAAAAATTGACAGAAAAAAAACGTTGGGTGTACAAAATTGACATGTTCTCATTTATAAAACGTCATTATTTCAATTGCAGTTTCTTCTTAGGAGCTGCGAGTTTTCTTTTTTCTACTTTTCCAAATTTCATTGTGCTATCCAAAATTCTATTTTTTTCAAAATTCTACTTTTCAAAATTCTGACAACTTTGTTTTTCTTTTTAAAAGATGTTCACAATAACAATTTAAATTAAAAACAAAATAAATATAAGATGGCTAAAGCTATGAGAAACTAATTGTAGAAAATCAAATTTGAAATAATGAGAATGAAAAAGCAGCTGAAATTATAAGTAAGAGGAGCAGATCGACTGAAAAATCAAATCATAAAAAGAAGAAGAAGATATTAGCAAAGATGTTGATGGAAATTTACTTGCTTATGTTGGTGAACAGCAAGGACTTCACGGAGGGCGGCGCGGCGGCGGTTGGGTTCATGTTCAACGCGAATTCCAACAAACAGATAGTTGAAAAAAAAAATTGAGGCGAACAGGATTGAAACTTTTGTTGTGAAGCCATCTCTTATCCAATTATGTGCACCAACAACAAATGCTTTCGCAGAGCGTTATACATAGCTTCATGAAGCTATAACGCACTTTAAAAACGAAAACATTATTATAATGGGAGATTTTAACAGGAGGATAGGAATGTCCTGCAAAAGTAAGTAAGACATCATGGGTCCATTCTGCTACGGGTGCAGAGCAAACGAGAAGAAAAATTGATTCAGTTTCTATGAGAAAATAGACCGGGACCGAAATGTGTACAAAAATTCACCGAGATCACTTGACAAGATTTCAAAATAGAAAGAGGGTTTTGTCAAGGAGATCCATGTTCCTATCCTATCTTTCAAAAACAGGGAAGAGAAAATATTCAACAAAGAATAACCAAGAATGTACAAAAAATATAATGGAAATATATAATAAACGAAATATATAATGGATACAGCAATACTACCAGTTTTAATCTACGAAGCAAATACATGGAATAACAACAAAACAACAATGAACAAATTAGCAGTGAGTCAAAGCGCAATGGAAAAATCATATCCAACAATATTATAGGAATAAACGTTAGACATGAGATATAAATCTAGACGGCTTAAAAGGAACTAGGCGCGACACAAAGCACGTATAACTTGCAACAGAAAATTAAAAAATAGGTTGTTATTATTTATTTGTCCGTTACTGTGACTTAATCGAGTTTATTTGGGCAAGTATTTGCTGTTTAAAATCAATGTAACTAAACGAGAATGATAAGTTCAATGGGAGTTCCGTCAAATCATCTAACTTTTTCTGGTAAGCTTATGATAAAACTCTTAGATAAAAACAACTTCTTGCTCATTGTTTTTCAGCTATGCGCATATCTGCATTGATCCAAGCTGGAAAAATTCTAGCTTCAAGTAAATCAAGAACTTAACTTAAAATTATCCCAGAAACTTTCTAGAAACTTCAAATTGGATAACGGTAAAACAGAAATAAGCAGGCAGTGTTGCACTAATGGTCCGTTACAACGGCGGCGGTTATCCAAGAAGCTGCGTAATCCAAACAGAAGTATAAGACACCAAGCACAGATGAAATACGCAACTTTTGGATAAAAGCTTGGCATACTCCATTCAGCTGTAATGCATTCAGTTCCTTATGGTTCTTCCTTGTACTTAATCTGGGAGCGGGTCAGAATTCTGGTTTTCAAAATACTATTTGGTCTAAATTCTTTTTTTTTAATTCTGCCTCGTCAAAATTCTGCATTTCAAAATTCTGTTTTTAAAAATTCGGTGTGGTCAAAATTCTGGTTTTTCAAAATTCTGCTTATGAAATCTAAAATTCTGTTTAAGAAAAATTTCCATTGACACAAACATTTTTGTATGACTAAAGATTTATTTAATGAAGAAAAACACAATTAATAGTAGGTATAATTTAAACCAAATTTAGTCAAACATATTTAATACTAACTACAAATTTTAAATAAATACAAAAAATTTTCCAAATTTAAGCAAAATGCATTCACACAAAATATAAAAAAAATATTTAATATAAAAACAAATTTTTTGCGATTCTTTTTTAATAAGCAATAAGCAAAGTTTTTTATGACTCCCGCGATTTGCGATTTGTTTTTGGGAATCGTTTTTTTTTTTTAATGTGTTCCCCACTTTTAACTCTATCCAGTTGCGCTTTGGTGAAAAGTAGCTCGTTTTTAAGGTCATTAATGAGTTTGCATAACTCGCCTTTCTTTTTTCAACCGAGCTCGTCGATGCCTAGCTTCCACAGTGTTTTGTGTTATAGGAAAAACTTCCGTTTTTCGTTTCTTATTCTCAAAAATAGACCAAAACTGTGGTAGATGCCTTCCTTGTAGATAATTTTTTTTCGAACCAGCTAGCTACGAGTAGCTTTAAAATATCGTCGCATCATCAAATTGACTATACCCAACAAAGTGTAGTATTGTGTGACTTCATTAGCGGGATTAAACCCCAAGCACTTTATTAAGCAAAGTCTTGACAGTTTCCATACTTTTGCACCAATGTGAAAAAATGTATACAACTTATTAAAAACACCTTCTCCAAATATCGCATATAAATCTTTTGGCCTTCAAATGAATTTTGTAGTCAATAGCCACTTTAAGGAGCTCCAAAAAAAAGCTTCATAGAGCTTCAATGATTTCTTGCTCATCAAGCAAAATACTAACGGGACAATTTCACCCTCAACTCTTCCGTGAATGGAAAAAAGTTGTCTCATTATGGTTGGGCCAACGTCAAATTTTCCATCCATAATCCAACAATCATTTTCGTGTAGCAATAATTGTAATGCGGAATTTGTACCAAAAATTATGAACTTTTCGTTCTCTACCAACTTTTCCGACAAAATAAACAATTCGCCTTCAAGTACATAAAGACTAAGAGGAATGTCAATGGCTTACAAAGATTCGGGTTCTTAAGAGGTTGGTAATCACCACTACACAGACTGTTGGATAATCTGACTCATTGGGAGTCCACTTTTTAGTTAAAACAACATCTTTTTCAGTTGCAATTGGTTCATGTGTATGACTTTTTACATGTTTCAAAACATTGTGTACACTTTCTTCAAGCCTTGTAACAACACGGGATTTACATTTAAACTTAATAACATGACAACAAGCCCAATTGCATGTACCAATTTTATTACTTTTTTCTAAATATGTAATACGAAAAACCATCTTTATTTATTGAGAGATATTCATTTTTAGAAAAGAATTACACACTTTGTAAAGAAACTGTAATAAATTTAATATTTGTATAAATCAAAAACAAACACGTGGAAATATTGACTGATCGTTGTTGATGCAAATATTTATTTAATGACTCAATGACGAAAACATAAATTCATTCAAAGAACAAGAGAAAACAGACAGAACGATATCATTATGTAATGTATAACATATATCATATGATTTATGATTTCATTCATAAATATGTTCATAATAATGTACATATGTATATTCCTTTGCATTAGAAAATTATGTATACCAAGTACCAACATATTTTGTTATACCTTTACTGTCTCTACTAGAGTATAGATAGTAGGCATTTAGTAAATAAAAAAATCATCTCAAATATCTACGTATGTTATTACCATGTTTAATTCCATTACAAGAATTCATAATTCTGTATTTAAAAATTCTGTAAATCTTTTGTAAAAGAGAAATCGATTTGATAATTTAAAAAAGTGCGCACTTGCGGATAACGGTTTTATGGCAATTGCAAACTTCATTCTTATAGCATTTTCAGATTGTTTTTAAAAAACTAATGATTTATAATGGAAATATGCACTAATTAATTTCCAGTTAGAATTGGAAATTCAAAAAATATTACAAAATTAAAATAAAGTAGTTGATTGTTAAGGTTTTACGGATTTAGTTTCAACTGTTTTGCTCTTGGGGTATTCCCGCGGAAATGCGTAAACCTTATGAAGCAGCTTAATTTATCCTCGCAGAAACTAACAATCCTTTTTTTTTTATAGGAAATTTTTTCTGTAGACCAAATGAATAAAAAATAATTTTTTCCTACAAATTCTTTGTGCAAAGTGCAAATATAAACCTGATTAACTTGGAAAAGCTTTTTCTGACATATAATACAAAGCAAACAAAACTTTATAATTTATCAGGATAATATGCATCTACATATGTATACATTTTAAAAACCCGTATAGGTACTTTGAAAATAATGTTTTTAATTAAAACAAATTATTAATATTTTAATTACGCAGATAGATTCAAAATGGTGTTCATGCAACAACTGGCGTAGAAAGATAATTTTCTGTAGAGTGTAAATTAATCTCGTTGCATAAAGAGCTCAACATGTCAACAATTCATTAAATTTTGTTAAGAATTTTTTAATTCAAATATTCGATGTTTTTTTAAAACGTTTTTTCATAAAAATTATAAATGTAATAATACTACGCAAACAAATTGGGAATTGAGATTTAAATGTTTGATAAAGGGAATAAGGTGATGCATATTTGCATAATTATTTCTTTTGAAAGTCCACCCTTACGACACAAGACTTGAAACAAATAAAAGTGTTTTATCAACTCTTATCTTCAAATGTTTTTATTCACACGTCCGTCAGTCGCTTTTATTTTATCTGTTTTTAAATAAAAGTGATGTATTCGAAGCGTAAACCTTATCTAGCGTGTTGCAGTTAATTCAAAGAGAATATACTCGTAGGTATAAACCTTCATAATGACATCAAATTTAACATGTTACTGCCAATGCCAAAAATGATTTATGCATTGCTATATTTAAAAGAGATAGTACTTAAATGAATGAACTTTTGATTCTTCATCTGCCAGTAAGATGCAAACTGCTTGTTAGATATTTTTGTTACGTTAAATTTAGGACTACAGTTAAATTTTTTTTTTTGAAATGCTTGGCCTAACTTTAAAAAATCCTGAAAGTATTTTTTATAAATCTTATCGACGACAACTACTTGTGACATTGAAAAGTGAGTATACATAAATTTATTATAAGAAAAAAAAAAAAAAAACATTTGAGAAAACAATTCAACTATGTATTGCATTAACAATGTTTAGTTAACTTAATTTCATTTAGTCATGGGCTTGCTTCAGGATGGGTTTCCCCAATGCTCTTGATATTACAAACGATCGAGTCTCCCTTGTCATTTAAAATATCAGTTAATGAAGCTTCATGGATGGGATCATTGATAAGCATGGGAGGACTGTGTGGAAATATTACCTTTGGCATTTTAATAAGCTGGATTGGGCACAAGAAGTGCATTTATTTATTAGCCGTTCCACATATAGTGAGTACATAAGCATTTTCCAATTTATTAATAATTTTGATGTAAAAACATATACTAGAATAGGTTAAAATGAAAGAGACATATTTAAGGGATTGGTAATAGTCCAGAAAAATCGTCGAAAAAAGGACATAATGTTTGTGTTGAGTCTGTTGAAATTTTAACCGTGAATAGAGATTGTATCACCAGTTCTTAGGGGTGGTCGTCAAATGAATGCTTTTGGAAAAAGTATCATAATAAAATTTGTTCAACATAAAATTTCCAAAAACTTTTGTTAACACTTTTTTTTCAAAATTTTAATTTATTATTTCAAAAGCAACAAAGATTTAAAGGACAATTTAAATTTGGCCCAGCACCAATAGCAATTACCTTTGTATAAAATATTACCTTTATATACAAGTATACATTCATTGGCACATCTGACAAACTTTGAATAATGATCACTTTTATGTATCACGTTCCCAACTCATTTATATATTGTTTGGTTTATTTCTGTGTATTTATGTATAAGATGTGGCAGAAGCTTAGAGTAATGGAGGTTAAGCCAAAACTATAAGGTTACCATTGCCAAATAGGTTTTGACAAATGCTGAAGAGGACTATAAAAAATACATACCTACCCTAAAATGTATTTAAAGACGTGGTGTAAAATTTTAAACAACCTTCTTTTAGGGCATTAGCATGAAACTACTTAGCAATCTGCTTACATTTTAACTATAAATTAAACGAAAAGTTTAGTACTACTAAACTTTTCGTATTTTTATACATTTTCTGTTTTATATTATGTAAAAAAAAAAATCTGCTCAGTTTGATCTAAAACTATTACTACTACTAAACTTTTCGTATTTTTATACATTTTCTGTTTTATATTATGTAAAAAAAAAATCTGTTCAGTTTGATCTAAAACAGTAAGGAGCGAACGCACCCTTTTTTCAAATTTATTAATGTCAAAGTGAATTTAGAGTTAGTATGACGCTTAAAAAAATAATTTAGGCTAATGGCGATTTTAACTTCAGTAAAATGTTACCAAATTGTTATTCATCCTAACATTATGAGTAATACTGAAAAAAAATTTAAATTGTACTAAATCGACTACAGTTTTCGCCAATATCTTTACCTAAGTTCTTAGATATCCACTAAATTTTTAAATTTAATTTTTTTTTTCTAAAACTTGTACTAACGCAGACAAGCGATGTAGAAAGGATTGCAATTATAAGCTTTATCCAACATTGCCTTTTGAATAATTATTTAAAAATAGATTTACCTAAATGAAAATTTAAAAAAAAAAGATAACATTAGCTAGCACAACTTTGTCAAATATGAACGAATTTTGATGAAACTTGTATCATAATTTTTTGTTCTTTTTGAGTGCTATTGGCAGTTTGTTGTGCTGTTATATTTTATTATTTTTGATCATTTTGTTCTTTAATTAACTTCCCATAGGGAGTTATTGTAATCGGTCCGATTTGTCAAATTGAAATTTTTGACATTTCTCGACGTTTCAAGGTCACTAGAGCCTATATCAATCATTTTTAGAGAGATGTCTGTGTGTGCGTGTGTACGTACGTACGTTCGTACGTCCGTACGTTCTGGTACCATTTTTCGTCGTCGATATCTCAAGAACGAGTAGAGATATCGACTTGAAATAAATTTTGTTTTACAGATAATAACTTCGAAAGAAGCTGAAAGGGCGTTTATTAATATTCAATCAGTTGTTTTTTTACTATAGCAGTTTAAAAAAAAAGTGAAAATTTTGGTTGGGCTCAAATATCTCAGGAACAAATAATGTTATTGACTTGAAATAAATTTTATTGGACATATTATGACGTCATACAAATTTGATATGAATTTGGAAAAAAATCAATATACCGTTATTTTTTAAAATCAAAAAAACTAAAAAAAAATTTTTTATAGCTCGAATATCCTTAGATGGAAAAACGATATTAACTTTAAAATAATTTTATTTTACGAAAAATGTTGTTTTTGACTACTGGTGAAAATTTCAAAAAAATTCAATGGATAGTTTTTTTACAAAAAATTAAAAACTACAAAAAATTCTACCAAAAATTGGTATAAATTGTCTTTCGACTCAAATTTCTCAAAAACGGGTAACGATATTGACTTCTTGTTTGTTTTATTTTCTACATAACATTATTGTTAGCAACTGATAAAATGTTGACAAATATTGAATGGGCAGTTTTTTAACAAAAAATCAAAAACTGTTGAAAATTCTAAAGAAAAGTAGTTACAATTATTGTATTTTAGCTCGAATATCCTGAGAACGACCAACGACTGTGCCTTCTAAAATATTTTATTTTATACATAGTACAATTTTTTTATGAAAGGTTGAATTTTGACAAATATCTAATTGAAAGTTTTTGACAAAAAATATTTAAAAAAAAAATAAACTAAAAAGTGGTAAAATTGGTTTTTCGTCTCGAATATCTTGAGAACGAGCAATGATATTGACTTTGCCATTAGGTATTTAATCTCTATAATATATGTGCATTTCGTAAATCTCTCTAAATAATTAAAATGCTTTTCAATCTTAAAATAATGATTGTTTGAATTTAACAGCTAAAGTTTGTTTCGCAGAAAATTTGGTTATTTGAAAAAACCTAAATATAAAGTTTTCAAGATCACAAATGGGAAGTTATCAGTGTGGGTCGCACCCAGCCTCTTTTTTTAATTGTTTCTGTCCATTTTGGTTTGCTTACTTTAAAGACGTTTGAATCCCCACTCCTCAAAATTATGATGATATTCTTTTTTCTTTAAAATATGTATAATAGACTTACCGAAATAATCGACTTTATCCTTTTGATAGCTTAAATTTAAGATAGTGGCCACTCATTTAGGAAAATGAGGTGGTAAAACTGAGAGGTGGTTTTCTGTAGATACCTACTCCTTACCAACACTTGCAATTTTATTTATCTCTTATTTAACACAAACTGTAATATGGATTTGGGCAAATGATGAATACGATTTTAATTTATTTATTATTAATTTCCTACCTTTTTTCAAAAAAAAAGTGCGTCGGTATTTACCGTCCTAAAGTAATGCATACGCTTATTTTTCCAATTTAAGATGATTCCACACGAAAGTAAAAAATATTTAATTATTTCAAACAGCTTGTAATATTTTGATTTCTTGCTTGAAAATAGGTACGAAATAGTAATCGACAGTAAAAGTTGATTAATGCCATTGATAAACAAGTTCACATTTCTTGGATTTATCGATCAGTGATGTATTTTCATACAAATTACAATAACATTCTTGGAAAGAATCATGGAATTTTCTTGGGACTTTGCATTAAATACTTAAAAATCATGTGGACGCGGATTCTGCCAGATCGAGATTGTCCCGCATTGACAGTTGTATTTCCCTATTGCAATAACTTATAATATTGTCCCATAAAACGTCTTATGCATCCCTGATGTCCCTAACATCTACCTATACTTTTAAATTCATTTGTAGAATTAAAAAAAAAAAACAATCACAAAGAAAAATGCAATCAATTATTTACAACTTTATCTCACAACTGGCGTCAATTTACTCTCAAACATTTCGTAAATTAATTCCTGCCAGGAACTAGTTATTATAGTATAATCTGTGGGCTCTTTTAAATTACAAAAATAATATTGAGTTACATGAAGTATAATTAAACTATGCCTTTCAGAATATGTAATATTGGATACGTTTTTTATAGATATGGAGTCATTCGTTACTAAATTTACTTACTCGGAAGTAATTACCAAACAAGATATGTTGTTAGATCTTATTTAATGAAATAGCGAAAACAACAATATAGAGACAAGTGGAATAAAATTGGCAAACATATGTGATCATGTGCAAATTTAATGCCAAGCTTTATAGGTAGGGTCAGTTAAGGTGCGAAAAAATAGTGTACCTGAAAAATGTTATTGAATCTCGTTGGTGTTTTAAAATACTAAAAAAAAATCAAATAAAAGAGCAAGTTATAGACCCTACTCTTTTACGATTATTTTTCAAATGCTTACAGTAACATCAAGTTTGCATTCAAGTCCTTGGATTAATGCGCATGGAGATGATGGAGCAGTGTAAAAGAAAAAGATCAAACAAGAAAAACATGATCATGCCAGTGTCGAAAACTTGCGGCCATATTTGATTTTCTCCGAAAAATTTAGAGTAATAGGGAAGCAGTGGCTAATACAAGAGACATTACCCCGGTAGGCAGTTCTACTGGTATTGATATATATTGGGAACATGTCACGTTCCTAAGACGTTAAGACAAAGGTATATAAGACGTTCTACTGCGGAAAGGAAGACACCACAAACGGAATCTGCATCATCCTTGCGGAGTAATAGTTTTTTAACGTCTTAACTACATATTTCGAAGTCAAGTGACCATTTGCTGTCTCTAAAATTGATTATAATGAAACCATTGTAATTTTCATCTAAAATAATTTTTCTAGGCCATTTCAATTATCAATAAAAAAAAATCAGCCCTCTCACACTATTGATCCTGGCTCTTTCCATGTCCACATGTAAGCAAGCTTTGCCTAAGTTTAGGTAAGGTTTACGAGACTGAAACAACTTGGGATACCATGTGAATCTAGAGACTTTTTTCTTACTCATTGAACCATTTAGAGGTCCTTACGAAGCTTTAACCCTGGCATCGGTAAATAATATTCTGGCTGATGTTTACCGAGCACTCATAAACAAAAGCTTCCAAACTTACTCCATCTACCCCAACAAACCCTACATGTGTAATTACTTTTTTAAGCCATACTTCCGATCTGAGCCTAACAGAGGAAAAGGCATTGACTGGCGAACGAACAACTTTCGTTTGTTTAATAATTTGTTAAAAATTGCAAGTATAAATATGCACGAGTGTATCGCACCTACTTGCTCATTTATTTTTATTTAAATAAATTTCAGTTAAAAATTAACTTAAAATTTATGTATTAAACCAACAATCTCAAATTAATAGCGAAATTCAAAATTAATATCAAAGTGATATTATGATGTATTTAACAGTCCCATTTTAATCAAAAATCTGAATTCTTTGCGTACACGAAACCAATACTTGTCCCATAGAACAGGTTAAATAATAAGTTAGCCAAAAATAAAACTACACGTACCTACTAGACGCCGCGCGCCGGTGCAACCTTAATAATAAAAATGTTTTCAGGGAAACCGACAACGTGATACCAATAATAAATACATTACTTAAAGTTCTAAACCAATGTGGAAGTGGTTATTTGATATAATGAAAGTAAGGTTAGATCATGAGCGGTCTAACAGTTAAGACAAACAGTGCAAGGAGGTGATGTTATAGAGTATTCAGCTCAAAATAAAACGAAGAAGAAGAAAAAGAGGAAGAAGAAGATGAAGAAGAAGAAAAGAAGGAGAAGATGATGAAGAAGAAGAAAATGCAGAAAATAAAGACGAAGAAAAAGAAAAAGGTAAAAAAGATGAATAAGAAGAATAAGAGGGAGAAGAAGATAAAGAGGAAGATGGTGATGAAGATGAAAGCATAACCAGCGCTGATTGACCTATTCTGCGAAAATCGTGCCATTTGCATCAAATAAATAAAATGATGATTTTATGATATATTATGTATAACTAATTATTGAGCCAATTTTCGATTTCTTTACGCGTTTCCGTTTTAATTTAAAGCGTTATTTATGAATACCCGCGTGATGAATTTAACGCTTCGGCTCTTAACTTTAAAATTTAAAGGCTTTGAGTACGCATGTGCGCTTGCGGTCTTCTTCTTTTTCAGATTTCTTGTCACTGTCAGTAGATATCGAAATTCACAAAACTAATTTGAAGAAAAATATTTAGTCAAATTTTATGATAAAATTTAATATAATTTTTTGATAGAAAAATAAATTATGACTGTACTTTTCCAAAAAAAAAAAGATATTTTGGGAAGTTTGAACAAAAAAAAAACAAGTCTTTAGAAATGAGTCTTAAATGATTACGTTTCGTTGATGTTAAATTTAAGCTAATTATTTATTTTTGGAGCCAAATTGTAATTTTGATTTATGTAGTAACTACTACATACATATAAAGTTTCAAGAAAATTTACCCATCCGTTTAGGCTGTAGCTCAACACAGAGACAGACCAGAATATCATGGCTTTGTTAATAAGTACTGTCTAATCTAACTCCCTATAAATTACCACTTATAAATTGCACATTTAAGAACAAAAAACCTAGCACCTGTCAGAATACTTTTACTGACTACTGCCAATTTATATATAAAAACAGACAAACAAACTATTTTCAGGAATACCGATCCAGCAAGATGTACATTAGATAAAACAAGAAACAATATTACAAAACTTATATATCTATACGCTCAAACCTCTTTTCTATTTTAAGCCAAACAAGATCCAAATTGTTGATCTGGTTCTGGACTCCACCAAAGGCAAAACTCAGAAAATAGACAAGCTTGCTTGTTTTGAACATAAACACTCTTAGCAATATGTGTTACGCATATAGCCTGAGTATTTTTAATCTACGACTACGGGGACATGATGATATACTGTTGATGTTTTTGCTTCACTGCATGTTTCTCTCTATCGCATAAAAATACCTGTTGGAGATTCTCTCATCTGGACCAGCAACACCTGAAGGTCGTTACACCTACACGGCGCAACGCGGCGATCCTCGTCGAGTTTACTAGCATCTCAAAGTTACCTCACTTTGTTCTTCTTTCATTTTTTTTTTCAAAACTTGACTATTTTGATATTTTCTTTCTCTCTATTCAATCTCTACTAATGGTGCTTTGTAACTTTGTAAAGGACTGTACAAACATAGAGTGCTTGTAGATAAGCTAAATCTGAAAATACACTTCATCCTGTCTGACCGCAATTTATAATTCGATTTGACCATGGCCGGTCAGTGTGCACCCCGTACCTACATACAAACAACTACATATTCCTTATTTATTTACATGTTTTGTTTCTTATTATGGTTTATGATTATTTCTGCTATGAATCCTTATCTTTGTATAATAATTGTATTTAAAACTAGAAAGAAAGAAAATCATTTAAGTTAAAATCTACAAAGAAATAGATTTTAGACCTTGAACATAAGTACATTGTATATGTAAGTACATAAGTCAAATTGTCGTTTTTCCACAATAAAAGATAAGACCAAAGAGATTAAGCTAAGAGACTAACGCGATACCAAAATTCATATCCACCTTCATGTGACGTTTCTTCTGAAAAAATGGCCAATTTACTCATTAACCCTATGCTACTCTGATTATTTTATTATTCGATTTAAATTTTTAAGTTAATTAATTCAAATTTTAATTTATCTCTTCGTTAATATAACTATGTGTCCAAGGCATTGGGCAACACTAATAATTTTCACTTAAGCAAAAGGTGTTTTTTGTTAAATGCAATCTTCAAGTCAGAAAAGCGAAATTGAAGGGTTTCGCTAAAATAAGCTTTTCGGCCTTTTATTTCATGATGTATACCTAAGGGAGTAAAATTTGACAAAAATTACAAAATCCAATTCACTTGCGTGACTTTGGTACCTTTAAACCTAACCACACTTTCAAAAGTGCCACAAAAACACTAACCAACATATTTGACAAAAGTTCAATTAATGTTGACAAATCGATTTCTAAAAACAAAACTGTGTAATTTTTGTAAAAAGAGCTCAAACAAAACTGAGTATTACAGGCCAACACCAAATAGAACATAGATACCGAAAATTCATTTTTCGTTTCGTTTATTCGTTGTGGGCTATAAATAGTCATGCTGTTTTGCGTACCTGCTACAAATATAATATTTAGGTATCAGTTGCATTTAAATTTTTTTTTTTTTTATTTGAAATTTTATTTTGCCGAGCATTTTATCAAAAAATAATAATTTTCAATGTCATATATCGTAAATTTTTTTTAGCATTTGAACTTTGGAACATAATCTAGAAGTCATTTGCGTAACAGTTTGGATTTGTTTTATAAAAATTTAAAAATTGTCAATTCAAAAACTCGCCCCAAAATTCTGTTCTAATATTCAGCAAACAAACATCTTTAATATTTGAGAATTCAATTCTTTTTAGAATCGTTTCCTTAGCGTTTGGGCTCAAAAACACATCTTATGTCATGTTCGTAACATATTTTGGATGCTTTCTGTTACATAACAATACCACAAATCTCAGTTTAAAAGCAAAGCAAAGACCACAATTCCTTGACTAACCATCCAGCAAATAAGTCATCAGTCTAGTGTCTTCTCATTTAGGCAGACACCTTCAGTGAAAACTTGTGAAATAGTTGTCCATGAGTTCAAAAGTGACGTGCCCACTTTTTTGTTCAAACATTAGTTTTCCTTAAAAGTATGTAGGTCTCTGACAATGGTAAGAGGCTCAATTCTCTTTTCCCTAAAACTGCCTTCTAAATTGCACAATTTCCCATGCATTGAAAAAATTTCAAATCACCTCAATTTCAGCGAAACGTATGAAGTTAAAATTTTAGTCAAGCTGATTCAATTTTTTTTTTCGATAAGGTAATGAAACAGAACTACAGAGTTCATAAAGGTACCACAATTTCGAGTTTATAACAAAGAAAACTAATTTATTAAAAAAAAAAAAATACCACTAAAAATATTTTTTTGCATTCGCATACAATGCACCGCGTTTTATCATAATTATTAACGACGTTTGAACTCGAAAAGGTCTAATTTTTTTATATATTTTTTTTATGATAATAAAAAATAATATATTCAACTAATCAGTTCACACTCAGAATATTGATTTGTTAAAATTTTTTGTTCTTATTATCTATTTAAAAGGAAGATACCTACATACGAGTACTCCTATCAAATTAAGATTTAAAATTGAAAATATCGGTGTGTGTGTAACATTTCGAATCTAGTGACTCTTCATTTGTCAAACCAAAATGTTGTAGCGTGACAAGAAGCAGCAGACTTAAAAGTCTAGGTTTGTCAAAAAAAAAAATCGACCATTACATTAGATGTCCTCAAAGCACAGATCGCATGCAAAAAATATTTGAAGCGAATTGAAATGAATGACTCGTCTAGTTAAAGTTAATAATTAAAATATTTATTTAATGTGTGTATTTAATTAAGTATAAAAAATATTTGAAGAAAATACATTCCACAAAGGATTCCAATTAGTTTTCTTTCCACTAGACTTTATCGGTGTTTTTAATTTCAATGATACTTTTGTGTCAGCGGCAAAATAACTAAAAATTAATTTTTGAATTTTACAGGACAAACCAAATCATACAAAATGTCTGAAGGAATAATCTAATTAGAATTTATAAACTACAATGCTACCAAAGTTTAATCTTAAGTTCAGTTTATGCTGTGAAACAAAGTGCATATACTTTGAACTGAACTCAATTATACTGCTGATTAAACCATCTCTATAAACCTGGCCATTAGGAAAATGCTCAATAATACAAAACCAAACTTCACAAAAAGTGTATATTTTTAGACTGCATATAAAATGTATTTAAATATTTTTTTTTTTTTTTTGAATACTCGTAGCAACTAGCACCACAAATCTATATTTAGATGGAAAGATAAATAATTTTATTTCCAAAATAATTGTACAAAAACAGTTGTTGTGGTATTTTAATTAATATGTCAATAACTTGTATAAGTTGTCTATCAGGTTAAAAAAGCGTTCATAAATTAAATCATTGAGAGCTTGCTTTAAACAAATTCATTCATTATTTGAAAGCAATATTTGAGTGCGAATTTTATACATAAATTTGAACATTTAGGTAATTGAGGAAGTGGGGTCTGGTTAACTCATGGCTTCTTAGCTGTGTTTATAGTTTGGAATACAAATTTATTCATGTTAAGGATATAAGCTTGTGATATATTTTTATTATTTTTTTTATTCTGGACTAGAATTTCTGCCAAGCAAATATTTTTTTAAATTTACGTTGGTTAAATGCTTTTTTTTAAAGCCCCTTTGGACTTGTTAAAAAATTTTAAAAATTCGTTAGTGCTATAATAGTCTCACGACATCGTTTTATGTAGACTTGGGGGTCTATTCGATCTAGTTCTGATTCCACATTCGCTGACAAGTATTGCTTTCATTTTGTACCAAAATGTGGTTCTGGTGCATTGATCGAAATTTTGTCCTTGAAATGAATGTTCTCGCAGAAAGAGTTAAACATGAGACAGAAGTACTTTTGTCTTTATGGATGGACACTTGGACAGTGAAAGAGAGTTGATTGAGTTTCTCATAATTATTTTTGTGTTCACCTTTTCAATCTGGATTCACGTCGTTTGGTTTCAATTTTTTGCTGAACCCGAATGGCAAAAAGCTTGCAAAGATGCAAATGTTTTGATTCACTATTCCACAGAATCCAGGTCACAACTATTTTTTCATCAACAAGGAGTGTTTGAAAATTTTAATATTGCCTTAAAATATATCGGAATTAGTACATTTTGAATTCCAGCTTTAGAATAAATCTCTGCATCAGTATTTATATAGTTTCGAAAAAAAAATTATGAATTATGTTTGCTTCGCCTGTTTGCATAGACACTCCCAAGTCCATCCCTGTAATCAAAGTGGCTCTCAGCCAGCAACTAAACAAGGTAAATATATTTATTTTTCGCTGATCAAGTGCAACATGTATTTTGTTTTTCGGTTCGTCGCTATATTGCATACATTTTTAATCAGTATAAAACCTAGTTTGTTTAATCAAATTCAAGTTTTTATTGATTAAAAAGGAGAAAAAAAATAAAAAAAGGGTAAAAATATGCATTGAACAAAAAAACTCGTTTAACACAACATGAAGTCGGGTCGGTCTGTGGGTTTCTCAATTTGCCAGCCAACCGTTCCTTAAACCAAGATCATCATCATCTAATCTGCATAGTGTCGTGGTCTCCGTGGACAACTTAAAAATTAAAAAAAAAAGTGCGAACTTTTGTTTGTATCGTTTTATGTATTAAACAACAAAATGAATCAGCATTCTTTGACTCTATAAGCTAGGCCTGATTCGAAAAACAAAAAAAAAAAAAAAATCAACGTTAAGAGTGCAGTATTACACCTGCGGGCGGACGGAAAGATTTGGCGTTTTTTTTTGTATCTTATATTCGTATTGCTCGCTTGTTGTGGTCAGTAGTAGCAAGTGCTGTTGGGGATACTGCCTGACACAGATTACGTTACATCTTCGCCCAGAATACATTTATATTAAATAAAAACCGTGCACGCAGGTGAAAGTTTAATCATTTCGATTTTGTTATTATAAAATTGTTTTTATTTTTTTTGCTTTACTTGAAAATAATCAACTAAAAATTCCCACCAGTTTTTGTTCTTTTAAAATAAGTACACAAACGACTTAAAAAAAGGGGAAAATGCTATTATAGGTACGTACCTATTTTAATAGCAAGAACCTAAACTGTCTCAAAAGTTTATTGCAAAAAAAATTATGAACACAATTTATTACATTCAATCGAATTATAACATCGATACATACAACCAAAGGAAGACAACAGATCTTCTTGATTAAATATTTGATATCGATTTTAATGTGCCACCTCATTTTGAAGCAACAAAGATGATATAAAAGGGTATATACAATATACATATATTTTCGTGGAAAAATAAATAGAAAACAATTTAAAAAAAAAAAATAATAACAACAAGTATTATCAAAAGCGAAAAACAAAAAAAAAATAAAAGTTGAAAAAATATAAATACATAAATTAGGAAAAAAAAACATGTGTTATTTAAAAAATTAATTTGTATCTTATAGATACAAAAATATATTGTATCTTAATTTCAGTCTGCAGTTCGTTATGATGCGAAGATAAATTCATTTTCAAAAAATAAACAAACAAAAATTGTGATATCGTTAAGTGCATTTAAAAATAAAAAAAAAAAATAATTTTGTCTGTGATTTATATTTAAAAAAATAATAATAAATAATAATTTAAAATGTTGTTGGGACTGCCTTTCAACAATCCGGGAAGTGTTTTTTGTAAAAACTATCACCATCAACTGGCCTCAACGCTTATAGGTAAAACAATTATTGTTATAAATATCTTTACTCATTTCATAATGTCATTTTTAAATCTTGCAGTTAATTTAATCACTTTGAGCCATGGCATCGCATACGCATGGGTCTCACCGATGCTTTTCAAATTGCAGTCGGATGACTCGCCGTTGGAGTTTAGAATCTCCGTAGAGGAGGCTTCGTGGATTGGAGGCCTAACCGGTATTGGAGGACTGGCTGGGAATGTAGTTTTCGGCATCCTGCTGGATAGCATTGGCCGCAAGCTATGCATATACCTTGTAGCCTTGCCACACATAGTAAGAACTTATTTTTAGACTAAGATTTATTGCATGCAAGTATTTTGTATCTTAACTATTTTTATATCATGTGACTGAGAGTGCAATGCGCGGCGCGGCAGCGGGGTCTTGCCTCTAGGCAGTTCAATAGAAGGTTGAGTTTAGAAGGTTAGCTAGATTGATGTCGTTAAGTTTTAAAAAAACTAATTTGATAGCTTTGCTGCTCTTTATTTTTAGCCACAAAAGTAGGTACGCGTTTTTTTTATTATTTTGTTCAATTTATTAGTTTTGTACGAGGGTAAAGACATTAGTCATCAAAAAAAAAAATCTTTGTTTGTAATTCTTGTGTTTTTCTTGAAATCCATGTAACCAGGTGTTCGTTTAACAGGAATATTGAAAAGAAAGAACTTAATACCTATTACTTTTCAGGAAGTATCTTCAAACAAAAGGAATGCAATGACTTATGGGATTTCTTATATCTCATCATAATGTTGTGCAAAGAGGTCACATCAATTGTATTTAACAAAACAAAGGGACAATGAAAAAGATTCATTATAAGAATTTAAGTCAAAATTCTTTGGAGATGAGCATTAAATTTTGTGAGGGCTTGATTTGAAGTTTATTGTTATGGTAACCTACATTTGTTCCTTATTCTTTGTGGATGTGGTGTCAAGTGTATAAAACGCATTTCACAATATTTGCATTTTGAAAATTGCTTTTTATCTTCTGCTTGTCTTCTTTGTGCGGTCGAGTGCCAGCATTAATCTATTTATGATTTAATTCTATAAAAATTCAATATACATAAACAATACTACGAACTAGTAAAATTAGAAAATATAAAAAAAGATTTTTGTATTCCTTACACATTTGTTTATTTATTGAATTAAGGAAACGAACTCCCAATTAAATAATTAAGTGAATTTCAAATCCATGGAAAAAATTCCCTCAGGTCCAGCTTTAGTAAACATAAATATTTTTTCGGTTCAATAGCAATGTTAATTACATATATATATATTTTTTGTTTTAATTTCGTTTTTTTTAAATATTTTAAGCATGAAAACAAAATATTAAAAATTCCCTCCAATAAATTTATATAGACGACCGATACGCAGGCGATGTACATTGTACAATTGTACATGCATCTTATTTGTCTTTGATTGCTTTTTCATTTGTATATGAAAAGCATAGTACCTACTATCATGAAGTATTTTTTAATGCTGCCCCAACCCTTGTGGTGGCGCTGAAAATTTTAGGTGTAAAATTTGATTTGGGGAGTCTTTAAGCATCGGAAATCGGGACGAAGAGCAAGAGGAGACTATTATTTGGATTATTGCAACAAAAAAATATCAAAAAATATCGATTAAAGCCTCCACAAGCTCTCCGCAAAACAATTTGAGTAAGGGTTGCCCCCACTTTTTAGATGTCGCCCCTTTCGACTTCCACCATGATAGTACTATGTATTTCATATATAAAGCTTTTTCTTTTTTTCGTTTCATTAGCTTGGTGGAAAGCACCAAGATAATGGGGTTATTGAAATGAAGTCAATGATATCTATTCTTTGTTCCAATGCTAAACATATTTCGTGAAGCAGTTGTCAGTAAATTATTTGCGAAAATAATACGTTTACCTTACAATACGCTGAATGTGATGGAGTATTTGCACTAAGTCAATAATTCGTTATGCATTGCAATTTATTCGTTGATGGCTTGCAAATCCGCGAACATTTCTTTCAAAGTGATTTTATAAACTTTCTATACCGCAAAGTTCTCTTTATTCGTCAAGAAGATTTTTGTCCAAATCTTGAGTAATTGGACTTTTTTTTATGTTCCTCGTAGCCTTCTCAAATTTATGAATGGAATTTCGATTTAAACCGTTATTTTTTAAAATTGTAAAATCCTGATCCTTCCCGTTGGGTTCGTTTCACTATTTGGCTAAAAATAAATCATAATAAAATGTTTTAAAACTTATTTTTAAGTTTATCATATCGAACGACACTCTGTGAAAAACTGGTGAGCCCAAAGAATTGGTGTGAACCCTTTGAAACTTGGGGCTGTCATTGAGTGATTCAATCTCTGAAAATAAAGAAGATAATTCAATTTTTTTTATTTTTTATTATTCAATAATTTTTAAGTCAGGTGCAGCTAATCATGATCACGACCTTTTGCAGGGCGTTATTTACTAACCCTGAAAAAGAAAACGTTCGTAAATGTTTTTGATAATTCCATCTCGCAGCAAAAAAAAAAACCAAGTCCATGCTTCGATTTAGTAAACGTTGGGCAACAGAATTTATTGGTCCCTATGTGACTGTCTCTTAAGTAGTTAGGTACACCTCAAAGTATAGTCTCATTTTTACAAAAATTGCAAAAGTTGCATTGAATCAATATAGTAAACATTTATTTGCTTCGCCCTTAAAGGACTTTTTTGGGGAGAACCTTTCAATCTACCACCATGTAAATGTATGATTCAACTTCTACAAACCCAAACTTAATATTAAAGGCGTGTCGATAATGATGCTCCTGATTTGTTAGCATATGTATCGGCATTAACTATACCTTATTGGAAGTTCTCACGGCTTGAGAAGATTTGAAGTTTCACACATGAACCTCTTTTAACCGTATGATGTGTAAAATTTTACAAACTGTTTACACTTCAGAACCCGTGCTTCACTGTCATGACTAATGTATTAGATATATCTCATACAATTTATAGATTTAAACCTTAAGTATATTATAATATTATATTTATATCACTCAATAAAATACAAAGTTTCTACTCTAAAAAACGACATTTCAATAATAAATTTTTCTTCAACTCTATTGCAATAGTTCAATTTATATCTTTTCTACATAGCTTGGCTTTAAATGTTTCGCTTAAATAGTATATTTCACAACAGTAAAATAAAAAGAGTTTTGGTTCACCTGCAATTTCTTAAAAAATTAATAGCCGTTTGCTTAAATGCACTACTGTGACGTTATTTGACTCCTCCATTTATGTCAGTTATTTTTTTTTTGAGTTTGAGTTTTAAAATGATTCTTCGATGAAATATACATTTTTGAAAATAAAACTAAAATTGTTTGAAGTTTTTTTGTTTATTCTAAAGTACATAATTTCAATCTTTAAAAAATAAAAAACAACAATTCGCTCGTCATTTAGTCCAAGTTATTAAGAAATAGACATAGCAAGTCAAAGCGACAGGCCCTAACAATAATCAAGAAAATGCAATCGATTGTTTCCACGCATGCTATTTTCTAAATATTCAACTATAAATAATGAACCGTATATTGAATTGACTCCAAAAAATAAAACAAACCATGTACACATGGTTAATTATGTGCTTCTTTATAAATCTATTACAGTAATCAGCAGTATCGATTTTTAAATTATTTTTATAACCTAACCTAATAATAAGAATAACCAGTAATTAGAGAAAAAACATTTTCTAATTATTTGTAAGAATTTTTGTTTGACTGGGGGAACAAATTATCAATTATATACACACAAAAACTGGTTCATATCAATTTCATAACTAAATTCTTGTTGTTGCAAACTAATTCACTAGATGCATATTAACGATAAATTTGTAAAAAAAAATATATAACTCTTTCCAAGCAGCGCCAAATTAATCTGTAAGCGAACAAGCAATTATTAACGCAAATTATCAACGTAACCATTTTTCGATCGATGTTGTTGTTATTTCACTAACTTGACATATACAAAAATCTCTAGATCAGCTGATCAAAAATTTATTTATAAGTTAAAATAAAAAAGAAATAACCTTACTTTTAAATGCAAAACTTTAAGTACAATGAATCAAATTTAGTCGTACGAGTACTTATTACTTATACAGAATAATAATTTCATTAAATAATAATTAGATATATGTATGTAATCCACTTCTTGTGGATTCACTTGATTTAAGAAAATCTTAAATTGTTTTTCAACACTTAAAAGACGTTGACTTGAAGTTCTAGGACACTTTAATAGCCTTCCCACCTTAGATCCTCTATTGCATACAAAAACAGCAAAATCGTAGACCTTGAAACTATTTTTCTTATTCTGGTATCTAGTGAAATTGAAATCACCATGTACAAATATTTAAATATGTAATTTCAAGGTATAAAAATAAGTATTCATTCACCGTTAAAAAGGTACATACATAATACATATGTAGTTTAAAATTTGATTAACTCAGCTGAATCCACAAAAAAGTGGTTCAGCGTACCTACTTATGTACATATATTATGTTTTATTATTGTTTACTACAAAATTTTATTTCTGGTAGTAATTTCATAGTTTATTTATTTGCTTGTGAATCAACCCGAATTTAAAAAAATCAATTTAATCACCACGACTTTTTTATCATACAAACATTTTTTTCCTAAAAGAACCGTATACATTCAGGCTTTAAAAATCAAGATTTTGGTCTATAAGGGAAGTTCTAAAACGAAACTCGACAGCTTTCGAGGACATTTCTAATGTCAAAACTTTGTTTATGCATGTCTTTAGTTTTGTCATTTTTTGGAATATTTATCGGTAGTGTGAAGAATCGAAAGTAAACAAAAAATGTTTCCTTGATTTGGGAGGAGGAAATAAATTTGATTACTCTAGTTGCGCTCTTATAAATTTAAAAATTCTTGAAAAAAACATTCTGTACAATACGAATTTTGCTTTTCTACCTTTTTATTCATTCCCTAACATTTGGAATGTATATTCTTTTATTTCATTTGAAAAATGGAATGAATGGAATATATATTATAATGCGTTCAGCACGATTATGATAGATTGACATCGGTGTTATTCATTTAAATATTTATGAAAAAAAAACGTTTCTTGATGCATTTGTCTTGACATTTCACCGAAGTGCTGATTGCCATACTTTGTGTTCTAATTTTTTTTTCCTTATTCTTTCTGTTCTTTGTATTCTGGATAATAATCTTTTCCATCTGTTCTATTCCTCTATCCGGAATAAACAGAAAGTACGTTAACAAATCGTACAGATCTTTTTTATAGAACATTTCGTATAGAACAAATTATGGGTAATAAGTTTTTGACGTCTACGTTAAGACCTTGTTATTCAATTTGCGGTGAAGTCGACCTTTGCATGCAAAGAGATCATTTTAAAATCAAATCATGATAATTTAATTATTTGATATATGTAATAATATGTATTGGACAAATTTTTTTTTGTCGCATATAAACCTCTATAATTTAAAACTTTTTGTAATCAGCAGATATTACTATAGAATCAAGTGATAAATAAATATATGTTTGATTGTTTCAATGGTCATCACTTATGTTTAACCTTCAGTCGACGCCTAATTTAACGATTTTTTTTTTGGAAAATGCAGAAACAAGAAACTGAGTCATACCTAATTAGTCTCGATAAATTTTAGGATTATTTAGAGACACCAATGCACGACTGGGCCGCACGTGCTTCTATGTGCGATCACATCGTCTGAAAAAAAAACGGACCCATTCAAAGTAAATATAAGTTAGTAAAACAACATAATAGTAAATTAAGGCATGATAGTAGAACTGTTTCAGGGTAGGTATTAATTTGTATTAATTAAATAATTAAAAATAAATTATAGTTAAGAAGAGAAGCTGTCCGAATTTTATTTCGGCAGAATTGCTTAGTAAAAAATATTATTAAAAATATTTTTAAAAAATTCTTATAAATACATAATGTATACTTTTTTTAAACATTTTTGAGAATAAATTTACAATGCAAAATTAAAGCATTAATTAATGTAATGTTAAAAATTATACATTCAACAATATATAACCTAATGTTTATGTTTTTGTTTATTTTTGATTTTGAAAAGAGCTCATAATCCCCAAAAATATATTATAAATCTTTTTATGGACAAGGTTCTTATGGCTTTTAAAGAATGTTTAATTATATAAATTTCAAAAATCAATTTTAGACGAGATTGGCAAAAAACTGGTGCATTAGTTTTTGACAATTCCACAAAAACAGCATTTACTCGAATACCGTTATGATTCTGCATGAAAATGTTTCTGACAGGTCATGACCTGGGTTTCACTATTTACGGCTTGGATCATTCTTAAAACAATACCCTGAATAGGAATATATACAAAATAATTTTGCAATTCCAACAAACGATGAACCGTTCTCGAGATGAGGAAATTCCGTTTTTAGAACTTTCTACTAAAAACTCTACTACGATCGCAGTAGTTTTTAATGTGTTAGAAAATTGACTGCTTGAGATATGACAATAAACGAATTTTCCAACTTATAAGTTTTAAAGATCTTTACATTATTTTAACAAGTGGCTTTTATTTTAATAATTTACAGGCTTTTTGGATCATGGTTTATTTTGCCACAGATGTTTCTCACCTATATATGGCCCGTTTATTTGGTGGTTTTGCCGGAGGTGGCATCTATGTTCTCATCCCAATATTTGTTTCAGAAATTGCCGATGCCAAGTAAGTTGTTATTTTTCCATCTTGAACAAGTGCATTCAATTTAAACAAATCTTTCAGGGTCCGTGGAAGACTTGGCTCACTTTTCTGTTTCTCACTTAATGTTGGTATCCTTTCGGGTTACATCATTGCATCACATATTCCATATTTGGTAATTCCTTGCTTAGTAGTTATCCTACCAATCCTATATCTCTTACTGGCAATACATTTCCCCGAAACGCCTCAATATTTGTTGCACAAAGGATTGGTCAATGATGCCGAAAAGTCCTTGAAGTTTTACAAAAACTATCAAGGAAGCAGCAAAATAAATGATCAAAAATTCAATACGGACTTCAACGAACTAAAAATGTCTATTCAATGCAGGGATGATAAAAAAGAAGTTTCTTATAAGGATTTTTGTAAGCTATTCTAGGATTTTGTTAAAAAAAATATATAATTTTTATATCTCAATTTCCTTTCAGTGACAAAGAGATCTTTGAAAGCATTGTGCAGTGGTGTAGTTCTAGCTTTTGTAAACAGCTCGTCAGGAGTTTTCGTCATCCTTAATTATTCATCAATGATTTTTGCCGAAACCCAATCCACAATGGACCCAAATACGAATACAATTATAATTGGAGCAGTACAGATAGTTGGATCTTACTGCGCAACTATTTTAGTTGACCGTCATGGAAGGAAGATATTAATGCTGCTCTCAACCAGTGGAATGTTCCTTGGTTTGACCACCATTGGAGCTTATTCATATTTTGCTCATACAATTGACTTGAGTACCATATCATGGCTTCCAGTTGTTATAATATCCTTTGTAATATTTTCGGCAAACATTGGCGTGGTTGCAGTAACTTTTGTACTTCTGGTCGAAGTTCTTCCTCCAAAGGTATAAAATTTATAATTTACCGTATCAATGGTTTGATAAACTTATTTTGTATTCTTATAGATTCGTTCGTTGGGGTCAACTTTCTGCCTGGTGTTGATGAGTGTATTTGTATTCACGGTTCTCAAATTATTCCCGGTTTTAATGGTTATCATTGGTCTGTCGGGAGTTATGTGGATATGTGCATCGATTTCTGGATTTGGGTTTTTGTATGTTTTATTATTTTTACGTGAGACAAAAGGAAAATCACTGGACGATGATAATGCATATAATTGATAAATATAAGAAAATCATAAAACTTAGTAAATTAAAATGTTATATGAGATTGATACGAGTAAATTATACCAAAAGCTCTTTAAATTATTCAAGGAATTGACAAAAAATGTTTTTATTCTTTAATTAAAAAAAAAATAGTAGGTATTCCTTAAAAAAAAAAGAGTAGATACAATCACAAAATTTGGTGAAAATGTTTCATTTACCGTGAGAATGAAGAATCCAAAGTCTATAAAATATCTATAAAAATGGAAGGGGTTTTGTGAGGGGAAAAGACCGTGTTGTTGCAGTTCAGAAAAATATACATAAGTACCTTATAAAAAAACTTATTATGTGATACATATTTTGAAAGTAGTTATTGATACTGAATCAAATTAAACCAAAATACATAAATTCGATACAGCTACCTTCTAAGAAGTTATAGTAATTTTTGTGTTAGAGAATGACTGTGAGCAATACCAAATATATGCTGTCAACAAAAAAGGACACTCAACGCTTCAGCGAAGTTTTGAATAGAACGTCAAAATAGACAGCTATAATTTGTAGGTATTTAAAAAGTTTGTCTTCCTAAAGGCCGTTATTAATTTAGACAATGACACCAGTATTGAAATCAAAGGAAGAGGATCACTTGCCAATCGATGTTTCTTTAGATTAGGCAATTAAGTAGCAACTAAAGTATCTCTTTATAAGAACAATTTCATCTCTTATTATATGAGGCAGAGGAATATACTTTGTCAATGGTAGATTATAACACTTTAGCATGCCTGAAAAGAAAAATTCTTCAGGTGATTTTTGATCCCGTCTGCGTTTGTGGAGAGAAGAGGAGAAGATATAACCACAAACTGTACGCGGCACTGAACTGGATGGGAGGGAAGTTAGGGAAAAAGTGAGAAAAGTAGAAATATTACCAAAAAATATGTGACCAAAATAGTACCATCATGAAACTTATTGCGAAGAAACAAGTCTATAGAAATATTGCGCATGGAACGGAATTTTTTTTTGTATTTGCAAGTGTAATTATCAAAAAAATTTAAGTTCTTGTACTCAATTTACATTGGAAAAATAACTAAAATAGGGGGGGGGGGTACAAATTTGAACCTTTTTAACCTTAAAACAACTTCTGCACAACGCCAACGGTGGTATTTATACATATATGCACAAATACATCTTGCTTATGTCGTTTTCAATTGGCAATCCGAAATTGGTTTTAGATTCGGAATCCCAATTGAACAGTTTTTTTTCGATTCTGAAAAATTTGAAGTTTTGTGTGACTGTATTAGTATTTCAAGCGATCACTTCACAGTTCGCACAATTTGTAAATTTAAAAAGATATGACATTCATCAAGTGTGACATTTAAATCTTTGAATGTGTGAGTGATTCTGTTTTTCAGATTTCAAATCAAATCCTTTTTTTAAGAATCAGAACTGTCACTTTTGCCCAATTGAACGCATTCAGAGAGGAAAATTTTTCCTTAATTAATTCTCTCCTATATTTGTACTCTCTGCGTTTTCTATAATTAACATTAGGTTGAAACTGCACACAAATAGCGGAAAATCTATTCGTATTTGATTAAATAGAAAATTAAAAATATATGTAGGTAGCTTCGAACATGTCGTCAATGCATTACAGACTGTCTCTAAAGTCCAAGTGGAAATGGCAAAAATGAAATGGCAGAGGTCAGAATGTTGTTGCGTGCTTATGATTTGCAAAAAATTACCGATGGTGAACAACCTTGCCCAGAGCTTAAAGTCGATAACTTGGTCATTGGGCAGCAAAGTGCCCACAAAAGAAGTCTTCAGATCGATCGTCAAGGAGTAAAAGAAAGTGGGAGTTCTAAGAAAAACATTGGTTTCATTGTTTTAAAGATGATTACAGCAAATTCCGAAGGTTGCTTTCTTTGAAACATAAAAGCGAAATTTGCAAATCTTTAGAACAATTATTAAACGAAGCTAAGACAAATAAAGACACAGTCAAAAAGTTACGATGCGATTCAGGCACAATGATGTCGCCCTTATGCTTGCGAAACGTGCAATTGAATATTCCATTTCTTGATATTCCATTTCTTACTGAGGCTTGTAATACAGCAGCAAACAAGAAGTGGAGAATAATTTTCCGTATCAGCTATGCTTTCAGTAGCCCAAGCCGCAGAAAAGAATATGGGAATGATGTCAAACGAGTCTTCAAATACCTTCGTGTTATCACCAACTCATGTATCAAGTATAAAATAAAAATTGATGCTTGCGCTAACCCTACAAAATGCCTTTAAACTTAGATTGTTCGTTGATAATACAGGTACTGTTCACATACATACATAAACTACTGGAAAAGTCCAAGTAGCCAATTTACTGATAAAGCCTCCAGAAAGAATTCGTTTCGAAATATTACGACATAAGATGGTACTAAGTCAACAATAAGATAATTATCAACTTTGCTATTTTTGGAGGAAGCGTTGAAGCATATCTGTGGCATTATGACAGAGTATCTTGAGTCGACATAAGTGTTTTTTTAACTAGTAATTCTCTACAGATGGAATCCTACAATTCTGTCTCACTTCCATATAATATGATGTATTTATTCTTTGTATATATGTATAAATTATAGTACTATCATGGCGAGTTTTTTTTAGGGTTGCGCGGACCCTTGTGGTGGCGCTGCAAAATGTGAGGTGTATTTTGGGAGTCTTTAAGCGTCGAAAATTGGTGGTAGGGGCAAGAGGAGACTATTTTTTGGATTATTGTATCCAAAAAATTTCAATAAATATCATTTAAAATCTCCATAAGCTCTCCGCAAAAAAAAAAGAGTAAGGGTTGCAGGGATACTTTAGATGTCGCCCCATTCGACTTCCACCATGATAGTACTATAGTTTTCATATACAAAGCTACCATAAATAAAAATTTTTAACAAAAATGTAAATTTCTTTGTCATACTTCCACAGATATAAACTAACAAACAAACATATACATACATACATACCTATGTTTTATCATGTAAATCAACATCACAAACAGAACTTTAAACAGATCTATCTCAGCTTTGTAATAAAAACTATATTACTATCATGGCGAGTTTTTTTTCATGTTGCCGGAATCTGTGTGGTGGCGCTTCAAAATTTTAGGTGATTTGGGGAGTCTTTAAGCATCAGAAATTGTTAGTAGGAACAAGAGGAGTTGGATTATTGCATCCAAAAAATATCAATTAATATCGATTAAAACCTCCATAAAAAAAAAAATTGAGTAAGGGTTGCCGGCACACTTTAGATGTCGCCCCATTAGACTTCCTACTATAGTTTTTATATACAAAGATCTCAGTCATTCAATTTATCTTTAGTAAAGCAAACACAATTTTTCTTTTGAATTAACTGAAATAAAACTTTTCTTTTGTACGTTCTCTAAAATAAATCTCTGTGATCGCTTTAATTTTATTTACATTATGTATTTATTCAATGGTGTACCTTCTATTTGTGCTGTACCTACTTTGTATATTATGAATGTTTTTCATAAATACAAGAATGATGTGGTACAAAAAATTTATAAATTGTGAACAGCAGGTGGCACTGTTCTGTAAAAAGGTTCCAACATTCACTGGGTGTGGTAAAATATTATTTCTTATAAAATAGTCTGTGAAATTTAGATTATGAAGAACAGGTGGCGCTAGTCAAGTAAGACATCCCCTCAAAAATGGCGCTTATCTTAAAAGAGTTTAATAACCGCTCATGAAGTTGCAAAAAAGCAATTACTTTCTAATATTTTTAATTTTTCTAAATATTTTATAAAATATAAAATATATAAAAAAATATAAAAATATCCAATACCAACGGATTTATACGAATGTAAGAAAATGCGTTAGATTACCGGGTACTGGGTGCACTTTGCTTACAACTTTTCAAAAATACAATGCACGACTGGATTAAGAATACAAATAAAATAATAATATGTTTAACGGTGGGCGTGGTTTTCGATAAATTTTAGGTTTTTGAGAATTCTTAGTTTCTTTTTAGCATTTGTGGAGGAGGTACGGTTAATATTGTTGTGATTAAAATTGTTGTATTGTTTTATTTTAAGACTTACTAATAATAATACTCTCAAAAAATTTTATCAAAATTGTCGCTCCGGTTTTCGGGAAATAAAAAAGTACGGTAAAACCCACTTAAAGGTCGAAAATATGCCAACATTTTCTCATTACAAAAAAATATGTTTGCAAAACGTTGCAAGACTGAAAATGATTTAAGAAAGTTGTCCTGATCATGGATAAAGAGCCTTTGAAGATCGAAGCTTGAATAACGAACACCAATTTTTTTTTAAACTCTGAAAAAAAATTAGCACTTATTTTTTCACTTAAAAAAAGGCACCTACCTATGTTTTTTGCAAAAACGTAGGTATGAAGGAAACGTAGGTATGAGCAATGAAACGATATTATTTTATTCAATAACCCGGGGAAACTGCTTCGATTTTGATGATTTTTTTTTAAATTTAGAAATTAAAATCAGAAAAAAGTTTAAATTGAAAAACCAAAATTTTTTAAAAACATACTTAGTAACACCCCAAATGTTTATAAAAACGTATAACGTAAAACCATGTTTTGTAAGCATGAAAATATCGGTTTTATCTTATTATAGACGTAAGATTATCACAAAATTGGAAAAATCCTTAACGTGGCATCACTGAAAAGCTTCTTAGATATTTTGTGAGGAGAAAAAGTAAAAGTATAAAAGTTTTCGTTTTCCTTTGTAGTTGAAGAATACTTTATTTTATAATTCAATCTTTTGAGCTACGGGTTACGGGCACAAAGTGCATCGAATATTATTTTCTATTTTCTTAACGGTAGAAAGAATTACTATTTGTGCAAGGTTTTAATGGTCCAATAAGCAATACAAAATACAATTTTCATTTTAAAGTACGAGTATAAGCGTTTTTTTATTCATGAAAATACAATTGAAATGAGGAAGGCTAATACACGTGATGTATAAAGGTAGTGTAGCACAATAAATGTTTCAGTGTTGCCACATATGGCAAACATATTTTTTCTATGAAAAAATGTTGGCATTTTTTTCGACAGTAAAATACACAAAAAGTACTTTACGAGGCTTTTACTGTACTTTTTATATTTCCCGAAAACCGAAGCGACAATTTTGATAAAATTTTACGTTTAAAAAAAAAAAAAATTGATTCATCTTGTATTGTTCAAATAGTATTAACAGTTGGTAACCGTATCGATATCTTTGAGAAACTTGCGGTAAAATACGACAACACTATCAAAGATCTTGGAATGGAGATTCTAGTCTCTAGATACTATAAATAGATAATAGTAAGAACGAAAGACAAATATCCTTCTTCTCTGATCTGACAATAGAAATATAACAAAGTATAGTTTCAGCTATCATTTTATTGTGTATATGTTTTAAAACTAAAACAAATAATACTGGCTTAAAAGAAAACACTCTTTATTGTTAATTCGGTATAAAAAAAATTACTAGGTAAATATAATAAATATTCGCAATTTACGATGAGATAAAATTTGAGGAAATATATTGTCAAAGAACAACAAAGTTTCTAACAACCCTAATTTATTATCTGATAACATCATTATTAACCGAAATGATGATGCAAAAAAAATATCATGTCATATCATTCACTTTAAAATTATAATTTAAAATTTTCCATCAGTTTGTTCATTTACAAAAAATATTTACAATAATGACTACTTGCTTTTCGAATAACGAAGGAAGTGTCCTTAACAAATCCTTTCGACGACAATTAACAGCCACTTTATCAGGTAAAATAATTTACGAGTAATTCCCACATTTTGTTCACTCTTTTAAAAACTCGCTTATTATTTCTAGTTATTCTGATCGCATATAGTTATGGAATTGGTTTGGGATGGCTTTCGCCGATGCTTTTAGTATTTCAATCCGAAGATTCACCGTTAACGTTTAAAATCACAGTAGAAGATATTTCTTGGATTGGATCTCTAACTAGCATAGGAGGAATGATGGGAACAATTGTGTTTGGTGTTATATTGGATATAGTAGGAAGAAAAGTATCCTTATACCTCTTACCACTACCACATATTGTAAGTCCTTTGACTTAATTTATAAGACTGTAACTATTTTTTGAACATGCATACATAACATATAGCTAATTATTGTTTTAAAGTGATGAACAAAATGTGTAGGTATGTACATACATATATTAGGGTGATTCAAATTATAAAAAGTGTCTCCGAAATTGTTGATACCATGAAAAATTGTTTGCTTGGGACGAGAAATTTTAACGTTAGGTTGCTCAATTGCTCATCGCCATTTTGTTTTTTCCATACAAAAAAGGAAAAAAAAAGAAAAGTTAGAGAAAAGTTTTTTCTGAGAATTTTTTGCTCGTCCCAAGCAAACAATTTCGGAGCCACTTTTTATAATTTGAATCACCCTAATATGTATGTACATACAAAGTCATGGTACGAATAGCTTTTTAGAAGGAAACAAATCAGTTAGTGGCAGAAATCTGGCATAAACGTTTCTAATATGACTCTTTATAAACTGACATTGTTAATCACTGATCTAATGACCGCTATTTCAGATATGAGGTGACAAAAGTCACGAAAACGGTTTTCTTGTAAATTTTCTAAGATCGATGTGCCTTAAAGAAGAAAATCTTTCTACCAATTTGTAACTGAGGCACAGAGATGGTTCATTTTTTCTCAAAAACCGAAAAATTTGGCCCCAACAAACTAAAACGCGTGGTGGCCAATCTGTGTATTTGGTATCTCGTCTCGAGAGTCGATCGATCGTGTAACGGTAAAACCATCTCCTGTCGTCTACATCCGTCTACAATGTTTTAAAGGCTAGAGAGAGGTAGAATTCTTTATGTCGTTAACTCTGGAAAACGCTAAAGGGAAGTTAAAATTCCTAATACACAAAAACACGTTCGCATTGGTTTTCTCAGGTGGTACTTTTAATCCAAAAATTAATCCAAGCAGAATAATCTGACATCGGTGAATACTGACCTTAATATTTGAACAAATTAACGTTATTATTTAATTTGTAAAAAATACTGAAATTTCCAATTTTTTGCATTTGAAGGCATTTTGGGTCATAGTATACTTCGCCAACGAAGTGTATCATCTCTACATAGCACGATTCTTAGGAGGCCTAACTGGAGGTGGTATTTTTGTAGTTATTTCAATATTCATTTCTGAAATCGCTGATCCAAGGTGAGTTAAAAGCAAATTAAAAATAATTGTATGACTTTTAATATTTATCATTTAAAAATAATATACATACATATGTACATATTTCAGAGTTCGTGGCTCCTTGGGATCTCTTTTTATTTTTTCAATCAACAGTGGTATGGTATCGGGATTTGTAATTGCATCCTACATTTCCTATTTTGTGATACCCTGTGTTATTTTGACTTTGCCTGTCCTCAATCTATTGCTTTTAATCAAATACCCAGAAACACCCCAGTACTTGCTGAAGAAAGGACACACATCAGACGCTGAAAATTCGTTTAAGTTTTACAAGAACCACAAAAGTGGTAATAAAGAACATGACCAACAACTGTTTTCGGACTTCAATGAACTCAAAAAGAGCATTCAATCAGTTGAAAATCAGAAGAAAGTTACGATTCATGATTTTTGTAAGTTTTATTATTACCCACCTCTTCTGTTTTAATACGTACTACTTTCATTTTATCTAGTAACTAAACGATCGCTAAATGCCCTTGCCATTGGAGGAATTTTGATGGGTGTTTACATGTTATCGGGAAATTTCGCCATTATCAACTATTCCTCCATAATTTTTGCTGATACAGGTTCAATATTGTCTCCGAACATAAGTTCGATAGTAATTGGAATTGCGCAGATAGTTGGTTCTTACAGTGCTACATTATTAGTTGATAGAGTTGGAAGAAAGTTTTTGATGCTGTTTTCAACAAGTTGCCTATGTTTGGGTTGTGTTATCGTTGGAGGATATTCATATTTGGCACATCATAACGACTTGAGCAATTATAGATGGATCCCTTTAGTTATGATTTCATTTGTTATTTTTTCAGCAAATTTGGGAGTTGTTTCGGTTTCTTTTGTGATTCTCGTGGAGGTTCTTCCGTCAAAGGTAAAATTTAATTTAATTATTTAGATTACTCCAATTCAACCCACATTAGAACGTTCATTATTTCATTTTTTTTTTAATCAATTCAAGTAGGAAAATTATTTAATTAAATTTTTTCGGATTTTTATTTTGACGCTATATTGCGTATCAAGACACGCGACGGCTAAATTTTCATATTGAAAATAAATAGGATATATGTAGACACTGTGAATTTTACGGAATAGAGAAAGCTCATTAAAAAGCATTTTAAAGTGCAGGAACTGCCTGTCTATTACGTTTATTTTTTGAGAAAAAATGTTTTGCCAGGAAAAGAACATACCTACTTAGCCTGTCAGTCTTTCAAAAAAACGTTATTAATGGTACCTGCTATTGAAACGAATTTTTGATTTTTTATAAACGGTTTGAGGGATTGTAATACAAAATGCTTTTTCAAAAATACTTTAAAAAATGTACATATACATATACATATGTAATATAAAAAAATATTTTTTTTAAACGGCTCTAAAGAAAGCATCTTCAGTTTGTTCAAAATTACATTTTTGCTTATTTCAGAAATTCTAAAAATGAAAAATGTTCTTAAATGTTCAACTAAAACCGCAAAAATTTGGCGAAAGGAGATGTTGCTCTATGGGACATACAAGTTTCATTTTCTAACATAACTAAATCTTGGATTTCCCAAATGTTCGCTTTGAATCTAACGTTCGATTCGCTATGTTTTTCATACACAAAGCGGTGTATTGTACAAATGTACAATTGTATATACCTAGTACTTAGTTGCAATAACACCATCACACTGCTCTCATTTTAAAAACTTATTTAATTTTCATAAATCATACAATTTTCATCATGATATTTCATCCACATATAATTACGTAGACTATTTAAAAAATATCACTGTTACTTTGGTATGTTCGTTTTCACAGTTGACTATATAACGTATATTCGTCAAAAAAAAATTTCTTTGTTTTCCTAGATTCGTTCGTTGGGTTCGACGTTTTGTTTGGTTCTCATGGGACTGTTTGCAACAATTGCTCTGAAAGCATTCCCGGTTTTAATGCATATGATCGGGCTAGCTGGAGTAATGTGGATATGTGGTGGAGTTGCTTTATTTGGATTTATATTCAACTTATTGTATTTAAAGGAGACAAAAGGAAAGTCAATAGACATAGAAAATGACTCAAGTTAGATTATGATGTTCTAGTTACTTATACTATTTACAAATCAATCTCAACTATCATCAATTTTTATTAATGTAAGCTTAAATCATAAGATTAAACAAAAAATACATCTGTAGATTTTTTGGCAATCAAACAGAGGTTAAGACAATAATACGTGAAACTGAGGAAAAAGGTAAAAACCTATAATTTCTAAACTATGTAAGTACAATGCAGTACCTACATACCTATGTACCTACTTATTTTTTATGTGGCAGATTTTTTTTAATAAAATGTTGCCTTTGTTTGTTAAAAATATATTTAGCGCATTAAAGCAAAATAAATTAATTTTTTTAAGGCAAAAATTATAAAATTCTTTATTTTATTTAAAAAGTAAAAAAAGGTTAAAGAAAATTAAAATAGGAAATAATAACATGCAAAGGCAATTTTTAGATATTGAAGTGCAACTTAAAGCCTCAAGAAGGCCAGAAGAATCAACCTGACAGAATTTTTTTATACAAATATAATATGAGCTATTTCATGACGTGTTTCTAGAGATTGTAGGCTAATGAGTTGTAACCAATCTTAGTACGGGGGAAGTTGCAGTTTTCAACCCACGAAACCCAGGCGTTAAGGGACCTTCAAACTCCAATGTCAGATATGTACATACATCTTCTTACCTCTTGTTTTATTAAAGTCATTTTAGACAAATCGTTGTTGGATCTAAGTTTTGCTGAGTTGTCACCATAGCACATATTACTGATGGCCACTCGTTATCCAAATTTTAAAATAATAGATATTTTTCAGGAAGAATGATAGATTTATAGATTCATAGATTGCTCACGATTAGATATTTAATTTGTTAAACTGAACGATAGTTACTCCGACATTATTAAGCATTTGAAAATCAATGCCATCTATTTGATTTCATTTACAGCTAAACCAGAGCCGCCTTAAAATTAACTAGCATTGTATGAAAGCTCTGGAAAAAAATACTTAATAAGGCACTTCATTTTGATCCCAAAACTCAAGATTTAAAAAAAAATCAGTTACTTTTTAAATACATGTATAGTTTTGAAACGATTTTATCCCAGGTTTAGCTTGGAGGTGCACTAGTCACTAGTTAAAAAAGAACGGTAACACTTGATAATTATTTTTTCAGTGCAAGTTTCTGAGTTTGAAAATTAATTTGTTAATTTAAAAAGTGGATTAAAGAATTGTTTTCTGGCCTTTGAAAAAGCTATAATAAGGTTTTAGTAAATTTTACCTTCCTTCATTTTTTGTTTTCTTTAATTTTTTTTTTTTTCAAAAAAATGCACCATACCTTATATTTTCTTTGTGGTCTTTAGAAACCAAAAATATTAAAGAAAACACAAGTCGAGAACCTATGTAAATAGGATCTATCATATTTAAAGATAAATAACTTGGGGCACACAGCAAAATTTGAAATGCGCGATTATTAATCAAAGCGAATCGTTCAATGTTAAGGTCAATTTGATGAGGGCTGTCTCCATACATGTTTTTAAAATGGTTTGTCTCATGTCTTACTATTAGATAGAATTCAGAACGTTTGAATTAACAATCTTCAATCGGATCCGGTGGTAGTTACTTCCGGTGTAACTCAAAAAAGGTAAACTAAATTTTAAAAAAATGTTAAAAAGTTTTTTTTTTTTTTTTACAAGTATCTAATATTTTTCACTTCACAACCGGTACTCTAAGAGCGATAGAACCAATCTATTTGGACCACCAGAAACCAGGACGAAGTGAAGATAGCGGTATCCAAGCTCAAATTCAACAAAGCTTCTTGAGCTGATGACTCCACTGCCGAATTGTTCAAAGCGGCAGGCGATGACTTGGTTAGGAGCATGTACCAGCTCATCTACAAAACGTGGTTGGAAGAAAGAAAGAATGGAACCACAGCATTGTTTTCTCGGTCCTCAAGAAAGGAGATATGTACTCTGAACTGTGCCAACTAGAAAAGTATCAATCTTCTCAACAGTATCAGTCTTTCATAAACAAATTGGGTGGGTCATTTAGAAGGAATAGACCCCAACCCAATTTCATGTAGATCAAATTCACCGTATATAATATTAAAATTTATATTTTTATTTTATACGCGTTTTATTTTTGTAGGCCATGTTTAGATGATTTGATTTCTTAGGTTTTTTAGCTTTAAACAAAGTTGTATCAAAACGTAGGTTTATTTTTAATGCTTTTTTTTTAAATTTCCATTCCCACTTAAACGGGTGAAATAGAGACCCTTCCTAAACGTTTTTATAGCCTTAGTTCAATCTACACGCCGCGCCGCCGCCGTACTGTTACTATCGTTACAACTGAAGCAAATCACCGTGTATAACCACCGTTGAGTTCGCCTGGCTTCTCGCAAAAACTCGCGACAGCAGCAAGGAGTTGCTGCCTTAGTTGGCTTTATCCTTTCATTTAAAGATATACCTATGTATATCAAAAAAAAAATAAATTATCTTTAAATAACATAGTATTTATTTTTGTAAATTAACATTATAACAAAAAGATATTTTTTTATAATTTCATACAATAGGTACATACTCTACTCATTAAGAATAATAAAATTTAAATATAACTAGATAACTACATCACAGAACTTTAAAAATTGATAGTTTACATATATTTTGTTTTTTTTTTATTATATTTTATACTATTAAATTGCCTTTTCTGATGCTTTAAAATAATTTTAAAGAAGTTTTTCTCTCTTTTAAATGTGATTTAAAAATGTATCAAACTTTTTTTCAAATAGACTAAGAAAATTTAAATGCATATACTAAGAATAAAATATTGGCAGACACGAAACATTTCGTCTGAACTAAATAAAAAGAAAATAATCATGTAAAATATTAAATTAAAAAGAATAAAATAATTACAAAAAAATGGCAGCAAAATATTTAGTTTGTCTAAATACATAAGAGTTTGGAAAAAGAGCCATGAATATACAAATTTTATTTTGATTTATTTTTTTTTAGAATTCCTTTGATTGTATCACGACTTTGGACATCGTACATAACGTAAAACTAAGTAACCTAAAGTACGGAACACAATAAAGAACACTATCAAAACCATAGTGTTCAACCACAAAGGACAGTTGGAATTCTGTGCATTAAGAACATCTTCGTATGGAATGTATTCAGTACTGTTGTGCTTACACACTTCATAACTGCTAGGGTTGCCACACCTGCAATAATTTTTTTTTATAAGAATTTTTTTTAAAACAATATTTCTCTGCAAACCTTATCGCTGGACCCTCGCCAAACTCAAGAATCTGCATATTCTGATAAGCATAGTGTATCATTGATGTGTAACGTATCCAACTAAGTCCAGGCGGTATTCTCGAGGATAAGTAACCGCCAAAGAGTTGCGTAGCTAGTGTATAGAGAGCACTCAAAGTTATGCTAACATTCATATCCATGCAACAAGCACCTATGAAAAATCCAACACTTTGAGCCACAATTGTATTGAGCAGTAAAAATACCAACATCAAGAAAAAAAGCTTGAAACTAGTAAATGTTGTTTTAAATTGATTTTAATGAAATGTTTTTTTTTTTTTAAGGATAATGAATTAATTTTGAATTTATTGAAGAAAGGAAGAACATGAAAAACAAAAAAAAAATAAAATAAGTACTTGAGTAGAAGAAAATAAAGATATGTATACTAACCTTGAACAACCGAGCATAGGGTAGCTGATTAAAAGGTACACAGTTGGCAGAGTAATTATTAATGGCAGTTCTCCAAACATTTTGGCTAGGTAATAAGCTGATAGCCTATAAGCTCCAGAGCGTCTTTCTTTGCTAATAACTTCACGTTCAGAAGGGACTAAAAATACATTTTGAATAGATTAATATCGTATATAGTAAAATTAGCATCGCTGCTTCATAGATTATGCTTCCCCAAACAAATGCAAAGCCGGAGTTTAATTTTAAAATTTTCAGTTTAAAAAAAAAAGACCGAATCAGCCCAAATGCAGTGGAAAACCATCATAAACAGTTCTTTTGACAAAGTTAATTTTAAATCTTAACATCTGGGAAAAACTAAATCTATCTTTGCGAACATTTCTCCGAAATATGTTGACAACTGAAAATCTTTAACTTCCTCCGCTTGACAAGTTATTATTTTCAATCTTTCGCCAAATATTTAAATAAATAATAATACATATGTATGTAGTTGTGTTTTTTCTAGATCCTAGGAGAATTGACGAAACACCCTACGTAGAGCAACGAAAGGAGTTAAAACCATTAAAACACCCTAACGGGTGTATTCCCCGAGCTTAACTTTAAGCGCCTCTCAACTAAAATAAAATCCTTCTCGTTAGGTCATACGTATAGCGTGTATTTATGTATGTATTTAGCTCCAACACCTGTGAGAATTCATCTTTTTTCTCCTGTTTTGTGTTTATTTTTAAAATAGAGTTTTCAGAGCTTAAATTTTGTTTCTTGTATCGCTCTGATCATGTAATTGTGAACGGCCAAGCTATTTATCCATTTTTGTGTTCTATAATTTTTGAATATGTTGAATAATTTTAAAAACTTACATGAATTGAGCGCACCAAAAAGTGCAAAAAGCATCCAATATGTTTGTGAGAAAAACATCCAGCCTTGCAAGTCATGCAAAAACTCTTCAGTTCTTGGAATTTGGAACCATATGGCACCCGCCATCAGACCCAATCCAATGGTTTGCAGCCAATTAAGTTTTGATAGCATTCTTGGCTTTGCTTCCTTAAAATTTCTACTTGATAACACGCGAAATTGTGTGTGAAATCTAGTCGGATAGTCCAGCCAGTTGTGCATCATTTCGTGGTATTCAGTTGATGCAGAAGTGAAATTCGATTGTAAATCTGATGCAGTCCAAAGATGTTGTGCATCCTCACGGTTTAGTTCGTTATGGTGATTGTTTTTAATATCTTTATAGTAATTATTAATTATATCGTTAATCAGAGTATCATGAGTTTTGTTTGCGTATTCACTATTGGTTGTTATGCAATTGCGATTCAGGAAATTCCCATGCGATTCTCGAGCCGCAACAAAGAGTTTTTCTCTAATGTCGGGATAAGACTTTATTTGTTCCACTGGAAATTGAACGAAATAATATTTAAGATAAAACGTATTTTTTTTTTACTATATGTATAGAATGTCTAGAAATGTAATTCATAAGATCTTAGTTAAGTTGGTTTTGAAATATGGCGAAGTGACAAAAGCTGTCTTATTGGAGCCATCTCTTTACGACCATGGTCTTTCGGAAACGGTCAGTGGTTAACCACTAGATTGTAATTCGGTTTGACTAAAAAATTAGATATACCTTTGTATCTATGTATATGAAAAACATAGTACTATCATGGTGGAATTGAGCGACATCTAAAAAGTAGGGGCAACCTTTACTCAAATTGTTTTGCGGAGAGCTTACGGAGGTTTTAATTGATATTTATTGATATTTTTTGGTTGCAATAATCCAAATAATAGTCTCTTGCTGCTCCTATTACCAATTCCCGATGCTTTAAGACTCCCCAAATCAAATTCTATACCTACAATTTTGCAGCGCCACCACAAGGGTCGGGGCAGCATTAAGAAAATACTGATAGTACTATATTTTTCATATACAAAGCATATACGAGAAAATATGACACGGTTTTGAATTTTGACCAAGTTAAATAAAGCAAGATTTGAAAATTTTTCCTCAGCAGATAAGAACATTACAACATCCAAGACGATCTTTTTATAACTTCAGCGCGAAAATTAGTAATACAAACATTTCGAAACACTCTTTTAAGCACCAAAGAACATACAAACAAAATCAGCAGGATTATAATGTGGCTTGATTGTGACTCCGATACTTTCAAAGTAACTGAATATGTTCTTCACTTCTCCAAAGTAAGCCGTCCTTCCATTATACAAAAGAAGTAACTTGTCGAACATGTGAAACATTTGTGATGATGGCTGGTGAACAGTAATGGCAACAGTTTTTTGCTCCTGGATTGCGTATCTCTTGAGTACTTTCATTAGTGAAATCGCTGAATAACTATCAAGACCAGAAGTGGGTTCCTATAAATAAGAATTATTAGTCTTTTTTCATTTATTTAAGTACACTTCAAACATATTATACTCACATCCAAAAGCATGAGCAGAGGATTTGTTAGAAGCTCACAAGCTATACTAGCTCTCTTTTTTTCCCCACCGGACAATCCTCGATTCATGTAGTCTCCAAATTTAGTCTGTTGGCAATTTGTTAGCTCTAGAGCCTCAAGAATTCTATCGACTAATTTTATTTTATCCTCATAAGGAATTTTTTCAGGTAAACGAAGCAGCGCAGTGTAAATTATAGTTTCACGAAGAGTCAATTCGGCAAAGAAAACCTCTTCTTGCTGGACGTAGCATATTTTGCGGCGCCATTTCTTTGATATGGTTTCGCGGTTTAAATAAATGCAACCACTTTCAATATGCCTTTGACCACTTAAACTGTCCAGTAGCGTTGTTTTTCCACATCCTGATGGACCCATTATTGCTAGAACTTCACCGGGACTAAACCAATCATAAATTATTGAAGGTTTCTAAATTTAAATTTTACCTTTCTTACCTTACCATTCCACTGACATCAGCAAGAATTTTTTTATCGTTGTGCAGAACATTAATATTTTGAAACGTCAGTTGGAGCGTTCGATGTTGCTCGGATATGAAAGGAAAGGTCACCATGGCGTGATCACTCCTGGAAAAAAGAAGAAAAAAAAAGAAGAATTTTTTAAATAATGTTTGCATTGAACATAATATATTTGTCTAAATGAATTTTGAAATGTTCACCAATTTTTTTTTTTTTTGAAGATTCGCTTAGTTACCTACCACTTAGTTACGTTTAAAATTCACTTCAACTCCTCAGATTTTTTAAGGGAAATTTTGAAATTTAAATAACCTCTTTCCTAGGGGAAGACAAACAAATTATTTTTATGCAGACAGATAAATGGTGGGGCAAAAGTTAGAGAAAAGAAATGAAAGCAAAAATTTGAATTTAGAAGCTGCCAAAAATTGTAATTGAAATAATAAATTTTCGAATCATATGTTGGGCCTGGGACCTGGGTTCAATTCAAAAAATTGTTTTTTTTTTTTTTTTTTAAATTAAGCGCGCACTCAAGGGAATATGACTACGCTTAAAATGATTTAACACAGTACGACCGTTTAGGGAAATGGGAAAGGAGCTAAAAGGAGATACCGATGCACATTGGTTTTGAATGTCTGAGCATCGAAATGGGTAGGAAAAATCGAGCCGGGTAAAGCATTCCACATTCAGGTGGTGCAGCTAAAGAAAGATTCTCTGTACTTAACAGTGCGTCCGAAGTTGGGCTCAAGGGTGAATTGATGGGCATTCCTTGCGGTGCGAGTATTACGGTGGAATTGCTTAAGGGGAGGAAAGCAACTGGATATTTCGCTAGAACAATGCTTGTGGAAGTAGCGGTAAAAAAGTGAAAGACAAGAAACATTACGACGATGTTCCAGTGAAGGGAACGTTTCTGTTATGTTTCTTTCAATTTTCTTTATCTTACTAGTTTTTAAGACCCCTCTGCATTCATCGACCTTTGACATCCCAAAGATATGTATGTAGATCTCTCCGCAGGAAAACGAATTAAGTTTTTGACCATCACGTATTCATATATAAATATGTATCTAGGTATTCAATTGGCCGGCGCGGCCTGGCGGTTTTGAAACTTGAGCTTGCAATTGGCACCACTTCTGTTTTACGCCTGTTTTAAAAGAGGCAAGCGAATAAAATATGTTAAAAAACGGGTTGCTTCACTTTTGCACTGACAACTTCATATGTATGAACCTGAAATAATAATCAGGGAAAGGTTTTCGCACAAAATTTCTAAGAATCAGTGCAGGTAGAGAAATCAGTAAAATCGAATTTAGCTAGGTATATAATAGGAGGATACTTTTATCTCAAATAACCCAATGAAAGAGGTAGTAGTAGCAAAACTACGACTTGAAAACGAAAAGCAAAACATAAATGAGAATAGATAAAGAAAAATAAAAAGAAGCAACCAACAAAGAATTTAATTCCAAGAATTGGGTTTTGAAAGGAGCAAAAAATCAAATTTTTTTGCAAATCCAATTATAAATTCTATCCGTTTAACAAAAAATTCATAATTAGATTTATCTAACCTGCACAAAAATATTTACAGTTGGCGAAAAAAAGGATCAGTTTCAAGCAGAGTATTTGCAAAAAAAAATCTAACTTTCTCAGATGACTTTTTCTTAGAAAAGGTAACAACATTTCAAACTGTCAAATTAAATTTGCACACAAATAAATAAACTTCTCATAAATAATGTTTATTTGCCCACACGCTACGTCATCAAATTGTTGCGTTTGTGTTTTTTTTAAGTGCGAAATTTGTTTTTGATATTTTTTATTCTCGGAATGCTACGTTATATCAATATAATGACAAAAAGGAATTCAAAGTTGTTCACAAAGTGTTACGGTAGAATTTTTTTGAACATACACTGGCAATCTATATGTAGTTAGTACTGTAATGGAATAATTCAATTAAATTTACTCTAAGGAAACTTTGTCAACAAAACAAAAATATTCATACAATAACACTGGTCAACAAAATTTAACTTTTTTTGTTACAGCAACCAAAACATACTTTTTTGATTTTTGATGCGCTCAATCCGAATCTAAACTGACATCCAAGTGGTGCGCATGATGCCAAGACTATAGAAACTATCATAAACTTAAAATGGCTACTTCTGACCCTTTTCAAGGAAAATAAATTCATGCAAACACCGCAACGTTCAAAAATTCGTAGGATTCTTTATTTACACCGATTTTGATAGATGCACAAAAATGACCCAAAATGAAAACCTTAATGATATTTCCTTTAATATGTGTACTGTGTCTGTGTACCTAACTTAACTTTCTTCATAAATCAAACAAATGTTTAACTTAAAACCTTTTCTTTTCATGGATTGCAAACATTACAAAAATTTATGAACATTTTACAATTAAGTCAAGCTTCCATTTTATTTATTTTTTTGACAAAAGCCATTCAAACAAAAATAAGACATTAAAAAAATTTAACTCATTAAAAGTTTACCAAGAGATAGAAGCGCATATTCTCGCCTAAGGACATTGGTTTTTTTTACGCAAGAGTATCGAAAGAGCGGAAATAATGTGAACAATTTTCCAATTACCTATATGGGTGTATCGCACAGAAACGGAGCTTACAATAATTATGACAGGCAAATAAATATTATATGACCACGACAATTATATTTACCTAAAAATAAATAAATACACAATTTTCATCTTTTATTTTGTTTACTAAAGATTGGTAATAAGTTATCGCACATTCGTAGGTAGTTGATAGTCTACATAATACAAGATGATCGTGAAGAGGCGCTTTCGCTGAGATATTGTGAGTTTCATATGTAAGTGATTTTGTTCAATTTCATAATTTATATGTTTTTCGACCCGAAAGATGTAGGTAGGTATGTAGATATAATATAATAATACAATACAATGTATATACAATGTGCGTATACGTTTGCTGTTGTTGTAATTCAGTTTTTTCTTTTATCTTATCGTTTAAATTTTTTCTTGAGTGTGCTGTCGTGACCCCAAGCCAGTTCAATGAACTTTTTGTTTACTTAATTCAGTCTTCTTGATAAAGTAATGAGTTTTTCTTTCTGTTTTTTTTTTTTATATAATTTATTTAACGGAAATGAATGTGAAATATCTACTAAGGATCTATTAACATTTTGTTTCTTGGTTTGAAAACTCATATCAATAAACAATAAACCTTTGAAAAAATAGCTCAGCTGTTGTGCGTTAATTTTCTATAAAGTTTCGCGTTCGAAGAAATGTCGGATATCAAAAATTTCTTGGATGCCTCTGAGATTTTGTTGCATCAGCTGATTTTCAAACAGCTCTTGATCACTAACTTGTATGCAGAAGTATCTCTGATACCCTAACGGTCTATCACTAGAACACTGTCATTGTTTACTATTGTGTATAACACACTGGTAGCTTCTTAATTCGAAAACATTGTGCAGGATAAAAACGTCATAATATCGTTGCAAAATTTAAGTTTGTCGCACATTTGAACAATTCACAACTCTATCTTTTGAGATGAATTGAAAGTGTTAAATTTTTAAAAACAGTTGGATTCTCTTTTCTCGTTTTGTGGTTGTTGAGGGGTTTTCAGTGAAAATTTTGAGATTTTGAGATTTAAATAACTATGCTCATAGGCGTGGACAATCTTTTTGGCACACGGTAGAGTGGTGGGTGGAAAACGAGCAAATTTAATCTTACCACCGACAAAAATTCATTTAAGGGTGCTAGAGGACTATTTAGTTTCAAGAGAGACTATTTAGTTTTGTAGGAACAAAAAAATGGTGGAAAGGAATAAAATTATTTTAAGGGTTGGACAACGAATTTTATAAACTAAAAATTTGAGTTCTTGATTCCCACTCCACGCAGTTAACATATCCAGATAAAGATTTTCTTTCGTTTATCCTGTTTCCTGAATCTATATTTAGTTACGCAAATGCGTTTTTAAAATGGCACACAGCACTTTATTTTAAACTTGGAACTGACTCTGGTTTTTACTAAACGCAAAACTTGCGCAAATTAAGCTAAGCAAACAGTTCCAAAATGCAAACGTAAACATCTCTGCCAAGCAGATTGTCCCTTAATGTAGTAGATTTTATTTTTATGCGCAATTGCAAATGTATTTGTGCAAATGTCAAAAATATCTTGCGCACTTCACTTACTTCGTCTTTTCAAACGCATTTTTCATTTGCTTTGCATGTGTTTCGCTCTGCAAATTTTGCGTTTAGGAATTTGCCCATGTATGTAAAATATTTCCTTCTCGATGTATAATATTGAAAGCTTAAATTTTATAGGAATTTTGTGTACATTTTTGGAAATTTAAAGAAATTAAGGGTTAATCATTCAAGAAGATGCATTGCCCTTCCAATATAAAAAAGTCAATTTAAAACAAAATAATTGGGTAACCCTAACAAGCTTACATGGTTGTTAACCGTCACGTAAATAAATTATATAAAATAATACAACGCTCCCGCCACCATCGCACATCACTATCGCCACTCCCCTACTCAGTGAACCATCGCACGCAACTTGTTTGCTGCTGGGGAAAGTGATGGAAGTAAATATCAACTATCGCAATCGCAGTCAAAATGATTCAGCTAGTGCATAGTAGGCTAAAGTACCTTCAAAACTGGATATTTTTAAAAAGCAATTTAGCTGGAAATGTAACTTGTTTTATCTTTTAATTTGTTTACCTTAGTTATGTTCAACTTTAGGGCAGAATGTATTTTTTGATGTATTTGAGAATCAAAACTAAAAACACTATGCGTATTATTCTAAAAAAAAAAGTTTTTGTTTCATCTTATATTATTCTGGACAGTAATATATGTACTTTCTAGGCATTTTTTTATAGCTGCAGACTTTAATGTCGTATTGCGAAAAGAGATAATTTGAGATTATTTTGGAATTATCACCGAAAGGTTAGGATGTCTAAGTATATTTACTTTATTTTTTTTTTAACACACTTGAAAAGAAAAAAAATACGTTACCTTCTTCGCTCATCATGAATTTCCCTTTGATTTGGCATTCAATGGTTAGTGTGTATTTTTGCAAAACATGTACATACATAATGTTTTGCATATTTTTATAATCAAGTATTTTTAGTACATATTTGAAAAAAAAATAAATATTAAATTGAAAAATATTGGCTTTAAGAAAATTTATAGGCATATAATAAAATTTCTAAACTTATAATAGGAATAAACATATAAATGGATTGCCTGCAAATGAAACAAATTCTTTGAAGTTTGACAAAACTTCCTCTTCATGAGCCAAAAAAAAAGAAAAGAAATAGTGTTGTGGTTAAAAATGAAGGATCTTAAAAAATGAAAAGAATATGTAAGGCTTCCACTTTAAGCCGTAACGATGAAAATTTTGTTCAAAACATTACTATTAAAAAAAATTGGTCGTAAAAAAATACAAATTACATACCTACATCAGTGGACGTAGAACAATCATTTTCAATTCATATATACAAAAATCATCATTTACATATGTATGTATGTATATATGTACATTATACATATGTACTTACGCAAATAAATATTGTGAAAATTTTGATTATCTAAAAGGTTATAAATGCATATTGCGAATTATCCGTGCAATAAAATCCTAGCCCTAGCTATAATATTTACTTTTACAAACCGTTTTGGATTTATTTTTAAACCAATACAAAAATAAGCTACCCCACTGTCACTGTCAGTCGAGTAGTTGTTGTAGCATGTGATACGCCTAGACTATACAACTGTGTATCTATTGTACCTTGTATGTACGTACCCAGTTAAGAGAAAAAGCACCATTTGTTTAAAATGTAGGTATAGGTTTGTAGGTTCTTCAACTGTACCTGGCCATTAAAAATGATACAAACAACAAACGAGCTTTTTATAGCTGTTCTCTGCTGGCCCACTGCCGCCACTACCATCATCTCTTGCGATCGTTCCCCCCAATCAATGGAAGTCTGGAATTTTATTGTAGCTATATTTATTTTTCATGTAAATTTATTAGATGAAAAAAATTTCAGGAATTTCACTTTGTTTCAATCTATTACCCTAAACAAAAAGCAAACAAAAAACAAAAAGAAGCACAATCGGGCCTTTGATTGAATTTGAGAATGTATCGAGTTGAGTAGATTTTAGTTGTTGTTTTTTTGTTTCTCATATTAGTTTCTCTGAATTGAATTTATTCAAAATTGAATCAAGTGAAGATTTTTAGATTCGGTATCTATGGAAGTCAACAACTGCTGAAAGACAACACCAAATCGTATAGCGACCGACAACGAGAACGAAGACGTCCGACGCCAGATATACATTTTATGAAGAAGTTATGAGGTGATTACATCACGAAGTCATCGACAATAAAAAAAAAAAATAAAGCAAAAAGAGAAATTAATACACGCTGAGTGAAGATCAAGCATTTAAACGGTTATTGAACTCTGAAAAAGAGTGATGTGATGAAGATATACCCATTTGGTTGCAAGTGAAGAGAAAAAGATGAATTGTAGATTTACAATAATTATAGGTATATATACATACATACATACACAAATTCAAGGAAAATGACATTCTTAAAATAACTCTACACATAGATACGAGTAGGTACATGCATTTATTTCTTAGTAGGTAGTGTCGTTTTCATCTTCATGATGATATTCGCGACGAGTGGAGGAAAGAATTTAATCTGTTGATTTGTTTAAAGAAATTGATAGGTAACATACATAGTTGCAACTCGTCCCTTTCTGGGCTACAAAATTAAGATCAGCATAAAAACTGGAACTTTAAATAACACAAAAAAATTAATTTTGCCCGATCTTAAAAAAAAAATGGTAGTCAACCACTTAACGAAGAAAACTAGGACTATATCCACCCAGGCCCGCAATTTTCTAGGGGCCCCTGATTACCTATTTTTTTTTAAATTGAGATAGATAGTTCCCAGTTTTGTAAGCACGTATGTACATACTCATACATATGTAAGTTAAATTTGTATACGGGGGACCAAGACCTGAGTTTTCTCCCTTTACACATCAAAATTTTGCTATGAAACATTAAAAGGTACTAAGCATAAAAATTATTCGCACAAAATTATAATGAAAGTAGAACAAATAAAGATGACCGAATGATTTAAACCCCTGGAAATATATTATCGACAACTTTCCCAGCTTTTCAGGAACAAATCAACTTTCGAAACGAATCAGAGCACAATCAAGCAAAGAGAAGGCTAAATTTTATTATACTAAAGATAACGATATTAGTATGAATGTCTAGATAATGACATAGCAAATGACCTAATACGTCTTGAAGTTGTCTGCTTTTTCCCACGTGATCTAATGGTCCATTCGCTCCTTATTATGCAACAGTGAAATGGTAAAACGCGATTTACCGTTCAAACAATTTGTATGTCTTTTGAGAAAAAAATATTTCGTGGTATAACATACCCTTATAAATTGTGTTTTAACCTTTAAATATTTATATCGAATACAATTGCGAATTGAAGATCGGATTCAAGTTTCGAGTTCGAGACATAGTCTATAGAAAAGCACTATAGTACCTACCAAAACAAAAAAAAAATTCTAAACCAATTTATTTAATAGGCATTTATGTTTATGTTTTTAAACAAAATAAAATGAAAAAATAAACTGAATTAAATAACCTACGAGACATATTTTAGGAAAATAAAATTATTTAACAATTTCTTAGTAGGTAGGTACTCAAGATTTTCAACCGCGCGGTTCTCATTTTATTTCTCACTATGATAGAGTATGCGTCTATAAGGAAAACTTGGTAAATCTTTCATTCTGAAGTCCATAGTATAGAGATCCATTATACCTTAATACATGTATCTAGGTATATATTATTAAAATATATTATAAACAAACAAAATGCCCGTTCAATTCACCAAAGCAAAACAAAACAAGCCTCTGGATAGACCCATAACCTCGCAAGTTCAATTCACTTGTCGTTGACGCTCTTGAACTCCGCAAACGATCGCATGTAGAATGTTTACGTGCTGCCACATCGTTTCTTTGCTCGCTGGGTATCAATCAAACTACACAATAACGCACGAAACAATGCAACCGCGGAGTAAGGCAAGGAGACCATAGTCACACCAACTATTTGTACTGTTTTTAGTTGGGGCGGCTGCAGCAGTAGCAGCAGCAACAGCAACAATTCCTCTACAGAAGCATTGCGATGTGACAGCTACATAAGTATTTTTATTTTCATATATTTTTTTTTTATTGCATTTGGTTACTTTGAATAAAATCAAATCAAATATAGTTAGAGCAGTGCGCTGCAAGCAAGCCTCGGGTGTCGCGACTACGTCTTTCATCTGATTTCCCTGTGAGATGTTATGGAAAGGGGGTAGTTATACATAAAGTTTGTAAAGATTGAGACGTAGGCTGATTTGCCTTGGTATCAATTCATTTAATTTCCTCGTGCGTGCGCTTGATGTGTTGTTGCTTGTTGAAGCAGCCTGAGTTCAATAGAACTTCAAGTTCAATGAACCAATTTACTTTGTTATTAAATATTCTGCTTCTCAGTTTGACAAATAACACAAAAATAAAAATAACACCACTATCAAACTAAAAGAGAAATTCTGATAAGCAGACTGCGAGAAATAGAACCAACCTAACGAGAGAAGAAGAATAAGACATGTTTGTTCACAATATACTCGCATAGGTATATCATATATATTTTCTTTTCTTGAATCTAGAGCGCCAAGCAAACTTATGACTAATTGGAAGCGAACTGAATGTCCGACATCCATTCATTCGTAGTGGTCCAGCTAGGATTGTACTGGCTGGACCTTACAGAATGAACTGGATACAGAATGAATGTGTCCTGTTGTACAGCAGAAACCTCTTCAACAATAACATTGAGGAAGCCTTCGAAAGAAATTAACAACGCTTTTTACCACCAAATGAGACGAAAGACCTAGCAAACATTTATCAGTACATTACCGAAGTGATTGTTTTATTGTAAGACTGATGCGAAGAATTCAGTAAAGCTTTTCGATGCGAAGGAAATCAACAAGATCATCGACAACAAGTACCTACCCAGAAAAAAACCATAAATCACTAGACAAGGAGAAATCAGAGATTCTCGGAATAAGGCAGAAACATTATATTCCTTATAAATATTTCGAGTAACATTTGTTAACCAAACCCACTAAACGAACCCGCTTCCTTGGACAAAATCGATTGAACAGAATATGATCAATCTGATGGAAAATGAACCAACCATCTTTAATTATAATTCTTCCGCTGATCCAAACCGAACAGAAGTTTCAACAACCCCGAAGAAGTATCAACAATATTCTTCTACATACATTGACTAACCTGGTAGAGAAATCATGTCGACCAGCGTTCTCATAAGGGTTGAATTTTTCGTTCTTTCTGCGTATCTAAAAACGTGCAAAAACAAAAACTGAGAACCAAACAAAATGTGTTTCCCTATTATTATATATTATATATATATATTATTATATGATACAATATGCACGAAAGAATAACGCCACACGAAATATCTTACCTACTATTTATTGTCTAGAGGGCAACCAATTTTAGGATATGATTTTTGGATACAAATGGATAAAAATACTATAAAAAAAACAATGTCAAGCTAATTTTCGTGTAATTTTCTAAAACATTAGCTTGCCTTGGATACAGTTCTTTTCAGAAAAAAAATTATCGGTCAAACTCCTTTATTAATCAATTCCATAAGAAATACATGTAATTTTTTTTTTTCGTTAAGAAACTGTATACTAAAGCCTAGTATGGATAAAAATAATTTTAAAAAAACAACGGCAGCTTTTTTAAAGCCGGAAATATATTTTATAAACTTTTTTTTAAAAATCAAGTTATTTTAACTCAAAGTTTTAAAAGTGATTTTAAAACAATTTTAGGTTGTTAAATTTGCTTTCAATATTCAACGGTGTTATAGGAGGGGACTAATATTTTTAAAGATATTTGCAAATATCCAAATCACGGTTAGAAGCGGTGTTTTTGTTTTCAACACAATAACCGATTATTTTCCTTGAAACCTTAACATCGACATAAGAAAATATTTAAAAAAAATTATTGGCTTTCTCCCATGACAGTTAAAATACTGTAAAATTTACACTTTTTACATAAATTGTGGTTTTTGTAAAATTTCAATACTATCCACGACCAATTGAAAGCCCTTGCTTATGATCTTGGTTAAAAGTGTCATGTTGGATTATGCATAGAAATAGATACACGTTAAAAGTTCAATTAACTGCAATATCATTTTTTCTTTTAAAATATTATTCTAAAATAGAACAAGCATACATTTTTATTATCACATTTAACAATCATATTTAAATAACTGAAAGATAATGTACATAATATATAGACATACCACATTATTGATGGCGGTCTGAGGCTAGAGCTGTCATGGTTGATGATTTTGTGAATATTGTAAGACACACTATTTATTTTGTGTAGGCATTTTGTAACCCAACGTGTCATTATTAATATATGGAGTATGTTGTATCAGTACATACATATCGAACTATAAATGTTTCCACATATCTATTGAATTTCACGCTATATTAATTATTCACCTATTGGCATACAGCAGAGGGTCATGCCAATTTTTTTTTTTTCTTTAAATGTTCCTGTTTAATTCTTCGCGATGATAAAATATACGATTTTTAATTTTTGGGAGATTTTTTAAAATTATGTATTGTGTTTTATAACAATCATGTGTTAAATCGCACAAGGTCGAAAACGATCTTTTTACGGTTGCTGTTCCTACTCGGAAATTGCTAAAATACTGTAAAAAAAACTACGGGTTATGTGTCATTCTCAAAAAAAAGTTAAACAAAAGGAAAATCTACAACGAAAAATTTAACAGAATTCCACAGATGCTCTAATAGCCTCTGACTATTAGCAAGGCCTTTGATAAGATCTTACACAAAATTATGTCTTTCAAACTAAAAGCTCTTGGATCTCCTTCTGAATTCGTCCAATGGATGGAATCACACTTATTGAACAGTAAATATCTGCCTTGTGAGATAATAAATACCCGTTTATTGTGAGAACTGGAATACCGGGGAATGAACTAGAATCTGCAAATGAAGGTTCTGTACTATCTATACGCATGCGGATGACATGTATGGTATTTTTTTTCGAGTGATTTACAATTTGCAATTTACAACTTATAAGTCTACAATCTCTAGGTAAACGCCGTGAAGCAGCTGATGTTATTTTTGCACATCAAGTTTTGTCTGGTTGTATAATTGACTCTTCTACTCCCTCAACTCTATAAGTTTTAGCATCAACCCACATTCTCTTAGATCAATACTCTTTTTTTTTCATCAAGCGACGCACAGAACTGATTTTGGTAGAATGATGGAGGAAGAAAATTCTAATATTTTTGATCATCAACACAGCAAGATCACACAAAGAACTATTTTGTAGAGTTCTTCATATTTATAAAAAAAAAATAAAGTAGAAACTTTAATAGCTGACAATTTTCTTTATTTCCACTTATACCGGTTTTAAATTTTTTAATTAAAATTGACAACTTATGTCATTTTACACATAGAAAATTTAACTTTTTATATTTTTAACAACTGGTAGTGTTGAGCAGATTTAAATATATATTATATAGAAATAGATACCTACTGGACATTGTACTTTTTGTAAAAACAGAAACTGAAGCTTTCCGATGAAAAAAAGGTGGCAAAAGCAAAGGAAATAAAAAGAGAAATATAAGGGAGATAGCCACTACTTTTTATAAGATTTTGCCTGGTGAATTGAAGCCCGGCGAGATGCAATTTTCAAGGCGACGCGACGCGAAGCACTTTGGGCATTTCCGTACATATTATGTACATACGAGGCTTTTTCTGTTGGATGAAACAAAAATTTAACATCGTTATTTGTGGCTATTATGTTTCATTACGTTTGATAATATTTTTCTGTTGCTTATTTTCTTTCTAGCTTATCACACTTTCTCAACAAATTAAGAATGCAAGAATCCAAAGTAGTTAAATACAAAAAAAAGAAACATCTTTATACAAATCGTTTTTGAATCCGAATGATTGTAGTTGAAGAATAAAATCTTTCTTCAGTTTACACTTTTTTTTTTCATTGTAAGTAGGTAGATTAGGTATGTACTAATGTATATATGATATCTACGTCTCTCAACATCTTTACGTACCCTACAAAAAATATATTGTGTATGAATTGAAGATACATACAAATATGTATGTAGATATATTCTGCTTGAAAGAGCGAGAGATGTGAATAAAAACATATGAATTTGCCCGAACCGGTTAATAAACTCAAATGTAGGTCAAGATTTGTGCTGATAAACAAAAAAATCTACAAAACAAAAAGCACATTCAAAAGAACAAAAAAAAAAAAGAAGAACACGGCGGGAAAGGAAGATGCGATTGGAAGATATTGCTATGCTAAGAAGGGTTGCGGATTGTTTCTTTAAGATGGCACTGAGATTGGTGTTCGGTGATGTTGTTGTGCCCATGTAAAACGTTAGAGGTGGGCGCGATTGGGATTGAACAAAAGTGTTGATTTCTTTCGCATTATCTATTAGATAGGTAGGTTGGTAGTATGACACACCAAAGATAAACACACTTTTTAAAAGTTGCATTATTTTCCTGTTCGTACCTTTCCAGTTTGGCAGTACTAAGAGACATATCCCATCAAGCTTAATCAAGGGCCCACTTTTCTGTGTTCACTGGGTATTGGGATCCCCAATTTCTTTGTGCATACCTGCACGAATTTTTTTTTTTGCTCTACACTTTTTTTGGTTCATTGCTTTTTTTTTAAATTAAATTAGGTAATTTTTTTATAAAACACTCGTCAGACAACATTATTGGAGTCCTTATCATCCACTTAACATTAATTATTTTAACTTTGAGTATTCATATTTAAAAATAAAAACTTGATTCTAAAAACAATTTTTTTTTGAAAATGTAAATTTATGTGTATATAATTTATACAAATTTTGATTACAATCCGTCAAACATTTTTTGAGAAAAAAAAAAAGAATATCTGGTTCCAAAACTCTTTTCGAGATAAATAAGTTTTGTTTCAACGATTGTGTGACAGGAACCGTTATTTTTTGAGCTGCAATAAAATTTTATTTTCGCCTCTAGGGATAGGGAACTGTAAGCATTTTTTGAATTGCCTTTCTCGACATCGTAGAATCCTGTAATTTTGCACAACCGTAGACAATAGAAAAAAAATTAAAGAAAAGAAAATTTTCCTTTCAAGGGGCGTGGTATCCAACTACTTTGTCAGATTTGTTTTTAATTACATGAAATAGATACTTCCGATAGAATCAGAATGACAAAATAAGATAGTGATAGAGTTTAATGAGCATACAAAGGAGCAAGGCGAGAGTTTTATTTTTATCCATCCACTTTCTCATTTTATTTCATCTTTTTTGGTAATAAGTTTTTAAAAATACCAGCGAAATTAGGCCAAAGGCCGCCAGGAATAACTAAACCCAGGTATTCAGCGGTAAGGATTAGCTTTAATCTCTACTTGTCAAAAGTGTATAAGTTTTTGGATCATGAAATGTGATCTCGAAAAAAAACAGGATCTTGTGTTGCATGTTCTAGTGCATGTATTTCATTAATCCATATGGATCATATGCTGTCTATAAATAATGACTAATGATGATCCCCTGCAGTAAAAGTGCATCATTTATAAACGTTTAAATTGAATTAATAATTTAAGTCCATTTTTTAAATTGTACATATGTCTACAGATAATAATGATACAGATATGTAGGTACATATATTTAAAATTAAATAATTCCCCAAAAACACTACCGAAAAATATACACAAGTAGTACTACTATATATTTACCATCCAAAATAAATGTAATTTGTGAAGTGACCTACTTACTAAGGCAATTAGGTATAGCATTTTTTATTCGCGACAAATTTGTTTCACGTTAAGGGACAAATGAATGCAACAATAATGATAACACAAATGAAAGTTAGTATTTTCAAAAGACATACATCAGAGTATTATACAATAATTTTATTTTGTTCCCTCAAAATAAACAAAAATAAAAAAAAATTCAATTGGACTTTTGTTATAAAAAAATAAACGCAGCTCAATGTTGACCTGAGAATTGGTGCGTCAAGTGCCTTATCTTGCACATTTTTAAATTCACTCGAAGTAAAATACACGATTCTTTCGCAACAATAATAACCTTCCGCGTTTAGCTCCAGAAAAATCATGGAGATCAAATGAGTTATATTCATCATGTATATGTAGATTGTAGGTATACCGCATTTTTAATCCTTCAACGACAGAAAAATTGCGGAATGCTAAAAGCTAAATTCATTAAGTTGGTATAACAGGCGTTCATCGAAAACGGTTATATTTCGGTATGAACAAGTAGATACTATATTTTTTGAGAGGCCATGAACTGGCTTATCACCATTTTCACTTTGGACCATGATTACCTAGATACCCTCCATTATTTAACAGTGTTCCGGAGTAAAAAAAACAGTAATTTTCTAAGTTTTCTCAGCTCGAAGCAACAGATTTTTTCACTTCCAGTGGTTTATATGTACATTGGAACTTATTATTGCCTTTGTGTAAGCTCTTGCTTGGAAAACTTGAGTTTATCTAACGTACATTGGTTAAACTCCAGGAGCCGAATCGACTAAAATGATTTATTATTCATTAATCATCTTTTTTTTTACAATAAGTAAACTAGTAAAAAAAAACCTTTTAATTTGAATGCACATTTAGGACCCACTACTACAATATTTCAAAAAAAATTGACTGTTAAAATACTGTAAGGTTGGTTTTTAATTTAGCCTTAAAGCCCTTATGCGAGCGCTGTCGGAACGTAATTTCAAAAACCAACGATCTCAGAAAGCCATACTTTTGACATATTGCCCACAAGTACAATCAATTATTATCTTTCTCTTTTTTCGCTCTTTCTTCATCAAATGTCAATTTTACTTGGTGGAGGTGTGCTATTCACTTCCGAAAGCAAAAGTTAACGAAACTCAACGAAAGAAAAGAAAGTGATACTATAGACATATCATTTAATTTCCTTGTATTCGCTCATATCCATCCGACCGCTTCCGAAATCGTGCGTCTATTATGGTTAACCCTTTATACTGCTTAATTGATTTCAATCGAAACTTTCGCTTCACGTGACATAGGATGACGTAGGTTTTAAATGTACTTACCAAATAAATAATAAAACTATTTTACACTTGGGTTTTGACGGTTTGAGAAATACCAATGTATGTACTATATTTTCATGAAGTGTACTATATTTTTATATATTTTTATATAAACACTATATAGGTGTATAGGTTCCTACAAAATGCAATCTTAATTAACAAGCAAATTTTTCCACACAGCTATTTGAAATGTGCTCTCAAATAAAAATATCTTTTCAATGGTCTGGTATAGTTAATTTTTGCCACAATAGCAATTAATAAAACCTGCAGTGTCCTCTAAAACTATAATGTCTACAAGCTACTTAAATTAAGGGAAAATACTGCAACTTTCCCAATCCCAATTATTGAGACATACATATCTACATAGGTAGGTTAGTACCTATACAATTTTCAAAATGTATTCTCGTAACACGGAAGTGTTTCTAGTCCCACACTATTCAAGAAACGTCATTATCTTTGTCATAAATTATAGCATGATATGTACAAGCACATACCTACCTCCAAGAACCATGCCAATGCCAACAACTCAATTGTGATTGCATTCAAATACAGCATGACATTTGAAGTTTTCTAATCTAAGACCCAATCAGTTCACGCAAGAAAATTAGGTTACTTCCTCTTCTCTAATAGGCGCGCAGACAACTTTTTCAAGCCTACACTTTGCCTCAGAAGATACTGGCTTACTCTTGTGGCTTTTTTTTTTTTGAATGCACTTATTTTTTGCATTACAACTTTTCCTCCCATTCAATCCGGTTTACGCGAAAATCTAGTTCCCATCTATTTTCCACACCGAACAACACCGTCGACATTTTCACGTTTAACCGACTTCCCTACTAATCCACATAAAAATAAAAATTTGAGAATTCATACGAACCTTGTGTTAGCTCCCAGTACGACTTTTCCCATATTGATTTCAACCGTCCCTGGTGGTGGTGATGGTGCTACTACTACAATGCCTCCTCCTCCGGTCCTTCCTCCTTTGACCACGATGCGTGGTAACTTTTCCACCAACAAATGCTGTTTTGTCGGATCACCAACTTCCGCTGTAGCCGCCAGCTCTTCTTCCTCTGTGACCGCCGCCACTCTGATGGTTGTATCTGTAGGTGAAATGTTGATATCTTCTTTTTCGTTTTCGATTTGCAATAACTGATGATCGGTTGCAATGGAATCACTAATTGATAAATTTTCACTTCCGCTCTCAATTAAATTTGCCAAAAGTTGTTCACCAAAAATGAAGAAATCTTTCGATATAATCATTGCACAAGGAGAACTTGCTCCATATCTTATTCATAAGGAAAATTGAAAAGTTTGTCGTATTCTTGTATTTCTTTAAAACCAAAACTTAACAATAACTAAATTATTAAGATAAAAGTAAAAAAAAAACCTCTTGGCCGGAAGAAGAAAAAACCGTTAGAAAGCTATCGTTTTCAAACAAAACAAAGAAAACATTGGCTGCGAATTGTGTAAGATGTCCATAGACAGTTCAAATGCACAAACAGAATTTAAATTACACACAAATTGAGGCCTATCAAGAGAATAAATAAAAAAAAAATATTTTAGAAAAAAAAAAAATTGCCAAGATCACTTCATTGTTTTTTCCGCTCTAATAAATTTCCATAATAATCTTTTTTGATTTTTCTGATTTATTTTCACTAGTTTTTCCACTCCAAAGTTGTGTTTGTATCTACTTGCTGTCTCTTTCTCCTTGTTCTCTTTCTTTTTTGTTAGAGGAGAAACAACATTTCCATTTATATGTATGTAGGTATAAAATTAGGCCTAATGTAATATTATTGAAGATAGCATAGAGTTAAGAACATAATATAAATATTTCTTTCCAACAAGAAAGCTAAAAAGTTAAATTTTCAGATAAAATATTTAATGCACAGACTGAATGGAAACATCACATTACTATACTTCCAGCTAATTAATTTACATATGTACATATGTAGTGTAGGTACATAACATACTCTTAGATACATGAAACTTTTCGCCACTATAATTAAAACAAAACAACAAAATTTCTCTCAACGCACCACACAGGGAAGGGAAATGCGGCCGCATAAAAATCAGCTGTACAAAGTTAGCACTACAAACAAAAAATTCATGTAAAACGAAAATTTATTCCCGATATTTTCTCTCGAGCAGAAGACATAAAACACGATCATCTGTAAGATCACTGACCGATAAAAAATCGAGTGTATAGCAATCCTTGTTTTTTTTTTGTTTTTTGAAAAAGAAACAAAGAAATCTCTGTTTACTCCGCGGATTTTAATTCAAATGCAAAACTGAGAGCACATATCGCAAAATAAACGAAATTATCAATATTATGAAAAAGAAACAAGATCGGAAATTCGTTGTACCACAAAGCAGCGAATAAACAAAAGGTCTACGAGCGTGGAGCGATCAAGTCCGACGTCGATGATGATCGCAGAACGTATAAAGTTTTATAATTTCGAATGCAGATTCATGGGGCATACACTATCTCCAACGTACACCCGCAGGTCTGTAGAGTGTGAAATGTTGCACGATTTTGTGTTGTGTGGCAAAGAAAATTTGTGATTGGAAAAGATTCCAGAAACATTTCAAAGTGGGGATAGTTGAATTCTTCTGGAAAGTTTTGCTATCCGTTCTCTTTTCGTTTTTTATTACAATTTTACTCTTTTCGGTTGACATTTAAATTTTACAGAGAAAAGAGAAGAAGAGATTTTAATTTCAGAAAGGCAAAGGCAATGGAATATCGAAGTAGTGTTGCCATGGTTTTAAATTTTGGAGATTGAAGAAGAATTCAATTTTTTACTGTTATGTTTTGTATTTTAAGCCATCAATCAAACGCACCATTGTGGTCCAAATTTCTTTTTTTTTTTGTACCAAAAATTACACATGAAGATATTGGAATTTTTTTTTTTTCTTAGGGTAGGGTTTCCAAGGTTAAAAAATATTAGAAGTTTTCATGCAATTATAGTTCAAAGAATTTGGAAGTTTGAAGAGAAGTAAGATGGTTTCTGAAATAAGTACATATTCCATAACTGCAAAAATGAAAATAGTTTTTTTCTTATTTTGACCTTAGAACAAAATTTCCCAACTTCGCCGCCGCCGCTGCATACATACATATGTACATTTTCTATTCTATTATTTTTTTAGGGTTCAGTTCTTTTCTGTTTATTATGAAATGTACCCACGCAATTCAAAATTGTATGCAAAAATTCTTGATTTCTCTAAGTCTTGAATCTAAGTATGAGCTTCCGATTGTCAATCTATTACGCTATCTTTGCTATCCTATTTCATCAGAGTAATTCAATAACCATTTATTAAGTACATACATAGCTAATCGATAATGATAAGAAATATACATATGTATGTATATCTATCATAAAAGTTTCAATAGGCCTGACCATCTGGTCATTTTAAATCATTAATTTCGCAATGTCATTGTGAAAAGTGATTCAAATGATTTCATTTTTTTTTAAAGAAACATCGATTAAATTATAAAAACATCTGCATACTGGGGTCATAGATGAAAAAACGCTATTTTTCGAAGTGTTTAGTTTGATTTTATGTTACACTTTTCCACTTTTCCCCGAGGAAACCGGCTGCGATAATGGATTTGAGTTGAAATATTATATCGGGCTAAAATAAGGACCGATCTTCCTTTGTATATATAAATTATAGTACTATCATGGCGAGTTTTTTTTTAGGGTTGCGCGGACCCTTGTGGTGGCGCTGCTAAATTTGAGGTGTAAAATTCGATTTGGGAAGTCTTTAAGCATTGTAAATTGTTCGTAGGGTTAAGAGGAGACTATTTTTTGGATTATTGCATCCAAAAAATATCAATTAAAACCTCCATAAGCTCTCCGCAAAAAAAAAAAGAGTAAGGGTTGCAGGCATACCTTAGATGTCGCCCCATTCGACTTCCACCATGAGAGTACTATAGGTTTCATATACAAAGGATCTTCGAAACACTGAGTTTCTAAAAGTTAGGTTTTTGGATAATTTCTCAGAAATGAACTACTCCATTGACCACAGAAATCATCGGAGGCCTCCTGATTTTGGATTGTTCGGTGTCTGAGGCCAACCAATGTCGGGTGTCGTTGCACTTATTTTATCCAGGAGTTTTTGCTTTTTGTGCCTGCCTTTCTTTCGGCATAGTGTTGGAACGTAGTGCGCTATTGCATTTTGAACTGGGGTTTCAGGACTTCTTCTTTTTAAATGACGATACCAGCTCAGTTGGGCATGGACAATGGAAAAAATTTGTTTGAATAATCTTAATAATATTCAATATCAAAATCTTCAAAAACCATATTTATGGATTTTCAAAAAAAAAAAAACATTTTTTAACGAATTTTATCAAAAATTTTTATTTTTCAGTTTAAACAAAATTTGTGTATGTTTGATTTTAAAAACAAAAAATTAATGAACATATATCTGTTTATGGTCGGTCTTAAAGGATGCCGTTTTTGCATTTCGGATAAACACTTTAAAATATGAGTCAACGAAATTCAAAACATTCTGAAAAATTGGAAACATTGGTGCTTCACAAATAAATTGCGGATGCACAAACGTACAAAATTTTCTTCACCCCTATTTGGGGAGTTTAAGGTTTTAAGTGCTTATTTTGAAAATTTGAATATTTCTTTTTCTAGGAGTAGGAAAATGAACGTTTTTAAGCACACCCACCAAAAATATTTATTCACGACAGCTAGAAAAATTTATGTTTGTTGCAAATTTTTGATAGGGAGCAAAACCAACCCCGGCCCCTGATATACATACATATATAATAACTTTATTCCTGCAGGCGGCGAGATCATTTTTAAGGTTGGAAAAACGTAAACAAACGATGGACAAACGAAATTGATAAACCCCACTTAAAAATGTTCTGGTCCGAGCTACCACTTGACGCAATTATGTCCACCAATTTTTAAATTTTGCTAAACTTACCTTTATTAAAACTGGATAAAAACATCTTTACCCGAATAAGACCAGTAAACGACTTACCTACTTTTTTTTCGCAATTGCCGATACGACTAATTCATAGAAGTGATCACCTCATTAAAATCAGAATTGCAATCGGGAATAGCGAAAGAAAAACCTATATTTTGTGTAACGAATATGGATATACTATATGTACATAAAGATTCAGAAAATACTCCCTCTTTAGCTTTCCATGAGGAAGGATTTTAACAGTTAGGAATCGCATAAACTTATGAACGTTCGGTAAATATCAACCATAATAGCTAGTCTACGTTCATTTATCTGTAAAAACAAATATTTTTAGACAGAAAAGTCAAGAAAAAAAAAATAATTTGAGATAAGGTTTAAATTGTTCATGCGTATCGCAGCAATGTAATCAGTAGAAAAGGCCAATGTTCACTCATATTTATATACATACCTACTTATATATAAATAGTGCGTAATGCAATATGAAATTTTTATATATGTATATTTATAAAATAAAAGTCATATAAATATCAAACACGCATGTTAGATAATTTTATTTTATTTCATTTTATTATTATAAAGTGCGAGAGATTTCGTTTTCAAGGTCTTGTTTGCTTATTTTCGATTGTCCGAATCGAAACAAGCTAGGTTATAATTCTTATTTATGATGATGGTACGGTAGTTATGGTGGGTGATATTGGGGTTGGGAGCTCAGCTAGCTATACAAAATGCTCAACAAAGATTTTTCAATTTAATTTCAGATTTAATTTTCGGTTGATGGAGGCTGGTGATGCTCGTAGAGGTGATGATAACAAAAATAGATTTTACGTGGATCATGATGATGCTTAAACTAGCAGCTGGTCTGGTACGAACAAAATTAAATTGACATTGCCATGACAACAAATGACGTGATCAGGCTCGGCACCGCGCCGCGCGCGCCTCCCGTCCGCCAGTGTCGCAAATTAGTAGAAAATCGCAGGAGTTTGTTCCTGTAAAAAGGGTATTGTCCTTCTTTTGAAAAATTTCGCCACTCTTATGTGCATTGTTATTGTATTTAACCTAGCGATAAGCATACAATATGTAGCCCAGTTACGAGTATTATGAGATACCTATAAGATGGAAAAATTGCAACAGAATTTTTGGAATTGATTTTTAATCAGTAATGAGTGAAGAACATGAACAACACATCCAAATCGGATAACGGTAAGTGACTTAAAATTGACATTACAGAAACGCATTTTGTTTTTCAATGCACTAGATCCTTTGCCTAGGATACAATAAGTTTTAGCTTCAGTAAAAACAAGTCATTCAAGTGGGAGGGGCGATTTCCTAAAAACCAAAAAAAAATTATTTTAATATTTTTTCTCAAAAAACAAATACTTAATTATTTTGTTTGAGGTTAATGGCAGGAATATTCAATATACTTACATAAAATCAATTTCAAATATCATACATTTTATACATATTATTATTTATGTATGTACATACATATATGTAATATTTTTGATAACGCCTACGACTATACAACGGCAATACCAGCCGCAAACATTTTTAGCCTAAAATTATAACCACAAATAATAACTAAAAATACAAGAAAACATTTTTGTAAGAATAAAAGTTCTTTTGGGGAAAATAAATATTTTCGTCAAAAAAAAAATTACCTACTTATATGTCAATCTCAATTTTTCTCTTTTGTGCCTGGTGTATGCATTGACTTTCTTTTGGGTTATTAAAATTTACTTGAAGATACACTACCCGTCACTTAATTAAGGCCACCCTTTTAACAATCTTTCTTTTTGATTCGCTTTGAGTAATTCCTTGAGTTCTTTGTTCACTTCTACTATAACTATTTCTCTATGTTCTTCCGTAATCTCTTTTGGAACTACTTCTTTAACTATGGGAGGTTTAATTTTAAAACTCGTCTTATCCACTACTCAAATTTTTTATTATATGAGGGATTGGTTCGAAAGCTTAAAAATAAGATTGGAATTACCTTTTTACTTACCTTCAACCTTCTAAGCAAAAAAGGAGTTCTGAAAATTAGGAACACTTTTTTTTAATTTAATTCATTAGAATTTATTTAAACGAAACTCAAAATACCTATACAAAATAATTAAGCTCTTACCATGAGCTTTGACGATTTTCTGCACTTTTTCTGAATACCATTAAATTTTGAGATGTTGCTGCTTTGGAAGTGGCTGTTTTTGGGGTTACAATTGCGATTGTGGTGGCTCCAATAATTGTTGATGTCGTTCTTTTTGAGTGCTGAATTATAAATAATTGCCGACGAGAATATTTTGTAGGAAGCTAAGTTACCTATAGTTTTGTAAACCAAAATAAATTCAACTATACTTTTTAATTTACCCATGTCAATGGGCAATGGATTAAAATCCATTTGTGTGAACTGACCAACCAGAGATTCGTACTTATTACTTTATACCCAAATAAAGTTGAACAAAAAATTAAAAGAATAGTATTTTTTATCTTAAATTTACACAAAGTAAATAAGAATTTTTTTTTTACCAAATTTAATCTATACTGCATGGCAAAGTGTTTGGATTTCTTGAATTCAGTTTTCAAACATATAACTACTATAGTACGGTAGGTAATTGTAAGAATACCTCTGTCATCGAGTCAATGGAAAGTTTATTTAATAAACTTATATGGTCGCAAAAAGCTTTAACGCAGCTAAATCAGTTGTCAGAGTACTTTAAATATTACAATAAAATCATTAAGTAAAGATTATCGTTTTTTCAACTTTTAACGTTTTTCAAACATTAATTCCGCGAAAAGTTTTTAATATAAAAAATTGAAAAATATTTAAATAATTCAATAATACAATTAATTATTACTACCAACACCATTTTAGTAATTCTTAAAGCAGTTCTGGAAAACTGAAATTAAACAAATCATTGCTTTAAAATAGTTATTTAGATGTTTATCGTTCTTTATCCAAATAATCATTTTTTCGTCCTTAATACACTTAAACACTATCCATAAATTAATTTAATATTACAAAACAATTAAAAGAAAATTTTTTGGAATTGTTTTTGTGAAACATGCGGAAAAACTCGTATGCGTCTGATAGCCTTATTTATGTATGTGCAGTTAAACTTATGACCACGATTGTTGCAGTCAAAAAACTGTGGAATTCCTCTTACAGAATGCCTATAAAAATAGTAAAGTGTATTAATAATGTTATAAAAGTAAGTTATGTAGTTACGTATATCTTACTTTTTCTCCTTTCTTTCTCCTGATTTTTTGTCTGAAAAAAAACGCACTTTTTTCTTAATTTTTATAATGCATCTTCGTTAACAAATTCAAACGGTTCCATTCTCTATCAACAATAAAGATTTAATTATTAAACAAAAATATATATTTATAAAACCTTATTTTATTTGAGACCTTACCAACAAAGATGTTATCTCCACAACAATTGTTCAAAAATAAATGTTCTCAAAATTAAAAAAATGGAGGGGGAACAAGATAGCATACTTAAAGGCGCTTATAAAAATGCAGTAACTCCAAATGCATTTGATAACAAATAAAATAACACATCTCGAAATGTGACGTCAGGGATCAGAAGCGGTGGAGTGCGGAAGTGCTCACGAGACAATCTGATGCACGTGGGTTCGGGACCAGGTTTCAAGTAATAAAAAATAGAGGGGATAAATAATAAGTCGATAAATTTGAGCTAAAAGTTGAAATAGGAAAAGAACATTGTTTATTCTCTCCTTTTCTTCAGCGTCGATGGGCTTATTAGATTCAATCGATTTTCAATATAGGAGTAAAACGAGAGCTTGACATCAAATAAGATTCCTAAATCATTGAATGAGTCCACACGATCAACTAAGCATTCATCGATAAAATACCAAGAAATAGTAAGTTTTTTTTTTCTACTGCTGTATAACATAACTTTACATTTTTTTTTATATTGAGTTCCATTCCATTTGATGACAAGCATTCAAAAGGCTCTGTCGTCTTGTAAGAACAGGCATCCACTAGGATTTTAAAAGCTATAGAATAGCTTAAAATAATCTGCAAATAATATGATTTTTGAGTGAAGAAGGTCTTTACCAATGTTTAATAAATCTCGTTTTCGTTTTGAATGCATTCAGGCTTCATAGCTACATTAATCAGTTCTTCTAGTGTTTCATCACCTACATATTATAGATGGGTTGTAGAAATTATCAACATTCTTTGGTTATTCTTTTTTTTTTTAACCCAAAACAACAAATCCAAGAACAAAGTTATGACGATCACGCATCTACCTGATTATAAAAAAGTGCATACGTTGCACACGAGCCACGATCATCGGCAGTCGTTCCCACCGGGAAATATGAGGCGAGCAAATGCATGGGAACTGCATTTAGCATACGCAGCATTTAGGGAATTATATGTTTATAAGAATTATAAGTTTCTTCTATGTTAATTGAAATTAGCTTCGGCACTTGTATTCTTACCGCCGAGCGGAATAAAACACATTTTAAAACCGATACAACTTGTTTCTTTGGACCAGTGTCGAGGTCCGTAAACATATATTTTTTTCATATACTAGGATATAAAATCCTTTACTGGCGCCCGAGCAGGGACCTGAAGTGTCCTTAACAAAAATAATAAAAGAAAACTTTTTCAAACACCTACAAGAAATAAAAGAATACTAAAATATTGTGAATAGTTAAGTGAATTATTAAGTGATTCCAGTAAAATTAATTAATTAAATTAATTAACTAAATAAAACAAATTTTGACCATTAAAAAATTTTATTTATAAAAAAAAACAACTCAAAGTAAGAGTGTTAAATAAATTGTACCTGAAAAAAAAAGAGAAAAAAAAAAACCTTGTGAATGAAATCCAGAATGAACGAACTTTGTTAATTTCACGCTTGTGTATAATTTAATCATTTCAAGACAACTGAATATAAATATTAAGGAATAAACCTTGTGAGTGAAATCTTAATAAACGAACTTTGTGAATAGAAAGTCTGAAGAAGCTGATAACCTGAGGAAATCGCAAGCAAGCAAGATTGCAAGGAAGTTACACCATACCTGGAAAATTAAAGAAGAACAAATCAACATGAACTGGATGAACATATTTATGTAAGAATTTATTATATATTCGGTCTGATCAATTTAATTTTTTTTACTTAACTAAATATAAGAAAATATATAAACTATTATTTGAAGAAAATTACATACATACATATGTATATTATGTATTAAGAAAATAAGAAGTGATAAAAAAATAAAATTAAAAATAAATAAATAAAAGAAAATAAGAAGTGATTAAAATAAAAAAAATTAAGAAATTAATGCAAGTAAAGGGAAGAGAAGAGTAAAAATTTTTTCCAATTCTTATACAGACAAAAAATTCGATTGATTAATTTAAAATGGATGATCTTCAGGCATCTGTGACACAGTTGACTGGAGCAGTGAATTCGGTCCTTGATCAGTTAAGGGGATTTGAGACTCGAATCGTAGAAATCGAACGATTCAATAGTAGGGAAGCAATAGGATTAGTAGTTGAGCAATTACAGACTCTCGATGATAGATTAAGATCTGCGGAGAACATAGGTTTTGGGGTGGCAAATCCACAACCAGTCCATACTAGGGAACCACTAAGAGGACCCAGCAACGAAAATGAGCTCAGGGACATTTCCAAATTACCGGATCCCGTAAAGGAGATCCAGGTTTTTGAGGGTGACCCTATACATTATATATCCTGGGTCCATAGTGTGGAAACAGTGCTGAAGGATTACGAAATAGTTCGTAATAAGCCCATATATAGGGCAATCCTTCAGCATATTAGACAAAAAATAAGAGGGAAGGCTGACTCTGCACTCGTGTCATACCTATAACGTATTTGATAACGAGTGGGAGGAAATAAAAAAGATACTTTCGCTGCATTACGCAGACAAGAGAGATATCAGATCTCTTGAACATCAGCTGAACCAATTAAGACAAGGTAGCTCCAGGATGGATGACTACTACGCGACGGTAAATCACCAATTTTCCCTTATCATAAACAAGATAAGAGCGGAAACACATTCTACCGAGACTATGAATGCTTTGATAGAAGCATACAGAAATCGGGCGTTAGATGTGTTTGTGCGAGGGTTGAGTGGAGACCTCTCTAGGCTTCTGATAATTCAAAAGCCAAAAACACTCCCTGAGGCATATTCCGCATGTCTCGAAATACAGAACTTGAACCTTAGGAATAATTCCCTACACGTTCAAGCTCCGAATACTATATCGTCTCCTATACATTACCCATTCAAAAGTGAAAGAACACCTCTTCCGCCTAGCAGAAATTCAGGAAGATTTGCCAATAATAGGAACGGATTCGTTCAACGAACCTATTCACCTTGGAACCCAAGCTTCCAAAATAGGCAATATGCACCACCTAGACCGACAGGCCCAAAACCACCAATAAAAATGGAATTGGGCTCCGTCCAAACTGGAAACGTCAATTATATGAATAGGCCTAATAATCCTTTTAAACGGGAAGCCAGTTCTGAGAACTACCCGAGGAAACAACAAAGGCTGTTCCACATGGTAGCAGATACCCCCGAAAGTGTTGAAGAACCAAACACTTCCAACGGGGAAAATTTTATGACAGGTGCCTCGTTTCCAGCGTACCTTACATAGAATATGGTACGCGGGACGGAAAAGTATTAAACTTTCTCGTTGACACTGGTGCTAATAAAAATTTTATTAAAGAAACCTTAGCACCAATATCCCAATCCGTTGTAAAACCTTTCCTAATTAATAGCCCCGCAGGAAACATCTTAGTACGAAACAAGGTCTGCAGAAAATTTTTCGCATTCGTTGGTTGTGACTTAGATGTGACCTTTTTCATCCTCCCAGGTTTACAGTCATTCGATGGAATAATCGGTGACGACACCCTGAAAGCTCTTCGAGCAATCATAGACAGAAACAAAAATGAATTGGTTATCAATTCAAAAATAAAAATTCCATTAAAGAACAAAACTTCAGACGTGGTTAATAACTTAATCATACGTAATAAAAATGTTTCCGAGTCATCTGCATTGGTACTAGAATCTCTATGCGAAAAATTCGGATGTTTATTTGGCCCAGTTACAAATGAAAAAGTAAAGACCAATATAAGGGCTGAAATACGGACGACAACTGATGAGCCGATTTATACGAAGAGTTATGCGTACCCGGCATGCATGCGAGAAGAGGTCGAGAGGCAAGTCAACGAGCTTCTTGCCGAAAATATTATACGACCGTCAAAAAGCCCATACAACTCACCCTTGTGTGTTGTTCCCAAAAAGCCTAAACCAAATGGGGAGAAACAGTATCGAATGGTAATTGATTTCAAACGCTTGAACTCTGTAACTATTTCCGATACTTACCCTATCCCAGATGTAAATAGCACCCTCGCAAGCCTCGGTGATTCAAAATTCTTTACAACACTTGATCTCACCTCAGGTTTCCATCAAATAGCGATGAAAGAAAGAGATATTCCGAAAACTGCATTCTCGACCATGAATGGCAAATTCGAGTATGTCAGGCTACCTTTTGGGCTTAAGAACGCCCCGGCCATCTTTCAGCGTGCAATTGATGATGTCCTGAGGGAATTAATCGGAAAGATTTGCTATGTTTACATAGATGATATTATAATCTATAGCAAAACAGAGGCGAATCATCTGAGAGATATAGAAACGGTTTTTTCCAAATTGTCCGAAGCTGGTCTAAAGGTCAATCTGGAGAAAACCCATTTTTTGGATACAAGTGTCGAATTTTTAGGCTTCATAGTAACACCAGAGGGAATTCTTCCAAATCCCGGCAAGGTTAAAGCTATTGAAGCCATCCTCCCACCAAACTCCCTTAAAGAGTTGAAAAGTTTCCTTGGTTTGACATCGTACTACAGGCGATTCATCAAAGATTACGCTAAGATTGCGAAACCTTTGACGAATATGACCCGTGGAGAGTTGTCACAAGTAAAGGCCAATCAATCGAAAAAGGTCCCAATTCAACTAACGGATGAGGGACTTAAGGCCTTCGAAGCACTCAAGGAATTATTGACCTCGGCTGAAGTGCTAGCCTTCCCAGACTTCGACAAACCTTTTAACCTGACGACGGACGCATCTGACTACGCTATTGGGGCTGTACTTTCCCAAGGTGAACCTGGCAAGGATAAACCGATATCCTTTATATCCCGCTCTCTGAGTAAGACGGAGGAAAGTTATGCTACCAACGAAAAGGAACTTCGTGCCATAGTATGGGCTCTAGACAATTTGAGAACATACTTATACGGAGCAAAAAAGATCAGGATATTCACTGATCACCAACCATTGACCTTTACGCTTAGCAATAGGAACTATAACGCTAAGCTCAAACGTTGGAAAGCAAGGTTAGAGGAGTACAACTACGAGTTGATTTACACACCTGGTAAATCAAACTTTGTGGCTGACGCTCTCTCGCGACTTCGCACAGAAGTCAACCATCTCTCCGTTACAGGTTCATCTTCGCGAACAGATACAGCAGACGAAGGACGGACGACGAGCACAGATACCGCTGACGAAGGACTAAGTGTGATGGCAAACGACACCGAAACCAATACTGCCGAAGAAGGATTGTGCGAGGAATCAAATGAAAATGAAGATTCCTGCACCATGCATAGTGCCGAACAGGACAGTTCAGACTTAATCCCACATGTGGAAGCCCCAGTTAACGTATTTAAGAACCAGATAATTTTCAGGGTTGGCAAGGATCTTGAGTCACACGAGGAACCCCACCCTGGCTATCATCGCCATTATGTCTCTACGAAGGTTCTAGATGAGAACAAACTCATAGAATCTTTGAAAGAGAACCTTAATCCGAACATCATAAATGGCATAAAAATTCCCGAAAGTCATCTCGGAATGCTTCAAAACATATACCTGGAGCATTTCGAGAAATACAAAATCCGAGTGACTCAAAGGATAGTTGAGGATGTAGCAAATGAGGAACGCAGGTTTTGTATCATACAAAAAGAACACAAAAGAGCTCATCGCGCTCCCAGAGAAAATAAAGAACAAATACTCGAAGATTACTACTTCCCCCGAATGATGTCTATTATTAAGAAATTTGTTGCTTCTTGTGAGATTTGCAAAGCAAACAAATACGATAGGCATCCTACAAGACCTGAGTTACAAGCTACACCCATCCCAAAATATCCATGTGAAATTATCCACATGGACATAATGGAGATCCAAAACGAAAAATTTCTTACTGTGGTAGATAAATTTTCAAAATTCTCTAAATTTTTTCATATTAAAGACAAATCAGCTATCTATTTGAGATCAAAACTGATAAAAATTTTACATTACTTCACGGTACCTATAATGTTAGTCACTGATAATGAAAGGGGTTTCTTAAGTCCAATAGTCTTGAATCTTATTAAAAATTTAGGAGTGAAACTATACTTAACGCCTTCTCACAGAAGCGAGGTCAATGGCCAAATAGAAAGGGTTCACTCTACGGTTCTCGAAATATATCGGTGCCTTAAAGCAGAACATCCGGAAATGAAGGTCAAAGAGCTTGTTTATGTGGCTGTAGATAGGTAAAACAACACAGTACATTGCGTAACTAAGAAAAAACCAACAGATATTTTTTTCAACAGATCACAAAGAGTCAATTACCAAAATCTTCTCAACATCCGTTCTAAAATTAATAAAGACTTAAGGGGAATAATTGAGAAAAATATGAAGGCCAGGAATCTTCGGAAAAACTTGAAAAGAGTGGTACCGAGGAAATACTTGAAGGGCGATGTCGTTTACGTTGCTGTCAAAGGCATTAAGAGCAAGAACAAACCCTTGTATAAGAAAGAGGTTGTAGAAAAAGACAATCGAGTAACGATAACGACATCGAGTGAAAAAAATCCACAAAGCCCACCTGAAAAACATTAAATAAGTATTTTTCTTCTCGCTTCTCTTAAAAAAGAAAAGAAATATATCAAAAATTCAAATATGTAATTACTAATCTAATACCTAAAAAAAAAAAAAAAAAAAAAAAAAAAAAAAAAAAAAAAAAAAAAAAAAAAAAGGAAGAATAGGCACATGCCTAACAGAAAAATAATGTACATACATATATGCCTGAGGGTTGGCTCTCACGAAAAAAGGGGCCGGTTTACTTATAAATTACTTAATCGTAATTTTGGTGGTGTTGATCCTCGTACCTTAGTAGGTTGCTTGAAATCTTAACCTTGCAACCAAAGCGGACTAATACGAACCTTCCGATCCAAAGTAACTACCCCGAAAACTTAATGGAGAGTCAACTCGTCAGGCATCCAACAATCAATTTAAAAATAATTGTATTAAAGAAAAAAAAAAAAAAAAGAGAAAAAATATAAATGTACAAGTACTATACTTATTAATTAGATATTAAGATCTGAAAAATATTATAAATTTTAGTTAATAAACTTTGATTATATTACAGAATAATAGCTTTTTTTATATATGCATATATTCGCTTATGATTCACCGGTGGTAACGATCAAGGAAAGAAACGCTTGGCTCACAAATGGGTTCTTTAAATTAATACATGTAATTGACTTAGCTAAATATGACATACTACTAAGAGATTCGGAACAATTAATGGTCAAGTATATCAAAAGCGTGGAAAGTAGGTCTATCATAAGCTACCACTTAGGTCAAATTAAGACTCGACTTGCTGAACTGAAAGACGCAAGAACAAGAAAGACCAGGTCTATAAACTGGATAGGCACCGCCTGGAAATGGATAGGCGGTTCTCCTGACGCAACGGACTGGGACAAGCTTTTAGAAAAACAGACTGATATTGAGGAAAACAACAATCGACAATACTTAATTAACAAAAGACTATTCGACACGACTCAGGAGGTTGCTGACAAACTAAATAAGGCAATAGAAGGCTATAACAACTTCATACAGAAAGGAGAGACAGACAAGGTTAGCCAGGACTTACTTAACAAGGTATTCATTTTAAAAGAGGGAATAAACGAACTAATAAGAGCTTGCCAAATGGCTAAAAATGGTATTGTAAATAGTAATCTATTAGATTCGGAAGAAATTAATACTATCATTAATGAACTCGAGACATTGCCTTACCAGAATGTAGTAGAAGCAGTCGAGTATGGTCAACCCTCGATCTATTGCAATGGGACTTTGATGCTCTATATATTGTCCTTACCTAAAATTAACCCGAAAACCTTTCACCTTGTGACTGCCCGTGCGGCAATTAGGGAAACACGACAAATTAACTTAGAGTTCTCAAAATTCCTCATAACACATGACGAAACTTACGGACTGAACGGACATTGTTTAAACATTGGAAATAGCTCTGTGTGTCGAGATAGTGACTTGAAGAAATTAAGAGAAGACTCCTGTATACCTAGGATACTTAAGGGCGGCGATGCCCTTTGTGACTATAAGACAAATACTGACGAAATAATTGAAATGATTAGCGAGAATACGATATTTTTATCGAACTTTAATGGAACCGTATTAAATAAAAATTCATCTATTCCTTTAGAAGGTACCTACCTTATACAGATGTCTAACGAAACTTTGCAAATCAAAGACAAAACGTATCGTAGCAGGGTTGCTACCATCCCACAAGCGCTGCCACCCGCGCTGGTCAACGTTACTCGCAAAAGGACAATTCCCAATTTGGAGCTTGTGCATCGTCTCAGTGCCAAGAATATTGAGCTGATTATTATTACATAAAAGCCTTAATTCCTCTATATTCACAGAGATCCTTATAATCATAATGGTCGTGGGTGTCGTTTACCTATTTTGGAGAAAGATTTACGGAAAAGTCAACATACCAGAACTTCGCCTATCATTCCGTCGAAGACCAGTTCCAGTACCGAGGTCAACCTCAGAAGTCAATGACACCAGCGGAAGCCCAGTTCATTGCCCCCATTCAACAAGCAATCTGCGGGACGCAGATATTTAAGAGGGCGGCAGTTATGACGATCACGCATCTACCTGATTATAAAAAAGTGCATACGTTGCACACGAGCCACGATCATCGGCAGTCGTTCCCACCGGGAAATATGAGGCGAGCAAATGCATGGGAACTGCATTTAGCATACGCAGCATTTAGGGAATTATATGTTTATAAGAATTATAAGTTTCTTCTATGTTAATTGAAATTAGCTTCGGCACTTGTATTCTTACCGCCGAGCGGAATAAAACACATTTTAAAACCGATACAACTTGTTTCTTTGGACCAGTGTCGAGGTCCGTAAACATATATTTTTTTCATATACTAGGATATAAAATCCTTTACTACAATTAAGATTCATCCAGTATTCAGCAGCTATATAATGTTCAATAGTGACTCGGACCACGAAGCTATACAGCAACATCAGCAACATCAAACTCTCACCACCCACCATAATTTCGTTTGTTTGGAACTGGCTGTAACAAACACACTGGACAACCAAAATAAAAAAGCAAAACATCAAGAGGCAGATACCGACGGCGAATATATTCAGAACCAGAACTCACCACAGTGACTAAGGACACATCTTCAATGGACCAATGTGATTTTTGAGCACAGGCAGCAGTAACTACTAGACAGTCCGGACCGAACTTCAGTGTGAAAACTTAATGTTGCACTATTCCATCCAATAACAACCAATTCCAGAAGAAACTACAGTAAATAAACCTAAACCTATCGCCTTAAAGATTATACCTACTGTTTGGGAAAAAATTACCAGTGGCAAACACAATTGTCTTCAGCAATGGAGAAGCAAAACCCACACTGGACAAATTTGAAGCATTTTCAGTGTTCCCTGATGAGTTCAAGAATCTATTCAATAAACTCTGACGTCTAACTTGGGTAGAACTACGTTCAGCAACACCAATCCTCCAAGAAGAAAGTTAAATTTATTTTATGAATAAGAAAGCAAACCAAAACAAAATTCCCGTATTACTTACATTTTATAAGGATTAGCCTTCTATCGAACTTTAAAAAATAATAAATTTATTCACATTGTAGGGATTACGCGTTATTATTATGGTTGAAAGATAACTGTGAACAAACTGGTCTTTGCTTTTTTAAAATTGTTGTTTCTGTTGCTTTAAAGGTAGGTGTTAATTAAATAGAATATAACTAAGAGTTAGGAAACACTTCATTACAATAAGATAATTTAATAATAGTTAACATGATAGTTTTATTGAGACTTGCTTCAAAGGGCGATAGCATATACGAAGTTCCAGCACTACAGCTGCAGAAAAAGGCAGGTGAGAAAACTCCTGGATCAAACAAATGAGCGATATGTACCTACATTTAATTGGCCTCAGGCGTGGAAAAATCTAGAATCGGAAAACCTGTCGACGTTTTCGGTACGTCAACCTGGCGAAAACCACACGTGGAGCCTTACAGGATAAGTGCAGAAATTTGTGATCCAGATCACAATAGTCGTTTAATTAATTCCCATCTAAAGACTTTCCAAGTTTATCTTTATAATATATTATCGTATACAAATGTACGAGTACACTTTGCAACGAGTTTTAATAAAACAGAAGATATTGTATTTGCATATAACATATATTATTATAAAAAAGCATTCATTTTTATGTTACATAGATAGAAAAAAACATCTTTAGAAGACATTTTATATATTTAATTAAAGTGTACATATAATTTCTTTATAAGTAAAAAAAAATAATAATAATACAATTTGAGTTTGATCGAACTTTTACATTTATAATGTTTATACTTTTATTATTTATCTGTATCACTAGCTAATAAATTCATCAGCTTGCAAAGACAAAATAAGTTTACAAAAAATTCACAATACAACAAAAATATATTTTAAACTATAGGTACCTACATACTTTAACATAAATTTAATTTCAAATAAATTTTTCTAAAAAAAAAAATACTATTTTTGATTTAAAAAATACATATACACAAATGCACCTTACTCATTATACTTTTTTGCGTGAAGAGAAGAAGGAAGAAAGCTTATCTAAATGCTTTCTCCGACCGTCGTCGATTGGAACAGATTTATATATAATAGTTCAGCCAAAACGTTCTCAGTCTGGAACAAAGGAACAAAAAAAGACAATTTGGAAATGTACATATCTATTCAAAAACAAAACAAAAAAAATGAAACAAAACACAATTGAATTGATCATTATTAATTATATATCTTAATTATGTCTGAATTCAATTATAATATTGGTCTGATTTCAGAATTTTTTAAGGGGAGACTTACAATAAGACGACAGTTTAAAACATTAAATACGAGACAAAAGCAATTTAAATTTATTTATTTATTCATTTATATGCACATATGCGTAATACTTAGATTTTTGTATAATAATATTTAAAACTAAGTGTACAAGCCTATAAATGTTTCTACACATAATTCTTGGCTTGGTAACGAGAGCTGCTGTGTGAACGATTGATTTTAATGATTCACCAGACTAAATACGATTATCATTTTGAAAGCACATTTTTTCAAATAATTAAACTGTAAAGTGCTCGTTACTTTTTATGTATAAAAGGGCGAAGCAAATTAGAATTTTTGGCAGTTTGTTTAATAAACTCAGCGTGATAACAGACAACGAAAAATTGGAGTATCGGGTTTTTTTTATTTTACAACAAATTGTTTTTTGCTCAGCTCACCGTAGACAGGCTGAACAATCCTTTGGTCGCCTGGATATTTATCGTTACATTTATTTAAGTACAAAATAAAAGAAATGCAAATTAGCTAAAGAAAATTTAATTTATATTAAAGAAGACGTAGACAAGACATGTTATGCAAGTTAACGCCACAAAATAAAGTTAAGAAAAGTTTAAACAGAACTTTGGATTTAGTGTTTATTAACAATGATTTAAAGTATTCCTTAAAAATTTATAATTTTCGTCTTTTAAATAACTCTATTCAAAATAAGGCTATTTCTATCTCTTTTTAAACCTATAATTATGCTTCTGAATCACTTTGTAATGTATTGTAATGTATGACCCTTATTTAAAATAAATCCTTACAAACTGGCGTTTCTCTTAAAGAATGAAAAATATCTTATATAGATCCCTTTTATAAAGTGGTTTTAAACACTTGGTGAAGAACTATAGACCATATATACATATATAGTATAGTATATAGTAGTATCTGAAGGCAACTTACTTTTAGGTTTCTTGAAACGGAACTCTAAAGATTTTAAGGATGCCTATACGTTGAACCTTATTTATGTCTATAGTTCTACCGGTTTTAGAATATTGTTGCATCTGGTCTCCATTTTTAGAAAATAAAATTTTGAGAATCGAAAGAATTCAAAAACGATTCACTCTTTACGCACTACGCAAATTAAATTGGGTTGGGTCTTTACCTGATTATAAATCAAGGAGTTCTTTTATTGACTTAAAAACGCTTAAACGTCGCAGGCAAGTCCAATGTATTTTGTTCATTTAAAATATTATTGATAACAGAATAACCTATTTTGAACTACATACTATACTTTCATTAATTTTAATCTATGTTCCATTACGAGTTTTTCGCAACAGAAATGAGTTATTTTATCCTCCTCTTCATAGAACTAATTATGGCCTAAATGAACCAATAACACATTCTCTAAATCTATTTAATATGGTTTATAATAAAATTGACAGCAGATCTTCGAATCAATTGATGAAATAAATAAATAAATAAAATAAACAAAAGTTTTATCATGTGACCCCCGGCATGATCTTCTTCAACAAAGAACATCAACAACAACGAAGTATACCAAATATATTGCACACGCTCGTTTCAGACGCCAGATCAGAAATACTGTAGGAACAGCAAGCTGCAACCGAGAACGTCAACCTGTGGGACATCGATACCTCATTTATCAATTGTGCTTATGTAAAAAAAAAAGTACCAAAATGGGGAAATCTGTTCCATTTTTCCATTTCACTGTCATTATCAAATCAGCTGTTTGTGGATAAGTATCAAAGAAAATAATAAATAATAAATAATAAATACAAAATAATGGAACCTCCGAAAGCTAAACGAATCCGTACAGCCAATTGGGATTCGTCCGATACAATAAGTATTATAAGCTGAACAAATCTTTGAATATAATTAATATAACTTTTAAGATACTCCTCCGAAAACTTGTGGAAGACAAAATATCAACAATAGAAAATAAGAATGTTGACACTAACACATCTAGAAAGAAGAAGGATGCTTGGAGAGATATTATACCAATAAGTAAAAACAATAAAATAATGGGCAATGTTTCTTCTTATTTATATTTTGTAATGATTTCAGTTTCAACAATATTAGCGCAACAATGAGGGAAACATCTCAACTGCAAGCACAATGGCGACGCACAAAACTGAATGCCAAAGCAGACAATTCCGCGTATAAAAGAAGCTTAAAAGCAACAGGGAGTGGCCCACCCCCAAAATCACCTGACCAGGAACAAAAAGAACTAATGGCACTAATACCCCATGAATTTGAAGAAGATCAAAATCAATGATTGCGATACTGAGGTTTGTAACACAAGATAAATACTTGCTTACATATATGTGCTTATACAAAGTAAACAAATTATTTTGTCTACGTAGGTGGTAAAAGAAAAATTACCCTGCACATCAGAGCATAACCGCTTTGAAAGAATGTGAAGAAGAATTTGAAAATATTTTATTTCTGGAGGATGAATGGCCAAGAATGTATGCCCCATCACCACCATAATCACCACCTTTACAACCACCTCCACCTTTACGTTCATCTCCTCCTTTGGATTCTTCAAAAAAGAAATCGAAGGTAGTTTATTACGGGTATTCTAATTTATCAAACATAATTGTATTTTCATTATTTATCACCTATAGATTAACTACAAAGAAGACGAACTCCTCAAAAAGGAATTGTTTTATTCGGCCATGGAAAATAGAAGAGCAGAGAAAACTTTCATGCAGCTGGAGCACGAGGAAAAAATAAAGACAATTTTGATGGAGCGGAACGAAAAATTAAAAACTTTTCGGATGGAGCACTCGGAAAAAGAAAAGATGCTAAAACTCGAAAGAAGGCACAAGGAAGAAATACACCAACTGAAAATGGGGAGGCTGGAGGAAGAACATTAGTTTTTAGTTTTGATGTGATACTTAATTTTAGTTATGTAGTAATTTTTGTTAATTTATTAGTTCCTTCCTCTTTCCTAAAATAATTTTAATTAACTGTTGTATTTTTGTTTTGTTATATTTTGTTTGTTTCATGAATTTTTTTTATGAATGGTCTAAGTTTACTTTTTTTTTTGTGTTTTCTAATAAAAATGTTGTTGAAAAAGATATGCGTATACCACTTTATTTTTACTTGTGACTAAAGGTACTGAAGAGCAAGTTTTCAAGTCGTAGAAAAAATAGTGAAATAGCAATTTAAGTAACGACTTTAATAATTTTTTTTTTATTTTCATCCTTGTTTTCATACAATTTATACGTACGATTGTATTTTATTTATTAATTACTCGTTAAAAAAATTGCTCAATAAATACACGTCGTGTAAGATTTTGGGTGTTTTGCGGTTGCAAAGCAACAAACGAATCTGGTTGATTGTTGTCGTTAACATCATCATCTGCTTGAAAAAAATATTATTAAGGTTTTTAATTTTGTTTAGTTTTAGACCTGTGGGTGGGAGAGCATCCTTGAAATCAATTGTCAAGTTATGCAGAACTGCTAACGCTATTATTGTTGTTTTCACGTTTTCCAATGAGCACCTTATACCTGTCAAAAGAATTCGGAATCTTCCCCAAATCTTTATTTAATCCTGCTTTCCCTAAAAATTCGCGAGTCGTGAGTGCTGCCCCTTCAGCGGCAAACAATGTCATTGATTTTTAGGGATCTATTGATATAGTATTGCCCTGGTGACCACTAACTTTAGGGATCCTTATATGGGTACAGTCAATGTCCCCAACAACCCTTCGAAATCTACATATTTCAAAGAACTTGTTCATAGTTCTAAGTTGGTCCGAAAAAGAAGTTGGCATTTTTACATGCAAGGACCTTTTGGAAGCCAATGCTCTTGTTACTCGCTTACAAATTTGGCAAAGCGTAGGTTGGCTGAATCCATGGATGTCTCCTCCATCGTCTTTAATCTATAAACAAAAAACTTATTAAGTTCTGTATTTTTAGCTGTACAAAATTATTTTTCCTGCACTTTGATATCTCGAAATTTTTAGGCTGAAATCTCGGATTTCGAATTGGTGAGATCAGTAGTATAAAGATACCTCATTCCGTCCCCAATATCGTATTGCAGCCATTACCTGAAGATCTACGGGGATGTGGCCTCCTCTATTATAGCTGCTGAGGTCGGACAATTTCAAAAAAAATTTGTATATTTTCCTTTGAAAATCTATATTTTTTTAATTCTTCATTTCTTAGACTTATTGATGGATTAAACCTTTTTTGTACACTTTCCTCCTGCTCCGAGTTGAAATAACTCGATTAAAAGCATTTAAAATTTAAATCATTTAAAAATGAGGTAAATTGGAAGGGCATTTTTATTATTTTTTAATTTCAATTATTCAAAACAAATTATGGACATAAATGAAAGTTACATTTCGTCACAATAATTTCCTTATGTAGGCTCTATTCAACCCCTAAACGCTTTTAGCTTATTATGGCACTATGTAACGTTGCATAAGTTTTATAAATATCATTTTCACGTTTAGAGGCATTATAAGGAGTACAGAACTTCATGTAGGCGTTTTTAAATAAGACTGATAATGTATAAAGGGAAACAAAAAAAAAATATTAACCCATTTTTGTAATGCCGGTGGAAGGGTATACGTTAAAATAAGTAGAACATGCATGTGCATTGACGCTGCAAATCGCTGAGTGCAGCGAAGTTTAGTTAGTAGTAGTACATAGCCAACGCTCGAGGAAGGCACACATAATAAAGAAATATTTAAATTGTTGGAAGTGTTTCATCTATAACCAAAAGTTTTAATAAAAAGAGTACGTAAATACTAATAAAAATAGCATAACAAACCTGTATAGACAACACCCCGTCTTAAAAAACAGAAGTGGGGTTAAGAAAATCCACCCCATCGCCAAAAAAAATAATATAATATAAGTTCGCACTCCACTCCACTTGAAGAAGTGTTAGACGAACGGCGGCGGTAAGAAATTGTAACAAAGAGTATACGTATGTCAACCAAGCAAACAATCTTGAAGACATAAACATCATACTTTATGTCCAAACGATGTGCATTTAAGCAAATGACCGCTTGAGCATTGGAATGCCATTACAAAATGTGCATTATTTCCAGTTACAAAAAACCCCTTGCACAGAATAACAGAAATACTTCGATCAACAAATCAATCCACATACGGTAGTTGGACGAAGCAGTTCATAGTTTTGGAATATAATTTTTTTTAAATAAATCTTTATATCAACCGGGATCCTCACACGCTCAATAATAGTTGAAAAAAAAAACAAGTAAACTCAGTGCAGTGAGATCCAGCTAAAAAAAAAACATTAACGAGCCAAATATCTTGAAAGACATGAAAAAGTGCAACAGCAAAAGTATCAAAAGATCAATCAAACGGAGAAAATTCATTAAGTATCCCGCATCAGGAGAATAGACAAATTTCATCAAGTATTCCACATAAGGAGAACGAGATTAATATATTTGTTAGAATAAGTGATAATTATTAAAAAAAAAAAAAATTGCATATTAAATTATTTAAATGGATCAAAAAAGTTTGTGATCTTATCACACAAGCAATTTCCACAAACAACGTGGTGTACGAAAGACTTTAACAAACTTGGTATTACACCAGACGTTACTGAATTATCCACACAATTAATAAATTCTTCTTATTGATGGCACAGCCGCATCATATGTAAGCTGACTTGATGACGCAATAATAGCATACCTAGGCTTTACGTATGCTGATCAAAGATTAATCAACACGTTAAGGCAAGCAATGTATGTTCTTAGACAGGGTTCACTTTCAGTATTGCAATACTACGAGAAAATGAATAAATCACTTACCCTATTGACAAATAAAATCATTATGGCACATCGCACCTGTAGTTCAAAAGTGACAACTCATAAAAAGCAAATTTTGAGTTATTATCAAAAAAATTGCCCAGACGCTCAACCAACATAATTATTAAAAGTTCATTTAACTACCTATATTCAATATTTTTTTCCACCAGATGACACTATGTCATTTTAAATGTTTCAAATAAGGTCAAACTACCTTTGACAAAAGTGACACATTTTTAGTTGTTGCCTGTCCTCTTAGCGAACTGTTGTGCCAAGATAAAATCAAAAGTGCCTTATTTTGAGTTGTGTCATTTATGTGTTTAAAAGTTTAAAATTTCAGTGTTATAATTTGAGTTAGAACACTTTTGTTGATTTCTGGGTGAAGAAAATTTTGTTTTATTTTGAGTTAAGCCACTTTAGTTGACGGAGGTAAATATGAATGCTTTGTTTTATTTTGAGTTATGTCACTATTGAAGAATGTACGATTAAGATTTAGAGTTGTGTCTCTTTAGATGATTAATTAAAAATTTTAGTTTTTTAAATCATGCCTTTTTTGATACTTTTTTCGACTGTATTTTGAGTTATGACACTTTTGTTGTTTGAATTTTATAAATACATTTTTTTCAGTAATTAAAGGAGATTAACAATGCATTTAATGAGTCGTGCCCGATTTATGGTGCTAATGGCAACCCACAATTTACAAGCAAATTCATATGGAATATATCCCAAGCCTAACGATGATGATTTGCTCCAAAATCAAGACAAACAGCAAACAATCGACCTACCCGATTTCACAATAAATCCTGATGAAAACAATGATGAAGGTAATGTTTTGCGCAATTTAGATAACCACATGATGCAAACGGCATCCGAAAACTCACAAATGGATACATGGCAATTAATTCGTTGAGCGAAGGTTCGATCCAAACTCCAGAAAGCCAGCACACCGAATTCTATAATTCAACCGCGGCTCAAGATTTTACCGACCAGCCCAGTACATCAAATGTTGAAAGAAATAATTTGTATGAAATTTCATATGACTCAGAGTGCCCCACACAGATTCGTTTAACTAAGCTTAAGCAGGGAAACTACACCATTTCTCGTACAGATAGCGATGAAAGTGATTTAGATCAGAGTCTGTCAGAGATTTCATTCACTCTATTCCTAGAGTAGAATCACACTATTTGAGGGCTCGAACTTCACGCGAATTTATTGAGAGTGGAAAAAGTCTTGCAGATCTTTACCATGACTATAAAAAAATCGAGAGGAACCTCAGCTTCCATTTGCTCAACCTTCCATGTTTAATCGCATATTTCGAGGAGAATTTAACATCTCGTTTTATATCCCAAAGAAAGATCAATGCGATTCCTGTGAGTCATTTAAAAATGCAGATGAAGAAGGAAAAAAATAGTTGCTTGAGTTTAACAGTACCCACCAAAAAGCTATCTCATAAAGAAAAGGACGATGATAAAAAAATACAGAATGGTACGCACGAGTTATGTTACCATCCAGTCTCATAACCGAACCCACATATATCAATCCAATTCTAAGAAGATAAATTCCAAACATTTCGCAATTCATCAGAATATTATTTGTCTGGAGTTTGCTCCCACACAAACCATATTTTGCTGATGATACGAAATGACCAGTATCGATCTAACAACCAAACAATACAGTGTGTTTTATTTATTTTTTCTGAAAGTTACTACAAAGTATTCTAGTCACGTTGCTGTGTATGACCTACAGGCAGTTATGTCATTAAAAAGAGGACTTGTTTCTTCATTTTATTATAAATTCACCATAAGTGACTTGAACCTTAAATCTGTTGAGTGTTGAGGAAAAAAAAATAAATCTACTCCCTACTTCGCACTATTGTAAAATTCATTGTATCTACTTCACTTTAGAATTTTGTTATTTAATTCACTTTGTTATGTAACAACTCATCAAATTCTAATAAACTTCACACCTACACTCTATAATTCTATTATTTTTGTGAATTCAACAGATTCTTTTTATGAACTGTTTATATCTTGTATCTTGCATACTGTAATATGAATTTGCAAGACGCCAACTTCTTTGGCGTCCCTACATAGTTTTAAGATTCAGATTAAATTAAGCTGTCTACTTGAGTGGTCATACACTGTTTGTACATTTGCATTTTATTTGTATTGATTGTACGAGTATTTTTATATTATTAATAAATTAACGAATAAAGTAATCATAATACCAGCACATTCCTATGCCCAGCACCTTACACTCTATTACACTCCTGCACACTTCCATTTATTATAAGTCAGCATAATATTATTAAGCCAATAATTTGTATAACATTACAAGCAAATCCATTATTTGCTTTCCAAACTAAAATAGCGTTAAGTTACATTTGTTCAATAATAAATGTGCAAACAAATCAATTATTTGCTTTGCAAGCTAAAATATCATTAAGTTGAAATTATTGAATAAAATGATTCAGTTATAAACTCAACAGAAAGGACTAAACATCTTTTATTCACTCATATAGCTTGAAATGGTAAATGGAAAGGCGTCATCATTCTGGATTTGGTCGTGCTGTAGGACAGATCGCTACTCAGAAGGGGCGTCGGAAGGAGTTGAACAATGCTTGATTATGAAATTATTCAAAAAAAAAAATATGTTCAGTCTTTCACAATAATACATTTAACGACAAAAAATATAATAATTATAATACAAATCAAAGAAATGATAGAAATTATAAAAAACGAATTAGGAAATTCAAATTACTATGAAAACTTAATGCAGTCAGTCAAACGTACGCCCGAAGATGGATGAAGGAATATCCGAAACGCGTCGCGCAATAACAAATATATAAAAAGTTGTGAAAGTTATCACAATGCATTAATATACGCCCAGCCAATGCATTGCCACGCGTTTATACATAATTCGCTGACCTGACAAATCATGTTAGAACCTGCTGCCCATTCCCACGATCGCTGAATATCACATAACAGTGCATGGAGGTAAATGCACCGGAACATTGAAGGTCGCTGACGCAGCATATCACCGTGGGATAGCTTCTAAGTTAGGGAATTAGTTTTAAGTCTTCAATCTTATCGTGACCACAGAACTGTATAGTAAATCAAATAAATACTTGTTAAATAAATTACCGTTGACATATTGAAATACTGTTTCATTTTTAAGTAAGTCGAACCGTTGGGCCAACCCCTCGGGGGTTGGCGTTCGCATTTTTGGAATCCTCTTAAAGGATTTCCTTAACTTGAAACTAATTGTTTTTTAAAATAATAAATATAAATTTAAAAATTTTATTATTTTGTTTTTATTTTTGTTTTGTATATTAATTTAAATACACCACAACCGGAGACAACCACACTATGTACTATGAATTTCAATAACAAAGGTCAGAACTTTTATAAAACAGTAATCAAAACTATAGAAACCAAAATGAACAAAATTATAGGCAACCAAAGAGAAGTAGAAATTTTTTTAATAAAAATCGTAACCCATTTGCTACACAAATTTAAAAAAAATGATCCAGAACAAATGGAAGTAGATCACCTTTCTCAAAATACAGCAAATTTTCAAACACTTGCCTCAAGATGTTCATACTCTTAATGAAAATCTTAGATTTTTAGTACACACAGAAGCAGGTGCATCTTTATTGAAAGTAAATATACATATTTCCAAGAGATTATTAAAGTAAATCAAATAAATTTTAAAATAATTTTATCATTACCAATCGAATTTTATAAAAAAGAATCAACTATGGAATTCTAAAATACTCCAATTACCAATAATTCATTTGCACATGTCACATAGTTTTCAGATCCATAATATTGACGAGATAAATAATCAGGTAGAAAATACAGACGATCAAAACAATTACGCACCAACAGAACCCACAAATCTCGGTGATCTTCAAAACTGTATACCCAGCAATTAGACGAATGCTATGACAACCCTAATGAAAATCTCTTAAACAATACTGATTTCGACGAAGAAATAAATTTTCAGCGTCTTGCCTCAATAAACCAATATACTTAGACATTAACAAACACGGACATTCTCTTCCATACATTCATATATCTTCACCCTTTGGGAAAAACCTGAAATTCTTAATAGACACAGGGGCTTCCTCTTCATTTATTAATCCCGAATACGTTCATCCAGACGATGTTAAAACAACTACACCCACAGTAATTACTACTATCTTTAAAAAACACAGTATAAAGAAACAAGTAGAATTTCCCATTTTCCTAGAATTTCAACAGTCTGGTGAATTTAAATTTCTTATATATAAATTCCATGGCTACTTTAATGGACTTTTAGGACTTCAATTGATTTACCTAATAAAACATTAGTAACAGCAAATTCGAAAATTCCACTTTTCTATAAACCCAATTTCATGTCCCAAAAATTTTAAATTCCTGCACATTCTAGCTTAGTCGTTAAACTTGGATGGATGTGGAATGTCCAATAAACAATTATGGAGCTTCATAATTTTATAGTTAAGTAGGGATAGAATTTAAGGTATAAATAGCTTAGTAAAATTTAAAGAAGTCGTCTGTTGACTAGTAAGAATTGTGCTCAAAATATAGTCACGAAATAAAGTTAATAATCGTAATAAAAGTATTTCCTTAAAGAAACCAGAAGATCCATCCAGCAGAAAGAAAGGTAAACTAATGTTCTAATCTTCAGATTTGGTAGCATGAGGTTCCGAGGGACCTTCATTTAAGCCCTTGAGGCTGGGTAGTTTGGGCCGCCTCGGCCGGACAAAAAAAAGGGGAACTCCAACCGCGAGGTAGGGTTTTTCACCACTCTAGAATCTTCTAATTCCATTCCCACTCATACATAGTATGAGTAATTCTCTTTCTCCAAGATTTTGCCAAATGCCACGTTTCCCCCAAGGAAGATAACACTCGAGGAGTACCGGCGGAGGAACGCTATTCCACTGAAGGAACACCTAAAACGCGATCCCACAGCAGCCCCCAGACCCAGGGAACCCCCAACACTAAAGGGAAAGGAACCCACACCCGGACCAACACCAAAAGGACGACCCCGAGCGGGGAGAAGGTTCGGGTCCGACAGGAACATGGAAACCTGTACCGGTTAGCCTCTATCAGCACCGGGGCGGAGAAGCGGACATTCCTGAAGAAAGCTTCCTCCATACAAAGGCAGGAATTCCAGTTCCGGGAAAGGAAATGGAGGCAGCAATGGGCGCTAGACTCTTCGAGTAAACCAATAACAATTAACCAATAAAAACTAAGCAAGGTATTAATTATATCCGTTGCCTTTTAATTTTTGGTCGCCGGGTTCATACCCAATATATATGTGAAGAGAAGGTGAAAATGAAAAAAAAAAAAAACAACTCGATAGAGAAGAGAAAGACAACAGCCTAGCTGGCAGCAGTTATGTTCACCTTTATATACCCGGCAGTTTAAAAGAAGACAGCGTCGCGTAAAGTCATTTGTCATTTTGTCAATTCGTTTTTTTTAAAGAAATTAACTTTTATATACTAACCTAATACTTATGTTTAATATTCTAATTAAACTCAATTAATTAGTGAATAAATAAAGTTTTATTTAAACGTTAAAGATATTCTTTACATATATGCACCGGGAAGAATACTCAATTCTGAGATAGGGTTGTTCCTCCCATGGTCGAAGGTTTCAAAACCACATTCAGTATTGGGAAGTAAAGTCCGCCATAATCAAGCTCTAGCTGCTCGCAGTTCCAAAATGGAAGTAGATCACCTTTCTCAAAATACAGCAAATTTTCAAACACTTGCCTCAAGATGTTCATACTCTTAATGAAAATCTTAGATTTTTAGTACACACAGAAGCAGGTGCATCTTTATTGAAAGTAAATATACATATTTCCAAGAGATTATTAAAGTAAATCAAATAAATTTTAAAATAATTTTATCATTACCAATCGAATTTTATAAAAAAGAATCAACTATGGAATTCTAAAATACTCCAATTACCAATAATTCATTTGCACATGTCACATAGTTTTCAGATCCATAATATTGACGAGATAAATAATCAGGTAGAAAATACAGACGATCAAAACAATTACGCACCAACAGAACCCACAAATCTCGGTGATCTTCAAAACTGTATACCCAGCAATTAGACGAATGCTATGACAACCCTAATGAAAATCTCTTAAACAATACTGATTTCGACGAAGAAATAAATTTTCAGCGTCTTGCCTCAATAAACCAATATACTTAGACATTAACAAACACGGACATTCTCTTCCATACATTCATATATCTTCACCCTTTGGGAAAAACCTGAAATTCTTAATAGACACTAGGGTGGGTCAAAAAATTATTTTTTGGAATTGAGGGTTCTAATAGCACTAAAAAGTGGCCATCTGGTATCCATAGCACATATGCAAAATATTTTTGAAATCGGTTGATCTTATCTGCCTCCAATTTATCTTTAAAGTTTTGACTTTTTCAACTTATTTACCATGATTGATTTTTTTGTTTTTCAAATTTTTAAATGAGGTGGCTTTGACTTTCTGTTGGGCTCATTTCGTTATTTGAACTTTATTTAAAAAAAATCAAAGTAGGCCGTTACCCAAATTAAAAAAAAAAACACAGTAACATGGCATTCAGTTAAAAAGTTCTTCATCTTCAGTGTAGTCCCAAAATTGAAGCTAAGTTTATATTAAAGTTGTGATTGTGATTGCTTTTAAAATTTCTTTGAATTAAATCTGTCGTAATGGAACGTACTAGAAAGGCTTTCAAATGTCCTATATTTGGCAATACTTGTGATTTTAAGACTAATGTACTCCCCACTTACGAAGAGGTAATGAAATGTTATGAATGGAACAGGCACAATTTTAAAATTAATAAAAAGGAACCAACGTTTAAGGAAATAAGTGATATAGTGTGTAAAAAAATCGAATTTGTTTGGAAACAGGCATCACTACCGGTTGTTTCAACTACGAGATCATTACAAATGATAAAATCTTATCATGGTAAGTGTAAACAACTTCTTAAGTTCCATCCCAATATTCCAAAAAAGAAGCTAGAGGAATTTGTTTCTGCTAGCAAAGTTTTATTTGACATTTCATCTTGTAAATGCTCTGATTTTTCGAAATGCAACTGTCCAAAAGAGAGAAAGGTACCACTGAATGAAAGAAGTTTTCTGTGTGATCAAAGAACGACAAGGAAAATGATAATTGGGAACACAGATGTACTCGCTACAAAAACTAATCTGAAAAGTCTGAAAAGAAAAATGGATAGAGAAACATCAGGAACATGCCTTGCAAAAACGTCTAAAAGTGTTTCTGCTTCTGTTCTTTACAATAGTCCAACAGAAGCACCATCGGATTCATGTGAAAATTCGGATAGTGAAGATATTTTTACAGTTGACCACTCAAAAGAAAAGGAAAAAAAACAGCAATCCGTAACACTGAATTACTCCGCGTTATCTCAAACCTGCGACCGATATGGGGTATCAGACAGAGCGGCTGCTGCCATTTCTTCTGTAATCTTACAGGAATCTAAATTACCCATTATTGACAAAAATAAACTAAGAAGGGAGCGAAAAAAGGCAAGAGAAAGTGTTCAAAACAAAAAATCTGTTTCTGAGATCAGTGCTTTGTATTTCGACGGTCGAAAGGACAAAACTTTAGTCAACCGGAAAAGAAATGGGAAGTATTACCGCGAACAAGTGATCGAAGAACATATTTCACTAATAAGCGAACCAGAGTCAAAATACTTAGGTTACATTGCTCCAACATCAGGTACTGCTAAATGTGTTGAACAAGAGTTGTTTAACTATTTCCTGACAGAAAACATATCATCCGAAAATTTAGTAGCTATTGGATGTGATGGTACCAATGTCAATGTTGGGAAATTTGGAGGGATCATGCGTCTGTTGGAAAAAAGATTAAAAAGACCATTGCAATGGATAGTTTGCATATTGCATATGAATGAGCTGCCATTCCGTCATTTATTTGCCCATATTGATGGGGTTACTTCGGGACCAAGAACATTTTCAGGAGTGATTGGAAAGAATCTGGAAAATTGCGAAGAAACATCTATCGTTAAATTTAAGAGCATTCCTGGAGATTCGCTACCGATAATGGACACGAAGAAACTTAGCTCTGACCAACTTTATTTATTCAGGATCGTTTCAGCGGTTTTGACCGGCAGTTGTCCCGATGACCTAGCTGATAAATCCCCTGGAAAGATGTCCCATGCTAGGTGGCTCACTAAAGCTAATCGCATTCTTCGTCTGTATATCGGAACAGCAACTCCTACGGAAAGTTTGATATTGTTAGCAACTTACGTCGTGAAGGTGTATGCTCCAACTTGGTTCAATATCAAAAGCCAACCTACCTGCAAAGATGGAGCCAGGCATTTGTGGGGTTTAATCTCGAAAAGTCGCTATCTTTCCTTGGAATATCAGACTGTTATTGATCCTGTAATCAAACGAAACAGTTTTTTTGCGCATTCAGAAAATTTATTGTTAGCAATGTTAACTGATCCAAGAAAACATATCAGAGAATTGGCTCTGCGCCGTATTTTAAAAGCTCGCACCGAAAAACCTACTCGGTTAAGAGTATTTGAAGTCCCAAATATAAAATTGGATGCAAAAGTGTACTATGACCTCATCGATTGGCAAAAGCATATTTTTGAACCACCTATATTAAAACATATTTCAAACGATGAACTTCAATACTTTATTGCTCAGGAAGAAAACAACCAAATTGAATTTTTGCGGCTACCATGTCACACCCAGGCCGTTGAGAGGGCAGTTAAGACCGTCACAGAAGCATCAGCAACTTTATGTACAAAAGAAGCACGTGAAGGATTTATACAATCTAAGATTGTATCTCGTAAATTGATGCCGAAATTTGACAGTAAAAAAAACTTTTGTGTAAATTGATGTCAATTTAAAATTAAATATTTAAAAAGTTCCTTTTAATAAATCCAATGTGATAAAAAAAATAATTTTTGTTGCATTTTTAAGTAAAAATAATGAATTAGGAAGAGATTTACCTTATCTTGGAAATTTATTACTCAATGCTTTTTTTAATTAAGAATTGGAGGCAGAAGGACTTGTCTGATCTCAATAAAATTTTTTGTGTTCATTCACAACATCATTTCGCAACTTTTTACCACTATTAGAATCGAAAACTATGAACAAAAAATTTTATCATACAAATGTGACCCACCCTAATAGACACAGGGGCTTCCTCTTCATTTATTAATCCCGAATACGTTCATCCAGACGATGTTAAAACAACTACACCCACAGTAATTACTACTATCTTTAAAAAACACAGTATAAAGAAACAAGTAGAATTTCCCATTTTCCTAGAATTTCAACAGTCTGGTGAATTTAAATTTCTTATATATAAATTCCATGGCTACTTTAATGGACTTTTAGGACTTCAATTGATTTACCTAATAAAACATTAGTAACAGCAAATTCGAAAATTCCACTTTTCTATAAACCCAATTTCATGTCCCAAAAATTTTAAATTCCTGCACATTCTAGCTTAGTCGTTAAACTTGGATGGATGTGGAATGTCCAATAAACAATTATGGAGCTTCATAATTTTATAGTTAAGTAGGGATAGAATTTAAGGTATAAATAGCTTAGTAAAATTTAAAGAAGTCGTCTGTTGACTAGTAAGAATTGTGCTCAAAATATAGTCACGAAATAAAGTTAATAATCGTAATAAAAGTATTTCCTTAAAGAAACCAGAAGATCCATCCAGCAGAAAGAAAGGTAAACTAATGTTCTAATCTTCAGATTTGGTAGCATGAGGTTCCGAGGGACCTTCATTTAAGCCCTTGAGGCTGGGTAGTTTGGGCCGCCTCGGCCGGACAAAAAAAAGGGGAACTCCAACCGCGAGGTAGGGTTTTTCACCACTCTAGAATCTTCTAATTCCATTCCCACTCATACATAGTATGAGTAATTCTCTTTCTCCAAGATTTTGCCAAATGCCACGTTTCCCCCAAGGAAGATAACACTCGAGGAGTACCGGCGGAGGAACGCTATTCCACTGAAGGAACACCTAAAACGCGATCCCACAGCAGCCCCCAGACCCAGGGAACCCCCAACACTAAAGGGAAAGGAACCCACACCCGGACCAACACCAAAAGGACGACCCCGAGCGGGGAGAAGGTTCGGGTCCGACAGGAACATGGAAACCTGTACCGGTTAGCCTCTATCAGCACCGGGGCGGAGAAGCGGACATTCCTGAAGAAAGCTTCCTCCATACAAAGGCAGGAATTCCAGTTCCGGGAAAGGAAATGGAGGCAGCAATGGGCGCTAGACTCTTCGAGTAAACCAATAACAATTAACCAATAAAAACTAAGCAAGGTATTAATTATATCCGTTGCCTTTTAATTTTTGGTCGCCGGGTTCATACCCAATATATATGTGAAGAGAAGGTGAAAATGAAAAAAAAAAAAAAAAACAACTCGATAGAGAAGAGAAAGACAACAGCCTAGCTGGCAGCAGTTATGTTCACCTTTATATACCCGGCAGTTTAAAAGAAGACAGCGTCGCGTAAAGTCATTTGTCATTTTGTCAATTCGTTTTTTTTTAAAGAAATTAACTTTTATATACTAACCTAATACTTATGTTTAATATTCTAATTAAACTCAATTAATTAGTGAATAAATAAAGTTTTATTTAAACGTTAAAGATATTCTTTACATATATGCACCGGGAAGAATACTCAATTCTGAGATAGGGTTGTTCCTCCCATGGTCGAAGGTTTCAAAACCACATTCAGTATTGGGAAGTAAAGTCCGCCATAATCAAGCTCTAGCTGCTCGCAGTTCCAATTTGGATTTGGATATCGAGGTGTCACTAACCAAGACCAGACGAGAAAAGTGTTTTAAAAAAGATTTACACAACAATTCAGCGAATGAACAACTTTTAGATCACATACAAATCGAAGAAGGAATTGTAAACACTTACGAGACTCAGTTAATACTAACTTATTCTGTGCAAAATGAAATAAAAATACAACACACTAATTCACTAATTCAGGTAGATATGATGAAAGATGAAAAACACTGGAAAGTTTTATGTAAACGAACTATTAAATCAGGAACAATAGGAATTTATTCAGAATTGGAAGATGCTGAATACAATAAAGTACAAAAAGTGTTTATTGAAATGTATAGAAACGACAAAGAAGTAAAATTCTACAAGCTCTTAGTGAGCTAAAAGTTGAAGATGCTCATAGACAAATATCTTTATATCACATAGAAGAGAGTAATCACTCAGGTAAAGTAGAAACATATCAGGCCCAGTTAAAATAATTAATAATAGAAAGACTCTATTACACATAATAGATACTAAGGACATATTTTCAACAATTGGAATTGGTTGGAAGTTAATTTTCAAGCTCTACAATTAGAAAACAATACCGCATACGTAATGAAACTTTTAACATAAAATCAAAACTTGGAGCAATAGTTCCGCTAAGAAGACAAAAATGAGGACTTATAAACATTATGAGAACAGGACTAAAATGGTTGTCTGGACCAATGGATGACAATGACAAACAATATTATCGGACATATGAACACCATTCATACCAACATTCATAAAGCTATAACAAACCTTAACCAATAAATTCACATTGACGAACAATTTATGGACTCCATTAACAAATTTAAAAAGACAATAGAATCAAATAGAGAAGCTTTATCCTATGCATTTCAAAGTAGTGCTTCGAACCAAAAAGACATTATTAGACAACAACTTATTACAGACCAACTACTAAAACTACAAATATTAGAAAACAAAAGTGATGGCGTACTACACACCATCTGCAAAACAAGGCATGCTCCATCCAAGTATATTGACAGGAATGGAAATAAAGACATTAGGGATAAACTTCCATAAACTCGCAAATGCTAAAATAGGACTTTGTATGAAACTCGAGCAAGTTAGACTCATAATAGCTGTAAAACTACCAAAATACTATATTTTGACTTAGCTAAAAATTATATTATACCCATACCAAATAATGAAAAAAAAAATAGACATGGAAAATTTACAATTTATAGAAATTAGTAATGTTGAATATGAATACATTCCTGAGAATATTTATTTGAAAAATTTAAATATAAGTAATTTTTACAAAAGCAATAAAGCAAATAAAATAATAAAAATTGACGACGATACCTACTTTAATATGCAACAATTTAGAAAATGAAAATGTTATTAAACTCGCGCTGAAGATGAAATTTCAATTTTAAGATCGAAATGCATACGATATAATTATTAAATATTTTAAAACCTAAAATCCATTTTGTATTTTTTTTATATTTTTATCGATGGTTTGCAGTCAATAAGAAATTTTTTATTATTCTGTTCTTTAATCATAACGACCACATTTTCGGTGATTAAATATCGAATATAATTTATATAAACACCAATCATTTGGAAATTAACGAAAAAGAAGAAATGATTGTAGAAATAGACGAAAAATATATAAATACGAAGAAAATTCACTTTTTAAAAATTTAAAGAAAAGTAAAAATTGTATTATTACTCATTAATGGCACTCAACATACAATAATTTAACAACTATTCAAGAAATAGATGACAAAACTCTATTACTTAAAATATTACATTAACTGTTAATTATTTAATTATTTATAATAACTGTTCATTAACAATAAAAACAAATTAAATTTTGTAATAAAGAAACTATTATAGCAGATAACTATTTTCATCCATCAAACATCAAATGTTTGTAAAACCGATTGATTTTAATAAAATAATTATAATTATGTTTCCGCGAAAACCGCATGATAACCGATTTCGTGACTGGTTGTGTAACAGGATACTTTGGTCAGGATCTCAGACAGCAGATGGAGGAAAGGTGAAATATTTCCAAAAGTATTGGTTCAATCAATTTTGTCGAGAAAATGGAATTGTTATGTTGTCTTTCTCTCCACATACGTGGGGCTACAGGCTTTAGATGTACCTGTATATGCAAGAAATCATTCAAAAATGTCCTAGTAAACAATCCTGGAAAAATTATCACCATCAGTCATGTAGCATATTTTACAAACCAATCTATACGATCATTCAATGCAGTTAACATCCAGATAAAGAAAATTGTCGCAAGTCATCATCATATCCAACGTCATGAATATCTCGATTCACTGAAAGGAAAAGCTCATGGAAGACAAAGGCCAATCAACTGGATCGGGAACGCGAGAAAATGGCTAGCAGGTAACCCTGACGCTGCAGACTGAGACAAGGTGCTCAAAAACCAAGATGGTATTGTTTCCAATAACAACCAGCAGTACAAAATAAACGAGAGTCTCCTTAGAATAATTGAAGACATTTCATAAAGATAAATTGGTTTATTAACAGCACTGCCAATCAAGTAGCTTCATCCAGCAGGGCTATGCAATACCAGAGTATTATAGATGAAATCTTGCTCATCAAAGAAGAAGTCAATGAGATCATTCGTGCAAGCTAATTGGCGAAAAATGAAATGAAGTACACCAACTTCCTAGAACAAGAGGAAATCAACCGGGTCATCAACAAATTGAAACCTTACAGTATGCAAACATAGAAAAAGTATTACAATATGGTAAGCCATCGGTTTTCACCAATGTTTCTATATTGCTGTATGTCCTTTCAGTGCCTAAGGTTAGTGGACAGAATATAAATTCCTTTTGACCAGGGCATCAATTATTATCGAAGGAACTTTCTCCAAAATTTTGGTAAACCATGAAGAAACCTATTTTGGTAACACTGTTATATTGAACGAAGGAATTAAATCGTCAAAAATAGTGCAGTTCCAATCGGAATTCGTATAGCTCAGTAGTCGTGTCGGAAATTTTTTTGATGAATAAAGAATATTATACATTTATGTATTGAACAATCTGAATTTTTATTTCTATCGCTAAAATCTCAGAAGTGGATTAATGAATTTAAAAATGAGTGATCTTAACAATTTTGGGGACCTAGCGACAGCGCAGTTGAAAGGCTGGCTTAAAGCGTTGGGAAAAAAACTAGCGCCCGAAATAACGGTGTCAAAGGAAGCGAAACAAAAGGCTGATCTCTTCGCTGAACATCTCGCGAATGTTTTTAAGCTATTCGAAGCAAATACAGCTACAGATCCCTTACAGATTGTTGAACGAATGTGAAATTCCTTTTGTCACGCTCAAAGAAGTAAGAAGCATGTGTCAACATAAGTTGTCTAACAAAAAATCCCCAGGGTACGTTCTAATAACTGCTCAGATTTTGAAAGAAATGCCTTTAATAGCCTTTAAAAAACTCCAATTTATAATAAATGCATGCCTTAAACTGAGATATGTGCTACATCATTGGAAAATTGCAGAAGTCATCGTTATACCTAAACATTCCAGTGGACATCAACGCTATCATGGCCACCTTTGCTGATGATACTGCATTATTGGTGCCAGATAAATCCGTTACGAAGGCTACACAAAAACTGCAAAATGCAGTCGATAAAGTTAGTGATTGGACGCTAAAATGGCGAATCAAACTAAACGAAACAAAATCTACGCATATAAACTTTACAAACAAAAAAAAAATATTCCAATTCTTATAAACAGTACAGCAGTACCTTACTCCAATACTGCCAAATACCTTGGAATGACCTTGGATGCCTAGCTAAAATGGAAAGAGCACATCAAAAAGAAAAAAGAAGAACTAAATTTGAAGTACAGACAAATGTACTGGTTACTAGGAAAGAACTCGGACATATCTTCATAGAACAAACTAATGTTATATAAGCAAGTATTGAAACCCGTTTGGACATATGGAATTCAACTTTGGGGCTGAACAAAGAAAACAAATGCTGAACTGATCCAAAAATTCCAAAGCAAGGTCCTTCGTGGAATAATAAATGCCCCATGGTATATAAGAAATAGCAATCTGCATCGGGATCTTCAAATTGAAATGGTTACAGAAGTGGTTAAAAAACACGTTGTATCACACAATCAGCGACTGCAAAGTCATACCAACTCCGAAATGGAGATCGTCTTAAATGAACGAGACAATGTTCGGAGATTAAGAAGAATCAAGCCTCATGAGCTGATGGTCTTAAAGCAATGGGAAAGTGTTACAACTTTAAACTTCCCACAACGTGATTTTTAAATTGAGAAAGAAAAATCATTTGTCGTTATTTCATAGATTGGTCCTGATTCACCGGTGGTTTTAGTGCGGTAAGAGTCCCACACTACTTAGTGTCGATTCTTACCGAGTGGCTTTTGAAGATTTCCATCGGATAAAAAAGAAAAAAAAAAAAAAGAAAAAGGAAGCAGACGGAGTCGTTGGTTCTTTAAACTCCCGCTAAAGCAAAACCAAAAACAAAAGTTGCGTATTATTTATAATATATATATATATGTAATTGGAAAAAAAATAATGATAAATAAAAAGAAGAAAGAACAACGTGGCAGAAACGATCCGAAGTCGAAAGCTCAAACGTGTTAAATAAATGACGAAATTTGCACTATACCATTTACCAACTGCATTAAAATTTAACAAAAAGGAAGGAGAAACTTCAACTAAAAAATCAACAGTTCCAGAAATAATTCATTAATAAAAAAATTTAGAAGAAAATATTGAGCAGCCGTAAAATATAGAAAATATGGTAATAATGGCAACCATAAATATTGACCCTTTAAAACAAGTAAAGAATTTACCAAATTTTAATTGTAAGACATCCAATTTAATTATATTTATTAAAAATGTTGATTTTATAATAAGAACATTGAATTTATATAGTGAAACAACAAAGGAATTTATAGTAAATGAGATTAAATCCAAAGTGACAGAAAAGAGCCAAAACATTAAAATTTTGGCTAGTAATACGAAACATGAACATGAATTTATCAACATTTTAATTTAAGAAATATGGTAATTTGACTATATATATTTCTTCTAAATAAATAAATGTTCAATAAAACAATATTTAAATTGATGTTTGCACTCAAAAAGTTTTTTTATAGCCAATGTGAACTTCCAATGCATAATGAAAACATCTTCAATTTATTCCTTGTATGTATTACAATAAAAGTCAAAATTAACAACCATTGGGAAACAATATGTATATGAACTTTTCAAATTTAATTTGAAAGAATATGAATGCCGAATCCATATAACAATCCTAAATAACTTAGACTCTGTTTAGATTATGAGCGCGACAATAGTTTGTGGGTGAAGTTAGTGAAGGGAAGGGCCGGCAGTCATTGAGAAAATATTAAAATTGTCGTTAGCACGCACTTGTTGTTGTTGGAATTGTTTCATTTTGTGCACTTTTGGATGGGAACGACGTAAGGGAAAACACGACTTCTACATGTCTAAACAGCATCTTAACTACATACATACATATATAAAACCGACCTCTTGAAAATACTGAAGGCTTCGAGACATTGAGTGTAGTGCATTTGTTATATATTTTTAGAATTATAAGTATATGAGATTTTTTTATTTCTAAATGACTTAAGACAGTTGGTATCAGTCTATTGACGAACAAAAAATTCTTAATTATTTAGCTTATTCTAATCACACCACACACAGTAAAATTTGCCAACATTTTAAATGTTTATTACAATAATTATTACATCAGTTCTTATAGAACTTACAAGTTTAATTTCATATCAAAATTTATTCTTAATGGAATTAAGGTTCAACAATAGCAGACTCAAGCAAACTTAAGTTCATTTCAAAATCGAACGAAAAGTAATCAGAAGTAAACGTTCACAGAAATAGTAACAAGCAACTAAAAATTCGACTGCTATTGTTTTGTTTGTGTAAAATAATTTAATTAACCACATAGTAGAATGGTACTGGCTTTTCGCTTAAACTGATTTTTTCGCTGATTTTTCAATCATCTGAAGTTTAACTGACTATTGAAAAATCGGATCAAAATATATTATAGTTGGGCTTTTAAGTTCGGTTGAGTCTATTATAGTTGGGCCTTTAGGAGGTGCCGTGGATTATAATATTAATTTTTAGCTTAAGCTTTTGCGCGTAGACTGATTTCTAAATTGTCGTGCTTAACCGTTTTACATTAAAGCTCGTCATTGATTTGCTCTATTTGTTGAGTTAATTTATCGTTTCTATGAATGGCCTGACAAACAACGCTCACCTTTTTTAACAGCTCAATGGCAGTTTGCAACACCGTATGCCATTTTTTTAATTCCGTGTCATGTAGTTGTTCTTGCTGTCTAAGTAGATCAATCCAGTCCTCATGATTGTTTGGTAGATTTCTAAACATTAACGAAAAAAATTTAGAAAATAGTTTATAATAGTCTTTAAAAAACAACAAAAATGTAATCTTACTTAATCTGAGCTAGATTAGGCACAAGGCGAGTACTGAGATCGCTTTGAATGCGGTCCTCTAATCGCCATAACTTAAGAAGTAATATCACATTGATTAAAATCAGTAAAAGTAGCAAAATAATAACAGATATTGACATCCATTTGTAATTGATGGTGGGTTCGCTTACGACTTGAACTGGGATAGGAATAATTGGTTCGATAACCTCTGGTACAAATACGACCGGAGGAATTTCTTCCACAGAAGGTCTAATAGCAGCAGTTGTTCCTGAAATAAAAGCAAAATTAGTTTTTATTTTTCGAAACAAATAATTCTTTAGTAAACCTTTCCTAGGTCGGCGTCCTTTGCCTTTAGCTGGTGGTATACACGTTTCACTTTGAAGTGCGCGCAATAGAGCACTGTAAAAATCTTCCAAGCCAGCCCAGGCATTTTTTTCGATGAAGCCTTTTACGACTCCCCAAATAGATTTTTTATATTTAATTTGCGCATGTACGGACAGCATTGTGTTATCATCAATAGTTCTATATAATTAAATTGGTTTTATTTTAGAATAACTTTGATTTCATTTTTTAAAATTGAAATTAAGCTTACTTTACTAAGCAGTAATGTAAAAGAACACCAAAACTATCAGCATAGGGAATTCCGGCATTTGTACTATCGATATCAATGGAATACAATTCCCCGGGCTTGCTACAATCGCGCATCACCTGGGATTCAGTTACCTTAAACATAAAAAAGTTCTATTTCAACTAACATAAATATTAAATGTTAAATTTTGTATTTTCTTCATATTCATTTCAAATTATCCGTTTTTCAAAAAAAAATATTTTTTATATACATTTTTAAAATGTTTTTGTAAAGTTTTTAGCATTAAATTAATAATAAAATTCAAAAAAAAAATGTTTCCAATGTTAATTGAAAGAATGCATAAATGGTATTATCAGACCTTTACCAAACATTACAGATTTCGTTCTGAGATTTCATTCTGAATTTCGCAAACTACAATTTTCGTGCAGCAACATAAACTTACTTACCCTAGAACTTTTTGGTCCTACCGATTGTGCCAGCATAACTGTTAAATTGACGGTTCGTGTTTTAACACCAGTTGGGCTAGTTACCCAATCACCGAGAAAAAGATCAGTTGATTTTCTATTCTCATGAAATTCTAGCAAAAATTTAGATTTTGAAAACAGTAAATTAAATAACGTATCAATGTTGATGGGAAGAATTGTGTGGACTAATTGACGTCCCTCGTGTGTCGATGTGCATTCCACCGTACTCACAAAGCTAAATATATATAAATTATAATCACTTTTATGAATCCAACAAGATTTTTTTAAATACTCACGGAATATTATTCTCTTGGGAATCACTTGAATCGGACATATCTGTGGGCAATGTTTCGGAATTTTTATTTAAACTTTCATCCCTTTGGCGGGAATTCTTTGAAACTTTTCGTTTCGTACCTTCTCCACCACCGTTTATTGTTTCGGCTCCACTTAAACTCTCATCGAGTTTTGTTGCTTCCTTTGAGCTCATTTTATCTTTTTCACTTTCTGGTCTTTCACTACTATTAGTGTCACTAGTCGTCTTATCCGAGCTACTTGTATTGTTGGGGGTAATCTTTTGTAAATCGTTACTATTTTGATCGCCTATACTAATGTCTGCTTCTTTTGGTATATCCTCGATGGTCAATGGATCGATGTAGTCTTCGTCGTCTGTAGTAAGTCCTAATTCATCACCATAGCAATTATGCACCCATTGCCACATTTCCTGCGGCAGCATAGGTTTGTTCATTAATGTGTTTTGCCATACTCGAAAGAGCATCAAAAACGCCTTATCACGAGTTGTAAATGATGCAAAAAAATGTTTATCTTTTTCGGTGCACACGGATATTGCATTGGGAATAACTAAAGCAGTTTTTTCTTTAGTAATGGACGTGACATCCTTCCATTTAATTGTTAGATAGGTTTCCCATCGAAAGATATTCGCATAAAAACAGAGATAGTTCTGCGAAACATACAATCGGCCATGAACCAGAATATCCCGCTGTAAGGCGCACGAATAATCTGTCAAGGAAAAACATACATTTTGATTCAGTTTTTTTTTTTTGAAAATTTTAAATTAATTTTTTAAGTTATTTTGGCACATAAAAACAGATAAAAATAGTTCATTTAAAATTCAACTTGAGCTAATTTTTGAAAATAATTTTAAATTTTCATTTTTGAAGAAATTATAACATTTGATAAAAGATTTGGATTTGTCATATATATACATATGTTTGAAGAGAGATACATGGGTTCATTTTATGATTTCCACGTCGATTGTTTACTATATTTTGTTTTACACTAGGCCAAGATTTTCGTTCTTGGAAACAATATTACAAGATTTTAACAATTTTTTTTATAAAATGAATATTGTTTTCTAACGAAAACTCACCAACTATTAATCGTTCTTCATTGGGAACCTCTTTAAAGAGTTTCTTAAAACCTTTTGATCTTGATTTATAGGATGGATAAATAACGTTGTACCAAGATTTCTTTTTGGCTCGTTCTGAAATTTTTGATGCACTTTTAGGTTTTTCGATTGGTTCCGACGGAGGAGTTGTTTTAAAGGCTTCCCCGGAAGCATTTATTGATGAACTGTCACTTGATTTGCTTGTCGAGTCCTAAAAGAAAAAAATATACAATATATTTATATAATCAACATATACGAAATTACAAATTATACTTGGGAATTAAAAAAAAAAATTATTATTATAGTGGAGGTGCGCTCTTCACTTCCGAAAACAAAAGTTACCGAAACTCAACTAAAAGCAAGAAAGTGATGTTTTCGATAAATCATTTAATGTTCTTATATGAGTATTTTCTCATTTTCATCAAATCGCTTCCGACAGCACCCGTCTATTATTGTTGGCCCTCGGTACGCACACAGGAATGGTTGAGAATGATAAGTCACTTAAGCATTAGTTAAGCGACACCAATTTTTTTTTTTTTTGTTTTTTTTTCATTAATTTTTACCACAGAAAACTATACCCATATTTCATAAGAAGATATTGTCACATTTTTATATATCTATTTAGTTTTGTTTTTCTTAGGAACAAATAATGGGCTTATATGTGTGTGTGTCTTATACATATGTGAAGGGACCAATTTGTGAAAAGATTTTGCCTACAACTTGCCAAGTTTATTTCTATCAGTTTTCGCAAAAAATTTTACAGTTTCTTTTATTAGCTGCAACCTCTGTGTTTGTGTTGCGTTATTTTTTAGAAATTGAAAATAGTAAGTAAGTAATTTGTTTATTTAAGAAGTTTATAACAATATAAAAATAAATCTTCATATTGTCTTCAATTAAATTAGGCCTTATTTCCACCCCCTTACTTACTTATTTCATTTTTCAATCGCGGCCTTATTTCCTTCTCCAAAAATAGATTAACTTAAATCATAGCTGTGGAAAAAACAAACTTCCCCAATTAAAAGGTGATGTCGAATGGATCGAGAAGATTATGGAAGAAAAATGTGTGTTCTACTATGTGACCGCAATACCTGCAGGGAGGTGAACACGGAAATACTGCAGACCCCAACAAATGAATTGGTCAACTGGCTGAGCAACAACAATTACAAACTAAAGTGACAACAGTTTCAATTTTCAATTTTATTGGGAAATACAGTATGCATTGGTTTATAATATAACATAGTTATAGCCAATACCCAATAGATACAATAATAATGATTTTATAGCAATTTTTTTTTATTAAATAGATTAGATATATAGAATAACCCTTATCCTACTTTTCTTATCTTCTTTTTTCATTCCAAAAAATAATTTATGAATGCGCATTACAAAGTGTCTTTAAATTGTTGTTGCCAAGATATTTTAGAGGTGAACTATATTAACAAAAATCAGATGTGATGAATTAAGATATTCAAAGATGGCTTTCCTGGTATAGACAAATGGGAAATACTTGTACGGAAATAAAAAGTTTCAAAAATTGGCATATTCGAGCGCAACTAACAAATTTGGTGTTGTAGGGAAATATATTTCTGTTGGTCTAAAACTACTTGATAAGACAGTTTAATGTTTGAAAGCATACAAAAAATAAATTCTAAAACTTGTAGTATTGATATTTAAAATTGTTTTTAAGAAATTTACTGTTAACTACAACTTAGTTCTTAAATAACCAACATTACCACTTAATTTAAATTATATGTGAATTAATTATATATTTCACACTTTAAGAATTGTCATCAGGCAGACGGCAGCAAAGTCATGTCCCTAACCTTATCTTTATATAATTATAGAATAGTCTTAATTATTTGTGTACAAACTCACCTCGGCACAATCAGCTTTTGCATTATTACGTTCTGATGGTGGTGAAAGATGTTGATTTTGGTTAGAACTACACTCTTGTTCAGGCCAGGTTTCGGGATTTATAGCACCGACTATTTCAGAACTGTTAATAATTTTTGACGAACTTTTTGGTGACGATTGCACAGCGTTTTTGATTGTTGAAAACGAAATATTTCCAAGAGCGTCTTGTGTGTTACTTAGCAAGTCTGCGGTCTCTTGCCTTTTAAATATAAAGAAATTATTTATCTAAAGAAAATTTAAAAATGTATTCAATTTTTCTGTATGTTTATATTTTTTTTTTATGTTTTATACGCCGCGGTTGAGCTGAAATTTGGTTATATGATAGCTAATATATTATAAAACGAAACTATGCGGTTTAGCACTATTATGTGCTAAAAATTCTTCTTTGTAGGTATCATATTTCCAGAGTTATTCTATGAAACCTGAAGAGCGTATTTTCAGTTTCCATTGTTATCTAGACTTTGTATGTATTATAGGTATATCACCAACATTCACTGTGGAGCGGAGCTCCTGCCCATGTTCAGTTATGTTTTTGAACATCTGAGGAAGTAGTAACTTAAGTTTCAAAAATCTCAAAACTAAAAATCTGATTACTACGGCCATGAATGAAAGAATCTTATTGTTTTCTTATTTCTACAAAATTTTTCAATAACCGTTCTTAAAGAAAGGTAGTAAATTTTAACACACTATTTTTATTATTATTATTATTTATAATATTATTATTATTATGAATGAAAACATCAAAACATGCGTGACAAATTTCTTTAATTAAATTGGTTAACACATTTTTGTGTCTTCATCTATAAACAATAAAATTTGCATTTAATTTACTAAGGTGACATTTACAAAAATGAAAATTACGTAACAGTGGTCATAAGGACCAGCTATCACCAGCTGCACGGTTTTCCACTATTACAGACCATCGTGTATATATTTTAAATCAAAGAAAGATTAAAGGTAGGGGGAATTTAGATTTTACTGGTACCTAAATCTGGACTTGGATTTAATGGTTTGTTTATTTCGAGTATTCGATAGGGCATTGTTACATTGACATTTAACAGTTTTCTAATTTTGGAATTATTCGAAAACCTCATGTAATGGACATTTTCTGAACTTTCGATTCGGATTCAAAAGATCAAAAATCTTCGGTAAAACATATTTTAATTTTTGTAACAAGAAAAATATTTTGTTGACCAGTGGGTAAAACGCTACAGAGAAAGACCTGTTATTCTTATTAAAAACTATAGATAATTAAAAGCCTTAAAATGTTTATCTCACAAATTCGTTGATAAAAGAGACACAAAGAAATATATATACATATATGAATACGAAGAATGTCACCTATTGTTCTTAATAACTGCCTTGCTTTTTTTAAACAGTATCAAAAATCAAAAAAAAAATTATTTAACATTTTTTTATAAAAAGTTTTTTAAACAATTTTTTTGTCTAAATGAAAAATGAGCTAGTTCAATGAAAATCAATATTACATTAAAAACTAAATGGCGGTCAAATGACACTAGGTACAGTTGTGCACAATATGGTACAGGAGCACCAATACCCTATCGAATACGGAAGACAAACCTGACATCAGATTTAGATCCGAGCGAAAGTTTTATACCCCGTACTATTCGTGAAGAAAAAAAGTTTACCAAAATCGGAGCACCGAAAGTCACTTTTTCAAAATGGCGGCTGTTCACCCTGAAAATCACAAAAAAAAATTTGAACTGTGGTAATTTTTGTCGTAAAACAATGTTATTTATTTATTTATTTTTTTATTTATCAAGAGTTTATTTAACTTTATTAGCTTTATAAAGCAAAAAACTTGAGTCTAAAGCTTACTAAACTGAAAAAATAACTTTAAAGATTATTATAGCTGGTATTCGCCGAGCCCTTTTAATTTAAATTTTCTATCCGTTTAAATGAGCATTCTAAGACTGGTATTAATGGAGCGCTTAAGAGCGTTTAAGAGCTTCTTAACTCAAAATATCGTCCCTCATGAATTCATGAAAACGAATATTGTATGATATAATTAAGGAACACTTTTTGTTAAGAAGCTTTTAAGCTAAAGTTTCGTCGCTCTACAGCAATCACAAGTCCTTAATATAAAAGATAATAAATCTGAGAAAGTAGGCGGGTACCCATTAAAGGAGAACCTCACATTTTAATTGTTTCTTTGTATTCACCACTTGACCTACAGTTTTGCTAAATTGCAGGATTCTACTACGTCGGCAAGGGCTCTATAATTTTGATGACCTGTCAGTCAGTCAGTAAGTCAATTGCGGTTTTTGTGATTATTAAAGCCCTATAGCTCAGGAACCAGTAATTCTAAAAGCCATTTTAACAAAGTGGTCACTCAAACATTTTCCACTTTATATAAATTATCTGAAGAAGGAGTTTATTTGATGTTTGTTTGATGTTTTCCGATCCTAATCTTTTTTAAAATTGAAAACAGAAAAATATTCAGAACACATTACTAAAACAGCCCATCGAAAGCTTTTGAAGTAATAGGAAGCAAAAAGAAGAAATTCCAAACTCCCAACGAAAACGACATCGATCAGACCAGATAATCTCTTCTTTTACTACTCGATTGCTAACGCACGAAATCTTTGATTGAAAAAATAGGTACACTGTGAAAAATTTAAGGGATTTAAAAAAAAAAAATTGAAATAGTTTTTCCACTTAGGAACTTGATTTTTTTATTTTTTTTTATAATTTTACGCGCACTCAAGGGGATGGTGTACCCTTTATATGTTGTTCAACACAGCGCGGGCGTGAAGGATAGGGATGGGAAGGGAAAGGTGTATGGAAAGGTATGTGGCGCGAGGTACTGAGACTGAAGGTGATGGTTGTCTCAGATTTTATCTCCAGGGTTGGCGGCTGGGCTAAAGCGGAGAAAGGCCTGTTGGTTATATCAATGTCCCTTTATAATTCGCATTATTTTGTTCATTGTCATATTTGTTGGGCATACTAGTATTTACTCAATCACATGTTGTTAGTGTTATGCCTGAACAAGATGTAATGAGCAAACCAGCGGCCCATCAATTATCAATGATAATGGAATAAAGACATGACATAGAACTACGGCAGGGATCGAACCTGTGACCGTGAGGTTGACTGGCGACAACGTATACCATCGCGCCACGGCCAACCCCAATCCTAAATAAAAACTCAAATAATGAACAGTCTAATGCATACTTTGAGCTACTTACTGTTAGTTGTTGATTTTTATCAATTGACTTTCCACTAAAATCAGTGGAAAAGTGGATTAGATAAAACCCTAATGAAAAGCATGAACCTACTCGAAAGGTTTCTTAAATAACATCATGAAGCTTTAAATCTTAGAAACTCTCCTCCATAATAAAAATAGGTGAAATACAAAGTCTTGATTACGATGGAAAACAACTTTGGAAAGGTGAAACATAGAAAAGTGATCGTTGAATATAACTGAATTTTTAACTTTTTTTTTAAATGGTGACATGACTTCCACTTATAACAGCTAATTAACCAAATATCAAAAAAATTGCTTAGTCGCGATTGGCTAACAAATTTATTCAATTTATCATTATTCGATACGAAACCTTAACATTTCAAAACATCTTTTTTTTCAATCGGAAAATAATGTACCATTTCTAGACTTTTGCTGAAATTTGATTACAATGCAGTATGTTTAGTCTTTTCAAAACCATTTATAAAATATCTAATATTTCAAAAATGAAATATACGACTTACATATAAAAATAAAAATTATTTAACTACTCAAGCAAACAAAAATCAAGCAATTACAAAAGCTTACAAAAATTTACCAAAAATCTACCTACCTTTCCGAGCAACTACTTTCCCCCCCTTCTGGGCAATAAGGGGTTTCAACTTGGTTTTTAATCCTACATAACCAAAAAAAAAGCAAAAGGAATAAGAATATCGAAACAACATTTAAAAGTTTACATGCTTAAAAATAAAAAAATGAGCGAGCAATGTTTTTTTTTTAATATTTTAAAACAACGTAATAAATAAGATATTATATATTTATAACTTATTACTCACTTAGGTATATCTTAGAAAGTATTTTTTTTACAAATGTATTACAGGAGTTACTCAAAAACTAAAGCCAGAGATAATAATATCACCATACGGAAATGTAATAAAATAAATGTTGAAAAAAAACCTAGAACCGAACGAGTTGGAGTTCATTGTTTCCACATTCACGATTAATATATAGAAGTGGGTTCTATTTCCCCCATAATTGACCAATACATATCAGCTATATTCTGCTATTCATCGGCGGGATTTTTCTTTATTTTTCTACTATTCATTCTAATTGAGTCTGGATTCACCTCGTTAATGTCGGTAACATAGGTAATACTAGCGGTATTCTGCTATCCACATGAAAGTATTTCTATACATTCTATACAATTCAAACCCGCATATTAAATGTTGCGGGTTTAATAGATGGACGATAAATGTAGAAGCTATGAAATAATAAGGTCATGCCTTAAACAGAAAATTTAGTATATTCTATGTAATTTTTTTTTATCAAATAAAGTAGTAATATGAAAACGATTCCGCATGAAAAAATGACTTATTACATAGTTTCTACATTTATCGTTCAATTTTAATGAATTTGATCTTCAATGTTTTCTTATAAAAATTTGTTTATTTGAGTCCAAAAATATTTATTTATATTTTTTTTTCTATTCACACGTCAATTGAAAATAATAAAATTATCAAAAAAGCTCGAAAAAATCGATTTTTATAATTTTTGATCGCCTAAAACTTAATGAATTCGCATCCCGTTATAACAAACAGTATACCGTTGGAAAGCAGAAAGTATATATATATACATATATATACATGTATGTATATATATCTTTACTATGTATACCTGTATGTAAATTAAAAAGATCACTTAATAATTTCAATTTGCAAAAAACAAACTTTTCACATGAACAGCTGTTTACTTGAAACGTCAAATTGATTTGGATAATGAAGGATGGGAATCGAATGAGTGAATTGAATGTAGATTCGATGGATAGCAAATGGTTTTTGAAAACTATATTTTCAAACTTAAAATTTAGTAAAATAATTTTTTAAAAAATTTTATCTGATTTTTTAGAAAAAAAAAATTTAATATTTAGTACTCTAAGCAATATAAATTCAAATTCTTTAAATCATATGGTTTTAGCTATTTGAGAAAATTATGGCTAATTGCACTAAATCCACAGTTGTTGCTTTAATGTCAATTAACCCCTAATTATAAACCGGTGTGATTCTTTGAGTAATGTTAAAATTTTGCGAGTGCTTCCCAGTTGCTCGGAGAACTGTTGAATTCGATGCTAAGGATGCTACTTGTTAGAGTACAATAAGTAAAATAATACCGAACACCCATTCAAAATAGTGATATGTTATTGAAACTTGAAATAAATGTTTAATTCATCATATGATTTAAGAATAAGAATTGTCCATACAAATTTCCTTCCTCCACTTTCACTTGTCAACAAACTTCGATGACAAACAAACTGTGTAATGATTTTACTCCTATACGATAAATATTATTAAAATTATCTTGGATGAGTCTGAACCAAAGAGTGATTTATACTGCTAAAAATTTATGTTTAAAATTAACTCTAATACATGTGCCACGTACCTTCTACGAAATTATTCAAATAAATATATAAAGTATGTCAGTTGAGTAATGCTGATGATTTTAGGTTTCCAATGTTTAGAAACTCTCAAACAATAAATGTGGTTCTTCATAAATGATAAGATATTTATAAGTTATAATAATTTATCAAATGAATTGAAAATAGAAAATAATTTACGAAAACTCCAAAATATAAAGTTAGTTGATAATGTCAAGATCAGATTTATTTAGTATATTTACACGGAAAAATATTGTTTAATAAACGAAATAAAAAAAATATAGCTTAAATCAATATTCTTGAATTCTAAATTGCAGTTTTTCATTTTGCTATGGATGTATTTAATTCTTGTATTTTTCAATCACGCCACAAGTCTGAGTGATAAGAAACTATAATGTGTATTCCGAATTTCAAGACTCCAAATCGTCATTGCTAATGAATTTGATCCATAAAATTAAAAGACCATATCCAGTGACCGCAATCAGCAGGTATTCAAAACCATTAAATCTTGGACATACAACTAACTAAAACAGCACCATACCTAGTTAGAGATAGTGCGTATACAAGTGACAAGGGGTGTAGGTTGCACTGAAACAAGAAAAAAAATCTAACCTAGCCTCTAATTTAACCTTTTAATAATATTCAAATGTCTGATACTTTAGTCGGTCTTTCGATACTTTTAATATAATTTCTTGATTCATAGCTAATTTTGTGCAGCAAAATTAACAATCTCCGAATTTTTCTGCAAAGTAAAATAAATTCGAATAACATTTTTAAAATGTTTTTCTTTATAATATTTGTTTATCTCAATATGATAACTGCATTAAGCAACACTTTTGTTAACGTATATGTAACATAAGATGTAAGTTTGAAGTACTTTAAAGGGCAACGGCAACTGCAATTAGATTTAATATCTATCCATTATAAGTTTTTTTTTTTAAATATAAAACAACAATGCATTTACAACTGCAATTACAACTTTAGTTCACTCTGTTTTTAACCGATGGTTTAGTATAGAATATTTTAAGAACTTTTCCCATAACTTATTTGACTTTTCAAAATAATGCTGAAATGAAATATGTTGCGCTCAGCGCACTTAGCGGAAATATCTAATTTTACCATAAGCATGTTCTATGATAGCCCTAGTGTTTTATTTTTATTTATTTATTTATTCTTCATCAAGCAGATTTTCATCTTATAGACTACTAAAAATAATAACTATCAATAGATAACATACATACCTAAAGATTAACCACCAGTGTTCATATATAATAATAGTTTTTTCTTAAAACATTCCCTGTTTATTATACATATTAAAATCTAGAAAATTACAAACAGAATTTTCCTGTCTTAAGCAACGTGTTATGGGTTCATTATTTCCGTAATTTACCCTATGAAAAGAGTTAAAAAAGAGGCGATACTCTCTTACTCCATGGAGAGATGTATATAAATTTATTAATGAGAGCAAACCGGGGCAATTGATTTTGTAATTGAAGATATCTCTCACAAACATCATATCAAAATATTTCCGCCGCGATTACAAAGTTTGTATGCCCAATAATAAACACCTTGTGTTTTAAGAAGGCATATTGATATTCCAACGCAAGATCCTTATGGCTATCCTTGAAAAACGTTTCTGGATTCTTTCAATTCTCATAGTGTAAACTGCATATATTGGATTCCATATGGTACAACAATACTCTAAAACTCATCTAACATAACAAAAATAGAGTGATCTTAGGGTAAAAAAGTCAGAGAATTCTTTCGAATTTCTGGAAATAAACCCAAGCGTTAAGCTGGCTTTAGTAACTACATAATCCACATGACTAGCGAAAGAAAATTTTAGATCAAAATTTACTCCAAAACCCCTTTTTCAGTAACTCTTGATAAAGAGATGCCTTGAATATTATATGAATAGATAATCGATGAGATACCTCTATGAAACGTCATACATTGACATTTAGAAACGTTAAGAAAAAGATCATTGTTATTACACCAAGTGGATAACTTGGACAAATCATTGCAGTCGGAATTGGTTTTTATGCTTAAGAACAATTTTAAATCATCAGCATACATGAGACAAAGACGATTTTTTAGAAGTTTTGGAAACTCTATTTACGTCGTAAGTTATTTGTCCTGTGTTCGGTGGGAGCGAACTCTGAACTTGTCCTGAACAACCACAGGATTTTGTTGGCTTTAGAATACAGAGCTGTCAAAAACGCAATTATCTGTTGAAATTTTGTGAAGCAGTTTACTTAGAAGAATTTTCGGAATTTCTACTACAAATTCAAAGGGTACAGATTTATTTTGTTAATAAATGTGTTATTTATTTAATTTATAAAATAACTTCACAAAATATGTGAAAATATACAAAAGTTGAAATCGAAGATCTGTGCATAGCCAAGAGCACAGTTAATGAAACTTTTATCTCTGAAACTTTTTGATATCAATTACAAACCTAAGTAGTCCTGAATTATTGGACAGTTAAATAACATAAATCAGAACTAACTAAAAGAAAAGTTATTATACTATTAATAAATGTTTTTTCTTTGATGCAATTAGTTCCTAGTAAAAAAAAGAAATGTTTACTCAATCATTTTGAAGTATTGGTCTATCATTATTTTTGCGATAGTTATTTTATATGTTGCCTTACAAAGTTTCGATTATATTGCACAGACAGCTAATTTCGGATTTGAAACACATCAAATTGAAAACTAGAGCAAATTAAAATTAATTGGCCATGGGAGTGCAGTTACCTTTGTCTTACTCTTTTTTGTTTTATAGTTTAATTTTTGCTATATACCTATTTTTAATTCGCACTTATGTATATATTATGTTTTGTTGCAATACTCTCCGAATAAAAAATTTCAGCTCGATTGTTTATAATTCAAGAGCAATGAAAAAACTTTAACAATGCAGAAAAATGAGTGGAAAATCAATATCACACAAAGCTTCAAATTAAAAGTGATTTTTTTTTTCGCAAATAATGGATATAACACCGAAAACGATTTTTCCAAAGTTTTGCTAATGAGGCATTTTTGTTCAACCATGTTGAAAAAAGAAATAATTATGAAGAAATCGGAATGTGAATACTTATAGATACTTGTGAAAACACAATATTATCAATTCTTATCTTCTACTGGCTTTAATTTTAAATAAAGTAACATATACTATATACATTAATCAATCGTTAAAAGTTAAAGTAGAAAAGAATAAAATAATAATAATAATAATAAATCATAAAATATTATTCTATGTAGCTTACATTAGCGTTGTTGTTGAAGACGAAGATGGAGAAGAAATTGGAGTTTTTGTGTTGGTGGACGTTGTTGCAATAAAACTCATGACAAAACACTCCCCTGCGAATCAAATAGCTTCCGCACCAACAATTGCAATTTTCCAACTGTGTGCACCATTTATTTAAAATAAATTAATTTGTTTAAATTTTCACTTTTATATCAGTTTGCACTTATTTTATATATGTATATATTTATATGTTATCAATAATTTAACTGTAGTTAAAAAAATTTATTAATAAAAGTGGGAAACTCTTTCCTTCATCAGAAAATAAAAGTAAACAGTTTGACGTGTGCTAAAAGCTAAATGTTTGCAAACCGGTTAAAACCGTGTATCACTGGCCCTGTCAAAAATATTCAATATAATTCTCTCGCTCCCTCATCAAACGGTAAACAAGGCTTCTTACTTTTTTTGTCTTTGTCGTTTTTCTGTCTGGATTTAACTGTTTAATAAAGAAGAACAAGACAAACGCCCAACCTTGCTGGAAGAGTAATAAAATCAGATGTAATAAAAGCAGGTGAATACATTTTTTCTGTGTAATAAAAATAAAAGTTTTACGTGCTGCTAAACGATTCAGTCGCAATTTGACAAAAAAAAAACTTTTTAAAGTGCATTCTTTACTTTGTTTTTGCTTAATAATGTCTAAATATTTTTTCTTACTATTCCACAGTTAAAATGTATAATTTTGGTTGATTTAGCAATGAGTGTTCTAATTTTATTATTTTTAATAAACACAACTTTTTTTCTATCAATTCGGGCTTTGATTACTCTTCCAACAAGGAAGCTGTCAACATTTTTTTAATCTGACGCCTGGAGAAAAATCCCAGTCCAGTGCTCTCAGGTTACGACATAAGGCAACCTTTATGCTGATTTTTTTTATGTTAACGAGAACAAGGGACAAGCTTAAAAAAAGGAAAAAAAAAAATGAAAAACGGAGGCAAATTATTCTAATTTTTATTTTCAAATGTTATGTTTTGAAAACATATCCAGTTATACAATGTTTCAAAAGCAACTTAAGCCTTAACTACATAATTCACATACTCTTCTCCAAAACTAGCAAAACTGAAATAGAAATGCCACAATTTTGGTAAACTGTGTTTCAATTTCAGATTGATTTAAACAGATCAAACAGCTTTTCTGCAACCAGAGATCTCTAACGCTTATTTTCCACTTTGTACCAGTTTTGACGTAAAGTAGTTGAATGTAGTTAGGACTTAAAAGAGAAAACCGCTTGGATTTTATAAAGTATAAAAGTGTATCACGTAAAAAAAAAGTGAGCGTTTAAGTATTTCAGTATTATAAATGACTGCCTTATTAAGTGAGGATTCTAGGGTTTTATATTTTAATAATGTGTGTTGTCTTCTAATTTTGAATTATCATTCATTTAAAAAAAATAGGTTTTTATGTAAAGATCAACTGCCTTCTATTATTAAAAAAGCTATATTACACCTTTGATAATCCATAGATGAAACATGGATGCAATACAAAGCTACATTGGGAAATTTAATATGCGCTTATATTTAGCTGTGTTGCGAGGCAAGAGGAGAGGAGGGCGTCGGTGAAGTGGAAAAGGTAGGAAAAAGGAAGAGGTAGGAAAGAGAGAAAGGAAGAGTGGAAAAGGGAAAGGTGGAATGTTAAGCTCCGGGGACGCGGCCTGCTTGCATATCGCACGGCGTCAGCTCGTCGGACGGGGGGGATCTTGTCCCCAGAAACTCAACCTCGCCTGCAAACAAAAACATAAATCAGGCCAAGGAAAACTAGGGATAAAAAAAAAGAATCGGACTAGTGAAGACGCGGACGGACTATCGGCACATCAAGGCACTGCGGATGTTGATGCAGTGAGGCCATTACCCACCCAACCGTAGGAATCCGCGGCCATTTTTGGATTCCCCCAATATGGTGGATGATCGGTTTCGGATCATACCATCTTCACCGATACCTTAAACCACCTTCAGCACCCCTGAAAATATCCTCTCAGAACTTCATGTTTCGTTCAAAACGAAACAAACAAACACCAAAATTTCATTAATTTAAGTAGTCGATGAAGTTTTATTTGCATCAATTAAATCAAAGTTAATTTAAGTATCATTGAGAACTAAATTAGACATCGAACAAAGTATTTGTATAACAAAAAAAACTAACAGGTTTGAAATATTGAAAAACTATAAAGAAATGTGATATAGAACCGTTTCCCAAATGAAAAGTAAAAGTACCCTTTTTGGTACCTAATTGAACTGCTAATGGATTCGGAATTCTAATGTTCCCTGCCTCGAAAGAGCTCTGTGGAGGAGTACTAATAAAAAAAATGCGGAAAACTTCGTTTATAGCCACGACACAAAAAAAAAAATCAGGAAACAGGACCCTATCAATCACTTACAATAAAAAAATTATGGACTGAGAATAAGAACAAATGATCTAAACAAAATGTATTATTAATAAACTAAAACTTCAACGCCACTCGAATACAATTTTCACAATTTAAATTTCCTTTACTTATTTTTGTTTTTTTTTTTTTAAATCCTTTGACGTTATAAATAATTTTAAGTTTGGTAACATTCAAATAGTATTAAGTTTTAGCATGTAAAAAGTTTTAAGTCTTTAACATTTACTTGGTTTTGTCTTTTTATATACTTTTAAGTATCAACTGTTATACAGCCTTAGGTACTTCCGAGGTAAATTTTCTTTTAAATTGTTTAACTAGTTTTAAGTTTTAAATTTTAAATTGTTTTACAAGCTTTAAGTTTTAGCTTTTAAATTGTTTTACTAGTTTTAAGTTTTAAATTTTAAATGGTTTTACTAGTTATAAGTTTTAAATTCTAAATTGTTTTACTAGTCTTAAGTTTTAAATTGTTTTACTAGTTTTAAGTTTTAGCTTTTAAATTGTTTCACTAGTTATAAGTTTTAAATTGTTTTGCTAGTTTTAAATTTTAAATATTAAATTGTTTTACTAGTTTTAAGTTTTAAATTGTTTTACTAGTTTTAAATTTTAAATATTAAATTGTTTTACTAGCTTTAAGTTTTAGCTTTTAAATTGTTTTGCTAGTTTTAAGTTTTAAATTTTAAATTGTTTTACTAGTTTTAAGTTTTAAATTGTTTTACTAGATTTAAGTTTTAAATTATTTTGTATTCAAACTGTAATAAAAATATTCGTGTCTTTTTTTTTTTGCTTTTCTTTTGGACTCACGTGACCTTTTTCTTTCCGCAGTGGCTTTTACAGGTTCAATTTGTTGTATATGTTAAATACGATGTATGTGATGTATTTGTTGTATTTGTTGTAATTGTTGTTATCGTTGTTAATGTTGTATTGGTTGTATTTGTTGTTATTGTGTTATCTGTTTCGCTCAACGAAATCGGTCGCTCCAGTTTGAGCCACTCCATGCGACCTATGTCTCCCGCCTTAGAAGTCGTTGCTTAGCTCTAGGCGCAGGAGGCCAACGGAGTCTCAACGCCCAAAACTCACTTTCGCAAATATAAAACGATGTGACGGCCAAGTCTATATTGGCAGACTATGGCCGCCAAAAAAAAACACCTAACAAGTAAATTTTACGCCATTAGCACAATTAAGTTCATTTTCTCTCTTTTCTCTAACTCACCGTTTCACACTTTTAGTATTTAAGATTTTATTTTGGGTATTATTTTTTTTATCCGTGGGTTTATTTCTTGGTTTGGTATTCTAAGATTACCAAAAAAAAATCTATTAATATAAAAAAAAATCACGCAACTCAAATCTCTTACTACCTCCGAATTTACGTATTAACTTTACACACACTGTATTTAATTTGGCCTACTGCAAGTGCATGCCACGGAATCGAACATTAGAATGAAGGTTTTCCCTTCGGCAAACATGTATCTATGTATGTCTACCGTAATCGCAATTGATCAAGTATAGGTATATAAAATTAGAATCAGACCACCTCTCATTTCTGTTCATACAATTCCTGCTATACCGATCCGCTAATCCCTTTGACCTTGTGTTAGTAGAGTTATGTATTCCATCGTATGCATTATAGTGGTTCGTGACGTCACTATCTGCCCCTAAACGCGAAAACCTTCCAATGGAAGTAACTTCAGCACCCATAAAAATTACCCGTCATGTTTACTGAAATTATAGGTTTTTTTTTCTTATTTCTTAAAAAAAAAATGTTTGGTGGAGTCAGCGAAACACAAAAAAACACAAACGACAACAAAATGCCATTCGAAATTAGTTCTATCTTGACATATTAAAATATTCCGATTTAGAAAACTGTCATACTCATAACTTAGCCTGCATTCCAGTCTCTGGAAAATTTTCTTTGGTAGAGGAAATCAGCTGTGGCCACTATGGCTATTTCTATGGAAGTGAAGTAACTCTTTATATATCTTTGGCTTTAAAAAAATATATAAATGTCAAACTCTGATTGCAAGATAGAAGGTTCGGTATAAATTGTATTGTTTACTATTTTTTTTCATTCTATAATATTTTAATATTTTATATATTTATTATATTATAAAATTAGCTATTTTGATTTCTTTTCAGGTTTTTCTTAGACTACGGGAATTTTTGGGAAGGGTGCAGAGCGTTCGGACAGGTAAGCTAAAATCTGAAAACAAATGTACGTACATAGGTACATAAACACTTTTTTTTTTTCTTCCCAGCCAGGGATCCGCAACAAAATTTCGGCTATGGAGGTTTCCATCTAACTCCATAGTCGAAACAAAAAGGCTACCTGGCTTAAATCTTAAGTGTGGGGAAAAACCCACGGTTATAGCCGGGCCAAAAGCAAGTTCCTGTAGGTTTTTTTTTTCTTTTCTATTTATCTTACACCACCGACGCCAACTTCTAACAGTTCAGGTAAGTACTGTACATATCTATCCTACATTTATATTCATACGTTTTTTTCTTAATTGAAATCTCAGAATTCACTTCTCGGAGCGAGGTCAACGACCTTCGAAGCCAACTCAACCCTCCAACATACACAACAGCTGTGTAATTTTACTTTACCCTGACCTACGCTACATCAACTAGAGCGCTGCAAAGGAGATTACTATCGATGGAAATATGAAGCGACTCATGTAAGAAGAGCCATGGAAACTCAACTAATTGTTTTCGTAGTTATTAATCATGTAATTGGTGAGTGGTTTTAATTTTGTTTAATTATTTAAAATTTTTAGAAAGTGTTGTTCTACGGAAAATAAATAAATAAAATTAATAGATATACATGTAAAAGGACGTTAGACTGGTGGTATAAATAAATAAATAAAAAGTAAAGCTAGTATCACAGTTTAAAAGTCAATTAGATAAAAAATAAATAAATGAAAATGTAAATATCAGTTAGTTATTAATTCTAATATCACAGCTAAAAGTCAATCGAATAAAAAAATATATATAAATAAAATAAAGAATAAAAGTAAATATCACAGTAGTTTTAAATCATTACGGATTATTTATCACAGTTTAGTTAATTAAAAAAAATAAAGAAAATATCACAGGTTGTTAAGAATTAGTTACTAAAATTATCAGTCTTATAAAAAAAATGTAAAATTAATAAAAATATCACAAACAGCAGAGTGATTAATAAAACTTATATCTAGAAATCACAGATGCTTGTTTATCACAGTTAGAAAAATATAATATTAAATAACTAAATAACTAAAATTAAGTAAAATAAATAACATTTACTACTATAGTACAAAAAACATGCAAATAATAAATAGAATATTTATAATAAAATACTTTTTCTGTTTTCAATTAACAATTTCCAGGTACTTAGTGAACTTCAATAGGGTGTTTTGATTTTCATTCATTAAAATTTTTTTTCCAAAATTTAAATGAATACTTTTTGAATCGTTGATAGAATCACAGTGTTTTGAAAACAGTGTACTTCATCAAAATAAATAAACAAATACAACGTGACAAAATAAATAAATAAATAACAGAAAACAAATAACAAATAAACAACGATTAAGGATAGCAATACGATTATTAGCTAATAAATTTAAACATAAGTTCGGTGAATAAATTAACGTTTCTTGTCAATTTACTTATTGTTTTAAATCTTTTGCGTGGAAAATTCCTATTCGTTTTCCATTAAGGTTTTCAATTTCATACATATTATTTCCGATTTGTTTTATGATACGGCATTTAATGTATTTTAGTGAAAGCTTGGCCGATATATTTTTCGAGTAATCACTCAACACAAAATTCTTTCGATACACTTCTTGTCCGGGCAAATATTGAACTTTTTTAGTGCGAACATTATATATCCTTGCGGATTTTTCATTTGCTTTCAAAATGTGTTCGCGAATTTGGCTGCGAATTAATTGCAATCGACTTTGTCGGGGAAGAGTTAACAACTCGTTATCATCTATCGCGTTCAACTTTTTCGCAAGTTCATAGCTACTACCGTGCATCATCATATTTGTACCAAATAAGGCAAAGTATGGTGATACACCAATAGAACTATGAACTGCACTCCTCAACGCACATGCTATATCGCCCAGATGCGAATCCCAATTTCTTTGGTCATCTTTAAGGTATGATCGAATAGCTGCTAACAACGAGCGGTTAACCCTCTCTGACGCGTTCGACTGTGGTGCATAAAAGGCTGTTTTAAAATGTCTTATGTCATACTTAGAAAGGAAATTTTCGAACTCTTTCGAAACAAATTGTTTTCCGTTATCGGAATGAATAATGTTCGGGACTCCGAACATATCAAAAACATTTTCTTTTAAAAATTTAACAACGCTCGAAGTATTCGCCTTTCGTAATGCTTTTAACAACACAAATTTGGACAAATGATCTAAAACCACGAACACATATACATTTCCTGATTTGGACCTCGGATAAGGCCCTAAAAAGTCAATGTATATTTTTTCAAAAGGACGATTGCTACAATAAGAAGTTACGATAGGAGGACGAGATACTTGATTAGACGCTTTACATTCCTTACACACATTACAATTAGAGACATATTCACGTACATGCACAGTCATGTTAGGCCAATAGAAATAATTTCTAAGTCGATTTAAAGTTTTTGCTATACCACCATGTGCAGACTTAGGGGGATCATGAGCCCTACTAATAATTTCTTGGGTTAAACCTGATGGTACCCAAAGTAGCCAAGAATGCTCACTCATTTCTTCTTCGCCTAACCTTTTAAAAGCTTTTTTATACACATATCTGCCTTCGACTTTTAAGTCGGGCAGTTCTTCTTTACATTCAATTACCGTCTCGATAAGATCTAAATATTCATCAGATAGGAATTCCGCTGACTCTAAGTCAATCAACGGGGCAACCTCTTCAAAAGTCAGAGAATCAACATGTACCCGTTAAAGAGTATCCGGTACTACGTTTTGACTTCCTTTGCGGTGCTGTATGTCGAAGGTATAGGACTGTAACGAAAGACTCCACCTGGCGAGCTTACCGCTAAGGTCCTTCATACTCATCAGCCATTTAAGGCTGGAATGGTCTGTTATAATCGTAAAGTCCATACCCTCGACATATGGCCGGAATTTCTTCACCGCCATCACCGCGGCCATACACTCTTTCTCGGTGACGCTGTAGTTTCTCTGACTTTTATTAAATTTTTGTGAGAAAAACGCGATCGGGGCTTCCTCTCCTTCCTCGTCCAGCTGAACCAGTACAGCACCGATACCCGCGTCAGAAGCATCACATTGGATGTAAAACCTTTTTGTGAACTCCGGACGCGAAAGAACCGGCGCTGAGATCAACGCTTTCTTCAGATTCTCAAATGCCACCAGCGCTTCATCCGTCATGAAGAACTTCTCGCTTCTCTTCTTCAACAGGTCAGTCAATGGAGCGGTCAAAGTCGAGAAATCTTTTATAAACTTCCGATACCAGCCTGCCATTCCAAGTAGCCTACGGATCTGCCTAGGAGTTTTCGGAATCGGGAACTCCACGATTGCTTCAACTTTCGCCGGATCCGTTTTAAATTTCCCACCACCAACAATGAAGCCCAAGTATTTCAACTCTTTAAAGCAAAACCTTGATTTCTTCATGTTGATGGTGAGATTGGCTTTCCGTAAACATTCGGCTACTTCGCTTAGCAGACTGATATGGGTATCAAAATCGGGAGCCATGATAAGCAAGTCATCGAGGTACACAAAAACACGCTCCCTAAGTCGTGCAGGAATCACCTTGTCCATCAACTGGCTCAACCGTTGAGCTGCATTGCACAACCCAAACGGCATCACTGTGAACTGGTACAAGGGTCTTCCCGGTACCGCAAAGGCAGTCTTTTCCCTACTCTGCTTCTCCAGCGGAATTTGCCAAAAAGCTTCTTTGAGATCGATGCTGCTCATATAGATCGCGTCGGGGAATCGGCTGGTAAGTCCTTCTATATGTGGCAGGGGATTGGCATTCTTCTTCGTCAGTGCGTTCACCTTACGGGAATCCAAACAGAGTCGGTTTTTGCCGGGTTTCCGTAAGAGAACCACTGGCGAACACCACGGACTTTCGCTTTCTTCGATTACCCCGAGCTTCAGCATCCGATCCAATTCATCGTACAATAGTGTTTGTATCGCTGGAGAGACAGGGTAGTGACGCTGTTTCACAGGGAGAGCATCTCCTGTATCGATGACGTGCTCCATCATGGCTGTCTTCCCAAGACCATCGCGCTCAAAACATAGAAATTTATTTCTGACCGCATCCAACCTGGCCTGTTGATCAGAGGTTAACTGGTGAGCATTTGGAGAATCCGATTGTTCGTCAACCGAGATACTACTTATAATTCCTGGAGCCAACTGGAACACTCTCCAAAAATCAACTCCAAGATAGATCTCCTGATCCAAACTGGGAACAAGGAAGAAGGTTAACATTTCTTCTTTTTCTTTATATTTAACATTAATTTCAACTTTGCCCACAATTGATTGACTTTTGCCGTCAGCGGTCCTAACTCCTGAACTAAATGGAATTATAGGACAGCCGAGTTCCTGAATCAACTGTTTGCAATTTTTTCCTAAAATGCTTACACTGGCTCCACTATCCAGCAAGCCTAAAAAATCTCTTGAACCTATTCGGATCTTCGCATATGGTCGAGGATCCGACTCTAAATTTAAAATTGTGGACGATATTTTCTTATTAGTAGCCTTTCTGGCCTTAAATCTGGCCCTAGTCTTTAAAATATTTTTGGAAGGGGTACTAATTGCACTGTTAAAAATCCTATTTTTAGCTTTCTCGTACTCTTGAAGACGGACATGTAACGGCTTTATTTCGTATAACTTTTTCTCTTTTACTTCCTCTGATATAATTCTATCTTTTTCTTCGCGCTTTAAAATTCTAATATTTTTCTCTTTCTCTTCTGGAAACGTTTCTACAATTACTTCTTTTCTATTTTTGCTGTTTTCTTCTTCTTCTTCTCTTGACTTTAATGGGGGTTCTGTTTCAGGGCTGTACGCGATTCCCCCAGAGCCTTCGCGTCCCTCGCCCGGTTTTCCGGGTGACATCGCGGACAACTCGGTGTCTTCACACCCTCCTGACCACACTTGAAGCAGAACAAGTTTCTCACGTCCGACTCACAGTCAAAGTATGTGTGGCCTTGAACTTTACAGTTCCAACATATGAGTTTGGTGGAGTCAGGATATTGCCGTGGAGGATTTTTGGAACGTGCTCCACCGAACTGGTAAGCGGCCAGCTGTTCATCAGCTGGTTGGTATTCTTCTTCACATTCTATCTCACTCACACCAAACTTATGTGGAGGCCTCCCAGCTGGTCTGGGTAGGTCCCGCTCTCTTTTTGGAAAAGCAGCTTCTGCTTCCTTGCAAACAAAACGAAGCTGATCCAAGGAAAAAATCGCCTGCGGAAATACTAAGTTCCTGATCTTGTCGTTCAAATTACGTTTCAAAATTTTAACCATATCGGCCTCTGGAATTGGCATTCTGAGTTGGTATCTCATTTTATTGATAGCAACGAAAAACTCTTCACTACTTTCATAGGAATACTGTTTGCGATCTAAGATATTACGCACTATCTCTAGATCCGTCATAGGGTTTTGGTATCGGCTTAATAACGCTTCTTTTAACGTTGGCCAATCGAAGTCTTTGTCCACTTGGAACTGCCAGAACCAATCATAAGCTGGACCTGAGAGCAATTGGTGAAAATCTCTTAAAATTTCATTCCACGAGCAACCATATCTACTCTGCAGTTTTTCCAGTCTAAAAACGAAGTCTTCTACCGTGAGCTTGTCTGAAATTCCGTCGAATTTCAGACCCCACTTGTCAATGTTAACTGGGATTTTGTATCCTGGTGGTATGCATGGATTTACCAACGGAGGTGGAAAAGGAATCGGGGTGTAAGGGGTCTGATAACCACCAAACACTGGTTGGCTGACCTGTGGTCGAAAAGGCTGTTCAGTAGCTGTTGGAGGTGGATTTGATCTACGATGTCCCACTGGAACAAACGCGCTTCTGCTCTGGTTGCCAGAACGATTCGGCAACCTTGGAGGAGGACCTACCGGCACTGGATTCGATGTTGGCGGTGGCACTACTGGATCGCGAGACGGCGGTGGGTTATTTGAGGCCGCAGCTGGAAGAGTTAACGACAGCTTTTCAAGAAACCCACTAAGCTGCCGTTCTATCTGCGCACTAACCTGAGCCGTGACGTCTCTCTCCAATTCTTTCCTACAGGTAGATATACCCTGAGCTATCCCTCTATTTATTATGCCTTCCAAATCCTCTGGTAAAATCGCATTTTGATTAATTCTAGGTAACGTCCGAACGATGCTCTCCAGAATTCCCCTAGAACCCTGGTTGGAGGGAACACTCTGTGGCCTGACCTCATTTTCTCTACCAAAGTTTTGTCTCACGGTGTGGTCGAAGGTTCCAAACATTTCTTGTTCGGGCTGTGCTCCTTGACCTCCAGCACCGCTAAGATCACTATATGAAGGAGCAGATAAGGAACTCGTATGGATACTAGCGGTTAATACATTGGGAACCAACGACGAATCAACTTGGCGTGAGGCGGATCGGATGAGCCTGTCAGAGATCAAAGGAGAATGTAATACCTTTTGCCTTCCTTTAATATCTAAGTTTTGCGTGACCGACCTAGTAACCCTATTCTGTTCTTCTATTTCAGCATCCCGGATCATTTTACTGATGCGATCTTGCTCATCCTTACTGGAATGCGCCATATTCAACTTTAAATCCAACAAATAGAACAACAATAAAAAACAGGAATTCAATGACAACAAAAAAAGTGGTGAGTTTTGACTAATATATGTTTTTTTCTTTCTTAACCAAAAATCTTTTTTTTTTCAGACTATCCAGAAAACTAGTTATAAGAATAAATTAAATTTTTCAAAAACTCAATTGTGACAAAAAAAAATGTAATAAATAACAAAAAAAAGTATCCAAACACGAAAAAAAATATAAATAAATTATGTAAATTTAACGAAATTTGAAATTATTAAGGCAAAAAAAAATTAATTATTCAAAAACTTTTAACTTTGAACAGAAAAGTAAAAATTATTACAAAAAAATTAAATAAATAACGAATAATAAATAACAAAAAAAATTAAAAGATGAATAAATAAGAAACAAACAAAAAAAAATAGAAAACTTGAACCAAAAAAAAGTAAAATTAACAAAAAAGTAATAAATTAATAACGAAAAGGTTTATTTAACAAAACAAATTAACGAAAACCGTAACCAAGTAACAAAAAGAATTGTAAATAATTCTAATTGAAAAGTTTTCAAAAAAAAATTGTATTTAAATTTAAAAAGTTTCAAATTTCGTAAAAAAAAATTTAATGAATAAGAAATTTAATAAATATAAAAAAAAATCAAAAATTTATGTAACTTCGAACAAAAAAAAACAAAATTTGCAAACCGAAAATTAATAAATAACAAAGATTAATAAATAATAAGAAAATGTATGTAGACTCGAATAAAAAAACTATGTGTAAACCAAAAAAAAATTTAATAAATAACAAAAAATTTAATAAATAACGAAAAAAGTAATAAATAACAAAAAAAAAATTAATAAATAACGAAATTGTAAATGAAACGAAAGAATATGAAAGATTGTAAAATATCACTTTTGAAAAGATAATAAAAAAAAGATTCAAAAATGATATTTAAGATTAAATTGGAATATGAAATGGCAAATCGAAAATTATAATTAACGAAAGCTTTTAAGTAACAAAAAAAAAATTAAATAAATAACAAAAACCGAAAATGTATAATATTAAGACGAACAAGAAAAAAATAAACGAACTTGAAAATCAAAAAAAATTATCAAAAATATTTATTCTGATTGCTATGTTTTTGAAAAATTTTAAGTATTTTTTTCTTAAGAAAAAGAACCTAAATCTATCAAAAAAAATGGAATATTTTTGAAAATGTTCTTCAATATCAGAATTTAAGACAATCTTAAAAATCTGAATTAAAGATTACGGAATACAAAAAAACTAGACAATTTAATAACTAAATACAAAAGAAAAAAAATATAAATTTGAAATACCTTAATAGGAATTGTTAAAAAAAACTAAGTTTTTCAAAATCAGGTACATATATCCAAACAAAGTTTTCAAGAAAAAAAAACTAACTAAACTGTAACTTAACTTTTTTTTTTTTTAAATTTCCTTTGTAAACTTTAATTTTATTTTGTATTTTAACAAACAAAAAAAAACAAATTCAAAAGGAAACAAAAAAAACGATTGGAAAGACTGAATTTGATAAATTTTCTCACTTTGATTTGAAACTCTTTAAATAAGAAAAAGCTTAAACCTGTAAGAAAACAATTATTGACTATAAAGAAAAGAAAAAAGTAAACAGATAAACACTTAAACGAATGTCGAAAATTAGCTTTTACGAAATTTAATATTAAGATTTTAAAAGTATTATTTAATATTTCGAGTTAGCAATAAAGTTACTTAAATTTTCCAAAAAAAAAACGAATAATGTTTAAAATTTTGACCAACCAATTTATATATTTATATAGAATTAAGTATTTTATGTTTGTTTGTATCGTAAGCTTTCGGGGTGCTTCAGGTAGCTTCTCTTCTCGGTGGTTTCTTAGCGACATGGTATGATCCTACTTACGACATCACTAAAAAACGGACATCAGACGGACGAACGACTCCCTGATGTGACAATAATAGAAAAGGAAAACTACTAGAAACACTAACAATTTACATTACAAAGTTTTCCCTTATCGTTCCCGCAATCCTAGACAGTCTCAAGGACTTTGCTAGAAGACATGAAACGATAAGGTAAAACTTACAAAAAATTTGGAACGATGATGTTGGACTAAACGTCACGCACAACAATCGTCCAAGTAAAAGACAAGACTAGGAATTGAAACTTGAAAATTAGAATGAAAGAAAAGTAAAAAAAGTTAGGATGGGAATAGGAAAAGACAATACAAAAATGCACTGACTGACATTACTAAAGCTTTCGCAAAGGAACGTCGCGATACACCTAGGTTCGCCTGTGGCCTTCCTGGTGCAGACATACGCCCTTTGCAAAAACTCCAGTAACCCCCGACAGGAACATAACACTTACTAACCGCAGTCACTGTGAATTTTCAAACACTCGTCGCGATACGACTAGGTACGCCTGTGGCCTTCCTGACGCAGACATACGAGGTTTAAAAATTCACAGCAAGTTTGGTTGGGGACTATACAACACAAACGAACTGAAACTAAGACAACATAAACTAATTTGTCAAAAAAACGGTCCAACTAGGTTGGACAAACGTTTTAACGACGTTGGGCGCCATTTTGTTGCGAGGCAAGAGGAGAGGAGGGCGTCGGTGAAGTGGAAAAGGTAGGAAAAAGGAAGAGGTAGGAAAGAGAGAAAGGAAGAGTGGAAAAGGGAAAGGTGGAATGTTAAGCTCCGGGGACGCGGCCTGCTTGCATATCGCACGGCGTCAGCTCGTCGGACGGGGGGGATCTTGTCCCCAGAAACTCAACCTCGCCTGCAAACAAAAACATAAATCAGGCCAAGGAAAACTAGGGATAAAAAAAAAGAATCGGACTAGTGAAGACGCGGACGGACTATCGGCACATCAAGGCACTGCGGATGTTGATGCAGTGAGGCCATTACCCACCCAACCGTAGGAATCCGCGGCCATTTTTGGATTCCCCCAATATGGTGGATGATCGGTTTCGGATCATACCATCTTCACCGATACCTTAAACCACCTTCAGCACCCCTGAAAATATCCTCTCAGAACTTCATGTTTCGTTCAAAACGAAACAAACAAACACCAAAATTTCATTAATTTAAGTAGTCGATGAAGTTTTATTTGCATCAATTAAATCAAAGTTAATTTAAGTATCATTGAGAACTAAATTAGACATCGAACAAAGTATTTGTATAACAAAAAAAACTAACAGGTTTGAAATATTGAAAAACTATAAAGAAATGTGATATAGAACCGTTTCCCAAATGAAAAGTAAAAGTACCCTTTTTGGTACCTAATTGAACTGCTAATGGATTCGGAATTCTAATGTTCCCTGCCTCGAAAGAGCTCTGTGGAGGAGTACTAATAAAAAAAATGCGGAAAACTTCGTTTATAGCCACGACACAAAAAAAAAAATCAGGAAACAGGACCCTATCAATCACTTACAATAAAAAAATTATGGACTGAGAATAAGAACAAATGATCTAAACAAAATGTATTATTAATAAACTAAAACTTCAACGCCACTCGAATACAATTTTCACAATTTAAATTTCCTTTACTTATTTTTGTTTTTTTTTTTTTAAATCCTTTGACGTTATAAATAATTTTAAGTTTGGTAACATTCAAATAGTATTAAGTTTTAGCATGTAAAAAGTTTTAAGTCTTTAACATTTACTTGGTTTTGTCTTTTTATATACTTTTAAGTATCAACTGTTATACAGCCTTAGGTACTTCCGAGGTAAATTTTCTTTTAAATTGTTTAACTAGTTTTAAGTTTTAAATTTTAAATTGTTTTACAAGCTTTAAGTTTTAGCTTTTAAATTGTTTTACTAGTTTTAAGTTTTAAATTTTAAATGGTTTTACTAGTTATAAGTTTTAAATTCTAAATTGTTTTACTAGTCTTAAGTTTTAAATTGTTTTACTAGTTTTAAGTTTTAGCTTTTAAATTGTTTCACTAGTTATAAGTTTTAAATTGTTTTGCTAGTTTTAAATTTTAAATATTAAATTGTTTTACTAGTTTTAAGTTTTAAATTGTTTTACTAGTTTTAAATTTTAAATATTAAATTGTTTTACTAGCTTTAAGTTTTAGCTTTTAAATTGTTTTGCTAGTTTTAAGTTTTAAATTTTAAATTGTTTTACTAGTTTTAAGTTTTAAATTGTTTTACTAGATTTAAGTTTTAAATTATTTTGTATTCAAACTGTAATAAAAATATTCGTGTCTTTTTTTTTTTGCTTTTCTTTTGGACTCACGTGACCTTTTTCTTTCCGCAGTGGCTTTTACAGGTTCAATTTGTTGTATATGTTAAATACGATGTATGTGATGTATTTGTTGTATTTGTTGTAATTGTTGTTATCGTTGTTAATGTTGTATTGGTTGTATTTGTTGTTATTGTGTTATCTGTTTCGCTCAACGAAATCGGTCGCTCCAGTTTGAGCCACTCCATGCGACCTATGTCTCCCGCCTTAGAAGTCGTTGCTTAGCTCTAGGCGCAGGAGGCCAACGGAGTCTCAACGCCCAAAACTCACTTTCGCAAATATAAAACGATGTGACGGCCAAGTCTATATTGGCAGACTATGGCCGCCAAAAAAAACACCTAACAAGTAAATTTTACGCCATTAGCACAATTAAGTTCATTTTCTCTCTTTTCTCTAACTCACCGTTTCACACTTTTAGTATTTAAGATTTTATTTTGGGTATTATTTTTTTTATCCGTGGGTTTATTTCTTGGTTTGGTATTCTAAGATTACCAAAAAAAAATCTATTAATATAAAAAAAAATCACGCAACTCAAATCTCTTACTACCTCCGAATTTACGTATTAACTTTACACACACTGTATTTAATTTGGCCTACTGCAAGTGCATGCCACGGAATCGAACATTAGAATGAAGGTTTTCCCTTCGGCAAACATGTATCTATGTATGTCTACCGTAATCGCAATTGATCAAGTATAGGTATATAAAATTAGAATCAGACCACCTCTCATTTCTGTTCATACAATTCCTGCTATACCGATCCGCTAATCCCTTTGACCTTGTGTTAGTAGAGTTATGTATTCCATCGTATGCATTATAGTGGTTCGTGACGTCACTATCTGCCCCTAAACGCGAAAACCTTCCAATGGAAGTAACTTCAGCACCCATAAAAATTACCCGTCATGTTTACTGAAATTATAGGTTTTTTTTTCTTATTTCTTAAAAAAAAAATGTTTGGTGGAGTCAGCGAAACACAAAAAAACACAAACGACAACAAAATGCCATTCGAAATTAGTTCTATCTTGACATATTAAAATATTCCGATTTAGAAAACTGTCATACTCATAACTTAGCCTGCATTCCAGTCTCTGGAAAATTTTCTTTGGTAGAGGAAATCAGCTGTGGCCACTATGGCTATTTCTATGGAAGTGAAGTAACTCTTTATATATCTTTGGCTTTAAAAAAATATATAAATGTCAAACTCTGATTGCAAGATAGAAGGTTCGGTATAAATTGTATTGTTTACTATTTTTTTTCATTCTATAATATTTTAATATTTTATATATTTATTATATTATAAAATTAGCTATTTTGATTTCTTTTCAGGTTTTTCTTAGACTACGGGAATTTTTGGGAAGGGTGCAGAGCGTTCGGACAGGTAAGCTAAAATCTGAAAACAAATGTACGTACATAGGTACATAAACACTTTTTTTTTTTCTTCCCAGCCAGGGATCCGCAACAGCTGTTCAAATAAACGCACGATTCTTCATTATGAATTTTGAGTAGCAATCTTTCATAACATAAAACAGCTACGCAAATGACTGTTTATGCAAATAATCCCTAGACGCATAAAAAACCAACATTGAAGATTGCCCAGTACAATACGAAAAATTTGGACATGGCTATGATTGACAACAACACGTTGTTATTGTTTTTTCAGGTTTCGGATTGGTTTGGGCAACCCTAATTTTAAAAAGGATTTAATAATTTTCGAAAACAAATAAATTACAACCCGAATCGGAACTTTCTTCGCAACGGATCCTGGGAGATTCAATTTAAGTTCGAAGTAGCTGTCATCGGAAAAAAGAAAAACTTCAGCGCCAAGAGAAAATATCTTTGTATATGAAAACTCTTTGTATATGAAAACTATAGTACTATCATGGTGGAAGTCGAATGGGGCGACATCTAATTTACCTATGCAACCCTTACTCTTTTTTTTTGCGGAGAGCTTATGGAGGTTTTAAATGATATTTATTGATATTTTTTGGATGCAATAATCCAAAAAATAGTCTACTCTTGCCCCTACCACCAATTTTTGACGCTTAAAGACTCCCCAAATCGAATTTTACACCTCACATTTTGCAGCGCCACCACCAGGACCTCTGCAACCCTAAAAAAAACTCGCCATGATAGTACTATAGTTTTTATATACAAAGGAAAACTAGTTTTCATATACAAAGAAAATATTAAAGAAAAAAAAAACGATTTGAAGTACTTCATCGCATGCAAATGTCATGCATTTAATAATTCCGTCGGAGAGAATTTCCGATCAGCTGATCGGAGAACTTCTTCAAAGCAAAATGTCTCCGATTCGTAGAATTCCGCTCCGACGGTTACCACGATACGGCCGATTAACATGGAATTTATGTTCCAAACTTTTGACTTTTTGTTATTAAAAAATTTTGCCAGTCCTCGCAATCTATCATTGCATACATTATACATACCTTAACTCGTGGCAAGAGGGTATGCGAATAGAAAAAACAAAACAAAAATAACGATAGACAATATTAATTTATTACATTGTTGTTATTTAATACTGCAAAAGATATGAGACCATTAAAATAGGCAAATGGGCAGTTTCATTAAACAAATCAGTGTGATTCTTACAAAAAAAAAACTTCTTATCTTATGCTCTGCCTGAAGACACTCTGCTTAGCCTTGCCAGCAACAGCAGTTAATTTCTTAGCTTGGTGTGGGTCTGCTGCAAAGCAGTTCCATAATCTAAGCGTTTCATCGGCTCCTGCACTTATAACAGTGCTTCCATCTGGTGACATTGCCAACTGTAAAACTCGAGAAGTGTGTCCAGTCAGTTCGGCCTGCTTTTGCATTGAAGGGTACTTCCAAATGCTCAACTGATTCTTAGCAAATCCATGGGCTGATATCAGTTCTTTGTACGTCTTTGACCAAAGTAGTGCACAAACTTGAGAATGTGAGTCAACAGAATTTATAAGTGACCCATTGTTTACATTCCAGAATTTGATGCACCTATCGGCAGTTCCTCCACCTGTAGCTAGTACATTGGGTAACCAGGGACACCAGGCCAGTGCCCGGACAGCAGCTTGATGCTGATTTAGTACATGTATTGGTTCAGTACCCATTGAACTTGATGCAGATGCTGCTGGCCAAACATTAACTAAGTTGTCATTTCCTCCGCTTGCTAGATATTTGAAATCCGTCGACCACTTAAGACCACATACCTCCTGGGAATGGCCAAGAAGTGTTGTTACCTTGTGATCTCTTTGACGAACATCATGATGAATAATCGAACCATCTCGACTACCTGAAGAAACAAGGAAAGAATTCCATGCTAAAGATCCAACACGTGCCGTTTGTCCATCCATTACACGTAATCGCTTTGATTTGGCGCAATCCCAGAGCTCCACAGCGCCACTACTTATGCCGATTGCTAAAATATGACCCTCCTGGATCCATGCCAGAGAGCAAGCACTATCGCCCTCTTCAAATTCAACTAACTGTTCTATGCTTCCAGTGCTAGCGTTCCAAAGATAAACAGCATTCCCCAGTGCAACACAAACCACATTATCAACACTCCAGTCCAATAAGTTAAGATCTCAAATGTGGAAAAAAAAGGCTTAGGAAATCTTAGTAAATAAATAAAAGCTTAATGATACTTACAATAGTCGTTGATTATATCAGGAGCGTCGAGAATTCGGTCCGAAGTTGAAGGAATGTATCTACTTCCACTTTTTGTTGAAAGTGGCGTCTTAATCGAATAAACAACTTTATTTGGATTCTGATGGGACTCGGGTGCAGGAGGAGCTTTATTTTGATACGAGAGAATTCTTGTTCCATTAGAATCACCAACTTGCATAGATTCTGAAATCAATTTTTTGTGATCACTCTTTGATGGAGTCATTCTGTTGTTCTTTTCATTTTCTTCATCCGATGTTTTTTCTTGCTCTTGTTTTATCTTAATTTAAAAAATAAACAATAAAACTTAAGAAACTATCTACTATCAGTGATAAGGATTTAATAAGTTTTTACCAAGTAGTGTCCGAGTCCAAAATTTGTGGTACTTCTATTCGGTATGAAGCGATCTCCTCCAGATGGTGTTTTCGATCCTTTGTTTGGAGTTTTGCTAGGTGTTTTTCTTCCTAAAATATGAACCGCTGTTTGATTTTTCTAAAAAAAAAAAATCATCTGAAGTATTACCTTTGCCATCTGGACCAGAATTTTTGCCAGGAGTTTTAGTTATGGATGGGGCCAAACTATTGTTGTATGACTTAGACAATACAGATCGCGATGTATTCATGCTTGTACTCAGGTTATTGGAGGAACATTCCATTTTCTTTTGCCATCTTGGTGCTGGGCCACGCGTGAGTTCTCCATCCATCGAAAGGACACTATTTATTTCGTTTAGGTAATTGAATTGTGCCATTTTTTATGTATTTCAGGCACAGTGAAATATAATATATGTGTATGTAATTGATAAACTTAAATTATAACAAATAGTTCTATGAAATAACAATAAAAAAAATACTGGAGTAGAAGTAAAATAAAATGCCGCAAAAGTTTTTCCAAAATAACTGACGGTTTGCAGAAGGTGAAAATTTTAAAAGTTTTAAAGCGGAATTTTCTTGTAGAATAGCCAACATTGGAATATAGAAAAAATTAACGCATTCAGGCTATTTTCTTCGTCATTGAAATGAAAAGGGTGAGTGGGTACTTAAGGCTGATATACACCAAACGTTCATAAACTTACTAATAAATCCTCCCTCATTGGGTCAAACAAATTTCGTTTTCAAGATCTGATGAGAGATGAAATTCTCGTTAGCACCTACCAGGTAGAGGTGGAAAGAAGGATAACAAAATGGATGACAATAGATTAATTACTAGAAAAGCACACTGATTACATGATTGTTTCATAAAAAAAAATTTAATTTAAAAAAAAGTGGAGTAACAGCGCCATCAAATGGCCCTCCGGCATTGTATATGAATTTAGATAGTACTATCATCAGCACGTTCCACAAGTCGTCCCCCTGGCGATCACACAACTAACTAATTTTCTGGTTGCTGTTTCTGTGTATATACAAGTGCGCCCCCAGACGACCACACAACACAACTCAAAAATCATCGTGATGATAGTACTATAAGTTTTATATACAATGCCCTCCGGTCAAATTCCTCAAATATTTATACTGCACTTAATCACTTTTTATCTTCCAAACTTATCAGGACAGTTAAAGTTAAGCTCTGGTTCACGTTTCCAATGGATTTGGCGAAATGCTTGTAAGTTATTTGTTAGTCAATCTTGGGAGACTACTTATAGTATTCTATAAAAAATATATCATGCCACATCAATGCATGGTTCATAGACAGTTCTAGATAGTATTCTATGAAGCGCGATTTTTCGTTTGACATTTCTTAATATTATGTTTCAACTTTTTTTTGTGTGATTTATTTTTCAGATTGATTAAAATGACAAAATTGAAAATAATACATACAAGCTTTGTTTTTTGTAAACTTTGAAATACAATAGAGTCAGATAATACACAAGCGCAAACTTTGACGTCTTTGTGTGCTCTCTTGTATTTTATTCAATTTTATTAGGACTTACAAAAAACACACCTAATTTTCTTTCAACTTCTCACTAGCCCTTAAAATAAAATGAAGAATCGCATCATGAACAAAAATGAACTCCGTACACTCGTACCATTAGTTTGTACCCTTCTTTAGTCGCACGTATTGGTGATGCCCATTTTGTTTGCGTTTTTTGCACTTGGAAAGTTTTCTCGTCTGAAAATTTTCAATTTTCCTATAGGAAAATTCTGTTTTGAGAGGTTTTATTATGTTCAATAATAACTTTACGTTCGGTTCTCGAGAATTACCATAAAAATGCAAAAGTATCGTGGTAAATAATAAAGATATCCTACAAATAAAAAAGTGATGATATTTTCAAACGGGTTCCCTACTCCATATTACGACGAAAAAGATCAAGAGCTTGTTAAGAGGAAGGAGGTGTACTCTGCCACCATTACCGCGATGTTTTTTTTTTTCGATTTCAATAATTTTGGAAATAATTTAAATTACCGCCTTTAGTAGCAATTAATGGTGTAATATGTAATTTTATAACTCTTTTTCTTCAAAACAAAATTAAAAGGAGTATTTTCTTGATAAAATGTGAATAATGACAAAAATAAAAATATTTTCTGATGTACCCCGTTGGAAATGAAATTGACCTTTGTGAGCATGCGTCATTCGCCGTCGCCGTGCTCTCCACCATCATCGTCGCTGTCGCATTCTTAAATGGCGGCGTCCCGTTTGTGAGGGGAGATATTAAATATTTTTTTTTATTTACAAATTTTTTGTTTGAAGAAAAATTTGCATTGCGTAGGAGCAGTTTGTATTAGCTAGGAAGAAAAAATAAATTGAAAATAAAAGAAATATAGTTAACATAAAGTGACAAAAAAAAGTCAACAAAAATTTAAAATGTGCAAGATATACGTGCAAGGGGGGAATTGATTAAATTTAAGAAAAACGAAGAAACTGGATAAATATTTTATAATTAAATACAAAAAATGAATTCTGATCATACATCAGTTCCTGGCGAGTCATCATCTAATCCGAATGACTCGCAACAAAATCGGCATTCGCCGCAGCAGGCTCAGCAACAACATCATCAACATCAACAGCAGCAACAACTTGCACATCAACGACACCCGCAACAATTGAATGAAGTAAGTTGCCTACATTCTTGTTAATATATTTCACTTATCTAAATAATTCGAGATTGATTGCAATGCGAAATATATCATCCCTTGGGAGTTCGTAAAATGCACATAACAAAAATCCCTTGCTAACATGAATTCTACAACATTCATTTATTCACTTTTGATGCAAATTTTAAGATGTTGCCAGAAGAACTTAAAATTTAACTTTGCAAATTTTTTTTTTTTTGATTTTGATAGTAATTATAAACAAGTGGTCGTATTTTTGAATCTGTCCTAAGGTACCGATTACAGCTATCCGTTTATTACATAAATAATTTTTAATTTTGGCTACAAGTCATAATCTTTAGATTATTTAATTTATTTTGCATTAACATTAAAAATTTCAATGATGAAAAGATTGTCTAAAAATGTAGTGGACTCTTTATTCTTGCGTAAATTCAAATGCATCTGCATACTATTAGAATATTGTACGATTTTCTAGTCCTCACATCTTCGAGGGTATTGGCAATACTTACCAAGCATTATACAAACATTAACGTATAAAAATTTGAAAAATCAAAAACTCCTTCACGACTTCTACGAACTGAGGACGTATTTGCTGACATTGGATTAAGTTCAATCCATGATTATCCTAATTCGTAAATCCTAGAATGTGCATGTAAAATATTTTTATTTTTGTTTTCAGAGAATCTATCCATAGTTTAAGTATTAGTCGTTATTCGTGCGATAACCGAATCCACTGAAAAATCTCAATAAAAATTACTACTACTCCAAACATGTTAAGTGATGAAACTGGTGATAATATTTTATTTGATTAAGATATTGAAAAAGTTGATAGGTGCGGGCCGAGACTTGAATGGACATGTCAGGAATTCTAATAAGAACTTTTAGGGGCCCGGATCAAACAAATGCAACCTGCATTTACTTCATGCCTTAGTCATAGAGTCGTTTCGACAGCGGAGCATTATTAAAATTTCTTTTTTTAAACTATGACTTCCGTTAACGTCTTTTTAGACTCAAATTATATTTAAAATTGAAGAAATGTAAAGTTTAATGCCTTCTCTTAAATACTTTTCGATTGACATTACCCTATGTATGTATACTAACCTACATACGGGTAAAAAACCTTTTTAGGAAAAATAATCCAACTATCAAAAGTCAAAAGATATTCCCAAAAAGTGTCCTTAACTTATAGACTGGCCTGTGTATATATAGATTCTCATATACAGCTGTGGACAAAAAAAAAATATAAATAATCATAAAATATTAAAAAAAGATTTTTATAATAATAGATAATAATTCTAATTCAATTGAAACAATAATTTATTGGAACCTTATTTTAAAAAAAATTGTGACAGCTTTATATTATTTTAGATAAAACTACTTAATTATGATAAAAGAAAAGTGAGTTTCAAAGGCAAACGGAACTCTCATGTTCGTTGATGCGAAATTTAAATGCTTGAGAATTCTGTAGTGTCTTATTTTAGTAATCCTTTCCCGGTGTAAAGTTGGGGAAGATAACAAACTAAGTAAAACAACAAAGAATTTTCAATTGGCGCCAGAACTTAAAAAGCGATATCTTTATCGTGGCGGTAGTGTGAACATAAAGGATATTTATGGGAGCGGGAAATATTGGGACTGGTATCTGGATCAAACTTTAATAGATTAGCCAGCTCGAATTAAATACTCTATTTTCAGAACTAATTTTTTGAAAATAATCACAGATTGGAAATCTTGTTGCTTAGAAGAAGAGTTTTTGTATGAAATTGGGTTGTATTTAGCAGTTTATATATAATAAGTGAATGGAGTAAATATAAATACATATGTAAATTAGAAAAATAATACAGTTTCATTCATTTTGTGGTTTGAAGTTGTTGGCAAAGTCAGCTGTCATATGAAGTGTCATAATATTAGTTGAATTTTTGTTATTTACGATAGTGAATCGCTTAAAAATCAAACAATGCGTTAAAACTAACTACAAAAGTAGTGATTGAAACTTAGCCACTTTCGGCTAAGTTTGGTACTATCAATAAAAAGTATTGTGAATTATTCAACCAACCTTTGACAGAACGAATTTTGCACACCGTTGATTGCTAGTTTTGTGTTTCGATTTAATCATATTTAGTTTTTTTTTCAAATATTATTTAAATAAAAATTAAATCGATAGACTCGAAGCGTGGCTAAGTGATATGACTCGGCAGAAAATTAAAAATCATGTTAAAAGAGTGCGCCGCCGCCCTAGGAAAGCAAGTAACATAGTTATATTTACAGCCTAGCTTGGATAACAGCACTCCTCGCCGGCCGAATCGGGCTCGCCGCACCCTTAATTTCCGCCACACCCTGCCCTCAACCACGTCGGTTGAACCGGTTGAACGATTTCATAAAATTAATTATTAAATTTTATTGTCCTGCTACAAAACCCCACTATCAGTTTTTGAGAAGCGTTTCTTAAGTTATAAAAGCATTTGTTATTTCTCTGTTTTCCATGTTATGACAATAGGTAGTGTGAAATGTAAAATAATATTATACAAGTTTTTGTTGAATCAAAATTTTTGTTTGGAAATAAAAGCAAAAATTATAAAGGCAATTAAATAGACAATTATCAATTTGAAAATTTAATAAAGTAGAATACTATATTTAACCCATCGACATTAGATAATAGGATAAATTTTGGATTCGTGAACAAATTCCAGATTTTGATCAAACTTGACATTGTTATGATAGGCAAAGCGATAAAAGTGGGTCGGGTTTCGGAATTTTGTATTTCAGTTGAGCTACAGGGCGGTTGGATTTCCTTGAACTTGGTGTAGTGTTTTTTGCGCCGTATTTCCACACGATTTTTTTTTAAAACCTTGTTTGTCTTTTTGGAAAATCCGATTTTTTTCAAAATCGGCTCCGAATTTTTATTTAGTTCTCTAAATTTAATTTAAAGAGACATACTGTTGTCCTAATGTTTTGAATTTAGATGAAATAAAATAAAATTTTTTTTTTTTTGAAAATTAAATATTAAGGTGCATACCTACATATGTATGTACCTATGTACATATATGTTTTTGAAATTTGGTACAAAACTGCCTTTCATAATTCGAACAAAAATCAAGTTTAGTATCAAAAATAACGGCGTTTCTGATACAAATGTTAAAAACCATTTCCAAAATTCAAAAAGTTGATACATTTTTTTGAGTATAAAAATTGGCACATTATCAATAGTACCTTCAATATAAACGCTAAGAAAAACACACTCTAAAAAATTTCAAATTTCGCGAAAACGATTCCTAGAATTTTTATAAAATAGTTTTTTTAAGTATACCTACATACTATTTAAATATTTTATACTATTATAAATAATACAAAGATTGATATTAGATAATATTAACGGTACCTCCTACAAAAATCTTATATCCCTAAAAAACGGATTCTTATTTTACTTTTCTGGTATTACAACCGCATATCATCAAAAACATTATGTTTTTTGATGTATTATTATTATTATTATAATTTATTAACATATAATTAAAATTATAATGCTAACATAAAAAAGAAAACGAGCACAAGTTACAAGACTTCCGGCTGTGAGGTAAACTTAACTTTTTTGATGTAATTTTTACCTTTGCATCAAATTTCACAGATTATCTTCCTAATTAGTTTTTTTTTTTGGTATTCTGAAAATGACAACTGTGAATGACAAATGAAAAAAGTGACAGCTGGTGAAGTGTGTTTCTTAAATAAATCGGAACACTCAGAACAAAGCACGTTCAGTTCACAGATCGTTAAGAGTAATCTGAACTAATAAAGAAAATGGCCCGCTATAGTACTCAGGATAGAAGCAATTTCTTGCGATCTCGTCGCCCTGGTGACACAAGAACGTAACTCCATTTTTTACGATTTTGGACTGGGTAAGCCACCTTTCTTAAAATATAGCATACTATATTGTGGCAAAAAATTGTACCTCTAAGGGAAGTAGCTGAGAAGTTAGCACTTGCCATTTTAAGAAACCATCATAACCATTGTAGCTCCTAGAGCCTGGTAATAATTATGTAAGAAGCTTACTGAACTAACAATTAAAATTACAAAAAAAACAGAAATCATTACTTTCAGAAAATATTTACATGCATGTTTTCATTTAAAACTTCTGTTCCTTTAAGGATTGAATATCAATATTCAGGCTAAATATATCTAATAATTTTTGTTTTGATTATTTGTAAGCATAGGGACGGACCGATCCAAAATTAGCAATGACTTTTATGAGGAGCACCTTAATATGTATACACATACTTATGATTTGCCGAATTTACAAACCTTCAAGACGAAACCGTACAAAAGACTGCATTCCCAAGAGAATTTTTGAAAAAGATAATTAAAAAGAAAAACTAAAACAAGTAGTTTAACTGGCAACACTTAAAGATACATATGTATAGGTACTACCATTTATTTGTAATATTTCATTGTCATGTGTACATACATTTCATCTTTCTCTCCCTTAAATCCTAAGCTACTACTAAGCACAAAATGACTACCAGCCCAAACTCCCTTATCGCCTGCTTGACACTTCTATGATTCTTCCCCGTCGTCTCCATCCCTTAAAATATATTTGTAATGTAATTTTAATCGTCATCATCGTGTAATAATAATCATCATTTAGAGAAAAATCGATAAATTATGAACGGAATTTCATTTACGTTATGTATTCGTTAAGAGTTATGCCCAATTACCATTGTGTATTTGGGAGTGATTAAGTGTGGCGGCTGCAGGGCACATTCACATTAATTTCTTCTTCATTTAACAAACCCACGTTTAAAATTTAATAAAACTTAGAATTAGAAGATTAAAAAGTTAATTTTATTTTTGAATTAAAAAAAAAAAATGTTACAGCAACATGTCCAGCAACACCATCACGAAAATCCTGCTGGTGGTATTAGTGGAGTTATTCATCCTGTAAGCGGGATTGATTCAGATGTATCCAAACAACAACATCCGCACCTTCAGCCATCACACGTCTCGGGTTCCCAACAACAACATGTAAGCGAAAGTCCAATGAAGCTGTAGATTTTCAAAAAAACAAACAAATCTAACTCAACTAAATTCCTTGAAAAATGTTCGAATAATTAATATAATATTTATTACATTGCATACTTATTTAAGTGTGTATGTATGCATGTATATATGTACGCGTGAATGTATGTACATAAGGGGGGATATTTTGTTAATTTTTTATTTGTATAAACGAATATCAACTTAACATAATGTATGTACATAACATAGTGCTGCCGATTTTTTTGGTCAGTTTCATTGTTATTTTGTTGCACAAAATTGAAAACCAATTTATTTATTTTTTTCAATATTTTGTATTAAGCAACCTACTTATCCGTGGGTCTCGCGAGGCATAGGGGGCGGGGCTTCCACTGGTTCTACGTGCCATTGTGTACCTCTTGATTCCTTTGCTTGCACTTGCACTTACATCTTATATCGTATGTTAGAGTCAATGGATTCCTTACCTGTTCTTGTATGAAGTTCATTGTTGGGCCAGAAAATCCTCAAGATGTTTCGCAAACATCTATTAACCAACGTTTGAAGCTTTCCTGTAAAAGCGGATGTGACGGATGCGAAGTGCTCCACCTATAAAAAAGCACGGATTCAACATTGTTTTTGCCGTGTTGATCTTCAGCCCAACGATTTCTGCTTCCCTTTCCGCACTTGTTGTCATTTTATGGAGATCTATGATCCAGGTGTTTGAGATGATTACATAGTCTTTGATTCTGAGTTCATCTGTTTCCAGTTGACAAAGTTGCCTGCAGTACAACAGGAACAGTATTGGTGACAGTATTCCTGGCCCAGGCCAAGTTCTTGGCTGTAAATAGTTTCCCGATCAGGTACGATCCAGGTCCGTATAACATTTACCGAAACGAAACAACTTAAATTATAGAAATTTTTTAAAACAAAGTCATCTTGAATCCAATAATTTAAGAACAGTTTAAGCGAAAAGAATAGTTTTGAGAAAATGCTTTACGTGTATTAACCTTCCAATCAGCAACATAACAGCCCATTCAAAAACCGAATTCATACAAAACTCGGCTTCCTTTTTCTTCATTGAATGTAAAAACTGTACAAACCCTAGTACTTGTAAGGTTCTAAAATTCGTTCAATGGGATTTTCATAATCCATTGTTTCGTCTTTAACAGAAATGTTAATTGAATTAATGTTAAAAGTATAACAAAAAAAAATTATTTGCCTCTGCCGCTCAAAGGGCGAAAATGGAACTTTTTTTTATTTATTTGGATATTGATTTGAATATTTCTATCATGTTAACATGATGGCACACAAAAATTAATGCAATACACTAAAACTTTTATTTTTATAATATTTTTTACTTTGATTATACATTTTTTGTATTGAGTGTGAGGTCATTACTTTCAGCCGCAATATTTCTTTTCAAATATGAAGTACAATGTTTTACAAAAAAAATTATAGGTTTTCTGTTAAACAGTTTTCTTTTTTATTTTTCGCAAAACTAACATATACTTGTACTGTTCAATTTTAATAAAAATACTGCATTTATCCCGTTAGTTTTGAGCGGGAAAAGTTCAGAATCTACTCCAATTTTTGATTACTATAATTTTTTGCATGGATTATTTTTAATTTGTATTCATTTTATTGGTTTATTTATTATGTATTCATTTTGTGAAACAAAACAACGATTATGAAACTGACAAAAAAAATGCGGAATTTTTCTGGAAGGAGCGTATATACAACCATATTAATACAAAAAAATTGAAATTTAAAACCTTATCTCAGTTTAATTAATCCATGGATTAAGAATTTTCTGAAATTAACCCAAAGGCAATTGCTTTCTATTCGGATTGAGTTAAAAAAAATTAATCCGCGTATTAATTAACCTGGGAATAACGTTTAAATTTTTAAACTTTTCTTTATTAATTATTAATGTTTTTTATTTGTGAAATGTTTTTTTAATTCCACTTGAAATTTTTTTGAAAGAGTGTTTGAATTCTTAAATTTTCTTCTGATCCTGCTTGGCCTTTAAATTACACTAGTTAAATTTTGGGTCACCGATGAATTCAAGATATTTTACAAAATAATGTTTGAAAAATTGTTCTTAAAACTAAAAAAAAACTTATCCAGACTATTTTTTCTTTTGAAAGTGTATGAGTATTTCGTACTTTTTATTGTTTTAAATATCCAGTGCTCTTATTAATTTAAATTCCAAAACTCTAAAGATCAGATGGTCTAAGGACGTATAGAATTAGCTGCCCCGGAAGACGTTGTTCTGCCCTTGCCTATGTAGCTCGATTAATTTGTTTCTGAAGAAAAGTGCAAATACGCCCATGATATATGTATGTATCGCTTTAAGATATTTTTCACTGAGAAACGCATATGTATGTGAATTTAGTAGCATTTTAAGAAAAAACTATAATCGTCTGAAGTAATTGTTCGTGTTTGTATGAAACCGAATTTAAATGACAAATAATAATTGCGATTTGGTGGGTTTCATTTAGTCTTCGTTAACTTTCGCTTTCGATAGCAAAAGAAAGTGAACTGACGGCTAGGAACAAAAATCAAAATGATAGAAGCGCATTTATTTTCCATTTGAGTGTTTGGAATGCTACTATTCGTTGGTTCATGACATTAGCTTACAACATTTTCCGACTATTATAGTTTTACATTAAACTTTGAAAAAAAGTCATGCTACCCATCGGGAAACAGATTCCAGCGATGAAAACATTCCAAAGTTAATGTTATAAATAAAATAATATATATTTAGTAACATTGACTTAAATTAAAAACGCAGCGTGTGTATTCCAAATAATTCCAAAAATTCGAAAGACAAACCGAAATGCACTTGTTATTAGCATGTTGTCAAAAAATAAAAAAAGAATTGTTTGTCCAAACTTCACAGCAAAAAATAACACAAAAATTACAAAACACCTGTAAACCATTTTTTTATGAGAAATGATATAAAATTATTAAAACTTCTCCCTGCGCCCCAAATGCACATGGGATAGGTATAATCCTATTTCCGTGTTTGCATGAATAGACCTACTATTTCTTAACTGTGAACAAATATAGACGTGTTAAATTCCTTGGCATCAGATTTGGCTTTTAATTTTTATTTATTCAAGTTTAACTTAAATTTTATATAGGTTAAAATTAAAATTACTAACAAAGTTTGTATATCATTTCAGCTTGGAAAATACTGGGTTGTTACGAATCTTTTTCAGGGTTCCGGTCAGCCGCCATACAATATTGGTGTAACTCCAACAACTTCAGCAGTTCCTTCTATACCGCCTCCGATATCTTCGCATTCTAGTGCTTCGGCAGCCAAGGCAGCAAACTCTAAGCAACAGCAGCAGCAGGATCAACAACAGCAGCTAGCAACAAACTCGCACACTCAATCTTCATCGACACATATAGTTTCATCTGTTGGTGCTACATCCCTTCAGATACCCAATCCAATGATAAATACGGGAATGAACCAGCACCAGCTTCCAAATGGCACAATAATCGCAGGTCCACGTCATCCGGATAACTTACACGTTCATGGTAAAAAAAAACAAAACATTTTTAAATGCTGAAAAAAAAAAATTAAATAAAATATCATTTGATTTATTTAATAAAATATTACTAAACTTTGGAAAATTAAATATTTTTATTCCTTAGGAACGATGTCTGGCGATGACAATCGACACGTTACACACGTTATGCAGGATATTAAGGAGGAAAAGCCTTTTGCCAATGGCAAGCCAAACATACATATGGCACATGTCAATCCAACAACTTCCATTTCGTCAAAAATTAATTCTGGCAATGCAGGAAACAATGGGCAATCAACTGAACCTGGTGGTAGTCAAATGGTTAAATTACAACCAGGTTCTGGGCCTGGGACTGGTAGTGGTAACGATCAAGAAAGCAAACCACCACACGGTGTTGAAATGTATAAAGTCAATATTGAAGACTTGAGTCAATTTTTATCATATCACGAAGTGTTTGGCAAGATCCATGGGGAAGTAATAAATCAACAGCAAATATCGCACACGGTAACTCATCCTACTACGAATGTATCGACTTCGAATGCTGGCGGAAACACCTCCGTTAGTGGTTCTGTTTCCGGCTCATTACCTCCACCACCGTCAACTAATGGCAACTCGATAGTGTCAACCAATAGTCTAACCAGTTCAGGAACTGGTGCCCAAGTTGTTCCGCCGATAGGCACTACTGGTGTACCAACTACACCTGGAAAACTTATTCTTCCCAAAATGGAAAATCAAGGGATGGGTGTTGATCAAAACCCACCACTGCTTGCACCAGACGGAACACCCATTATGGGTGGCACGCATATCTGTGACATTTGCGGCAAAATGTTCCAATTCCGTTATCAGTTAATTGTGCATCGTCGCTATCACAGTGAACGCAAGCCATTTAACTGTCAAGTTTGCGGACAGGGATTCACCACATCGCAAGATCTCACGCGACATGGTAAGATTCACATTGGTGGACCAATGTTCACATGTGTGATTTGCTTCAATGTGTTTGCCAATAATGCTAGCTTGGAGCGGCACATGAAACGCCATTCTACGGACAAACCTTTTGCGTGTACCATATGTCAGAAGACATTTGCCCGCAAAGAGCATCTGGACAACCACTTTCGTAGTCATACTGGCGAGACGCCTTTCCGTTGTCAGTATTGTGCAAAAACATTTACACGAAAAGAGCATATGGTGAATCATGTCCGCAAACATACAGGAGAGACTCCACATCGTTGCGATATATGTAAGAAATCTTTTACGAGGAAAGAACACTATGTTAATCATTACATGTGGCACACAGGTTGGAAGGCATTTATTTAACTGTAGAGATAGTTTAAGTTAGCAAACATATCGTGTTCTCCTTTTTCAGGTCAAACACCTCATCAGTGCGATATATGTGGCAAGAAATATACAAGGAAGGAACACCTGGCCAATCATATGCGATCACATACGAATGATACACCATTCCGGTGTGAAATTTGTGGCAAGAGTTTTAGCAGAAAGGAACATTTTACCAATCATATTTTATGGCATACAGGTAATTTCTATTATGTTTTTAGTAAAAGATTCCTCACTAAATTCGTTGAGATAAATAGAACTAGTCCATTATTTTGCGCTGAACAAAGATAATTTTTTAAAAATCTTCCTTATAAAACCTTCTAGTCCATGACGTAGCGGGAACACATTAGACTTGTTCATTACTTCTGATCATGATAAATACACTCTAGGCACATCAGGCCATTGTGTCATATCTGCAAATTTCTCGTGCCAACAAAATCCAGTTAAAGAAAGAAAAACTCACCTAAGAGAACCGTTTGTGGTAATCGAAAGTCTCCAGCATTTCAAAGTGAATTTCTTTCATTTACAATATACTGCAGATAATTTAGCAACTTAACCAATTTTGCAAGTTATTAAATTTTGCTTTTTTTTAAAAATCTTTATTGATGCATTATATTTTAAACCGTGTGTTACACTTAATCTAGAGAGCGTAAATATCGATTATCGGAGTATTTCTGTTACATTTTAATATTTATATATTTTGTAGAATTTGCAACTTCGTTTGGTTTTTAAAGGTAGACATCTAAATTACTTAAAAGCAATGGTGCCTACGCTCGTCTACAAAAATACTGCTGCTATCAGTTTACAGGAGAAAGCGAATTTGCAGAACAGTTTCTCCTGTAACTCATTTAAATCTTTCAAATAGAATTCAAAAACGGTTTTAGCAGTTTGTGTCTTGAACATCGTCGCAACGTTTCTTGTCTCCATCTTTTATCGCTACTATAGCAAACAGTGTTTCATTGAAATAGCCAGTTGCATTACTTCCCAAAAACAGTTCAGCCTTAGTACTCGCCCTTCCATTGGTTTCTTCTAATAAATCCTTCCCTACTTTTATAATTCCTCCGCACCCTGTTAATCATTATAAGGGTATTAATATCCTCTTGATGGGCGTATATTATAAAAACTAAAAGTCTAGTTATGTTAGAAATCGCCGTTTTGCATTTTCAGGTCCAAGCTCAAAATTGTTTTTCACCAATTTATACTAACAAATGTCTTTTCTGTACTATAGATTTATTTTAATGGGTTTTTAATTTAGTTTTTTTTTTTTTGATATGTTAGAAAAAAATATGGGTTGTCTGTATCGAGAGCCTGATGTTAGATTTACACGACTAGAAAAATTGTCAGTATTTTGGCAGTTGTTGGTTAAAAGATTGGCAGTATTCAAGTACAAAATTAGAGTGGTTTAATTTTATTATATTATTGTTAGTCCACATTATTTGTAGGTTCTGTTATTTATTATAATGCAATCCTCTTTTTATGCGAAAATACTTAGTGTTTCTTTGTTATGTTTCAAAGGAGAAACCCCTCATCGCTGTGATTTCTGTGCGAAGACGTTCACCAGGAAGGAGCACCTATTGAACCATGTCCGACAACACACGGGTGAGTCACCACATCGCTGCACCTATTGCTTGAAGACCTTCACTCGTAAGGAACACCTAGTGAATCACATTCGTCAACACACAGGCGAAACACCCTTCAAGTGTACCTACTGTACCAAGGCTTTCACACGTAAGGATCATATGGTAAATCACATCCGTCAACACACTGGAGAATCCCCACATAAATGCACTTACTGCACAAAAACCTTCACCCGGAAAGAGCATCTAACCAACCATGTGCGCCAACATACTGGCGAGTCGCCACATCGTTGCACCTACTGCAAAAAAACCTTTACACGCAAGGAACACCTGACCAATCATATCCGGTTGCATACAGGCGATTCGCCCCATAAATGCGAATACTGCCAAAAGACGTTCACACGTAAAGAGCATCTCAATAATCATATGCGGCAGCATTCGAGTGACAACCCGCACTGTTGCAATGTGTGCAACAAGCCGTTTACACGCAAGGAGCATTTGATCAATCATATGTCGCGTTGTCATACCGGCGATCGACCATTTGCTTGCGAGACTTGTGGTAAAAGTTTTCCACTCAAAGGCAACTTGCTCTTCCATCAACGCAGTCACACTAAAGGTCAGGAATGTGAACGTCCATTTTCTTGCGAGAAATGTCCGAAGAATTTCATTTGTAAAGGTACTTAAGACAATTTAAAATTTCATAATTTCTTTGAACTTGTTGATGTTTATTTTTCGAATTACATCCCCATAGGTCATTTGGTTTCGCATATGCGATCTCATTCTGGAGAAAAGCCACATGCTTGCACCATGTGCAGTAAGGCTTTTGTAGAAAGAGGGAATCTTAAGCGTCACATGAAAATGAATCATCCGGATGCTGTTATGCCACCACCTCCAACACCTTTGCCCAATCTTCTGACCCAAATTAAGCAGGAAATCAAGCCGATTATAAGTGAGTTAATGTATCTTTTTATTTCAAGTTAGCGTTACAGTAGATAAATTGACATAAATGAAGAGCATTACAAAGTTTTATTGACAGGTATTCTGTGCTAATTTTTGTGTGTCAAGAATTTGATGATATATGAATGAAAAAATCCTGGAAAAGGTCCTAGAGCTAAAAGCTTTTCAAAATGAAAAGAAGTTGGAAACTCATACAATGAAAAAATGAGAAATTTTTTAGACCTAATAATAATGTTATTTATTTAAGAGTAACCATATATATACATAAAAAGAAATACTGTTTGTTTTTATGAATACTTTCTACTTTTATTTATTACCTCTTTTTCGTTATTTTTTTTTTAATTTTAGTCTTAAATCTACAATAAATTAAAATTATTTGCATTTCAGTTCCTCATCAACCCCCAACTATGCATACAATTCAGCAAATCACTTCAACTGCAGGCAGCACAAGTGCAAATAATCCTGGCAATCCCGCCTTGCTGGCACCTGGTCTGGTTCCAATGGTTACATCAACTATAACTTCACACATAAAACAGCAAACTCACTTACAACAACAGCAACAGCAGCAACAGCACCAACACCAACATCAATTGCAACAGCAACAGCTTTTGCAGTTGTCGATTCAGCAAGCAGCTCAACAAGCTGAGCATCGACAACAACAACAACAACAGCAACAACAACAGCAACAACAACAGCAACAACAACAGCAACAACAACAGCAACAACAACAACAGCAACATCAGCAACAAAGCCATCAACAACACCAACAGCAACAAGCTCAACAACAATCGCAACAGCAACCACAGCAGCATCAACAGCCTCAACCGCCTTCAGTGCCGTTAGCTCTCATTGGAGCCGATCCCTCAGCTATAGCTCGCGCTGCTATGCAACTACAACATTTGCCAACCAATGTCGAACAACATCCAGTGGTGTATTAGGAGGACCGCAACAGAAGAGAGAATAAGACCTTAAGAACGGATACGGGAAAGTTAAGTTACACATTTATTTTAATACATTTTTTCAACTTATTTTAATTTAGCCCGTAAGTTGATATTCATCTGACAGTTTTGTTTGTTTAAAAATAAGAAATGGTCAAGGCTGGGCCTTGTTAAAGAAAGCTCAAAACTTTACTTAAGAAACAATTTAAAACAAACGAACAAAATGTATTTTTACAATTTTTTTTCATTTGTTTTAACAAAACACTTTCAAAGAAAAAAGCTTTGTGCAATAATCTCCACGAGAACGCAACAACAATAAAGTTTTAAAAAATATTTCCCAAGAACCATAAATATGATTTTTTTTCTAGCTTTCAAAACCTCAGGAATGATATTCTTTATCTAGTATGTCAGAGGAAAAGAAAGAAGAAAAATGCAAAATCTCGATAAGTTCACTTATATATATATATGTAATCCCTAGGACGAGGAGTCTGTCTCTCTTCAATATACATACTTAAATCTTTAGCACACATACAACACTAAAAAATCATCTTCAAAAAATGTAAACATACAAAATATATTTAATATTCATCGCATAGATTTATTTACTTATGTATTATAATTTGCATTTGAGCTTATGTTAAAATATTTTGAAACTTAATTTTATTTGCAAATTCTCAACACAAATAAAAATATTTTTAAAAAGAATTTAATGAAAAAAAAACACTATCAAGCAATTCAAAATATATTTTGAAATATAATTTCAACATTTTTTAAAACAAAAATGCATGAACGAGAAAAAAATAATTAAGTGAAAATTATAAATATTATATTATATGAATCCCACAAAAAAAGCTTTTCAAAGGCGTTTTATTGAAAAAAATATACATAACTATTCTAATATACTTTATACATATGAGTAACACATATACATATTATAACATTAAATTTTAATGTATACTATCTATGGCATCAGAATGCATAGATTTGTGCAATGCTATTATTTTTAAACAAATATTATTTAAAAGAAAATTTGTTTAATAAACACAAAATTTACAAATATCGTTTAGTTTTTTTTTTTTTATTTTCTTCACAATTAACTGTTTTATTTTTTATACTTGTTTTTATTAATAATCTGTATTTTTTAAAATAGTGTATGCGTTGTTTTTACCGAATATATCTTTTTCTCAATTGTAAGTTTTTATTATATTTTCATTGAAACATTTGAATTGGGGGTATTACATTTTTTGTATCAAAGATGTATAATTGACTAACTTGGAGTATAACAAAAAAGTGAATAAGATATTTTCCTTCATCTTATTTAGTCACAGGAGTTGTGGCAATTAAACTTTTGACTTAACATATGCTTTTCCTGTTTCGAAAAGGGTTGCTGACTTCTTCAGGGGAACTTAATTACAAATAATTTAGTTACAATAGTAGATAAACTTAAAACCAGAAACTTACGATAAACGAGGAGACTTGAAAGAAAGTTTATATTTATTTAACTTACTGCGTGAACGCAACGAATCAGAGGGGCGCGAGGGTTTGACAATCGGTAGCCTGGCTCTTGGGAAGCCAGTCACTATTGAGCGTTTGGCTTCCTTCTAAAAAAAGTTGATTCGAAAATTGTAGCGCGTAGAGGATTCTGCAGTATTCTAGGTTTTCACCACAAATAATGCGCCAAGCGACAAAAGTTGGCGCAAACGAGCACTTTTTAAAAATGTTCTTAATTTAAAAAAAAAAACTCTTCTGACTACCGCAAACTAGAGAAGAAATCCTGTGTCGTTCAAGCATAAATTTGACTAACTTAAAAAAAACTGAACATGTGTGGTACACAGATGGAACAAAAGAAGGCTTTTACGAAATATAGGCTTAATAAACAGTATATGTATATCAATTGAATAAATATCGGCTTTTAACTACCAGTTTGTCAGACTACGAGACTACGAATAAAATTTAGTTTAGCTTGAAATGTATACCAAGCTCTATTACGTGCGAATTTGGTCGCTAATCACTTTTATGTTTTCTGTTTCCCTGTTTAGATTATGACTGCTCACTGCATCGTGACGATAAAGTTTTGCTGACATCAGCAAGGGAAAGAAAAATAAAGTTTTGATTCCCTTCATGATAAACGGAAAACAAGGTTTCTTTCTGTCAAAGAAAAGATTCCATTGGATAGTTATTGAGCGCTATTATTGTATTCGTGTCTCTGAAACGACACTAAATTTCTAACCTCCACAGGCGATTATTAGTATTTCTGAAAAGCTAATGATCTTGAAAAGAGTAAGGCAGAGAGAATATTGAAGTTTTTATTTCATTTCATTTTAAATTGTCGTGGATCATCCAATTAAAGCTATGCGTAACTAAATATATCAAAGTGAAAAAAGTTGAAACTCAATGCGAATACATAAATAAATAAAAATATATATTTACAATTCAAAATACAGACCAGACGGTGGCTATTTTTCTTGAATTTTCAAATCAACTCGCTACGTTCTTGTTTTTAAATCCATCTTCGGAAAATTATTACTTCAATAACATGTCTGAGAGTAGCTATTTTATGTAGATTTGGTAAGTATTTTCTAAATTACAGTTTCATTAAAAACAATTTTTACTTGCGAGTATGTGAATATGGAAAGTTTTAGAGTCGTGAAAAAATTCGAACTCGATGTTTTGATCAAACTCGACATTACTATGAAAAAGTGGGTCTCACGATTCTGTCTGTCTTTCTGTTGAGCTACAACCCAAACGGGTGGATTTTCTTAAAAGTTTGTGTATAGTGTTTTTTTTGGTCCAATCTTCATACGTTTTTGAGACCAAAATGACAGTACCCCATAAATATTTTTTGACTTTTTTTTAAGTTTCTATAAATTTTAATTGCAAAATGTGCGAGGTACCGTTACCTTCCATAGAATAATTTTCGATTTTCTCAAAAACACTTCATCTGATTGTTATCAAAAAAATTAATGCAAAAGCATCTAAAATAATTATAAAGTATTGAATACTTAAATTTTCCAAAAAGATGTTTGGAGTTTTGAAAAAAATATAATTATTTTTTGAAATTTCAATATTTCGAAAACGGCTCTGGACATATTTTGAAAATTGTATCTTTAATAAACTGAACAAAAATTTGTTTTAAGATTGTAACCCTTGTAAGGTACGTGCAGTAGCAAATGAGGTATCAAAATAATTAAAATTAATTTGATTCACATGCGGCATACAAAAAAAAAAGAGTTAAAAAAGTTAAAAAAATTGTAAAAACCTGAACCTGAAGGTACTTCAATTTTTGTTATTTATTAAAGATGCAATATATTGTCTAGCGTTTACAAAATGTTCAGCCTCCTTTATCTTCTTCATTTACAATAACAACAAAAAACTACCAACGAATATTCCCAAATGTCTCATTTTTTGTGAGTATGTGCTCCAAAAAAAAGTCGTATATTAATGTTTTTGTGAGTTTGCACGAAAAAGGCTATGAATATTTAAAAAATTGGCATTCAATCCATTTGATTACAGTGCTTGGTGAGTTTAAAAGGAAAACTCAACTCATATTGTTTTATATTATTATATTGTTCTCATTCATATTTCAGACAGAGATTTTTAATGAGTTGAGTGCATAATTTTATTCGCCATATTTTCAATCTTGGATTTAAATGAACTTTGAATTACAAACTTACTTGATGCCGGAGATCTAAAAAAACTTTCAATTGTAGTTCGCTTGCTTTGAACCGAGTCGTCATCGCAATTAAACTGTTACCTCCACATTTGCATAATATAATAATGGCTGTAACAAATTTAGTAAATACAAATCATCGAGCTGAACTTATTTCCCCTATAAGAACTAATTTATTACATTGACGAGACTAATCTTAGTTATTATCGCATTAATCCACTGAACAATAACAAAATTGTGATAGATATCTCAAAAACATATACTTTTTTTTGTAATAATTTAAAAAAATTTATATTTTAATTATTTATTACGTTTTTATTTGCATTTGAGTTTTCATTATAAAAAATAAAATTTTCAAAATTGATATACGATGCAGGGAACAATTAAAAATTGAGCGCAATCTAAATAAAGTAAATCACTAAAAAAAATTCAAAATTATTAAAATATAATATGCATATGTAATAATTTAGTTCGTAAGTGAATTATAATTAATGTCTATAGTTAAAACAAATTATTGATAGTTCTTGTGTGTATTTGCAATTTTTATCTAATGTTTAAGTTAAACATATGTACATCTCTTAAATATCATGTTTTTATATTTGCTGCTTTTAATTTTGTTCTAATTTTTAAATTTAATTTTCAGCTTTTGAACAAAAAGAAACACCAAGAAACATTTACCTAACAAAAATCACTAATTCATTTTAATTTTTTTTGACTGATGCGCTTGTTTAAATAATAATGTTAAAATGCGAAAAAGAGAGAATATAATCTCCACATTGTTTTCTAAAATATGGAAAGAAAATATGGATTTATTTTTGCATATACGTTATAATATATAAAATAAAAGTTTAACCGGAAAAGCAAATATATATACATGATAACAATATTATACAAGTTATGTGTGAGCACATAAAGCGAAAAATGTTTTCACAGATATTGTGTAAATAGTGAATAAATTATACATAGTATATTAAAAAACATATACGATATAATTAACAATAAAACCAGAACGAAATGAATGAACAATTATATGGCAGTTATATACATAGTGTTGATGTAACAAATTAAAAAAAAACTAAAACTATTAAAAAAATAAGTAGTCTTAGAAGCAATGAATAAATCTTTAAAACAAAAAGTAAACGAAAATAATAAACAAATGCGGTGGTTAAAATTATTAGAGTATAAAATACAAATAAAAATGAAAAAAATGCATTAAACAATAAAACTAAATATATTATATATATTATTACAAAGCAAACAAAAAAGTAATAATGTAATTTCGTAGACTAACAATAAAAAAGATGGACAAATGAGAATAAAAGAAAAACTATATAACTAATTACGCATTTTTTATGTATTCAAAAAACGCATGTATTTATGAGTATATATATTTTTCTGCATAGGAAATGTGGTAAAATAACTGAAAAAGAAAGGAACTAATTAACTCAAACCTTAAGTATTGTAGAAATTGATTAAAAATAAGATTTTAGAAAATTGTAATAAATCGTTGTTTTAATACGAGTTCGTTAGGCTTTGATTTGATATCTTTTAATGTTTTAATTAGCGTGAGCCCATTTATATAACTACTAAAAATCTACTTTATTTTCTGGTAAGTATGAGTGCTAGTATAGTGACGGGACAACGACACGCACATTGGTTCGAGTCGGAAAAAAATCATAGCTGTTTTTTGAAATTCATATATTTCCTCGCGTCCATCTTCTTGAAACGAAAAATAGCGTTTATATGGCCCTTATTATGTAGTAGTGAAGCGAACTTAAAAACTTGCGAATTCGATAACTTTGTATTATGAATATCATTCGCTAAAAGTAAATTCGCTTCAAATGTCAAAACATTTATTGAACTTGGCTATCGATAAATTATAATAAGCGAATGTTCGCTTATTTAACGGATCAAAATATTCAGTGGTAACCCAAGCGAATGCAGAGTTTAGTGTTTATGTGCTAAAATGAGTGACAAAAGAAAAAAGTATTTGCAAATAATTTGTATATTATTATAATAAAAAAAGGAAATAAAAAATTATATTTTCAAGAACAAATGCAAATCAATTTGCTATGGTGGTGCCCTGTCACAAAGACGAAAGCTCCGCCTTGGAAACTTCTTCTTCAATGATCCAAGAGATCTAGTAAACTTCGACATCACTTGTCTCCTACGCTTCATTCGAAGCTCAAACTGGTTCAACGAGTACGGTTTATAAACTGATCCATGCGGTATCACAACGGACCAAACTTTGGTCTAAGTGTGTTGGATTTCCAAACCAACTGCCACTTTAATCTAACCTAACTTAAGGGGCATAGGAGTATTCGGTTCATCAATCAGTTCAATTCAACGAAATTTGGTATGATTCGGTAGTTTGTTATAAATGTTGAAGTTGTAAAACAACAAATGACCGCAGTACATCAAGAAAATACGCTTCTTGCTGCAGAGATCACCAAAATAGAAAAACAGATTGAAAGTTAATAACGAGACTATCAGTCACATTGGAAGTAATATACAGCAATTTTTCAATTTATACCAAAGATTTTGAGGTTTATTTAAAAAATAAAAAATATTCAATTGAGGATTCCGTTATGCCCTTGGTATCACACGTCAGCAAAACAGTTCATAAAATTGGGGATAGTACGATAACTCAGGTGACATAGTTTAATGACGGATTTGTATTTAATTTTTTTACTATGGGAGAGGGGTCAATCTCCCCCCGTTTGGGCGGTAGGGGCAATTTAAAAAATATGTACGTTAAATGGAAAAAAAATAATTAAAAAATAACGGTAATACTTAGAATTAAGTATTATACGTTTTTTTAAAGCCTACATTCTAATCTATTAGCCAGTTTTTAAATCATGTCAAAACTATGCATAGTTTTTGAAAAATTTAATTCTAAACTCAAGTGTTCAAAATGTAATTTTTCAAAACTTTAACATTATCTACTGTTGTTTTTTTTTTTTTTAATTCATTGCTCTTATTTGGTTTTGTTAAAAAAAACTGAAAACTAGATGATTTTATGTCTTCTAGTTCATGAGAAAATTCAAAATTACCAAAAAAAATACTTTAATTAAATTATTTTTTTCCTTGCTTGAGTAGTCTTATTTTGATAGTAATAATCGAATATGGATTAAGATATACCTAGGATAGGGGGGTTACATGCTGCCCCCCATACACACCCCACTGTTGCATACACCCAAGCTCGCACACACCCCACTGTTACATGTACCCAAACTCGCACCTACCATTATTACTATCAAAATAAGAACACTCAAGCAAAAAAATCATAAATAAATTAAAATAGTAGTTGTGGTTATTTTCAATTTTCCCAAAAATAAAAGGCATAAATCATCTAGTTTTCTGTTTTTGATTGACTATCAATAAGAGCAACAAATTAGTAAAAAAAAATTATTTATAAGCTTATGGTTTTGAAATATTAAAATTTAAAATTTTTTTTTAAACTTTTTTTTTATACAAATTTTGAGTTTAAGGCCCCTATTATGACTCGCGAGTCGCGCGAAAAATGTGTCGAATGTGACTTTTTGGCATTACCGTTTGCGACTCGCCTAGTAACATTCGCCTTAAATGTCAAAAAATTTGGCGAATTGAAAAGTCATTCTATTATCTTTAGCGAATGTTCGCCTTTATCTGTCAAAATCAGTCGAACTGCAATTCTATGTGACTTTGAAAGGCGAATGTTGAAGCGAGCTTTTAGCAATACCTCGACTAGAGTAATTCGCTAAATCGTTCGACTTAAGACGAACGTTCGACTCGCGAGTCATAATAGGGGCCTAAAATTAAATTTTTCAAAAACTGCATAGTTTTGACTTGATTTAAAAATTGGCTAATAGAATAAAATGTTGGCTTTAAAAAAACGTATAATACTTAACTGTAAGTATTACCGTTATTTTTTAATTATTTTTTTTCTTTTTACGTACATATTTTTTAAATTGCCCCTACCGCCTTAACGGGGGGAGAAAGACCCCCCTCCTCCCATAGTAAAAAATGCTTATTTTTAACTGTTCTATACTAACTTTGTCGCCTGAGTTATCGTACTCGTGCCATAAAATTTAATCACGCGAAGCAGAAGTATGGAATCAGCGAATTAAGAGTCTTAGGCCCTCATTATAAATAGCAAATCGAACTTTCGATACAACGTGTGGGAAATCTAAGATGTCGATATATTACGAAAAGCAAACTTCAATGTTCATCTCCATTTCCATTTGCCAAACTTTTGCCTTTTCTAATTGAACATAAAAATGAGAGTGGAGAAATGAGATATTTCTAAACATTCCTTTTAATCTAATTTAAAGCGTAAGAACAGTTAGCGTAGCTGAAAATGGTGAATTTTGCCTCCACCTTTGCATTTACTGTTTTGAGGGCAAAAATATTTTAAAAATGAAAAAAAGGACTGTTCCCCAAAAGGGGGACTTATGTTAACCCTACCTATTGTATTTTTTTCTAATTTCTTAAACTTATTCCTACATACATACATACTTTATTTTAGAGTTGTGCTTTCATTCCCGAAAGGTGGAAGGGTGTTGAGTTGAATAAATCGAAATCTATTAGCAAACAAATATGTTGATACAATAATGATTAGACCGAAGTTACTGCACAATTGCTTACGACTATGTGCATACGTGTTCTTCAGTGACCAATCAATGACCAATAACTATACATCACCAAGGAGACTCTGACACATACATGACAAAAAGCATTGCAGGACAAATTCGGGACACTTAATATTTCAGTTAAAATAAGGTTTTTGGAGTGTACGGTTAAATTCGACAGCTACATAAATGCTTAATATAATTGTTATTTAAAATAATTTATTATAAAAACAGTGTAATAAATGACGAAATGCAAATACAACAGGGATACATATTTGTATTAGAATTTTGGTGGTTATGCACTTTGGCAAACGGACAAACTACGCAAAATATAAATGTTTGTAAGTTTAAAAATTTTCAGTTTAATCATAATGTTTGAAAATTACATAGGTATTTTCGTATAAAATAGAATTATGTATATTATGTAAGTATATGGAAAAGTGTTAATAAAACGCAGTTATGATATAAAATGGTTAGGTCACAGTGGATTAGAATTATTGAGAGATTATTATTATTGATGAGATTATTCGATAATATTCATTAAAAAGATTTCAGAAATTCATGCGAAAAATCGAACTTTAGAACACAATATACTTTGTGTATACATATAAAGGCCTAAAATTGACTTACTCAAAGCCATTCAAATTACTGGGCACCTTACGTCACTGAATTATTTCAATTGGCACTACTGTTTACAATGGGATATATTCATGTTCGTTGTTTAAGTTTTTACTAAGAAAAACTTGAATTTAGCCTACCTAATTTACATTTGTTAAACTCCAGCAAACTTGAGTCAAAAATTAACTACAAGATCCATATGGATCATCCTGTGATAATAAAACGATCCAGATCCTACAAACTAATTATTGGATCTTGAAAAAGATCCAGATAGAAAGCAGGGGTGGAATCGTGTAAGGTGATTTGTGATAGGTGACAGTCACAATCAACAAATTCGGTCTGTGTAAGGTGATAGTCACCGGTGACAATCACGATTTGGCGACTTTTTCTGGTGACAACTAAAGAGCTGTCACCAGAAAAAGTCGCCAAATCGTGATTGTCACCGGTGACTATCACCGAATTTGTTGATTGTGACTGTCACCTATCACAAATCACCTTACACGATTCCACCCCAGGATCCCAAATTGTTTTTGTATTGCGTGTAAAAGATAATCCAGATCCCGATTACATATAATTTATAACAGATAATAAAATACATCTTATATGAATATAACAAATGTATTTTAAATAGAGCAGTACTGGCAAAAACAAGTCACTGATACCGGACAGCGGTTCCAGGATATCAGGAGTTGATAAAAGATATAATGTACATATATTGACTCGCACAATAATATACATATAAAATATAATATTAATGTAAATAAAAATACAAGTACACACCAGACAACTTCTATCAACAGCAACACTGTCACTATCCAATCGGCCATAACCGACACCAAAGCGAAAAATGGTCTTAATGAGGTTTGGTCTTTGCTGGCCGATCCATAGGAATAATTTCTATATCTTTTTTAGGGAAAGGGGGAAGGGATTAACTTAGGTTTTTTAGTTAAAAATAACAAAGAATAGAAGTGTCGTTTTGTTTTTTTTTTTATAGTCTTGCTGTTGAAGTATTGACAGGAATGTCAGCCAGGGTCTAGTAAGTCGAAAAAAAGGATGTACATATATGTATGTATGTAGGTAGCTTAAGGATTTTTTATTTGATATGGTTGCACCAAACGATTTTGAAAACTGAACAGACTTTACAAAAAACATCTAAAATGACTTTGGTTCCATATGCGATTTAAAAATTTAAAAGCCTGTTAAATATTGGTGCAACCGAATAATTATTTACAACACATCATACATACAGTTCACAAATATGTATGTGCATACATACATACGAGCATTGAAGATCAATTATTTCATTAATTGTTGTCTGTTGCATAATTATTAAAGCCTGCCATTACCACTATCATTCAGCCGATTATAAAAGACCATCGTTGGGTACGTAACACTTTATGACGGTGATGCGAATACTCTTGTCCCGAACTTGGCTTTCAAAGGCCTGTTACCTAAAGGTAGGTACCAGAAGATGAGGATATCAAGCTTTGGACAGCTGTTTTAGAGAGCAGCAACCCAAAGCCAGACTCTCGAAAGCTTCCAGATGCATTTTCAGAGTTCAGTAGTATAGTGCTACTACCCTCTCACTTCAATAACTCCAAAGATGTTGATTTTATAACGCATGAGCTCTTTCTCTAGATGGCATTGTTTGGATCTTTATTCCCGTCATCGAGAAGAGTCCTCAAATTCGAGAAGCCAATCTTAGTACAGGTAGCTAAAAGTTATCAACGTGTACTTATTCCTTATCCAAGCAGTAAATGAATCACAGCATTACATTTATGTAAAGGTTTTTAGATACAATATTTTACATGAATAATAAATAAAACCATTCTACAGTTAAGAAACCAGTATAGGAATTAAATGAATCATAAAGGCTAATTAAACATTGAAACTTCTTAATAAGTTTTAATTTGGATAAATTGAGATTTAATTGACTAAATATTTAGGTATACATTAAAAAATTAACAGTTTTGAAATTTTGATTTTTAAAACTTAAAATCTAAAATATAACTCGCAATAATAATTAAATTTTATTGTGAACAAAATTTAAAAAAAAAATAAATTTTGTCATTCAAAGTTAGAAGAAAAGGATTTATTTATACTTTGTATGATATATGTATGTAGCTATTGGACTTTTTTACATTTCACATTTAAAAAAATGAACTCAGGGAATCATGATGTGAATTAATTTTTCGTGTCAGGAAAATAAATTAATTAATTAAAAAAACTAGTCAGCGAATTGAAAATTTTATCTACACAACAAATTTGTTTGCTTTGATTTTCATTTGTAGTGTTCATTAATGAAGTGGATAACGAACCAGCAACTAAAGCTGTTGAAGTCGTTCAAACATTTCTTAAGAAAAATCCCAGCTATGGACTTTCCGTGCAAGTTGACCAAATAGAAACCAACCGAAGTGATGCTAAAATTCTTCTTGAATCGAGTAAGTAATTTTTATAACTTCTTTAAGTTATATGTTTAGCTTGGTGGTTCCATATCAAGTTTGATTTAGATTTAAATCCACAATTAAAAGCAATTGAATAGAACTTTACGGAAATGTTTGTTTTTTGATTGTATTTAATTTGAATTCGAACAGTTTGTTCAAAATATGCTGAAAGTATTGAAAAGAAGCAATCGCCTCATGTAATTTTTGATACAACCAAAAGCGGTGTTGCGTCGGAAACGGTTAAATCGTTTAGTCAAGCTCTGGGTCTACCAACAGTTACAGCATCATATGGTCAAGAAGGAGATTTGAGACAATGGAGAAATATCGACGAAAAGAAGTCAAAATATCTACTCCAGGTTGGTAACTCAAAAAACGATCACCTTCTCTAATACCAATTTTATTCTTGCTTTAAAGGTTATGCCACCGGCAGATATAATTCCAGAAGTTATTCGAAGTATCGTTAAATATATGAACATAACAAATGCAGCAATACTTTATGATGATACTTTTATCATGGATCACAAGTATAAATCCTTGCTGCAGAATATTCAAGCTCGACATGTGATAACTGCTATAGCTAAGGAAGGCGAAAGAGAACAGCAAATTGAGAAACTTCGAAACTTGGACATAAATAATTTTTTTATTCTTGGAAGCCTACAATCTATTAAGATGGTTCTTGGTAACAATTTGTAGTAAAAATTCGCAATTAAAATACAACAATGGTTTTTTTTTAGAATCTGTAAAACCAGAATACTTTGAACGAAATTTCGCGTGGCATGCTATAACACAAAATGACGGAGAAGTTCGAAGTCAACGGGATAATGCTACAATTATGTTCTTAAAACCTGTGGCCTACCAAAAGAACCGTGATCGCTTAGGATCATTAAGTACAACATACAATTTAAAACAGCAGCCTCAAATAGCGTCGGCTTTTTACTTTGACTTGGCTTTGAGAACTTTTTTGGCGGTGAAGTAAGTGTTTTATAACTTTTTTAGCCGGTTTCACCGAACGCTTTTAAGAAAGGCTTTTAAGTCTTAAAATAACGTTTGTTCCATACAAAATATGTCATTTTAAATTTAAATGTCTGTTAAATATTGGTGCAACTGAGCATCAATGAATGTTAATTTTTAATAATTTTTTTTTAAAGAGAAATGTTACAATCAGGAGCATGGCCAAAACAGATGGAATATCTTACTTGTGATGATTTTCAAGGAGAAAACACACCTGAACGTTTAATCGATTTGAGAAAATACTTTCTTCAGGTATTTTACGTTTCTTTGTACAGAGCCAATTCTCTTGTCATTGGTTTGTTTAAAAATTTTGTATTCCCATCGTTTCTCTTGTAGGTCTCAGAGTCAACATCTTATGGTGTTTTTGAACTAGTCACGCAACCTAATTTACCATTTAATGGTTACAGTTACATGCAATTTGAAATGGATATCAGTGTCTTACAAATTCGTGGAGGTAACTCTGTAAATGAAAGGTCAATTGGCAGTTGGGTGGCTGGACTAAATTCATCTCTCAATGTAAAGGATGAGAAGATTATGAGGGATTTAACAGCTGATACGGTTTACAGGGTGTTTACGGTTGTTGTAAGTATATTTCATTTAATAACACTTTTCGATACAATTTTCCTTTTTTGATTAAAAATTGAATTCGAATCCGACTTCCGACATGCGATCCCATAATTATTCCATGTCGCGCATTTATGTCTTCGCTTTCAAATACCACATAAAATTTTGTCTTCTAATTCTTCTTACATCTTCGAGGAACCGTTATTTAGTTTTTATTTTTTTATTGGTCAAGTCGATTTTTTTTGTTATTTTTTATTTTTGCAACTTATGAGGTAGATTTCGGTATTTGAACTGTCCGTCGACGAATCATAGGATGGTGGGTTAACTTTTTTGTAAATGTTCTTCAGAACAGGCAACGACTCTCACAATCATTAGAGGATCTCTCTGTAAATAGGTATAAAAGAATTAAGATCTTTTCTGGCTGCCACCCTTCGTAGAGGATCCTAAATTTTTACAAACATTGTTTTGTTTATCAACAGTGGAGCTCCACCAATTACCCTTCTACGTTCGGAGTAGAGCTACTAGCTTGAATTGATAATATTTTGTAGCTCATTCTGTACAGAAGTAGAAATTTAATTTCAGGTACGTCATTCGTCATTCTCAACATTTTGGGTGGAGGGAGGCCTTCCAAAACTTGAGTCTATTAGCACCACTTTCTTGTACAGATACAACTTTTAACGCGCATACGAGTAAATAACAAAATCAAACTGTAGGGTATAAGTTTTTGTTTGAATAAGCACTACCTGTATACATCTTACGATTTAAAATAAATAAGTTATGGTTTGAATTTGATCCGGTAAAGCATACCTCTAAAGACCACTGCATGTATGTATACATTATGCTAAACGAAATCGACGTTTTATTCCTCTTCAAAATAACTACTTGGTTACCTGGTTGTCAGGGATAGATATGGGAATTTTCCAATTATTTGCCAGTACTCTAATCACGTTACTGACAATATTAACTTGTGATGTTAATTAACTGCGACTATTCTACGTACTTTACCAAAAGAACTGCAACTTGTCAATAAATAACTTTTTAACTATGTATACATTCCTTTACAGCAAGCTCCATTCATAATGAAAGATCCAAGTGCTCCGAAGGGCTATAAGGGCTATTGTATTGACTTAATTGATGCCATTGCTGAGATTGTCAAATTTGATTACACAATTGAAGAAGTTGAAGATGAAAAATTCGGGAACATGGACGAAAAAGGCGAATGGAACGGAGTGGTGAAAAAATTAATCGAGAAGAAAGCCGACATTGGCCTAGGTTCAATGTCAGTGATGGCCGAACGAGAATTAGTGATTGATTTCACAGTACCATATTATGATCTTGTGGGAATTACTATAATGATGCAAAGGCCAAGCACACCAAGTTCACTCTTTAAATTTTTAACTGTACTGGAAACTAATGTATGGCTGTGTATTTTGGCTGCTTATTTCTTTACCAGTTTTCTTATGTGGGTATTTGATCGGTGGAGTCCTTATAGCTATCAAAATAATCGCGAAAAATACAAGGATGACGACGAAAAACGTGAATTCAACTTAAAGGAATGTTTGTGGTTCTGCATGACATCACTGACACCTCAAGGTGGAGGCGAAGCACCGAAAAACTTGTCCGGAAGATTGGTAGCAGCCACGTGGTGGCTTTTTGGGTAAAAATAAACATATTTAAGATTGCTTGTTTGTTAATTTTTTACTTATTGAGTTTGGCAATTTCTTTGAAAAATTATTGCTTTTAGTTAAGTTAGTTTGGAGTAAATTCACCTGCTAACTTATTTAAATGTTAACCTCATATTTTTTTTTACCAAACGCTTCGAAAAATTTCTTTGTATTTCTAATTTCAGATTTATTATAATTGCATCCTACACTGCCAATTTGGCTGCCTTTTTGACTGTTTCTCGTTTGGATACTCCAGTTGAATCTCTAGATGACCTTGCCAAGCAATATAAAATTTTATACGCTCCATTAAATGGCACATCGGCTATGACATATTTCCAGAGAATGGCTGATATTGAACAGATGTTCTATGAAATCTGGAAGGATATGTCGCTTAATGATTCTTTGACACCTCTTGAGCGTTCCAAACTAGCTGTATGGGACTACCCTGTTAGTGATAAATACACAAAAATGTGGCAAGCCATGCAAGAAGCTGTATTGCCAATATCTTTGGAAGAAGCTGTTGCAAGAGTTCGGAATTCTACAACTGCAACAGGATTTGCATTTTTGGGTGATGCAACTGACATAAGATACCTTGTTATGACTAATTGTGATCTTCAAGTTGTGGGGGAGGAATTTTCTCGTAAACCCTACGCTATTGCTGTACAACAAGGATCTCATCTTAAGGATCAATTCAATAATGCGTACGTTGCAAACTTTGATTTAAATGACCCTTGAAATCTTTATTTCTTTATTGCAGAATACTAACGCTATTAAACAAACGGCAATTGGAAAAACTCAAAGAAAAATGGTGGAAAAATGATGAAATTCAGGCAAAATGTGAAAAACCAGAAGATCAATCTGATGGGATTTCGATTCAGAATATAGGCGGAGTATTTATTGTAATATTTGTAGGAATAGGAATGGCTTGTATAACTCTTGTTTTTGAGTATTGGTGGTACAAATATCGCAAAAATCCCAGAATTATTGATGTGACAGAAGTAAATGTATCCGGGAAGGAAGGAATTGATGGGAAAAATAATGAAGGCGGCATCATTTCGGGGCAGTCTGGAAAGGAATATCCATATGGCAAAAGCAATGTTGCTTTAAGGCCAAGATTCAATCAATATCCAAATACCTTTAAGGCCCGCTTTTAGAGCCTTTAGTAGGAAATGATTAAAATACCGCACAATACAACACAAAAGGTTGTTTTTTTGAATGCACATTTTGAAATTCTCTTTTTATATGTTGAGTGTTATATTCAAACTGAAATAAATTGGTGAAGCAAATAACTTTACTCTTCTCAATTTTATTATTTTTTTTATTAATTTTACTTTTTGTGATTAATTTTTTGATTCTCTTTTCAGTTGGGAGATAATTAATTAACAAATTGTCGGCTCTCGCAGATCTTTTTTCTTATTCATCGTTTTGAAATCTTTTGATCCTTCATTTCCAACCGTATAATTGAACAATTGCATAAAATGTTGGTGCTCACATAAATGAATCGAAAATTCGATTTTTAAACATTTCTACAACGCTTAAATAATGAGAATTATATTGAAATGCCTTTTAATTTTTTTAAATTGCAAAGAAAAAGCCAAGTATTCAAAACAAAATTTTTTTTAAATTAAAATGAAAATTTTATTAATACTTGTTAAATTACAAAAAAATAAAATTTTAAACATTAGGTTCTGTTTCAAAATAAAAACAAATATTTAAAATTTGTGTTGAGATTCATCTAATAACAAAAACATATTATTAATTGCCTTGTGCTAAGAAATACATTAGTGTTTGTTTTTTTTTTGAGTATTGTTTCATTGTAAGTATTTTTCGACTTTGAGTCAATTATTATTGAGTAGTTAAGTACATTATAGGTTAAATAAGTACAAAGAGGTTTTTTGTTATGTGACCACAGCTACAATTCATCACGTTTGGTATTCTTTTGTGAATACAATTCAAATTCATCGTGACTTAGAACGAGTTCAGCTGCATTAGAAACCAGATTGGTAAATTCTTCTGGGTCGAACTCGTAGTTGACAAATTTGGCATGTGCTCCACCATTTTGTTGATTTCCTTCATCCTTGATTTGAAGTTTTGTTTGATCCTTCCATGTTATGTAGTTAACACCACGTAAACGTGCTAAATCCTTATAACAGTTTGGATCCTCGCAATTATACAACTCAAAAATTGTAGCCCAATTTGGAAGAAATAGCAGATGTGTTAATCCAGCTCCATGCATTCCAATTAGAATATCTGTGTTTCTTATTATTTCTAATTGATCCGTAAATGGCAGCCCCCTGAAATATTTATATTTATTGTTATTAATTAGAAAGTAAACAACTTTTTTTTTATTTTTTTTTTAATAACAAGATAATAATCCGAGTGTGGCTTGTGATTTCTTAGGTTCTTAACAGTAGTATTTTATTTAGCTTATTACCTTTTTCTACCTTTTTCAGAAAAAAAAGTTTCTTTTTATGAGCTAATGAGGGAGTTATGAAACTCATAAACTTATGAGTGCTAGGTGAATACCAGCCTAATGTTAGGTTGCACTAACAGACTAACTTAACAGACTTTCAAATTGTAAGATAATGTATTTTGTACAGCATGAACGTAGTTCTATGACTTAAAAGCCTGTTAAATTTTTAAAAGCGTTTCGAGTAACCGGCCATAATTCCTGGTTTACTGAACTAACCTACACACTTGTACAAATAAATTGAAATAATTCTAAAGTTATAAAATAATAAGACTTAACTCACCTATCGAAAGATATTCGCCTCACGAAGTAATTTTCATTAATGCTTATTGTGTTAATCAATTCATCTTCATTTAAAACTTGGCGGTACTTTGTCTTGCGTGACAAAAAAGTTATACGTATCTTTGAATTAATTTTTGAATGCATAGGAATCTGGAGACGATGAGTTATAAACTCCGAAAATGCTCGAAATAATCCACTTTTTTCACAGCCATAAATCTACAAAGACATAGGCATTAACATTTAAGTTAACTGGTGTTTGGCATGAGAAAATATATTCTACTTACAATAGGTGTATTATAGTACAATCCAAATATCATTCTTGGCAAAAGTGGAAGAACAATATTTTTAAAGCACACGACTTTGCCTCGGACATTGTCTAAATTCCAGACAGCATTGCTAGTGAAGGCCTTAAGCGTTTCCGCAAAAGGTGATTCGTATTTATATGATTCCCATATGAGAATCTGTGTATCCGTATTAAACGCCAATGGATGGCTTTGATTAACAAATATTGAGGCATACAGGTTGATAAAATCACAGAAATGATGGTACATATTATAATTGGCATCGATTTTCATAATGTATGTCGGTTTCTCTACGACAATATCACATATTCCATCCTCGGTTATAGGACGAAATTCACTTTCCTCGAAATACCTGAGCTCAGGAGCCCAGGACTGCAAGGCACCCATGTGTTCTGTTTCGTTCATCAGACGTTCACGATGAAACCGGCAATAGCCACTTATTTGGCCTTGACTGAGAACATCGGTGTTGTACCTGATAAGGTCATGCCGTTTTGATAAATCTCGAAAGTTTATCATTATGTTTCTACCTCTACAGAAGCGCAGGTATTTCGTACATTCGAGAGACGAGTCCTCTCGGTAGGTGGGTTCACACATCACTGTCATTTCACTGCTTTGTTGCTTGATGTAACCAAAATCGGCTTGGTAGAAAAAAGTGTTTAATTGCGCCTGTTTATTTTGCACCCATCCAGTGTGATCTCCAAGACATTGAGGTGTTTGCAAATTATTTGGTGGATTGCAACTGGCTTCATATCCCCAACAAGCATTCTTATTTGAAGAATTTTTCAAAATTTCATTATAGGGACAGCTTTTGGTTTGAAGACACTCATCTCTTAGGGAAGTGAATGTATTGAAATAACGCACCAAATGATCAGGTGGTAGATTAACATCCGGGAAGCCTTGATTTGATGTGGTCGCGTAGCTTATCACCAAAGTTAATATGAGGGCAAGAGGAGGCATTGTATATTACTTATTATTATTCACGGTTTAAGGGAACATTATTTGTGTATAAAAATTCAAAATTGTTATTTATGTGTTTTCACATGTTGGGATGACTTTTGATGTTTTTTTTTGTGGGCGACGATAATGGTCGCGTTCGAGTGAAAGGCAGATAAATGGTGCGTTCATTTCCCCAAAATAATGGGCTTGTTTGGCAGCTTGAAATTTTCGTACGAGTTGACAATATCTGAAAATTGGATTTTTTATAACTATCGATAACATGTATGAAAATATTGCTTTCAGCACATCTCTGTCCGTGGTTAAAGCTAGGCATACACGGTGAACATGTTAGTGTGATTTGTTGGGCAGCGCAGCGGTTCGCCATACACGGCCCAACATGTTTATAAACTTCATTTTTAGTGTGACCGTCGTGAAGGCAAAATGTGCGGATGATGCAATAGCAGTGCGGATGATGCAATGAAAATAACTACACAAATTACGAAATGTTGTCCCACAACGCCATACACGACGAACATGTTGATAAACTTCAAAACTTGTTGTAAACTTGCCCATACACAGCCAACATATAAGCCGCAACTTCACGGTTTATAAAATATTTCATAAACCGTGGATTTGTTGGCCAACATGTCCATACACGAATAATTTTCAGCCCAACACCAACAAATCACACCATGTATGCCTAACTTAAGCTAGACATTAAACAGTCGTATTTATAAACGCCACATAGAGGCTGCGTAAAGTTACAATGGCTCTAAACGTCAAAAAGTTATTTATAAAGGTTATGTAACGTTAAATAGAGGTATAGATGCTGCAAGAATTCTCGGGTTTTAACTAAAGAACATTGCTAAATCCAATACATTTCATCAGAGTTTAGGAAAAAACACCATTACTTTTGCATACAAGTTGGTGATCAGCAGTTGTTTAAAAATCAGTTGATGCAACAACAATCAAAAGGTATCCGAGATACCTATCCGATATTTCTTCCATTGAGAAAAATACTTATGTTGAATTCCTTTCAACCAAAACAAATCGTTTTGTTCAGAAGAATTCGATTTTGATTCGAAAATAATTGAAATTTTTCTTTCAAAAAAGATTTTTCAATTAAATTTAAGTAGGTAATGTCTTTAAATCGCAATACTAATAAAAACATAGGAAGCAATTTAATATTTCTGAGCAATCTCTAAAGATTCTGAAACTCATACGCTATAAAAAACGCTAGGAAAAAAAATTTAAAATGCGTTTTTTCAAAACTATGAGTATGGATACACGCCCTTTTTGCTTAGGATCGCTATATCAACATACCAGAGCGCGCCTATTCTTCCAGCGCAGACGAGTTTCAGTACCAAGACCTACATAAATCACAAATAAAGACACCAGCGGAAGTCCGTTATTGTAACGTGTTGTAATCATAATCACGTGTTGTTATCGTTCTTCCATCGTCGTATCCGAAAGTTTCGCATTGGGTTGTAACAATTGTAACAGGATGCTCATATAGTATTGCATCGATGTACTAAGTACTACTCTTTACATGAACATGGCTAGGGTGACCCAGAATTTGAAAATGTTTGAATTTTAAAAATTGTAAATTTTACGTAATCAATCCTTAAAATGCCTGCATTCGTTCATGGAAAGCAGCTTATCATTGTTTAGGAATAAAAACCGCAGCAATATTAGATTAAAACTCTATATTGTGTTCTAGTATTAATTACTCTAGAATATTACAATGTAATAAACATTCAGTAACAAAACCTTGTTTTCTTTGACAATTCAAACAACTAATAAAAACGTCATAACATAAATATAACATCGATTAAAATAACACGATGATTCTTGTTAATCTTAGGAAACTTTACAAGTTTCGTCATGAATATCACTATTATTCTCCCCTTGTGGTGATAGTGCTCCTCCTTGAAGGACTTTGTTTACTGCGGCTCTAGCTAAATAACCGGTTGTTTCTGCGTAGACCAACGCATAGAAAGGACATATATCTTTGGTTTCCAATTTCTTATTATCTAATTGAATTTTATTATCCTAGAAAAAAAAGTATTTGCTGGTTAAAACAAGAAAAAGGAAAATTGGTATTAAAGTGTACGTCTTACCTTGCAATACATTACGAACGCTTCTATGAGAATTTCATCCAGGTCAAGAGCTTGTTGGAACCTCAACTCTGGATTTCTACTTAGGATTGTAGCGATAATACAAATCAATTCTACTGTCAACTGACGACGCTCTGGTTGTTTAATGCAGATCAGAGTTTCCTCCACAAGTAAGGAAAATGTTAATTCACCACGACTCATATTCGTGAGAGTGGGAGAAGCAGGAAGAAGATGATTTTCCGTTATTATACCCTGAGGAGTTCTTTGTAGAATATCCCATACTTTGTTGTAGAAATGTTTTGGCACACGACAAAGGGATCCTTCGAGTTGGCGTCGCTCCAATGTTGTTAATCTGAATTAAAGTCTTTTTAGAACTATAAATACCAAATATTTGTTTGAAAAAGGAATACTTCTCTTCAGTTGCCCATTCGCTGACAGTAAGAACTTTTTGAAGCAAAATACGAACTTGAAAAGGTGACAAATTATCTAAGTCGCATGTTGTTTGACCAGAAATTCGAAGATAAATACGTATTGCTTCAAGAACCCATCCAACTCTTATCTAAAAGAAATTCAAAATACATATGTACAAGGATTCGGTGTAGTAAAATTATTATCAATACCTACCTTAAGGATTCCCCTGAACATATTCGGGTTTGTGGCAATTAATCGACCACAATATAATACAACTTCTTGTTGCAATACAGCTTGTATAACATTGTATGGTTGCACACTAGTGTACATTACATTTTGTATCTCTGCAGGTGTCATGGGTTTGTCGAAGACAGTTTCTTTTTGGCCAATAACACCAACTGTTAGTTCTTTACCGTTTACTAATACGGTAGTAATGAAGGGACTTATAGAATCAACAATATGATGTAACAGAGAACTACAATATCGTACTGCTCTCCAATAACGCAGGGATCCGGCACGATGGTACAGTTGAGTAAAGGCTTGGTTAACACTTAGTCCATTAACTTCGAAATGTGGTCCTTCACGATTCAAAAGGTAGCCCCAAAGTTGACACAATGCATAAATAGAATCAGTTCTGCGAAGAGCTTCGATAATTTCATTGGTGGGCTTGCACAAATATTCCTTAGAGAAATAAAATCAAAGAAGACTTAGTTTAACTTTGATAAAAACATTCAGTTTTTTTTTTTTAATATGAAAACAAAACGCACGAGGAGCCGCACGAACTTGCCCTAATATTTAAAATATCAAAGTAAAAAGCAATTGATTTGATTTTAAAAAAAAATATATAATTGCAGTTATAGAACCTGCCAAACACATAATGAACGCGTTCCGATATTCTTTTCGAAACAAATCCTTCTACAAATATTATTTTTACACTTGACGAATTCTCACACCTTATCTCGATTTATTATGTAATATCTGAAGCTACTATTTTTGACTATATCGAAAAGTTAGACGAATGTAAGTCTTGACTCACCACCCGCACCCGTTAGCTAGTAAAATGATCAAGTACTCCAGGCATATTTCATGAAGACCCTTTTTTATTTGACCTGTGTAGTTTGAAATGATGGTTCAAACCAATCAGTTGTTTGCGAAATGTGGTTGAAGATTAAACGTCGAAGTAACTTTATTAAAATTTTACACATTTGTTTTGTAAAATTGCTATACACGGTAAATTAATTTTGTGCACTAATTCTTAATGTGCATTTAGACTTTTACCACGTTAACCATGAGTTTACAGAGTTGGTTAAATTGTTTCAATAAAAATTACGACATTGCACACAGCTGCTTTGCTCTCGTTCGTTGTGAATAATAAGATCAATTCTAATATTCTTTTTTAGAAGTCGGTCGAAATGCAGTTCAAGCTCAGTAGTATATAATGCAAGTAAATATTCTCATTTTTAAATCGTACTCGTTATTGTCTGCGATCATTTGGAAATGTGAATTTTAATGGGAAATGAGTTAATTTGGGAGCTAAAAAAATACTGTTCTGCCTAGAATTACAAGAAATAAATTACTTAGGTTTTCTCTTACCTCACATGACATCTTTTCTTCTATATAACTTAATGCTTTGGGGACATCTGTTAAACTCTGATATCCAATGTACTCATGATTTATTTGAGCAAAGGCATTTTCGTTGTCAGACAAATCGTTTTGATTCATAAAATCCAAATGTTCTATAAAATAAGATAAGATTAATAAAAAAAAATGTAAGCTCGTTGCAAGATATTTATTATGTATGTACCTATGCAGGAACTGCTGATTAAATTTTGCAATCGACCTATACGAACTTTCATTCCATCACAATAACCCTTTTTAAGCATAGCGAGCAAATCCAACATTTCTTTAAATTGTGGATCGCGCATGTGTTCTTCACGAATCAACAAACATACAGTTGGACGTCCGGATAAACGCCAATATTTACCAACAAATTGAAGTTCTGTTTTGATGTCATCTATCAGCAGAGCCATGTCTCGATATAAGTAAAAATCAGATACCTCAAAAATAAGAGGGTAGCACAAAACACTCATGCCACAGATGCGATACACTTTGCTGGTGCCCAATGATCCAACAGGACGTGGCGGGCGGCCCGTTAATCCAACTTTGTTGTTAACTCCAAGATGTTGGTAGACTTTGATTAACTCCGTCGATGACCAAATTTGAACCGGTTCGACCTAATTTATGGTGGTCGATGTAATATTTTGTTTATACTTTTCAAACTGTTTTGAAAAAGCTCACCTCATGAGGTGTCTGAGTTTGAATGCCATAGGTTCCCATCATGGCTTGTAAGCGCATTGATTCTGCAATAAGTACTATTTGAACAACTAAATCGGTTGCTGTTCCCTGAAAAAAAGTGATACATAATATTTAAAATTATATAATATTCATTTTACAAAAAAGCAATCAAAAAATATTCAAAAACCCATCCAAATTGCAAAATTTGGACAAAAAATAAAACAAACAGAAAACGTAAAACGTTAATTCAAACCGTATGAAAAAATCATGCAGTCTTTTTCACACAATTATGCAGTATTTACATATGATATGTATGTTCATCAGTAGAATTCGGATTTTAAAGTAGATATGTACGAGAATAACATAAAACACACCTTCTACTCTGACAAAAATAACAATAATTTGTAATGCAGTACACTTGTGTTACAGTGAATCGTGAATCGTTAACACCGACTTAGGCTAATGAGAACATTGAAAAAACATTAACACTTATTTTATCACATTCTATTCTAAAACGTGAATTAATTATGGACACTTGTGAACAAGATCAATAATTTTTGTTAGCCTTTAATTTTCAGATTTATTAATATGTACACATAAAAGATATGGCTTGTAAGGCCAAAAAAGGCGCTACCCAATGATCTGCTCCATTTTGATTACTTTACTTCAAAAGAACTATCAGCCAAAAACCATGTTTCCGGTTTCCGTCTCTCTTTCGACAGAATACGGTTGCATATTGTTTTGAAAACAAAACAAAAACTCCTAGAATTGATAGTGGGAAGAAAGAATATATAGTTACGCAAGATCATCCTCATCTTAACGAATAGAAAATACTGTATAAAGGCTAATATCTTATATCACACACTCTTCCAACTTCCCATTAGAGAAGGGTGGGGATTCCCTTAACAATACCTTTATAGGTAATAAGTTTCATCAGCTGTGCCGTCCACTTTTGTATTTTTTCAAATATTTTGATAAAATTATTTTAAAGACTAAAGAAATAAAACATTTATTGACAAAATATCTTTACGATCTCAATTCTTATTACATACTAATTCCCAAAATTCTTCTTCTACACTGCTTCACATAATTTTAATAGCTGATTCAACTTCCGAAAGCTTTTCCTTCTAAACCGAAGAAAACCTGGATTCCGTAAGACGGAACTACATAAAACACTTTAGATGGAATTCAGGGCGATCTAGGGCAACCCAATGCTAACATAGCACGGATTTATTATTTATAATTGCATTTGACAACATCAATAGTAATTTATTTAATCACAACTGCATTTATGTAGGCGATATATTAAACTCATGTAATTGTTTAAAGTCGGTTTTTTAGAGTGGTACAAATTGTCTGAAATATCTGTCTGTAAAATTTTTCAGAACTTATTATTAATGTTAATAAAATACAAATAGATAATGTTAGCAATTTAAAAATGTTAGGAAATTTAAAAGCTATTTCAAATTAAAGGATTAGTTTTTAATAATAAATATTTTTGAATACAACACAAAAGAAATCCTTAGCTGGCAGAACAAATTGTTTAAGATTTAGTTTGTAAAAAATTGAATAAATACTTTGTCACATTTTACTAAAGTGTTATTTTTAAACAAAATCGACGATGATACATAATATCAATAAATTCTAAAAACTGTTGAGGCAGGACTATTGAGTATCGTAGACGTAATCACATTGAAACTATATGCAAATCTCATCTTCACGAATAAGCCATAGACAAATAAATAAGATATACTATCAGCTTTCGCCACTATTGGGATAAAGCAAAGAGTGGGAAACATACAAACTTCACCATCTCACGATATCCTGAATGGTTTATAAATCCTGAATCCCTGATAGTGATAATGAGAATAGCAAAAAACAAATCAGTGCTAGCAATACAACTTACTGTCAACTATTCACTAATCAAGACATCCTCCCTTTTTTATTCCTCCTGCAATATAAAATTAAATTTAACACTCTAGAAAATTTAGAGATTTTTGTATGGAGCAAATGGAGAAAATTAAAGGCAGGCTGAAATTTAAGAACTTAACAGCCTGATTCTGGCAAACCTCACTGATACCTCACAATTCACAACAGCCTCACAAGGATCTCTTCACACAACTTAAATACTTAAAAAACAACCTTAAAAAATAGCTGTGACATGCTTTGCTTCTGAAGTTTGCCAGAATCAGGCTGTAAATTTCAGTTTTCGATCTTGAGACAATCACAGAAAAAAGTTAGAACGCCACACCCACTTTTAACCCCAATTTCCTTGTTTCTTTGTTCATCAAAAACGGCTCCAATGATTTGGATGACATTTTTAAAATTTGTTTATATTAGCAAAAGACAAATTTAAAAAATAATTTTTAGAAAAGTCCACCCATTGCCAAGCCGACTTTTTTTATCTTTTGGTTTCTCGGAAACTACTCCAAGATTTGTTTATCAAGGTCCAATAAAATTAGTAAACGCTCGTCGATCATCACAGATTCTTATTTATGGATTAGGAAGAATCTATTATAAACAAATTGCAGATTTTACCCAAACTGAACCAACTATAGATTTAAGCTTTAAAATTAATTTATCAAAAATAATTATGAATATAATTAAATAATGTGATAAGAAATAAACGAGTTTTAGTAAAAAATAGTTCTTATTTATTTATTAATAAAATTATTATATTGAGGGTATTCATGCAACGTCTTAAGTTTAACAATTGTGTAAAATGATAAGTTTACGCTGAAGTTTGAAGGGCCTTAAGAGATTGCAACCATTACAAATGTTTTTTTTTTCTTTTACCAATTGTTAATTGAATTCATCTTGAAGCTTGCAATTATTCGTGCTTTTTTGAAGACTGCGAATTCAAACCATCCAATTCAATGGAATTAAAAAAATGCAACAAGTTCAAAGAATGCATAGTCACGAAAGATTGCAATTGGCAGAAAATCATGACTACCCTTATTCCGGGGAAACCCGCAAGGTGCAGAATTAGAGTGCGAGAATTGTGGTCCAACTCGAGATCATGACAATCGCCGGTAAGTGAAGAAGTTGAAGAATGAATACTTTTATTACATTATATTAATTCCAGAAAAATCTCTGGAAATCTGTTGAAAAACCTACTCATGCAAATGAATGCCGCCCGTTAACAGTTTTAGGAGGAGGTTAAAGGCCCCTCAATTTGTTTTTTCTCGAATAAATGTTTAACGGTAAATTCGATTTCCTATTCTGATTTTCGTTTCGAAGCAAATCCTCACGAATTAAAAAGAACATAATATGAGTTTGTAAACAAATTTGTTAATTCCGACCGATTTTTTTTTTTTACTTTCAAAGTAATAAATATATTTAAAAGCATTTAATGCAACCGGGCATCAGTTGGAAAATGCTGTAAATGTTTAGAAATTGCTAGGCATTTATATTTTAAAATAACATAAATTTCAATACGAATAAAATGTACAGTCATGCAATTCAATAAGCTTATTCTTGTTTGTTAAAAAAAGAATTAAAAATCTAATGGTTTTAGTATGTATGACTTTTGAGCATGTTTACTTGTTATTGTTAGCAACAAACATAATCATATCAACAACAAAAAATCATAAAAAAATAAAAAACTGAAAGAGGGCAATGCATGTATTTCTTTGTACTTACAATGCCGGGTTTAGCCTGTCAAATAGAAATTCCGAGTTATTACTTGTTTAATTTTAGGTGAACAGGTTTTGAAATATAATATATTAGTTTCGTATTATATGTACATATTAATGTGTGAATAGCTTACATACATTTGGTCATATCAAAAGAACAAATTTTGAAAGCAGTTTAAAAAATGTTGGTTGGTTGGTTGGACTACTTTTAATGGCCATTCAAAACTATTTAATGTCCTATAATATTGGAAACAAAGTATTGCATATTGTATAACATTAGACAGGGTGTCCCAGCAATCATGGTCCAAACTGAATTTCAGAATTTAATACTTGCTCACACCGAATAATATCTAGTAAGGGATCCTTTTTTTAAATTTGAACTAACCTAACTTTGACCCTGGTTTTGATAAAATTTCCACATTTAAATATTTAGCAATTTATTGGGTCATCAGTTGGTTTAAAATAAATAATAAATTTAAAAATGGCAAAAAAACACATTTTTACCACTAAATTTGTAAAAAAAGAAATTTGTCAGGTGGTGCAAATTTGGAATTAAGTCTCTCAGATAGGGTCTATCGATCCAAAAAAAAAACAAACAGACCATGCCTCTGAACGCAAGGTCAAATGACGTTTTGACTGGGCTTGTTAGAATAACTTGTTGTTAGAGAATTCAAATTTTGTATGCGTTTAAATATAAAATATAGAGGATGCATTTAAGATTTAACTACTGATGATGTTATGAAATTAAACTAAGAGTAAAGAGTACTAAGGCAAATAGTAAAATTACGTTTCCATACAAATATAGTAGAGTAGAGCAAATTTAGAAATATTTTTGTGCAACAACATAATGTACATTGATTTAAAATTGTCCCTAATAGTTGTTTGCATGATTAGGTATTAGTTTTATCTATGTATGTATGTATATGCACGGGTGTAGCTAACCGATTATTTAAAGGCTTTTTGATGTTTACGTAAAGAGTCAATAGTCCAAAAAAGATAGCAAACATTGCTACTTCAGAAACGCAAATATTAATTCATAAAATTTTTGATTAGTATCAACGTAGAACTTCACCATACCCTCATTGACATAAATTTCTTAAAATAGTACATATTAGCTTTTTGTGCGTTCTTATGCATTCAAATTTTAAGAGGTGGAGGAGGTGCAAGTTTTTAAAACTGAATTATTATTTATAAAATAACCTCGGAAAAATTTTAAGTGAAGATCTTTATGACTTCCGTGAAAATTTATTTGTTATTCTTTACAAAAAATGTATTGTAACTTTTTTCTCCAACTTATTATAAAATCTTTTTTTCTGCGTATACCTCAGAAATTGGGAGTGTTGTTAAAAACATTTGTGTGCAAAGTTTGTGCATTATGTTACTTTTTACATGTTACTTTCTACAGAGGTAATTTCACAGAAGGGAAATTGAATTTCTTTTAGCTTTAAAAATAATCTACCTGCCATTTAACCGTTAAGATGAAAAAAAATTTATATTAAAAACGGCTCTAACGATTTTGGTGATAGTTTAAATGGGGCTTTGTAAGTATGTAGTTAAAATTATTTGGTCAACAAATATTTTTCAAAAAACCGTTATTAACGATACCTGCTATAGAACCGGATGTTTGGTTTTCGATTTTCTCATAAACACTTTAACGGATTGTAATCATTTTTTTTTTATAAAAGCCCTATACAATCTTAATAATATTGCAAATCAAAATTTAAAAAAAAAAATATTTTTTGGATTTTTGAAAAAAAATCAATGTATTATTTTATACTTACATTGAAAAAAAAAAAACGATTTTTGAATTTTTTTTTGCAAAAATTCTTATTATTATGAAACATTAGATAGTTCTTTCAGTTTTGAGCTCAAATTTCTTATTTGGCTTATTTTAGCAAGTCAAAAAATAAATTTTATGGGGAGCCTACTCTTGTACCTCAATTTTGATTTAATTATATCTCGCGAAATTTTCATAAGATTTAAAAGGAAGTTTATTATTATTTAAAGGTATTATTGTAAATATTTATGTATTATATTTTTGAGTTTTAAGATCAATATCAGTGTATTAATAGTCGTATGCAGATAATAAGAAGTTAAATTTGAAAAGATGTTACTCTTAACAAAAATTCTGTGTCGTAAGAAATCGATTATGTCTAATGGAAGCCATGCCAGAAACAATACAAATGGTAAGTATGTTTTCCTTTGTATACCTATACAAACTATAATACTATCATGGTGGATTTGTTTTAGACGAACCACAAGATTTGTGGCGGCGCTGCTGTCAAATGCATTTTATCAGGTAGAGTTTCATTAACAGAATATTCGGTTGATAGTAAGAGCGAGAGAAGTAAACGATTGCGATAGTCGTAAGAATCAAATGGAGTAAGGTTATGATAAAGAAGAAAATAAAAAAACTTTTTTGTGCTTGTATTGAAAATTTAACGTTCTATAAAAATTGTTTTACATTCTTACCGTTAACCGATTCAAAGTTACAGCTATTGAAAGTCATCTAATACAGCTTACATAAAAATAATTTATATTATTTTCATATTTTACATATTTTAGTAAGTTTTTAAACTTATTCTTACTTAGTCAAATAAAGATCATACAAAACGTTATAAGTCGAAACTGAAGCGAAAACGAGAAACCTCTCTAATTTTTCGATTTGAAACATCAGTCGCTTTTATTTTATTTTTTTATTTTTAAAATTAAAAATTTTCTTCAATATTCATTGCCAATCTCTTCTCACAAAATAACTTCTCGTTCTTTTTCTATACTCATCCACAGCCATTCTTGGCAAACAAAATCTATGAACCAGATTACTTTGAGTTGGGCTTGTCTCTAACATGTAGATGTCGTGGCAATCGAATGCCACCATAATTTTACTATAGTTTATATATACAAAGATGTTTTCAACTACATTTCATGTATAGCTACAATTTATAAAAGTAAAATGCTAAAACTATAATGCAATATGTGCTTGTGCGCATGTGTGAAAGTATCATTTTTCAATACAAAAAATCAGAGTTGAGAGTGAAAAGAAAATAGAATTGAAAATAAAGAGTGAAAAGTATTGGAATTTAACACTTACATCATGGCCATCGTCAGCTTTTCCCTGGTAAAAGTTGGGAGAGTGGAGAGAAGAGGATAAGTGGATGACAAAATTTTGAAATTGAATTTTGGATAATCGAATTAAAAAAGCCAATTTTTTCCAGAAATACCTAGTTTACAGTTTTTTTTATTCGATTGAATAGATTTAAGAGGATTTGATAGTAGTGATGATTGAGTATTATTATGAATATCAATTGCTGAATGAACCAACACTCTTACCTGGAAAGCTGAATAACGTCCACCTCGACGTGGTCTATTGTAACTTGGCAAATAACGACGAATAGGATCCAATTCATTTATGTGCAAAAGGCCGCCTGTGAGCAGTTGAGCAATTATAAACAAAGATTGTCCCCAAAGAAATAGTGACTGAGATGGAGCTCGAAGATAAGATCCTTCCCCATCTGGAGCATAAAACATAGTGACAAAAGGATCACCATGTTCGTCGGTGTGCATGCAACGACGAAGATCATTTTGATATTCTTCAATTTGTTCAGGACTATTTTTAAAAACCCCATCGATGATCATAACAATGAAAAAAAGTGGCCACTCGCATTCATATCCTTCGAAATCTTTGATTTCTCCATTATGATAATACCTAAAGAAAAAGAATAAGATAAATTTGGTTTATTTTTTACTCACGCGCGCTCTTGTATTTTGTGTATTTTCTATTACTCAATCGAAAGATTTGGTATTATGAACATAAATGTTTCACCCTGACAGTGATTGTCAACTATTAATTTGAAACTTATTAATGCCTAAATCTATTATTTAACATGCCAACTGTTGATGTTGTTAAAAAAGAAAATTAATGATTTTCAATGAAAATATAATAAAAATTTGGCTCAATTTTTAAAATATTTCAACTAGAATATTTGGCAATATTTGTATTTTGTTAAAACACGGAAACTTCTCTTTACAAAACTGTATTCTGAAATTGGTCGAAAAATTATTCACAATCAGGCTTTTTTTGAAATTCACTTTCGTTTGAATTAATTCGATTTCGAATAGTTTCTTGTTTAGTTTAAAACAATTAGAAAATTTACATCCCTAAATTGATAATTTTTTTACCCAACTGACGGTGGAACAAATTTGGAATAAAGCTATTCATACATGCCTCTATTACTGCTTGAAATAAAAATAGAACATAAATCCGCGCGCAAGGTTAGGTCCTTTTTCAGGATGGATGGTTTGATTAGACCTAAACCTAATGTAATTACCTTCTTGATTTGTCTTCAATTTTGCTCAAATATCCATCACGGCTAAAACGTTTGAAGCCCTTTTTGCACCGCAATCTTTTGATGACATTCAATTTAGTTTGATCAACGAGGCTTTCTTCGTGGGATCCAAACGCCGGAAAAGACAGTGTCAACAGAAGTGATGAATCTACTCCCTGAAATTATTTTTTTTTTATTATAAATGCGAACGTTTATTATAGTTCATTGAGAAAATAACAATTGAATAAAAATAACCATTAACTTAACCAGATTTGGGCAGAATAAAAAAATATATTATCGTTAGTTCAAAGGCAAAACTCACTAATTGTAAAATTTAAGAAATTGGGGATTTGATATTTAATATACATACCTAATTCTCACTTTAATTAATTGCAGAAAATATACTAAGTGCAAACATGGAATTGCTTAGTACAGGGAAGATAGGATGTTTGCCACTCCATCTGATTACATTAGTTTGCTTATAGCTGGTTCAAGTTAAAGATCTTCCGGGTTGCCAATTGAAAGTAATAAATTAAAGCAAACAGAAACTTTGCAACATTTAAGGAGCCGTTGTTTAACTTATGAACTTTTCTATAGACTAATTTGAAATTGTAATTTCTGTTAACTTTACCTTATGGGTCTTTTTTATCTTATATTTTCTAGATTTTCAGTTTTTTGAAGTGAAACTTCTTTATCAGGTGTATTCTATAAAAATTGTAACTTTGAAATATGAACATTTTGTGTAACGTTTCCCCTCTTATTAAAGGGTAGAATTTGAAATAGAAGAATTTATGAATTTCTTGTGTCGCGCAGGAACGCAAACCCAATTTATCAAAAAAATATTTTTGTTACATATGTTCATACAACAGGGACAAAATTTCTTTGAAATTTTTTTTGAAATAGAGGCTTTAGCATGAATCTTATAAAGTCGCTAGTTTTTTTCTTTAGTTTCGTCTTCTTAGCGGCATTTTTATAAAAACGTAATGTTTTATTTATAAAAACAAAATAGCAAGGTAGATTTAAGAATGGGTTACCATTTTTTCGCCTGTAAAAATCTTTTTATTATTACATTATCAAAACCTATATTTTTTAAACTATATGCAGACCCATAATTGGGGCCTAGAACATAGTTTATAGTCTAGCCTTCGTGGACTGAAAAAAAAACGTAAAAAAACTCGGTCTTTTTATTCTTCCTTCACATAAGAAAGAACCCTACAATTGTATGATGTGTACTTTCTACCGGGAAGCATCATTAATTTTAGAACAACTAGGTGCAGTTGAAAGAAAGCCATAAACCTATGATTGAAGCAGTTAACAAACAATAATGACATTTTAAGTATTACCTTTGAACTGGATTCTCTTGGTAGCATAGTTTCAAATATACTTCTATTTCGGTTATGTGCATCAATATCGACGTAAACAACACTCCAAGAAGCACCTTTCTCTCCAAAGAGATTACATCCATTTATTGCTTCAAGAGCAGATTTTGCCATTCCTGAAATGATTTTTTAAAAATTGTACTAGTGAAATATTCAATAGTAAATTACAAATTACCAATAGAAGATGCATGAATTTCAGGGGTGGCGTCATTATATTTAGATCCTCTTTCCCACATTCCAAAGTCTGGTGTACGATAAGCTCTTTCTACGTAGTAGACAAGATTTTGAATAAAAGCGACTTCGTCCTTTAAATAAAGAAATTTGTAAATTTGGTGATTTCAATCAATATACCAATATATAAACCAACCTGTGTGTATATAATCTGAAGTCCAGAGGTTATCATCTGAACCAAAAAAATAAGGTACAGTGAAACCACATCAATTTGTAAATGGTTGTATAAATCATCAGAGTAGATTTCTTCACCAGTGTGAAGATGGAATTTACTATGCAAGGCATGCTGATTTGATTGTCTTTGCTTGAAGAGCTCAACCCTATGAGCTTGTTTGACCCAACACTGAAGAATTCCTCTCATGCACTTTACTGTAGACTGTCCAAGTTCATAGGACTTACCACGATCGTCATCAATGCGTCGATATGCTTGGTACAGACTCCATACTGCTGCCGCACAATATATGCTATCTCTAACACTTCCCACTTCTTGGTCTGTGCTCATTACCGGAAATAAACCGGTAATGGGACTTTGGAAACGCAAAAGTTGGCGCTTAACTATAAAAAAATACATCACAATCTTTTTTTTGATACTTAAAAAATATAATTTACCGATTCCATAGTATATATCTAATTGCTTGACAGTATCTTCGTAGTTGTTGGTCTTGAGGAACTGATCAAGATTCATGTCTTCGAGACTATTTTGACGTCCATGACCTGAAGCGCTGCTTGGAACACCACCTCCAGGCCCTGCACTATCACTACAATTAAGAAAAATACTTAGCAGTTGCAAAGGTGTTAATTTTAAACACTCAAACACATATTAAATAAACTTACGGTTTATAGGACTCTTTCATTATTAATTTTTTTCCTAATTTTTTGCTAATTGAAAACAAATAACCTTGCTAGTAGTAAAAGTCAAATGTGACAATTGACATGCCATCGAATAGATGTGTTTGGTAACGCGAAATTTCTTGGGAATACCGCGTTCGAGATTCGAGTAATGACTTTGAGTATACATAATTATATATACTCAAAATGTAATGAGGATGTTCCCTTAAACTTCGCAATAGCAGTTCAAATTCAATTAATTTCAACATTGAATTAGTTTTTTTTTGGTTGCAAAGAATTTGTAAAAACATCGATTTTTTTGTGATTGCATTTGTATCTTCTGACAAGTAGGAGCAATTAGCGGCAAGGAAATTTATATAAAAAATAATAACGGTATCTATGCATAGTCGTAAGCTTAGCAATTGTGTAAGATAATGTTTACAATGCTATTTGTACGCGAAGGTCTGGGAGTTTAAAAAATAATATTTACTTTTTTGAGACGGAGACGGCCGATTGTACTTTTTAATTAAAATCACTTTTTACTTCGTAGGCATTTGTTATGTACAATCGGTTTTTGAGGGTGGAAGGTAATTTGTTGCAAGATTCCAAGTATGCTGACCGATTATGCGAAGAGCCCTTTAAAAAAAAATTTTAAAATCCTATTAAAAACGAGGACACCGTGTCCGTGTGAGTGACGTTAACGGAGACTCAACCTTATGGTTTCTAAAATTGTCTGCATAATTTCCAGCTGATGACTTGATTCGGATATGCATACATCGCACCAGTTGTTCAAAGAAACTTCTCTTTGCGTTTCCGGCATACGAATAAAACGGGGAGCAAGATACACGTTTTACCACACAGTGCATAGCTGTAGTACATAGGTCATTACAATTTGCAATAGCCATAGCCAGTTGAATACACCGAACACTACTAATAATTCACCGCAATTCTCGCGATTTTAAAACAAAATAACAACAAAATTTTAGGGAACAGTTAAAAGGTTTGTAAGAAACTTTTGGTTATTCAATTTGTGTAGCTTGTGCAGTTATGAACGGAGTACCAAAATAACTGTTAAAAATTGAACTTTTGGTTTACAGTATTTTCGAAAGTCAAAATCCTGCACAAAAATCCAAATCGACATTATCAATGTGCTGTGAGATTTTAAGACCTTCATACTCTTATTGAAAAGACAAAAATTAAAAAATTAAAATATGTCCAAATTTGACCTTAATTTACTTAAAAGAAAGTATGTTTTTAAAATCAATAAAAAAAAAGACCAACATTTCCTGAAACGGCGATTTTTTTAAAATTACCCATGTTTATATTTATAAAATATAAATTACATTAAAATTTTCTGTAACATGGCTAAACTCTTTTCATTATTTTTCTAAGAATACAAAATTCTTTAAAATCGGCTAAGTGCCTGACTTGTGAACTATTTAAAAATTTATTTCGCAATTTCCAATTCATGTATAAACACTCGTAACTTCTTAAATGGATTTATTTAGAATTTTTAAATATTCTTGTATTTCTGTACCAATAAAAAAAAACTCTCCCCATTAGAATATTGTTTCTCGACCCTTTCAAAAATTAATTCCATTTTCTCTTGCTTAAAATTACTTAAATTATATTATTTTAGATGGCGCTTACAGCCCAGGATAAGCTACGGCATCAACCAAGAAGCTTTCCAGCCAGCTATGTCCTTAGCTTTTTGCTTGCAGTATCATTTTCACTTGTGTGCGCTATCTGGTGTCCTAGTCATTGTATTTTCAACTTGGCCCGAAGAAACAGCGGTTGGCAAGAGTTGATAGAATGTTTCATTTTGTTCTGAAAAATTAACCAAGGATACGAAGTAGACCTCTAATAATAAACTCAAATCATCCCTGAAATGAAAAAACACCACTAGGCATTTCCTTTTGGAGGTGGCAGTACTTGTGAGTAGGTATTTTACTTACCAATTTCAATGCAACGCATTGCAAAAGAATATAGGTACTTTGCTGAGGTTAGATGAAAAAGTGTAACTATGACAACCGGGGTCCGGTCCTGGCCTCCTTCATCAAGTCTCTCCACCAATCCCGGTCTTGAGCCGACGCCATCCAGTTGCGCACCCCAAGGCTTCGGGCGTCCTGGTCTACGCCATCTCTCCAGCGCAAGCATGGTCTACCACGCTGCCGTCTACCATAGAATGTACCACAAAGGACTTTCCGAGCCGGGTCTATGCTATGTAGGTGCCCTGCCCACCAGAGTCTAGAGTTTTTTTTCTGTCTGTTGCGTTACATTTCCAAAGAAAATAATAATGTGTACCTAGCTACATTAGAGAACTATACTATATGAATTAACTTATTTTTGTTTTATTACTTATGTGTTATTGAATACAAATTTGTTCCTTTAAATATATTATATAAGTGCTGGTTTTCTGCTTTTCGCCTGTAAGGCTGGTTATATTACATACCAAGTTACTTCATACCGATGGTCACCTCATAACCAGGAACAGTTCACCAAAAAAAAAAAATGTAATAGCAAAAGTGAAATATGCAATCCCAGCTTGGAGGATGGTTGTATTTTGGTATGAAGTGTCCCTCGGTATGGACTAGGGTCGTTATGGTGTTTATGAGTATGGAGTGCTATGACACTTTTTTAAAGTTAAAAGTAGGTAGGTAGGTATAGCTTTGTATATAAAAACTATAGTACTCTCATGGTGGAAGTCGAATGGGGCGACATCTAATGTATGCGGGCAACCCTTACTCTTTTTTTTTTGCGGAGAGCTTATGGAGGTTTTAAATGATATTTATTGATATTTTTTTAGAGGAAATTATCCAAAAAATAGTCTTCTCTTGCTCCTACCACCAATTTTCGACGCTTAAAGACTCACCAAATCGAATTTTACACCTCACATTTTGCAGCGCCACCACCAGGATCCGGGCAACCCTAAAAAAAACTCGCCATGAGAGTACTATAGTTTTCATATACAAAGGGTATACCGAGAGGATTATCTTAGCTCGTTGCACTAAACGCTTTTAAAAAGTTAACAGGCTTTTAATTCTGTTAACTACAAATGTAGTTTGTTCTATACAAAATACCTACTATATTTAAAAATTCAAAAACCTGTTAAAGATTGGTGCAGCCAAACATAAGTGTCGTACCTACCTATTTTCAGATTTTGTAAAATTCAATGAAAAAAAACATTCCTATAACAACACTGATACACAAGCACAACTTATTTCAGCTTCAGCCACATAAAAATGCATCCATTCCCAACCTCCATTTATAATCAAACCTCACTCACTATATGAAATTTTGCGTTGGGATATAATGTACCTAAGAACGTACATAGTCATGAGCATTATATACATTATTACATATCTATCTATATCAACAATTCAATTCCCTCTATTTCCCCTTTTTTAATATTCGTTTGGGAAAAAATCCAACCGTCGGAAAAGCTTCATACAGTATAAAATAGATGTAGGTACATATGTATATATATATTTAATATGCATGCATCTGACTGCATTTGTGTATAGGTTTGCATCTCAAAAAGCTGGTAGGTAGCTATATTTTCAGCAAAAAAAAAAAACAAAACATAACATTGCTGAATATCCACATTGCACGGAAATGCAATACATCCACAAGACTTACTCTCTTTTCTTTTTACCCGTCGTCGTTACGTTACACACCATCGTCATAGTGTCATGTCAATACGAAACACTTTTTTTGCAATTGGTTTTTTGTTATTAATTTATAGATACAAATACACACTCATGTTACTGCACCAAGCACCACACAATTATATTTTATACTAACTGTGTTTGTAATTGTGCTCCTCTCCGTGAAAACGTATAATAAAAAAGAAATTGCATGGAACAATTTAAAGAGAATAAAATGAAAAAAAAAAAAAAAGTTCATTCCTTTTGTAAAAAAAATGCATTTGCAGTAGATAGATATGAGCAGAAAACTGAAAAAAATGCAATAAAAAAAGTTCGTATGCATTCCATGTTCATCTTTTCTCTACCCTTAGTAATATTCGTGACTTCAAACGAAAAATAACTGATTCTTCCTAAATTCAAAAAAAAAAAGAAGAAATTGCTTAATATAGAAAACGCGAAGGTGGAACTTTTTTGTTTAATTATGAAGGCAATAATATAATTCCTCTTCTAAAAATATATATACTTTTTTTAAACAAAAGACATGTCTATCCTACATGCATGTATGTAGGTATCTATATTATCTACTGCAAGTCGGATGATAATTATGTTAATGAACAAGGTCAATCATTGTGGTGTTTTTAAAACTTAACTAGAGCTAACTATTATTCGAAATTAACGAATACCATCGTATGTAATTTTAAATCTAAAAATGGTTTATGTACTTAATGGAATGGGTACTTAATATGTATTTTATAATTTTTTTTTCGCATAAATACAAAGGTGAATAGTGTATTTCTTTTGTTTTGTTTTTTGTTTCCACTTCCTTTGTACATTAATGCACCTCAAAAAAGCTATCGATCATGCGCTTTTTCTACGATTTGAAAGTTTTTCTCCATAAATTTCGATTCAATTTGGCAAAAAACTTTCGAAAATTATTCAAAAAAAAAGAACGAAAACAAAGTGAGTCCCTAACAAGAACCAAAAACCAATGACTTAAAAAAAAGGCAACTTAAGAAGAGAGCTATCCAGCGAGAGCGAACTTCATTTTCTGAAAAGAGTGGTGCAATTATGTTGAGAATGAGAAAAACAACAACAACAACAACACCAAATAAGAATATATCCAATCTAGAAATATTTGGGTGAATAAACCCATCTTTTTTGCATTGAGTTTGTGTGTTGCACTTCTTTACGAATATTTTAGTACGGCAGGTCTGGATTTTGTATTCCGTTTTCGCGTTCGTTTTGTTTTTTGAAGACGTCGTCGGTCGGTCGTTCGGAAAGTTTGTTAACCTTTGACTCTGATTCGTGAATTAAAAGAACTGGAGGTACGTTATCATGAAGAAAATGTAGGTAGGTACCTATTTGCCAAATATTTTATTTATACTCGTATTTTTAAATACCTAGAATTTTGATAATGTAATTATTTATTTTTTATATGTTTGGTATTGGTGTGTCGCGCATATAAAAGTGAATTTTTAAACTTTTTCGCTTTTTATATTGTTAAATGTACCTACCTGCCTACATAGGTAGGTATTTATTCTGTTTCTGTGTAAGTGACTACCTATTTTGAAATTAAAAAAAATATTTGCGTTGTAAGTCCGCTTACCAATTGGATACATTTGCTGGCAAAAAGACATTTATAGGTACCTAGGTAGGTACGAGTAGCTTTGATTTTTTTCTTATTTCATTTTAACAATACAAATTAATTTTTGTATCATTATTGAATTAGTTTTAATAACTAGATATAGTTGTTAGGTATACGTATTGAAAAAATGAGTGTCTAGAACATACCTACACATGGAGCAAATTTTCCATTTTTGATTTAATATGTGTACTTGCTATGTTTTACAATGTACGAACATACATTTACACTATGTAGATACGGATGCAGTGAGTACCTATCTCCCTACTCTGGAGCTTAATATACTGTATACAAAGACAACGTAAACGTAACGCACTTTGCAATTTTGTTGGTAGGTGCACAAATGCAACTGCAAACAAAAAATACCCACTAACAGAGTTGCCACTTATTTTCAATACTTTACCTAATGAACCACGAAAAAATTTTTACAATTTTTGTTGTTGTTTTTCAGAGAATATGTATCTACTTGCAGTAAATTCCATCAAATAGCTTAGTATGTACATATGTAGGTACCTACCTAGTTGGAAATTTAAATTAGTGTTTACCATTTACATTTAGGTCTAATCCGTAACTTTATGGTAGGTACCATTTAATAATATGTAACAAGGTAGGATCATTCAATTTTTTGTGCGGATTCCTTAATTTATGGTAAATGCGTTGATACTAATTTTTGTCATTGATTGCAATAAAAAAAAGAATGAAAAAAGAGCAACAGTAATGAAAAAAAAATTTTAAATGAAATACTATAGGCATTATAATCGCTCATCGGATAAAAAAAGATGAATGAAATGGAAAAGAAAACGGACTGGGTAGACTTACATTAATCTACCCTTAGCTGTTTGACAGTCTGTGCGCAAAAAAAAAACAATGTAAAAACGTGAGTAGGTAGATATACCTACCTACCTTTCTGGTAGATTTTAGAATACTGTTGTCCTTGAATTTGAAAATAAATAAATTTAATATAGGTATGTAGGTGCAAGTTAATAGGAACAATAGGATTGTTGCTAGTTTTTTAACGTTTAGTACATAGGAATAATATTATGAACATAATATTATTTGCGTAAACGTAGATAATGTGTAAAGGAATACATTCTTGGTCAAAGAACTTTGTCAGGTTATTTATGTAACAATAATTTTATCAATAAACTATGATTTTAATAGAAGTTATTCTGATGGGAACGCCCATAATCCCAAAATCACAAAGACAATTCTTAATTTAAAAAGACAATTCGATGTTTTTGTTTTTATAAAACTCATATGATAATATTAAAAATATTTTAACTATATATGTATGTACATTTATATTCTTGTGCAGAATACAATGGCAAACATTAAACAATGTTTTTTTTTTTTTTAAATAAAAAAACTTGACGCTATTTCAGATTGATGATCAGGTAATATAACTGCCCGAATGCACAAAACGCTTTTAAATATTTATTGTTTCGATAAGTTTAGCAGTGAAAGGTACATAGATATTATTGTGAGATATATTTCATACTTCACTGTAAAGCCCTTTCCCTATATCCCACTAAGTATTTACACAATGTCAAAAAAAGTATAAGAAATGTTGTAAGCGTTAACATTCACTAGGGATGGTGTCCATTTGTTTAATAGAGCTTAACTTCTAAAATTTATTGGTTCGTTCACAAATAACCTATATAAATGTACATACATACATACATAGGTTACCCGGTAATAATAAAACGATAAACGTAAAGACTGACAGCTGTGTTATTTATCCGCCTCTTTCTGCCTTATGTTCAATTATTTTGATATACTTCTTTCCCTTATCTTTATACCGTTTTCAAAAAATTCTTCTAAAAAACCATCTACACTACATATGTTTTCAATGTGAAAACTTTTTTTGTTCCCCATTTTCAAAAGATTTCTTTAAAAGTTACCTCTAAAAAGCCATCTGTGAAAGCTAACTTTTAGGTTTCAATAATAACCTAGATGGAAAATCCGAAGTTAATCAAAAAACTTCAACGACACCTGTATTAAACTACATAAGTTGGGCTCAGACATGGAACAATCCAAAAGCGGGACTCAAAAACTTGTGGATCAAAAAAATCCAACGACAACTGCATTAAATTAAGTTTGCCTCAGACGTGGAACAATGCAAAAGAGGGAGGCCTGTAGACGTTTTCTGAGGGCAACCCGGTGGATCCCACAAGTGGAGCATTAGGGTGAAGCATTGCAGTGGGAGTGTTGTCGGTTAGTGCAAGAGTTTATTGGTTAGTTCACTGGCCTTTTAGAACTAAAATTGGTCGGTGCAACCGATAAATTTCATTTTAAATTTTTCGCATTGATAGAAATATCGAAATTTGACCAAATCTGAGCGGGAAGTGGCTTAAAATTGGCATTACAAAAATTGCATTTTTGAATTGTATGCAAATCAGCCTCTCTATCACCAAATTATCATCCGAATAAATCGAAAAATACGTAGCCAGCTCTCCGTCTACTACTTTTAGCATCTACGTGTTCCCGTACTTTTTTTCACAGCCACACTACTATTTCTTTCAAAGACCGAAAAACTCATTAGTTGCACTTTAAAAACCATTAGCACTTTTCTAGGCACCCTTTTCTCGATTTTGAAAATTATTTAACAGTGATGAGATATTAAAAGGTTATGAGCTACTTCTACTTAATTTCATGACATGGTTAAGTTGAAATCTAGCGCGAAGGGTTACCGTACATTCTATAAAAAAATAGCCAGTGGTGGAATCGCGTAAGTCAACAATCAAATATCGCCTTACGTGATTCCACCCAGGAATGTTCTTAAACAAACACTGATCGGTGCTGAAAAAATTGAAAATAACTTAAATCTGGACCTCAAGAAGACATCACGTCAATTACAAAACATAAAAATTCTAACTAAAAAGGACCAAGATTTAGTAATTTTTAAATTTCTCAAAAACTAAGAAAGATTTAACCATTCGGTTTACAGTGTTCAATTGGTTGCAAATTTGGCTTTCAAAAAAAGTAAAAAAAAATTTTTAACTGTTATATATTTTATAAATAATTTTTTTATTCCAGCCATTTTTTTTTGTAAAATGCACCAAAACGTCAATTCCGCGCTCGATTTTAATTTAACTGCCATACAATGAAATAAAGTGCAACTCATGATCTTTCATTATGACATAATTTTCATAACTGTTGAACTATATGTTTAAAATGATCATGGAACTTTAGGACAAAGGTTAGTAAAAAAAATACTATAAATCAGTTGAGTGTACTTAAAAAAAAAAAAAACAATTGACATAATTGCAAAGAATATAAAAAGACAAATTATGTATCATAGCAAAATTTTGATTTTACAAAGATTTTGAGTGTATGTTTTTTTGAAGTACCTATACATTGTACATTTTTTAAAAGTGGTTTAATGCATTATTTTCAGTGAACCCCACGCCAATTAAGTTTTCATTGAATATAAGAATATATGTATAATGTATATACCTTGTTTATAAACAAAAAAATCTTTACTTCAGCTCTTTTAATTACTACTATATACATACCATGGAATTAAAATTTTCCGAACTCAAACTAAAGGTAAATGCTTACCGCTCCATTTGAGCCCGGAACATTCTTATTTCTTGGTGTATTAACCCTGAACACGAGAGCTGACATAAATATAGTGTTTATAAATTAGGCAGTATATACATATTATGTATACTTATATAAATAGATAGGTGTATTATGTCTCGTCTGAATGTCATTTCAAACAGAAAAAAATAATGATGGGTTTTTATTTAATCATTGGAACGCGTATGCGTTGCAAGGAGTCTAAATAAATTTTTCGGCCACTTTGACATTTGCATTGTTTTGGAGAAATAATTCGAACAAACTAAAAACTTTACATAAAAAATGTTTTTTTTTTTTAATTCTAAAAGAGACCAGCCGTATTGGAAACAATAATAATCAGATTTAGTGTGTTAGCGTCACAACGGTTTGTCCCATTAAACGAGGGAACATAGTTCTGGGGCATTTGCGTTTGCTCGAATGATGTGTGACCCAGGGCTCCGTTTTGTCTCCGACTCTCTTCCTTATTTTTATCAATGTTCTCCTGTCTGCAACTTCTGATATAAAAAATTGTTTTGTTAACGATAGTACCCTAAGCTTTTCATATTTGTTTTCAGATTTTCATCCCTCTTCTTCGGATGTTGAACTAGAACGGCAGCTTATGATTAGTTCATTAAATTCTGATCTTGACAGCATTGTCCAATGGGTATTTAAAAACCGTGTAGAATTTAATGCTTCTAAAACTCAATGCTGTCTTTTGTCGTTGAAGCGAAACCCACAATCAATGCCTCTATCCATGAGCGGCACTTGCATCGAATAAACCAAAAACCTTTCAGTTTTCGGTATGTGCATCACAGATCACCTTTTGGGGAATGATCACATATTTGACGTCGCCAAAAATGCTGCAAAGTGTTTAGGGTTTCTCCGACGACCGATGTTAGAAATTTTTTCCCCCATCTGATCTGGCTGTAATCTATATAAAGCCTTTATTCGTCTCGCCTTTAAACTCGAGTACAACTTCCATATTTGGGTAGGTTCTGTTATTTCTACAAACCAATATTCTAGTGAAATGCCAGTTGCATTCCTCCCCTAAAAAAACTTCAGCCGTACCTACCTACCGTACCGTACTCGCAATTGCAATGCACATCAGTTTACCCTTGAGCCCAACTTCGGACGTACTGTGCAGTACAGTCATTTATTCTTTAGCCGCACTACGAGAATGTGGATTGCTGTACCCGATTCTAACATTTAGAATTTTAAAACCAATATGCATCGGTATCTCCTTTCAATTCCTTCCCTAACTGATTGGAGGCATAGTCCCCACCTTGCCTCAACAACAAGGTTGTTGGACAGTAAATAGTGATCTAAATATCTGCAGTTTTAATTTTCTCAAAAACTAAAAAAGATTTAAACATTTGAAATCAGAAACAACATAACAACGTAGAATTAAAACAAAATAGTTTAATGTAAATAGGCATTGAAGGGGACTACCTCTTAAAAATCATCCCTTTCTATTAATCCAATCTACAGGATCTAGCAACTTGATTTATCTTAGAGAAAAAAATCTGAATTTTCTTATACTGTTTATTCCTACCACTTGTTGTGATAACTTTTTTATCTCTATATTTTGGAAAGTATTGGATCTACAGTAATTGTATTGAGATCAATTAGAAGCAATTTTAGTGAACTTGGAAACGCAGTACATTATTTAAGGGTAAAATAAGGTCTTCTTGTCTAAAAACGAAAATAGCTGGGAAATAAATGGACATTTAAGATTTTTTAGAACTATCGGATTTGTCTTCTTCATATGAAACGACAAAATTACTTTACTATCTATGGGCAAATGATAAATGAAAATAAATTTTTAAGAAAAATGTACGGGAACATTTTGCTCTGCACACAGATTCACAAAATATTGAACAAAATATTCAATTTTGTATGAACTAAGCTTAAGTTGTTACTCTAATTTTTCGGCACTGGCACTATAAAAAAGCTGAGGGTATTGTTTTTTTTAAATATAGGCTTCTTGCGCGAAAGAAAATTATATATTTATAAACATAGCCTAGTACATTGTATATGAATTTAGATAGTACTATCATCAGCACGTTCCACACGTCGGCCCCCTGGCGATCACACAACGAACTAATTTTCTGGTTGCTGTTTCTGTGTATATACAAGTGCGCCCCCAGACGACCACACAACACAACTCAAAAATCATCGTGATGATAGTACTATAAGTTTTATATACAATGGCCTAGTATACAATTCCTCAACGAAAAAAAAAATACCCTTACGGAAAATTTCGTATGGGAGTGATTTTTTCGAAAACAAAATAATTTTGAATTTCAAATTTTTGTATCGAAATGTGAACCAATCCGAAGTAAAAAATTTTTATTCACCACTGCCATTGTTTTGTGCAAAAAAAAAATTAACTTTGACAGTTAACATTTTTTTCTCACCACCTATACACCTGCCGTCCACAACGCCGCCGGCCGGTCGAACCGCCAAAGTTGTCAATTGATATTATGTGAGATGGGACTATCCAAAACATATTTATTTTATATAAACAATATCAGTTTTTGAAATTTTGTAAAAATTGATGAAATAATCGCAAAAAGTAACACGATTACTTTTTACATTTTTCAAACGCCCAAATAAATTTGGAAATTCTGTATTCTTAATATTTTTGTACTTTATTTTCAATTTTTTGAAATATTTTTAAAACAATTTTTTTTTGGTTAAAAAAAAACCTTTTGTAATTTACAAAAATTTACAATTTTTTTGAACTAGCTTTCGAAGAGATCGCTCGTAAATTGAAAACTTTTTATATCGCTCGTAAATCGTCTCTATTATTGCTTGGTGATTAGCTTAATGATCCTTTTAAATTATGAGCGTTGGCTGCCTTAGTATTCGAATTTAAACATTGATTTCCGTCTACTTAATTTTGACGTCTTCACAGTTCATCAAATTTATTTCATGAATATTCAAACACGTTGATTCTAGTATGTTTACTTAACCAAACAAAACTTTCACAGAATCCATAGTTTGAGTAGTTAATCATGGACTAAGCTATCAGCCAACTTAGGTTGATTAAAGCTGTTAAACCAGAACTTCTGAAAGTTTAAAAAATTAGGCTTTTTCAAAATTGCTGACAACAATTTCAGTATGAAAGCTCAATCATAATTTTGGGCGATAATATAAATTAAACACTTTTCACCCTCTAAACATAACCTTAAACTAGTCCACATATTTGGAACCACGTTTTATTTACTGGACTCTGATGACGATATCACATTTGTTTTTATAAACTGATTTTCAAGAGCATAACAATGTAAGCTCTAAATTTTGTTACGAACTAATTTATTTTATTTTTCGTTGTTTTTCAAAAAATTAAAAAGAGGCGAAACAATCGTGACCACGAAAAAACCATTATTACAACGTTTTGTTATTGTTGTTTCATCGTCACGTCCTCGTCTCCGAATGTTTGGCATTGGTTTGAAAATGTTTTTAATTGTGAGAAGTTATCATCAGGAAGTTCAATAGGTATTGGAATATTTTTATTGCTGTTTTTCGGCTCCGATTTTGAACCACAAAAAAATTTAAATTAGGCTATGGAACTTGTTCAATACATGGCAACACTGGGTAGGTACACGGATTTTGCTTAGACACACGGAAAGAACGGATTCTGGTTCGCGTTCACAAAAGTGTTGCTCATAGATTGAATGTAGGTAGGTATGAACACTTTTTAATTTATCACTCTTAAATCTAGGATTTAAGGTGAATCATCGCTAGAAAAATCGCTTGAAAGAAGTTCAAAAGCATTTTTATTTTTATACCTATCAATTCTTAAGACAATGCTTTCAAAAATAAAAAATTGATAGGTACCTTTAGGGGTACTTATTTGGAGCCAACATCGAAAACCAATTCCTACCTAAGTATGTATGTATATTTGAGTCCATCTATGAATCCAAATGCTCTTATATATTAGAAAAGCTTCCAAAATTCAGAATAAGTACTTTAGTCCTCTAAAAAGTGCATGAACTTGCTTAGAAAAAAGTAACACACCTCTACAGACATACAAAATATACCCCATCATTGGTAGATATTTACTCAGTTTAATTCCGCGCATACTCCAATAAAATATAGCTTTCACGAAAAAAAAAATTGCAGAAGAATACGTGTGCCTCCGCAGCTTCGCTTACAAAAATGAAAGCGCTATAATGTATGTACACAATAACACAACACATCATGGAGATGGAGTTGGACTCTCATGCTCAATAGTAGTAAGCCCGACAACCTCAGTTAGCATAAAAATGTTGTTCTTGTTCATTTTGTCCTTCCTCCCATTGCCGACACTCGACACTTCAGACTGCAATTTTTTGCACTCCCTATGCGCTAGATGTAGAGATATACATACCCTATGCATTACCATATTAATACGGTCGAGGTTTATGTATTTTGAAAGAGAGAGCGAGGATATGAACAAAATATTACAAGAAGCTTTTTATTTTAAGTAGTAGTGATCCTCTTGCGCTTGTATGGGCGGTTGTGTGGGCTTGAATGTCAACGACCTTTGTATTGCATTTTTCCATCTCTTGATTTTCGTTGATGGTTCGGTTTCGGTCCTCCGTTCCGTTGGTTCATCATAATGTCGTCGTCGTTATCGTTGGTACGAACAGGGGAGCGCAAGCACACCGCATCGCACGATGACGACAACGATTTTAAGAAGGCGATATACAAAATGAATGAAAGACGAAGCAGGTTGAATAAAGGTTCGGGCTTCGGGGAGCAGACGACATTGACTACATCGATGAGTATGTGTACTATTTTATATGGTTTTGGTTATTGTTTATGGAATGGACGTAGGTACAGACGACCGAGGCCGACAACAGCCACGAGACGAAGACGAAAGACAACGGACGCAATGCCTGCTCCTGGCATTCAACCCTTGTCTTGTATATTTGTTGGTGACCGGTGTTTCTTTTGAATTCTTCTTGTGCATTGATGGAGTATCTCCAGTAATCGTTTACAAGGTAGGAAGGTGGGTATTATGTATTTCTTTTGCTGAAAAACTATTGGTAGAAAATAGAGAAATGTGAAACTAAATTATTGAACTATTTTCCACATTTTGTATTATTGTTTAGTGAGTTATTTTAAAACGCGTTTTTAGGCCGGTATTAACCAAGTGCTCATAAATTTGAGACTCATCATAACTAAAAAAAAATCCTCCCTCATTAGCTAATGAAAAGGAAATTTTTATAATGTCGTTTTCAATTGGCAATCCGGAATTGGTTTTAGATTCGGAATCCCAATTGAACAGTTTTTTTCGATTCTGAAAAATTTGATGTTTGGTGTGAGAGTATTAGTATTTCAAGCAATCACTTCACAGTTGTAAATTCAAAAAAATATGACAATTATCAAGCGTGACATTAAATCTTTGAATGTGTGAGTGATTCTGTTTTTGCTTCTGATTTCAAATCCAGAAGAGAAATTCTCTTTTTTTTAGAATTAGAACTGTCACTTTTGCCCAATTGAACGCATTCAGAATGCTTTTTTCTACTTCCAGATTGCCAATTGAAAACGACATAAGAGTTATGATATGGGTCTCATAAGTCATAAACTAATGAGCGCTCGGTGAATAGGAATACCAGACTTAATGTGTTTTGTTAATTCTAAGCATTTAACCTTCCAATAGCCGGGTCAGTGAGACCGACAGTGAATTTTTTCGAAACCGACAGTGTTGGCGCTTTGAGCTTCTTAGAAGTTTCATTATTTAGCTTAGTTTTTAATAAATACCTATTGTCATTTAATTCTTTGTGCGCTGGAAATCGGGTAGGTAGGTATATATAGTAAGTACATATATGGCTGTGTAGGTATTGACTTTGGGCACATGCAATGTACCTATATGGAGCGTCAACTAAATTTTTTCGATTTTTATTTCTTCATTGAAGGTACCTACTGTGTTCAAGTTTTTAACCTTTGTATTTACTTTCTAAAATTTGAAAGATAATAAATTTTTTATTTTTTGGACATTTTCAAGAAGTGTCATTTTGCAGAGGATTTAAATACCTAACTAGTGTCATTCGATTACAAAAGAAAAATTTTTTTTAAGCACATTTCATCAAACTAATTCCTATTACTTTTGATAGCGTATTCCAAACAGAGTTGCCATGTTATTGGAAAAGCCTCTATTTAAAAAAACAACGAAAAATAAAATAAATTATTCCATAAAAAAAGAAGGGTAAATAATATTATAACATTAAACGTATTTTATTATTTATAAAATCAGTACATAAATTTGATATCCTCATAAGATATCAGTGAATTGAGTTCGATTCCAAACTGGGCTATGTTTAGAGGAAGAAAAGAGTTTTATTTATATGATTTATTTGTAAAAAAAATAATCATTTTCTTACATATTATCACAGAGTGAAGTATGGCACGAGTACGTTAGCTTTGGCGCCAAAAATTGATAACGGATTTTTGTAGAGGCGTTGAAAACAAACATTTTTACTATGGGGGGGATATCTTGCCCCGTTTGGGCGGGAAGGGCAATTTCACGAAAAGAGCTTTCTAATTTTATGCTTAATTTGGCAGTTATTCCCCACAATACCAGGCGCACCAGATTACTGGTGCTTTGAAATGAACTAGGTTTTCCCTGGAAAATTATTTTCATTCTAGTACCTATATTGAAGCCTTAAAAGAATTTAATTTTCTATATCTCTCAAATAAAAATGTAAATGTAATGTTAAAATTATCAAACTGCATAAAATAAATAAATAAAAATACATATTATTAACCTTGAAACTTCTTCTTCCTAGCTTTTAAAGGAGAAAATTCGTTTATAGCGTCTTCAAAATTTATTTGCTGGGTTTCCTCATGTTCAATGCTTAAAATTCCCAGATTGTTTAGCCTCTTTTCATTCAATGCTGCTCGCAAGTAGTAAAGGCGACACCTGGGGCGTTCCGCCCCCCCCTTGTTACGTCCTGGGGAGGATATTCCAGAGAGTGAATGAAGAATTATTTTCGTTTCGATACTAAATAAGAATGCATATTTGGACTAATTACACATGTCAACAATGTTTTTTTTTTGTTTCTGTGTTTAAATATTGATTTCCTTAATGGTATATTGGAAATAAATAACTGCGTGTTTTTTTAAAGTTTGTTTCTGCACCTTTTACAATGTTAAATAAATATTACTGTCGTTTTCAATTGGCAATCCGGAATTGGTTTTAGATTCGGAATCCCAATTAAACAGTTTTTTTTTCGATTCTGAAAAATTTGAAGTTTGGTGTGATTGTAAGTATTAGTATTTCAAGCAATTATGTACTTCACAGTTCGCACAATTAGTCAATTTAAAAAAATATGACATTTATCAAGTGTGACATTTAAAATCTTTGAATGTGTGGGTGATTATGTTTTTGCTCCTGATTTCAAATGCAGAAGAGAATTTATCTTTTTTTTAGAATTAGAACTGTCACTTTTGCCCAATTGAACGCATTCAGAATGCGTTTCAAACAACACTATCGGATGAAAAAGTGACTAAAAATGACGGTAACACTGACAATTAAGTATAATACCTTTTTTCAAAGACAATCTCTTAGCGAGTTTATAAATTAAGTAAAATCTATGCATATAGTTTTTGAAAATATCTTATTTTAAACTCAAAACTTTAGGACAAAAATAACGTCTCTCCTGCCAAATTTGGCAAGAGTATGATAACCGGGGCCCCGAGAAATGATAACGGATTTTTGCAGAACACGGCAATACAAGCATTTTTTACTAAAACAAGCTAATAGACAGAAGTGTTGGCTTTAAAAAAATGTATAAAACTTAGTTGTAAGTATACCGTTATTTTTTAATTATTTGTTTTCCATTTAACGTACATATTTTTTAAATTGCCATAGTAAAAAATACTTGTATTGTCGTGTTCTACAAAAATCCGTTATCATTTTTCGGCGTCCCGGTTATCATTCTCTCCCCTAAATTTACCGGTATATAACCATTGAAATTTTTGTAGAAGAAGTTTGGGGCAATATAATTTGCAGTAGGTACATTGTTCTTTGATATTTTGAAATTCTTCTTCATCTTTTGCATTAAAGGAAAAAAAAAACTAAATTGAAATTACAATCGTCTTTTATTGAAATTTTTCATATAGCCCCATCTTTTTTGTACACAATGTAGCCTCATGTCTCACGGCGTGACCTTAACCTTGAAGATCGAACGAGCAGGTTGAAAGTTATGATTTATTTAATTAACTAATATCAATTTTAATCAGTGATCTCCCTTGAATCCATAATATCAAAGTCCTGGCTATAAAAACAAACTTTTTCAGATAAAATATAATAGTAAGTGATACAGGAGTTACAAGGAAACCATGTCAAGAACCCAGAAACAAAACTAATGTTGACCTGTGTTATTATTCCACGATCTGAGTTTGAAAGTCACATTATCGCTCAGATATTTATTTGGTAGTTAGGCAAAAAATTGGTGAAAATTTTTAGTAGATTTCTATCGATGGGTAAATATGTATTTGTTTTTATCAGGATTTAATAGGAGCAGGTTTTGATATGACGAAATTACTACTGAACGTAAATCTTCGTTCAATTTATTCACTGTATCGTAAATTGAATTCGAATGAAAGCTGAAATAAAGCTGTACATCATCCGCGTGAATATTGTAGTTGTAAATGTTGAGACTTAAGGTAAATTATTTAAAAAAGAGAAAATAGTAAAGGTTCTAGTATAGAACCCTGTTGCACACCTCTTCTAACAGGGAGAAGTGATAAAAGATTGGTACCTATTATGTGAAACAACTTGAACACGGTGGCTAAGATAATTGTTGGTCAGATTGATTGATTGCTATAAAAATTTTAATTGTTTAGAAAGTTTGTAGCAGAGAATTTTGTGTTCACCCGATTTAAAGGCATTTGAAAAAACTAATAGGGTGAGGCTAAACGAACATCATCTGAAACTTTTAATAACGCTGTTTGCATGATCAATTCTTTCTTTAATTTGTTTGTTTTGCAATAGATTCGAACATTTTTTAGTGGAACGGCAGATTGGCTATCGGTCTAATTCTTTTGAGCTTTTAGGAATTGGTATTGTTTTTGCTTTTTCCATTCTGTGGGAAAAATTGATGGCAAAGAATTTTTATAAAATCAGGAAAAATATTATTAACACCAACACAGTAAAATAAGACCAATGCAATAATTAAGAGCATTTTCTGAACTATCGGTGGAATGAAGAGGTAAAGGGCAAACCTGTGAGAAAGAGGAATGTGATGTATGTAAAATGCCTAAACAAATCCTCAATATTAAAATCATCAAAAATCAACAGAACCTTTTTACCAAACGTTTGCGTTTATTGGCCCGTTTAATTTTGTATGAAATGAATTTACTATCATTTATTTGGTAAATTTTAGGTATGAAAATACAATTCTGTCTGAAAAATCCATTGAACCCACGAAGCTTGCTCGAAAATCCAGTCACAAAACCAATGGCCGATTTTGTTTGTTCTTTTCTTCTAATTTTCAAAAATCCCATTAAATCTGACTGGAAACAAGTCAAAATGGCAACACTGATAACTACATATTTGAAGTATCTACATACCGATATCAACCCACTGATCAAATCAATTTCTCGACTGTAAAGAACTAAAGTATTCCACGGAACGTGGATAAATGTTTGCATTGCTTCAAAAAAAAAATATGCTTAGCCGTGAATAAATCACATAATACATATACATAAGATAATGACCAACAAGTAGACCTAAGGGCAAATAGGTAGGTAGGTATCTGCATGTTCCAAATAAAACTACACGCAATAAAAAAGAAGAACAAATAAATAAATAAGAAAAAAAAAAAACATAAACAAAAAAAAATACATTTATTCCCAATGAAAAGCTCTCTTGGTTTATATAAAAGCTTCAGGTTTTGAGGTAGGTCCTGATCTGGAATTACCTAGATACAGCATCCATCCAGAAACATACAGATGCACAGAGCCAGCCCCATTATTAGATATGGTTGGGGAAATCATTGTTTAAATGTGTCTGGTGCTTGCGTGTGTGGTTGGCATTCAGTTTCGTATAGAGATGGAAATGGAGATTTGCCTTGGCACAAGGCAAAGAAAGAGGATGGCCGAAGCAGTCAGACTCAGACGCCAATCTTTGTTCTCCTACACTGTCTGGATGGCATGGCTGCTGCTTCGGCATGCACTACTTCTCCTCTTTCAGCCGTTTGCACTACGTTAAACAGAAAAGTGTGCTGTTCAAAAGAGCGCCACGAATGAAGTAAAGCATCCTTGTATTTCAACTATGGAATGGATGCGACTCTTGTATGGACAGATAGATTGCAATGGAGCTGCATAAGTTTCTTTTTCTTCTTTAGCTGTATTTAGTCTCTTCTTGAAGTGTCTTTTTTTCGGTTCGGAATTTTTTTTTATGCTATGAAACAACCAGGAATCGGACTTCTGGAAATATCAGTCAGATTCGGGACTTTGTTGGTTCGGCTTCGAATTTAGCATTGTTTGCGTCGATAGTGATTTTTTCTCATAGCATTACATGTCTATGAAATAAAAAAACCAAAATCCCTTTGTATAAATAAAAATAACAAAAAATTAAACTACCTACAATAATTAACTTTTTCGGTATTTTCCGCAATTATATTCTACTACAGACGTATTTGTATCTATGTAAGACAGAGATCATATGATTTTTGTGTACAGTTAAAAAATGTGGTGATGGTGATGGCCTGTGAGACTCTGTTAAACTTTATGTGATGGTGTATAGGTACTAGCCGTTTGAATCTTTCATTGTCTGTGTTTTTTTTTATGTATGATTAAGTTTCTCCTGCAGTCATTGTCCTTTTTATTTATGCAACACAAAATAACAAAAATAATTTGCTTGATGATTTTCCGAAGATTGCCAATTCGTTTTTGTGTATTTACGATTATTTCTCAAATCTAACATTCATCTTAAAATATTTAGATGAAAATAAAAGAATTTTTAAACAATAATAATTTTCGAATAAAATCGGTAGGTATGTAGGTAGGTATATCCTAGTTTGAAATAGTACCTACCAATCTACATTTATTAAATTTAAAATAGGTAGGAAATACATATTCGACTTCAAAAAACCAAAATGCACGAAAAACTTTTAAGTAGGTAATCTGATTGTTCATTTAATTATTTTTTTTTATTGCATAACCTCAGACAAACAGTAGACTATAATTGATTTTCCTTTAATGCATAAAAAGTGGGTACCTATACCACGAACTTTTGCATTCTTTTTCTTGGCTGAAAATATTAATGTGTACCTAGGTAGTGTGAATGTGAATATGCTTTGGTTTTAGGGGTCAAATGGAAGAAGATTCTTACTTTTAAGGTCATAAAAACAAAATTCTCTTTGATGACTTTCTGTGCTATTGGTATTTTGAAATATATTTTTACTTACTTAATTTAAATTTCAATTAAAGCAAAGCAAGCAATGAAGCCAGTTATTTAATTTTACTTAAACGTCTTCCAATTTAGTGTTTTATGGTTATATTACGTTACTAACAATTCTGATTAAATACCTATACAAAACATACATTATTATAACAAATCTACGTACTTACGTGCCTTTTACTTATATCTACATAGGTATGTTTTTTTTTTTTTTGAGAAAAAGGTTTGTAAAGTAGTTTTTTTTTAATTTGGAAATTTGAAGATAGGAATGTTCATGTCAAGTACCAAAGTGGCTACCTATAACTGCGAGCCATTTCTGTATTTCGTTCCAAAACCTATATAGGTCTGCTTTAAATCGGTACCTTGTGTACCTATATACCTACTAACTTTTGAAATACAAAAAATAATATTTAATTCTCTTCCACTTACGGATTGTTTTTTTCTTTCATATCTACATATGTAGATTTATTTATTTTGCCTTATAAAGTTAAGAAATAAAAAAAAACCATTTTGCAAAATGCAGGTAAGAGCCCCTGATGAGGCTTATAAAAGCCTAATACAGTAAAATTAAAATAAAATGCACATAACCAAAAATGGTTATTATAAGTGAGGTAATTTCGTTTGACAGTTCATTGTTGTTTTCTCTTTTTGTCTCATAGAGAAATTTAAAATTTATCAGGCTGCTTCACAATCGAATCCAAATTTGTGTTTGTCTGAATGCATTCACTTAATTTCCGTCAGAAATTTGATTTTGTTTCGGAAATAAGGTAATTTGGGAGCTAATTTTTAAATTTTGAACGAAAGTACGAGAGGACTTTATTAGACAAGTGTTTGCTTTTTAAAGTCTAGTCTTTTATTCAGTAAACTATGTGCACGAAGTAAAATAATTTGTACATTAATTTTTTTTAGCTATTCGGAAAAGAACTATGTATTATTATTTTTCGGCCACATTATTTCCCTTTCTTATGGCCGGTTGCACCAAACGCTTTTAAAAAATTAACACGCTTTTAAGTCTTAAAATGACGTTTGTTTTTATGGGCATGCTGGACATAAGAAGTTTTTCATCCGTTCGAAAAGTGGCCAGTAGAGTTGGATGGATGGTGTAGACTAACACCCCTTGAGATCAATGTCAAAGTCTTTTAGGACTCTTAAGTAGTTTAGTTTAAGTTTAGGAAACTTAGCTTTCTCTAGTGATTGTGAACTGAATGCATATGTGATGTTGAAGATGAGCATTGGAAATGATAACGAAATAGTATTTTTTTTAAATGATAATAATAAGTCTTCTGTATGGGCTATACAAGTCTTTTCTTTTTGAAGTTTGTTTTGAATCAAAAGCGATTATTAGGAATTAATTACACCCTTCTTCAAGACTAATAGAATCTAATTATTAAGCCATCAAATGTTCAATATAAGAATGTCCACCTATTTTAACATTTCAATAACCTCATAAAATACTCATTTTTAGTTTTTTTTAACTTTTTTTAAATATGCATAAATGTACAATGTACATAATATGAAAATAAATATTTACATAAATGTAAGTCATAAATATGTCATTCAGACTAGAAGAAGTTTTAACTAGTTTCGAAAATCTAACATTTTGACCCAATAGCTTAGAAAATAGAGCGAAATCCAACAATGGTTACTTATGATTTCAAAAACAACTTATTCTGCAGAATAAACTACAAAAAGCGTACTTTTTGCTGTTTTTGAGCCAACAAAGAAGATAATAATTAAATAAGCTTTCTATTGCACCTTTTTTCAGAATAAGATAAGGTAGTCTTAGTCTGGCCTCGTTTTCAAAATTGATATTTAAAGTTTAAACTAAAAAATCAGAAATAATCGGCAAGACATCCATTACATTTTAAAAGTTGCACTGTTAAAATTATTTATGTAGCTTGTGATTATGCCAATGTTTGAATGAAACTGTTTTAATCATATTTGATATATAAATACGTTTTCTTTGTTCTAGTATACCTAGGGATGTATTAATTTCAAAGTTTAAAAAATCTATTAAACAATTAAGGAGTGTTCAAAAGTTGAAAATTACAAAATGGTTGTTTTTTAAAATAATTCACCAAAAATCAGGACTATAACTGATTTTAATAAAATTTATATTTTTAAAAAGATTAAAAAAAAATTAGCTATGCTTCAGAAACGGATGTCATTTTTTTATTGATTTTTGAATAACATATTTTTTTGTAGGTCAATTTTTTACACTTTGATTTCTATATTTTTAATGGAAAGGTGCAAATATTTTGATGCTTGTACAATTGTACATGCTTCAAGCTTCACAAAAAAAAATCGTAAGGTCTGAGCGACACTGGCGGTGTGAGTTTAAAATAAAAATTAAAACGTTTTTTTGACATTTCTATAGTTTGCATGGAAAGGTCATTTTATTTTTCAAGATATCGAAATATGTATTGAGTTTTTTCATTTTGTTTTTTATTTAAAAAATGAAGACAACATAATTTTTGGAAGTTTTTGCTTTGAGCAACTAGTTTTGGAGCTCCAAGTTACAATTGATTGCATGCATGTTTACATTTTCAAGTTTTGCTGTTTAATGGCTAGTGTCAAAATATGAAGTCATCATTACATAGTTATGTTTTTGAAGTAAGAAAAAAAGTGCTATATCAACTTAGCTCTTCATATCATTTTCTTATAAAGTAGTCGAATTTAAAAATTTAAGAGAAAACGTAAAGCATTATATCTATGTATGTACCTACATATTATGAACATCAAAATGACAATAAATTTCAAACTAAAAACCTGAGGAGCAAATTATTAATGAAAAAAATCGATTTTCATGAAAAAAATCAATATACATACAATCATACATATGTAGATGGATAACTAATTAATTTTATTATTTTTTTAACATTCAGAATCGTTAACTTATCTTTTAAAGGTTTTAAATTTAAAAGGTTTAAAATACTTTTATAAGGATAACCATGAAATAAAAAAAAAAATATCCATTTCTCTACGAATACAATGAAAAAACTGTGAAAACAGTTTGAAGTATTAATTATTATTATATATATTATTTAACAAAAAAAAAACTGTTTAAAAAAAAATTAAAATAGACAAAATGAACCTAAGTACAAAAAACATGTATGTACATATGTATAGGTACATACGTTATTTGAATAATTTGTTTTTAAAATTTTGTGTTTTGACACATTGTTTGGTTTTACCCAAAACCTTATTAAACTAACGTATTTCAATGAAATATGTTTTATTAACTTAAGCACAAATAACAGCTAAATCTTAGTTTCTTAAAATAAACTTTTATCGATTAAAATAACAATTTATCGATTTTGTTTGACAACATTGACTAAACGAGGTGTGATCAAAAAGTAAGGTGTACACTCGCGCTCTCTGTGCAATCTAATTTCAAAATTTTAGTCTTCAACCGTTTCCGGTCCAAAATTTGAAGTCTTCACTGTGAAGTTAGCAGTAAATGACCAGTAAATCGTTCTAGGTAGGCACTTGAAAAAAGACTCGAGAATTTGCAGTTCAAGAAAATTAAATATTAAATTTTGAATTGCTCATAAAAAAAATCATATTTTACCCCCGACTTCACTGAAGTTAGCAGTGAACACCCTTTTCTCGCAATCGATTGAGCTAAAAACTTAAAATAAGGTTCCAACTGCAGTTTTTTATCTATGTTTGAACTTGAAATATGGCTCCAAATTTGCATTTGAACTACAAATTAATTGCAAATTTTTGAACCCTAAAGCGGTTAATGAAAAAAGAGCATATATTTGCACGTTTTTTTTGGTGAACTGCAAAATCGGGAATAGAAACGCAAAAAAAAAAATGTAAATTCCCGTGGAGCGCCTGTGAGTTGGTTGTAAGTAGATAAGAAATAGCCTAATTTATTTATATTTTCAGTAGAGGCCTTAAGGTGCTTGCTCGGCAATCAGACAAAGATATTGCCACTGTAACAAAAAAAAAACAGAACTACTGAGTTAAATTGAAATTGTTTTTGTAATCTTCAATGAGCAAACGTACAGGCCACCAAGACCTTTCTCCTCCCCAGATAAGTTATAACCAATTTGCCATCCACCCATATTAATTGTACGCAGTGCATATTAAGAAAAAAAAAAAAACAATTTGAAACAGAGTTACCATTACTCAGGTAACTGTTAAGGATTTTTCTTTGGTTGTTGGAAAGGGTCTTTGAAGATTTAAGCTTTTTTAGAAAAGATTCATGATTTCGTTTTTCTTTTTATGTATCGAAAAATAGTTAAAATGGAGTTGTGAGATATTTTTTGGCTATTTGCTATTCGAACAAAGTTGATTTTCCAATTCTTTCTGTCTGTCCGTTGAGCTACAGCCTAAACGGGTGAGTAGATTTTGATTTTCTTGAAACTTGGTCTATACGTAAATCACACTTTTTTGATTTTTTTTAAGACCAAAAATAACGGTACAAGAACAGAGGTTGTGCGTTCCGTCGGGTCATTTATTTTTCTGTGAGTAGGGGACTTTCTGATTACTAGCACTAAATCAATCAGATTTTTCTATGGAAATATTTGGAAAGACTGTTTTGTTACTTCTAATAAGGTTTCATAGTAAAGTAGCTCAATATTTGAATCTTAATATTTTTTTTTGTAATAGAGAAGCGAACTCAGAGACATTTCGCTACAGGGACCGAGTAGACTAGGGAAGTTTGTAATTCCCTGCGGATTGTAGAATAATAAAAAAAATATATATGTACATATGTAATGTATGCAAAATGATGAGTTGTTTAAGAGTTGGAATCATAGGGCTTTGATTTGATAGATTTATTCACCCTTTTAGACAAATAAAATATTAATAAAATGAGCCAGGTATCCACCTGTTGCTAATTTCATACAGCAATTTTTTATGCAATACAAAAGAATTATTGAACAGTTAAATAAAATACAATATTTGTATAAATATAAATAATTTTAGAAATAATTTTTTTTTTTAACTTTTACATTTTTTTTTCATTGCAGATCTACGCAATTATTATCTGAAGTATACATAACTCTATTCAAACTTCATCATGCTATATTCGGACCATTTACAGAAACCCGTAAGTCCGAACTTGTGCTCAATTACCGTTGCAAGACCGGAGTTATGGGAATCTGTCAATGCATGCAACATTTATTTGCTGACACCTGTATTCTATTTTAATAAGTGCTTATATAACATCTATATGAACATCAATTTGGACCATCAACGAGGAGCTGTATATTACATCCTAATGTATATTCTAGCAAATTGAGGTAGTAGGTTGTATAGTAGTTTTAAGATTAACATTCTATACAATTTGCTAACTTTCTTTGCTTGACTGGTAATGCAGCGTATGTTTAAGTGCAGTGAAGATTATAGTTATTTTATTTATGATATTTAAAATGTTTGTATGGCTGATTCCCTGAGACCCTAACTTGTGACTTTAACATCAGTTTCACAAGTTTTGATCTCCGGTATTGGCTTCAAACTTGCAATTTTAATTAAATTTATTTTTGAAAAAAAATATTGTAAATAATAAAATCGATTAAATATTTTATGAAAAGTTAAATAAATTTCCATATTTCAAAAAAACATCAGAAAATCAAAACGTGTATTTGTTTGAATTTAAGTTTCCTAGTTTTAAGAATAATATATAAATGTAGTCTGCTCTTGTGTTTGGAATATTTTCTAAGCATAAGCAGGCTAAGGTCTTCAATTTTATGCGAAGGAGCCTAACAATTCTGTTTTTTTTTTCATACTTATCTTATTTGTCATTTAAATGTTTCATACTTGCATTTAATTACATATCAACACTGGTCAGAATAATTAATTTTTTTTTGTTGCAAAACCACAATAGATTTTTCAAAAGGTTTTTAGTATGTTGAATCCGAATCTGAACTCAGAAATCTTCCAGCACATCAGCTTTTTGAGATATTCTAATTTGAAAATTGAAAACCCTTGAAAAAACGTTTTTATTCGGTATATTTCAAACCATGTAACAGCGTTAGGGAATCTTTTCAATAACATTTATTGAAGTTCTGCTAAACTCGAATCCAAGCTCAAAACTACTCTATCATGTCAGGTTTTTGAGATTTACACATTTGAAAATTAGAAAAAAAAACTTTTTATGTTATTTTTGAACCTTATACAACACGTGGTCATTAATTTAAAAAAAAAGTCTTTATGCATCGGAAATTGGTGGTAGGGACAAGAGGAGACTATTTTTTTTGGATTGTTGCATCCAAAAAATATCAATAAATATCAATTAAAACTTCCATAAGCTCTCCGCAAAAAAAAGAGTAAGGGTTGCCGGCACACTTTAGATGTCGCCCCATTCGACTTCCACCATGATAGTACTATAGTTTTCATATACATAGCTTTAAGGAATAAAATAAAAAACAAAAAAAAAAAAAATCTGACGTGATGGAATAATTCCGAGTTCGAATTCGAATTAAGTGCTCCATCAAAGACCTTTAAATAATAATATTTCGGTTTCTGTAACAATAACCTTGTTGGCCAGTGTAGTAACAGGGCTCAAAATATACTTATGTTGCCCATGTCTCGGGAAATCAAATAACATAGTCTGGTAGGTTTTCTGAGGCTAAATAGTGATCTTTCGGTTTGAAATTTGAATTGATAGGCCAAGAACTTCGAATTTTTTTAACTATCAATAAGTAATAGGAGATACATGTCAAAAAGTGGTCTTACCCCTTATTTCTACTTTGCTATTTTGTTTTTTTTTTTATTTTTTTCGAAATACCTTATAGAACTCTAAGAATCTATTCTAACTATGGAGATATAAACTAATCTAAGTCTTGAATTTTTTGAACTGTCAAGATGAATTTAAATAAAAACAGGAACTATGAGAAAAATTGTTTTACAAAAATTTAATTTCTCTTCTGTATCTTAAGATTGAATCAAGTAAAAGTATGTCTTTAAATGAACAAAATATTATTGCAATTAGATATATTTTCTTTTTGTTTTCTTTTATACAACTAAAATAACTTATACATCACGCAGGAACGTAGGAACAAAGTTTAAAAATTACCTAAATAAGTAATGAAAGAAACCAGCATATCATATTTTTTATTGATTATTTCCCCAAAACAAGCATTACTAAAATGTTTTCTTTTGTATTTCAATAAATAGGGTTTTTGTTATTCAAAATGAGGTACATATTTCTGTTATAGGTTTATCCATTCATCTACGTACTTTGGTCTTATGTCTAAAAAAAAATTGGCTTTATATCACTTTACAAATGGTCATAAGACCAACTCTGAAAATTTGGCCTTATGTCGCGTACTCGTACAGTGGCGAGAGTCCTAAAAGATCTAAATATTCATAAATCCGCTGGTCCGGATGGTATCCCAGCCATTGTTCTGAAGAGGTGTTCTTCCACGCTGTCAAAGCCCCTGCGTAAGCTTTTCCATCTATCCTATTCTTCTGGGCTTTTTCCGAGCAGTTGGAAAACAGCATTTGTCCAGCCTATCCCTAAAAAAGGCGAATCTTCTTCACCCTCTAATTACCGACCAATTGCACTTACGTCCCTTCTTTCCAAGGTCATGGAAACGCTGATAAATTATCAGCTCAAGAAATATCTCGAAGATCGAAAGCTTCTTAATGACCGGCAATACGGCTTTCGCAGCAATAGGTCCACTGGTGACTTGATGGTTTATCTCACCGAACAGTGGAACAAATCTTTACATCGTTTTGGAGAAAGTAAGATTATTGCACTTGATATTTCTAAAGCATTTGATAAAGTTTGGCATCCTGCTCTTTTATCGAAAATGCGTGCTTTTGGTATCGATGAAACCCTTATTCGATAGATTATTAACTTTCTTTCGAATCGCTCTATACAAGTAGTATTAGACGGATTCAAGTCTGAAACCCACAAAATAAATGCTGGTGTGCCACAGGGTTCGGTTTTGTCTCCGACCCTCTTTCTCATTTTCATTAATGATCTCCTGTCTGTAACTACTAATCCATTAAATTGTTTCGCTGACGATAGCACTCTTAGCTTTTCATATTCGTTTCCAGATTCACATCCCTGCTCTTTGGACGTGGAACTGAAACGGCTAAATATGACAAGTACATTAAATTCTGACTCATTTTTTAAATTTAATTTTATTGTACTGTTCCAAAATTTAACAATACAGAATTTAAGAACTACTAAAGCCACGGCTTTAAATTCATTTTATATATTTGTAAATGATTATGCATTGTACAATGGGGTTTAAAAAATCGCGTAGAATTTAATGCTTCGAAAACTCAATGCTGCCTTCTGTCGTTATAGCGAGACGTACCCCCCTTGCCATTATCTATGAATGGCACTTGCATCGAAGAAACCAATCAGCTTGCGATTTTAGGTATGTGTATCACAAACCATCTTTTGTGGAATGATCACATACTTAACGTCGTCGCCAAAAATGCCGCAAGATATTTAGGTTTCCTTTGGAGGTGCAAGAAATTCTTTTCCCCTTTTGATCTGGCTATTATCTATAAAAGTTATATACGTCCAAAGCTTGAGTATAACTCCCATCTCTGGGCTGGTGCTCCAGCAACTTACTTAAGCCTCTTGGACAGTATACAAAGACGAGCCTTCAAAATGATCGGAGACAGGAACATCATCGATACTTTTACGTCACTCGAACACCGGCGTAACGTTACTTGTCTCTCGCTCTTTTATCGTTACTTTTACGGTAAGTGCTCAAATGAAATAGCCAGTTGCATTCCTCCCCTTAAACGATTCAACCGTAATACTCGCGCTTCCAGGAATGCTCATCAGTTTGCTCTTGAACCCAATTTCGCTGTACTGTCAAGTACAGGGATTCGTTCTTTAGCCGTACTACGCGAATGTGGAATTCCCTTCCACGCTCTGTCTTTCCCTCTCATTGTAATATACTGAAATTCAAGACTAATGTTCACCGACATCTCCTTTCACATCCCCTCCTACTTACCTAAAGCTCGCACTGTGTATTTGACATAAAAAGGGTACATAAAATCCCCTTTAGTGCGCGCTGAATATACAAAAAAAAAAAAAAAAAAAACGGAGTCACAACGGCTGTCACCAGAAAGCTGCAAAAGTTCAAAATAGATGTCTGCGCAACATCTTGAGGATTTTCTGGGAAAATCCTCATACGTATTAAAATTATATGTACATACATATTAAAGTTTATTGTAACTCGTCACAAATAAATGCGTATAACATATATCTTGCCCTAAAACATAACTCTAAACAGGGTGTCCCGTAAAGGATGGTCCAAACTAAATATGGTGATAGGCCAGGTCATGACCTTTCAGAATTTGGTAACTTAATTATCCCGAAACATAACGGTTTTCTAGTAGCGGATGTTTTTTTTTGAAATTTGCCCGAACTCCTACTTTGGAATACTGTTTTGCTCACCCCGCTTATAATTGATTTTTAGTTTTGTATTTTCACACTAAAACATTGACCAGTAATAAGACTTTTTTTGGATTCAAATAATTTTGATTTTAGTCCTCCATTTTTATAAAATTGCTAGATAAAGTCATAGTTTTATCAAAATTATTTTTTTACTTCAATATTTGAAAGAACGTCCTGAAAAAAACAGAATCAATAATGGTTTTTACTTTTAAAAAATTGTCTTGCTTTTTGACTTTCCAAACAAAGAATAAAGCTTAAAATCAATCAGTCATGGCTTTGAAAAAAATGGAATAATTTCTTCTTTTGTTGTTAATTTTATATTTTTTTTTTGTATTTTTTTGGTTTGCTTAGGTGTTTTTTGTTGTCGACACTTTAAACCATATTTTCTTACTTCATTATAATATTAGCGACAAATAATATCAATTTCAACAAATAAGTTCATCCTCAAACCAACTTTATTTTACTAACAATTGCTGTCTTTAACTGTGCCACGTCACGCTTGGCTTATCCTTATACTAATGTTTTATTTATTTTCACCGGAAATTGTGTATGTCTGGTAAGAATTTCAAAACGTTCAAAAGTAATGGCGCTTATTAATCATTTAAAGTGAGATAATTGTTTTTTTTTTAAACGATTTTTATTGAAAATAAAAATTAAAATATCTTACACGCCACGGGAATTTGCTTCAATGTATTACATTTATGGAGAATGTGGAGGAAACGCTAGATTAGCAGCTAGAACAAACGCTACATTAGCAGCCAGAACATATGCTGAGAGGTACCGAAATGCTTCACATCCTGACCATCACTTTTTCATACAGGTTCACTTGCCTTATTTGGAGGCGGAGCACCAGAGAGAAGTCTTGGACAAGGAAAATGTTAACGCCATCATGATGAGGCAGTTTTACGTGCTGTCATATGTTAGAACGATCGAAAGGGAAACAGGGGCTTTGGAATTTATTTCAGTGATGCCAGATCACGGGAACTATTTTTTTTTAATTTCTTAGATTTTTATTTTTGGTTAACTTTTTTTTTTTTATTTCCACAATCGCCATTTTGTGTGTGTTTAAACGTGATTAAACTCTACTACCAAGGGACTATACACAAAAGAAATATAAAATTTACAACACAACAAAAAAAGAAATTTTTTTAGTTTTTCTTAAAACCACGACAGATTGAGTTTAAACTGTAATAGCTTTTGATTTAGAGTTTGCATTGGTAAGATTTATACCTTTTTGGAAATTCAAAAAGCAAGGCAATTTTTTAAAAGTAAAAACCATTTTTGAGCCATACGATTTTTTTCAGGACGCTCTTTCTAATATTGAAGTAAAAAAATAATTTTTATCAAACTATGACTTTGTCTAGCAATTTTTTTAAAAATGGTGGGCTAAAATCAAAATTATTTGAATGCAAAAAAAGTCATTACTGGTCAATGTTTTAGTGTAAAAATACAAAAATAAAAATCAATTATGGGCGGTGAGCAAAACAGTGGTCCAAAGTAGGGGTTCGGGCAAATTTCAAATTTAAGTTAAGTAAATTTTACCGTTAAGTTCCGGGTTAGACAAGATAACAAATTCTGAAAAGTCATAACCTGGCCTATCACCATATTCAGTTTTCTCTCATGGCTTTGTAAAGTTCTACCCAACAACGTGATACTTCTATAATAGCTGCACGTTGTGACATCGCCCTTCCTATGTATGGATCAAATTATACCTTTTCCTAGTCGTGTTGAACTTTAATCCAATTTTATTTGAAGAACACTTGTAGGATTCGAAACCACGCACATCAGATTTGCTCAGTCTTAGAAGTTGTGCGCACTTACGCACTCAACCGCTTATGACCACTGACTGCAGTAAGTTGACCATTTAGCAATTCATTAAAGTACACTTCCCATCGCTCCAGTATGCTTGGGGATAGTATAGATCAGATTTTCCTCTCCGTCCTTGCAGTATGTGCAGCGTGATGTGCACTGTTTCATGTTTCGGATGAATTGGTAGAACTTCCGCGCCTGGTGCGGACCTAGCTCTTGGCTTCTTTCTAGTTCACAGATCATGTTATTCTCCCAGCCTGATTTTTTCTGTCTGTGAAGCCGTTTTTCTGTTCTTCTGAGCTCTTTATATTCATCTTCGCGCGCCCGCGTTCTAGGAGATTGTTGCATTGCTCGGTACGAAACATTCTTACTTTCAGTCGCTAGCCTGCATTCATCATCAAGCCAGTCGTTCTGATTTCTACCACTGCTGCCTAAGATGGAGTTGGCAGTACTACTAACAGTATTCTTAGGGCGAGTCCACTTCTCCTCCAGGGCTCCAGGACTTACTCTCCCTAAATCGAGTGAAGGTGTTACTGGTGTTTTCATTGCGTAGTGCAACCGTGTTGATTCGAATTCGATGCAATACGTCTTGGCAAGGCAATCCGCACTCGGAAAACCATACCAACAAGATAGTATTGGCGCCTCGGTACTTTCGTACCGTCATCAAGGTCGAGTAGTGACCACGGTCTATCAAAGCACCATTTGCATCTGATTTCTTGTATTGCTGTTATGTTACAGGGCATCGGCTAGCTGCTGAGCAGCTCGAGCTCTATAGAGCGATTGTACGTTCCATAAGAAAATTCGTAAATCGTTTTTCCGTTTTGGTTGCATGGGTTGTCGTCGTGAGATCAGTCCGTTTCCGAGGCCTGTTGACGGTCTCGTAATTCTATTTGTTTTACGGAACATGGAATTAGCCTGTTGCCAACCTTTGAAACCAGCCTGATCATATTAATATCGCTCCTGAAAAAATGGGTGCCCAACATTTTGGTGTTTGAAATTATCCCATATCATTTATATTTATTGCTAACTGTAATCCTAAAAGAAAAAAACATTCGATCTTCGAAAGTGGCTGCCGCATGATATTATAAAATGAACCACAAAGAAAGAACAACAGAAAAAACGATTCTGGGTTGATGATTTTTTTCATAGTTCAATCGATACAAAAAGTTCTTCGCAACCAAATGACAACTACTGCAACGAACCCGAGAGAAAATTAAAAAGTTGATCAACGAGTTGTACAAATAATGTATTCCACATTATCATAGAAATGTTGCTCAACGCGTTGATCTTACATTTTCAACAAGAGCTCGTATACAACCCGTACATTTGTTGAGCAATTCGTTGAGCAACGATCAACAACTAAATCTATCTCGTCGTGAATGAAATTTACGGCACTGTACATATGTAAGAATTAAATGCTTTGAATTAGAAATTTGTGAGTTGAGCACACTGGCATTATTTAAAAAAAATTCGATATGATCCCCATTTGTAGATAGCAAAGATTATAGCGCCTTCTTATTGCTGCGCATACATTTTTACTTAATAAATTTTCCTGTAATTTTATTCCATTCGCGTTGTTCCAAATATTCTATTCTCACTTCGTACACATGGTTCTTGATGAAACTCCAAACCCCATACAAATCTAACGGAAATAAAGCTGGTGATCTAAAATATAATTTGATTTAAAATTGTAAAAACTATAATTTCTTTTTTATGTTAAGAGAAGTTTTTGAAGCCTCAAGTAGTCAAGTCAACAATTTGTAAATGGTATCAGAGATTTGGAAGCACTTCGCTATTTATAACCGTAATTATGTGTACCGCTCGTATAAGGTGACTTGTCCTTAACCAAATAACGGCAAGAAAATCTTTGAAGATTCAGGGACGAGGAAGAGGCTATTGAGCGACATCGACCAGGTCAAAATGCTGAAAATACAACTACTCAGATGGCTTAGACACGTGGACCGTATGGACACAGCACCCAAAAAAGAAAAATTGAGTATTTTTTTATTCTGTCGACTTCTATTGAATATTTTGATTTAGTTAACTATTAAAAAAAAAACTCAAACAATCGGGAATGGTTAAATAAATATATTTTATATTTAAAAATGATAAATAATTGGGGACATTGCACACATCTATACATAATAATAGTTTCTACCATGTCAAGGGCTAATTGCGGGTATAAAGAAATGCCAAAATAGCATGAAGGCATAAGCTATTTTAAAATCATTAAAACCTTTGAGGTTAATATAATTATAATCATAATCATATGTTCGAGATTTAACCAATTTAATAAGGTAGAATTTGTTTTTAAAGTAAAAGCTCTGTACAACCATTTGTGATTATTTTAATAAATTATTTAAAATCGTATTGTTAAATAGTTTGCTTTTTAAGTAATTAATTAATACACACAAATCTTAAAATGTTAATATATAGATGTATTCATGTTTTCAAAGGTACATACATATCTGATTTTCTCTTAAGTAAAAACTAAACTACTAATTGTTAAAAAAAAAAATACTTAAACAGCAATTAAAACAATTTACTAAAAATGCTAAGATTCCCTGATTTTGTGTTTTGGTTACGAGTTTTATTTATTATTTATTTTTTATTAGCTACCGGCGTTTTAGTTTAGTTCCATTCGACGATGACTGTTTCTGCTTCGTACACTTTCGGTGTCCGTTTCATCGTCATTGATATCTTCTTTAGGTCGAGTCCATTTAATCATTGTTTCCGGAGAACGGTAAAGGAACAGTAGTTTGGCGAATAAATCTTCTTCAAGGGCGAGCTCTAAGGCTTCTCTAACCTTTAATAATAAATTAGAAAGTGTTATATACCTATATTATTTAATTACTTTTATTTTCAAACCTACCAAATAAATATCAAGGCACAATTGGAGAACTCTATCAACGTATGGAAGATCTTCGTACATTATTCTTCTACTTTGCCCGGCGATAGATGATTTGAGTATTCTTGACGCCAATAATACAAAAGTAGTATAGAGTCCAATGATTCTTAAATAAAATAAAGAAAAAAATATATGTATTGATCTGTTTCACATCGACAGCAAAATTGAATTAAACACAATAAAATTATATTTTTATGTTTAAATTAAAACAAAAAAAGTGATTTGAGTGAATAAAACGTAAACGCGGCTACACGGCTTTATTCAATCAATTGAATCCAGCTTTAAATTGCACCTAGGTTAAATGTGTTAAATTAAAAACAATTAACCAAAGTGCAAAATATTATATCTCTAAATGTGCACATTATTTAAATTTCCATTTAATTTTTTTGATTTCAATATCAATAATTAAATTTGGAGATGCTTTCTTAACAACAAAACGATACATAATATTAAATAAATTTTAAAGTGGACCCTATGGACTATATAAATTGAAGCATACTACCATGGTTCATTATTCACCTTTATTCCATAAGGCGTTTTACTTAATCGCCAATAAAACGACAAGGCTCTGGAATTGACATTTCATTGAGGCGAATATTATTAAAATAGTAAGAAAAGTAAATAGAAGACATAATTTCTAATTTAAATTTTTAATAAAACATCAGTTCTCGATCCTTGAGCCCTGTCGTTTTAATGGCGTTTTATTAAAATGCTTTAAATAAGGTTGATTAAGTAACCATACCATTTGATTCATTTTACTCACGTTTTTGTTTCATCTCTAAATTTTAGTAAAGCACAATATACAATAAGACTATAAATTTTGATACTTACCCTCCGGCTGTCAGAAAACTAAAGGTTGATGGGAACTTTTTGTCATTAAATGTATACATAACAACACCAGAGTTACAATTCGAATATGGTAGAAGCTTAAGGGTGTTTCTGTAGAAATCATCGTCGCAAGATTCTTGTATCTCCCACCATACTGCCTTTGAAGTATCGTTACTGGTGTGCAGTCTTATGGCTAGTGAACGGTATTCCATTTCTAAACAAGAAAGAAGTATCAATTTTAATTAATAATATTTATTATCCAGACGAGCATATTTAAAAAAAAAGCACTACGCTTTAATGGAAAAAAAGCAAAGGCTATCAGGATTAAACTCAAATGTAATTTTTTCGCACACAATTAATTTTCGGGTCAATTAAATGCGTGCAAAAAAGAGTTGAAAGCCCTGTGAATAATGTCCTAGATTTATATTTCGTTCATGGAACATAGTTCTGCATTTATGATTCGAAAACTTCATTGAAATGTTGCTTTTCTTCTCAACCGACGACAATGCATTTTATTTAAACGTTTAAATAGCTTCGTTATAAAATAAATAAATTCAAATAATTCGTAGCAGTAGCAAAATAAGGTTAAATATTAGATACTGTTAATAACAGATTCTTAATACAATATTTGCCCATCAAAAGATAAATCGTAAAAACGATTTTTTTCTTATTTTCGAGAGAAATATGATTTATTTGGTAAAATAGTAGTTACATACATACATATATATAGTTAGTTAAGGTAGTTATTTAGTTGCTAACCGAAACCATGTTTTTTAATTTAATCAAATGCCAACGCAACAAATTTTCGATTAGTTATACGTAGACTGAGATATTAGACCACTTTCAAAAAAGAAGGTTTAAATATTGCTCAACTTTTTTTTTAATTTTAATTCTTCCAAAAATGTTTATTTCTTAAAATTACCTCTATTCGCCGGCATCAACTGATTTATGACGTTTAAGTCTCCTGAATTGTGTACCTGGAAGTAGAAAAACTTTTTTAGTGTCCAAAATAATTTTTTATTTCAATACGCACCTTTATAAATTTCGGTAAAATGTTCGGTATAATCACCGTACTGCTGTTAGTGGAGTTGCCCTGAAGCATTGATATCATAGCTTCTCGGCCGGAGAAATTTTTACCTAAATCGTAAGTTATTTCACTGGAAACTGTTCCTATGCCACCTTTATTAGGTGGTGTTCGGGTAAATGAGTATGTAAAACGGCAAGTTAGATTTATATCTAAAAAAAAAATATTTATCACTCAAACAAAATTAAATATTTTTCAACTGTCTTACTTTTTACTAAATCATCCAATAGTCGTTCCTTGTCTGGGGGTGCAATAGCCCATAATGAGGGAGAATTGGATTTTAATATTATCGCTGCAACGTCACCTTCATCATAGTTACTTAAAAAGGTTAATGCTGATTTGTTCTTTTTGTAGGCATTTGTTAAATTCATGAACATTGTACTATTGAACGGATATATACTTTCTCTGTTGTTCGTTTCGTAGATAGGATTATAGGGACCGATACGAATAAAAGCCGATACTTCATAGGGTATATTTGATTGTCCTACAGCATTACCTAGTGCAAACAAACAAAGAGGACCCCATATGGAAACGACAATAAGCAAAATTATTGTTCCGCCTAAAGTTATTTTAGACATCATAGCCTTTTTTTGTGCTCTCATTGCAGGAAAGTCTGTTTCCATTTGCCTGCCACATTTGATGAAATAAATTTCTGAGAAAATATCTTCCATTTTTAGCCAATCGAAGAGAGTCATCGTTGTATCCGTGCACACCCAGTCAAGAATAGTTCTAAGCTCAAACAAAAATGGAACTTGCATGTAGCTAAAAAAAATGGAAATTTGCAAAAACAATATTATTTAATACAATAAGACTTTTTAACGTTTTGAGAAAAAACAACTTACAATTTGAACGAAATCATGTTCACTAACGTAAATCCTTTAGTAAGGAAATTGCCTAAAATTCTCTTTGGATACCCACATTTTATTTGGTATGATGAAAGTAGAAGGTAGAAACATTTGATGATGTAGAATATTATTGGAGGAGCTAATGAATAAAATCTACGTTCGGTAACTGCCGGAATAACGAAAAACATCCAAATATGTATGCCGATAACAGAGAAAAAGTGAAAAACTATTTTGTGAACTAAAGCTTTTCGTAAATAAAGTGCTCGATCGATCACAATCAAAATAAATTGAACTAGTAACATAATAAGGAATGGTATAGGCACTTTGTTTTCAACTAAATATGTTTGCACACCGCCTTCGCCTTGTTGAGACTAAAAATAAAAAAAAAAAAACAAAAATTATAAATTAGCTTTTGCATTATTCTAATCTTCATTATTATTCCAGTCAAATGGTGGTTAATGTTTGTGCAAAATCAAAACATGATGCAATTTTGATTTCAGGTAGAGGAACAACCCCACTTAATTGTCTCGCTCATTTCCTTTAAGGCGACATCATGAATTAAATGCACTTAAATTATAAATTGGTTATTTCGGTAAATATTGGTTTTAGAGAAAAAAGTCTTTCATGTTCACCACAAGATTTCAATTTTCATTTTTAATTTTCAATATTTTAAAAGAGATAAACTTCTAAATATTTAAATTAATGGATTTTAAATGGTTAATTACTCTACCACAAATATAGCAATTGGTTTTCTTTTTTAAAAAACAATACAATTAACCTTAGGAATTTTTTTTATATTCGACTTTGTTGCATACTTTAATTGCACTAATGTCATTCCTGACGTGCTCAGGCTCAGCTCAGAGTTTAAAAACATTTTCAATTCGGAAATAGATAATCTCGTTATTTTTTTATTTTCTCTAAAGATTTTTTAAACACATTCAATTGTTTCAATTATTAAAATAAGGATTAGTAGACAAACAATGAATTCTTACCCCAAACGCAGTAAAGCCAAATAGAAGAACGAAGAAATTAATAAAGTCACATAAGAACATCAGGGCATACACATCAGCAGGTAATCGAGTTTTTTTAATTAAATTTATAAAAAACTTTCGATATGATGATAAGTATTTGTGTTTCCTGAATAAGAATATTTTTTTTTTTGTTACAGAAATAATTTACACAGTTATAAACAAAATTACGTAAGTTTAGAAATTCCAGCAATATATTCGCCAGAGTTTTGCAGAGAGTTCGATTCCTGAGTGTTGTGTTCGTCAGCACATCCAGCAGCTGTTTGCGTGACTCCAGGTTGTTCCTCATTTGCATCATCTCTACAATAAATAAAAACATAAAAAAAAATTTAAAAAAAGTAATTGTGACGGGAAATTATAAGCTTACGAAACATTTTTACTCTGGGCATCTTCTTTTAAGATCAAAGCATGTTCTTGCATTACTTCTCCTTTGTATTCAGATTTCCATAAGCCTTGGGACTTTAACACAAATCTAAGGAATTATTAGATCAACTTGCTTTATTGTTATTGTGACTTTAAATTTGATTGTATACCTATGGAAAAATAACACCAACAGAAGTAATAAATCATAATTTGCATAGTGTTGATTGGATGAAATTCCAATTATATTGGCTGCTGCCAAAGGCTGATTTGGCAATGGCACACTAATATAGTTTGACCAAAGCAATCTGAACTGACAAAGGCATTTGATCAAAACTAATAACTGAGTATAGGCGATCAATGTAATCCAAAATGTTTTCGTCGGACGAGGTAACGAGAGTGTACCCCAGAGGAATACCATCAGCGGCAAAGGAAGTGAAATTATGCTGGCGTTGATGACCTTATGTGTGAATATTAAAATTGTTATATTCTTTAATTTTTTTTGAAACTAAATTTATTGTATTTTACCTGATTCATGAAAACAACAATATAGCAAATTAAATCAGTATTCGAAAGTATTGCATACCAAGCCGATATGAGAGCTTCAATAATGATGTGATGGTCTCTGGTAGCGAAATCTTCTTCATACGTAAATTCTCCAGCTCTGAAAGATGAAATTTAAATCAATTAATATTTTCTTATAACTCGAAATAAAATCAAAAATAAACTATTAAATGGTGCAGTTAAAAAATGATTTGTTGTTCAAATATACATATTTACAATTTACTATTGACTTTACAATATTTCGGAAGTCTATTTAAGCAAGAATTTTAAGATGTTTAAATTTATGTTTAATATTACCAACTAAATGAGGGAGTCTTCATTTTCTAATTTATTATTAAATCAAATGAAAAATGACAGTCGTCGTCGGTTAAAGAAGAAGAACGAGTTTTACTTTGGGAAACCATTATAAATTATATTTCTCCCCGTTTATGTGTTAAGAGCATATATTTTAATATATAACTAACAATTTTCTCTTACAATGTCGGTAATCTATAACCCAGGGTCTTCCATGCACGCTTTATGGTAAACTTCAAGGTATTTATGTATGTCGCTACACTCACTTTGGTGTTATTTGTCTAGATTTGTTTTATGACATGTAAGAGCAAGTTAAAACAAAGGCAGGAATCACCGAAGAGTTTCCAATTGGATTAGGTGTGCACCAGGGAAGTTTCTTGAGTCCTTTGCTCTTTATGACATTCCTTGATTTTCCGTTTGAAGATAATGTGACGGACCCAAAGTGAATCAGTTATTCTAGCTTACGATGGAACTACTAAGTGAAGGTCCTGTGTCCTTGCAACGAGCAATTAATTTATGGGCGGATGTTTAGGAGATAAATGGATATAGCATTATCGCGAAAAAACGCTGAAACGAAGATGCTTTTCATGATATCAGGAGCGACAAAGCGTGATGAATAAGAAGCAAGCAAATCTGAGGAAGCCTTCGCAACATCTGTCAAGCCTTGCCCGGTCGATTAGGTCATTGTTTTTTTTTTTTTTTTTTTTAAATAAATATGGCTATACCCCTTCAAACAGATGTGTGTCATTTTGTTGCCATCAATATTTGTGTGACCAAAATTTCAACTTAGGTTAATAAAAAAATAACATTTGTCTAAATACATAAATAAACGGATATAACTTATAATAGCTAAAATGCTCGTCGATTTCAAATGAAATAGTTGTGGGTTAAAATTTTAAACAAAATAATAACGCTTTTCTCTAAAATTTTAATACAGGCTGATTTGCATAAGGTGTGACTAAAGACGTGTGGGTTATATCAAGACATAAAACAAATCGTATGTCCATTTCGTTGGTCTGTTTTCCCCTGTTCAGGTGGAAGGGGCAATTTTCTAAAAAAAAAAAGAAAAAAGAAAAGAAACAAAGTTATCAAACAAATGTCCTTCTGATTTTCAGTGTTGGACTTTAATAAAAGAATTGAAAACTTGAAAGAAAAAACTTAACTACTAACGGACAATTTTGAACAAAAAAGAAAAAATAAACAGTTTTGATATACAAATTACAACAGCTGATTTTGACAGTTCCCACGAATCTGCTATAAGCTTCTCTGATTCAAAATCAATTGCAATAAATCCTGTTTTAAAATGTTCCAAACTGTTTGAGATAGGCTCATTGCACATCAAGTCAGTTAAAACAAGAAAATTGAAGAGCAAAAAGTTGTACTTTTATAACTGTTCGGAACAGCCTCACTGAACAGACTTTTTACAGTCAAATAGCACCTACAAAAATTCTGTGCCAAAAATATCAATTATGTTCAATTTGTTTTTATTTAGTTGTCCTAGTTTTTATTTATGTATATACACATGTACGTATTTATTCAATATTGTTTTTGTAAATTTTTTTAGACTATTTGTCAGTACTGTCAGCGCCTGAGCGACTTCGTATGGAACATACAAATTTACTATGATTTAATATGAAGTATCGAATAAAGAAATCCCTGAAGATAAAAACTCTTACAAATATTTAGAAAAAACTTTAAACTTGTGTCACACCTACTGTAAGTCATCATGCTTATTTAATATGGCTAAATTTCAACTAATTAATAAAACATTCTTTTGCTTAAGCAAGCTGTAAGAAACATTTATGTAAGTATTTTTTTCTAAATAAATTCGAGCTAAAATTATAATATGTAGATAAAATGCGTGTCGATGTAAGATGAAATTAATGTGGGTTAAAACTTTAAAAGATGAAAAATAATGAAAGCCTTATGTAATTAATTTTAAAAAATAACATGATGCGGGAATGCACGAAACTAGTCAATTAAGTTTGTTGTATACCTGTCTACTTTTTCATAAGACCATTCGTCACTTAGAGTGCCTGTCTCATCAAGTCCCATGTCTACTGAGGGAGGCATCACTCTTATACCAGGCACCCCACTTGATCTCCGCCTAAAAACACATTCCATCATTTAATTAGAATTCCTTTTTAAAGTTTCATCAATTTTTAATTAAATTATCAGCATATTGGGTTCGTAATTTCAGGGGAAATGTTCATCATTATCGTAACTCCGAAGATATATTTTCATAACTGTCATTTTGATCATAGTTGAATTCTTAAATATAAGACTTACAATAGAGTATAGTATATGTATAGTGAAAATGCTTTCTTTGCTGTTTTTGTTATTTGTGACTTTGAGAAAGCTAAGATCAGATGACCTTGATCACTTGATTGAAGGCCACCGTTTTCATAATCTTTTTTTTTGTGACAAAAGTTCCACTACATTTTCCAAAAGCGAAAAAAATCATATATATTCTGGCTTGGATAGATGCAAATAGTATGGGTGGGTAAGACTGATATTATGTTTGAACGCATGATTGAGAGAAAAAAAAGTGAAAATGATTTTAAATGAAAAGTGACTCATCTCTCTAACTTGAACTATAGCTAAATCTCGCTATTGTCTTTTAAGTTTATTTTTATAAAAAAAAAATTGAAGGGTTGCCGATTACAATTATTCTGCGGGCGGTTGTAAAATATCACAAGAATAATTTATAAATTTTCTATGTTAGTCCAATCGAAACATCTCCGAGAGTCCTTGATTCAGGAAAAAAAAATACCGTATTTTTTTCTTAATAGAATACGAATTTCAATTTTAATCCTTCCTGCAAATATGGCTTCACGAATTTATTAACAATGATTTTTTGACAGATATTTTTTTTCACGGAAATAAAAAACTATACTAAGCTTAACAAGACTGTTTTGATTTTAAATTAGCATGTATAGGAAAATAAACTTTTATTTTCATTTTTCTCGGAATCTTTTTTCAAATTTTGAAAATTGTGGCAAAACTTGAAATGACGCGGAACATGGAACAAAGCATAATTCTTTTTGATGTAGTGTAATTTTCAATTTCCTATTCCTATTCCACTTCACCAAATTAAAATCTAAAGCTCAAGTTTCAACTTGGTTTCAGATTCAATTCAATGAAAACCTCCGTTATTCCATTAATATTTATTCCGATTTGATCAATTTTTTATAACTTACATTTTTAAATTTATACACCAGCTTGACTTTACCTTACCATTATATTTATAATTGCAGTATAGTTGTTTAAAATGTTTGGCATTTCTTTAATGATCATATTGACAAGGATTACCGGTCAAGTTATTTCAGTTTTCAATAAAATAGGATTGTAGAAAGTTACAATAAAAAAAGTTACAAAAAAAAAAAATACTCACCCAAGAGGTCTTGAGAGGGACCCTTGACTTCCAGATTCTTTTCTGTAAAAATAAGATATGTATGCAATTTAATTTTAAAGAGATAATTGGATTCCAGAAAGTTTGAAAAATTAGTCAGTTAGAATAAGAATATTTAAAAGTAAGAATATTTAAAAGTGTAGCTCAATAAAATAAGATTAAAACAAATGAATGGAATTATATGCTAAAAATTTAAAATGAATAGAATACCTAGGGTGCGCATCAATGGTATCTAAGTCAATTTCGTTGATATCAATGAGTGGCTGATGTAATGCAGCTATGCTTGTTGTGGTGTTGGTATCATGTATTTCTGTATTTGATTGAGTTTTTAGTGCAATTGTATTGGAATCTTCATCATTTCTAAAAGCAAAATTTAAATAAAAACAAAAATAAAAAAACAAAACAAAAATAAAAACAAGAGTGGGACATATCAAAAAAGGCAATTAAATCAATAAATACAAACAGCTTACATTTTTTTTTAACTTAAATATTATTGTCTTAAAATAAAAACAGTTTTTGTTTGGTATCAATTTAATATTAGTGAAGATATCTGCGATGCAATATAAGAAGGAGGAATATAGGGAAGAATTTATTAAGAGATCCCATGACATTGGTTTTAAATTTCTGGACTTTCGTGTAGTGCAGTTAAAAAATAATTATTGTTGACGAGCCTCAAAAAGACCATATTCTTTTGTCTGTTCTTCAACAAAAACAGAGCGCTAAGCAAACCCTGTAAGAAATTATTTACCGGCCCTACCTGATGACTAACACATGGCGATGTTTAAAATTAATATACATATATATTAAAGTGGTCCTTGTAATTTTTTTTGGAAATTTATACTGAAACACCCCTTAATTTGTTCTAAATAATTAAAAAATTCCTTTAAATGTTTAGTTCTTAATTAAAACATCAACCCGTGCCCCAAAACGACCGAAGTTTTATATGAGAAATGCCTTATGAAACCTTAAATTAAAATTCAACTCATATAACTTTGGTAATTACTGTCTAAAAAATATAAATTTTGTCACAATTATAATCAATTGTATGATGTTTGAAAAGGTGCATTTGAAAAAAAATGTATTTTTAACTTATGAGCAAAAAAACTTTTTTAATTTTGCCTGTCTCTTTTTTATGTAAGTCTATAACAATAGTTTACAAATTTTTGGGCCTTCCACATAACCATAAAAAACATGATTTCTAGGCTAGCTGAAATCGAAAATGTTAATCATATTTAAAAAAATATATATTTTCGCAGCAAAAAAGAGAACGATGAATCATTTTACAAATACGCAATACGGCGCATTTATCCGCTTGACTTCCAGGAAAGCTACTTTGCTTTAATTTATGACATTAGCTTCCTACATAATCCAACTATTAGGGTTAGCACTTTTTATTAAATGTTTTGCTCTGTCCTTTGTTCATTAATTTCATACATTATTGAAAAAAAAAAACAGTTGAAATACCAGCTTTAAGCGGTTCTTTAAGTTAAGAAAACAAAACAAAAAAAAAGAAACAGTGTAGAAAACAATGGAGCTTGAAAAACCGTTCAAGTTCACGAATTTGAATATTGAAAAAATAATTAATTTAAAAATGAAAGTGTAACTAGCCTTTTTACTACGAGTATTAAGAAATAAAATAATATATACATATATAGTTTATAGAAAAAATAGACAAAAAACTAATGCAAAAAAAATTAACAAAAACTCAATATATAAAGATTCGTAACCCAACAAAATACCTTAACAATTGTTTTTTTAAGTTTGCAAAAGGCGTTGATACATTAACATTGACAGTGCCTGCACTTCCATATCGGTCAAATGCTTTAGATTCCTGTTGAGAAAATTAGGATATTATTAAGCCTTGTTAAGATTTGTATAGTTTACTATACTTACTTTTAGCATTTTCTTTTCCTCGGCCAAAATTTTCATTACATATCTATAATTTCTTGAGAATCTATTCAAACGAATTACAACTGAGACCATAAAAGCTTCGAGAAGACGAATAATTGGGTTTGGTGCATCTATTTCTGGAATAAAATTATTTAAAGATTTTTTATTTACTACCTGAAAATACTTTGTGTGCCGATTTTGGAACGAAATACAGATATGTTAATTTTTGAACATATACCTGATAGAGGACTATTGGAAAAGTTTTGGGCGAAGTTTTCGGAAGAGCCATGGGCCGGCGGATTTCGTAGGACCATGGCTTCCCGGAAACCTGGACTTAAGCTTTTCTCAAAGCTCTCTCTTCAGATATGAAAAAAATCAGTTTAACTGTGTTTCGCTCTAGAAAAACTCTAGATCTTCTTCAATTATAATTCAAAATAGTTATTAGGACATTATGTACTTAATTACCAAAAAATTAAAAAACAAATATTCATATGTTATTTACCATCAGAATCTTTATCGGTAGCATCTGAACTGTCCAATTGTGAGCACTTTTTAGTTTCTGATTGCTCTTCCATAGAAGCATCTTTACTAGTTGATGGTCTATCTCCCTTCGGTTTTTCTGATTTAGGTTTTTCAGTGCGTTCGTTCTAAAAGTATAACAAAAACAAAATAAATAGTGGTAAATTAAAATTAATTTTTTAATAGTAACTAATAAATTTTTTTTACATAAATATCTAAAATACTATGTATTAGGAATTTATATTAAGTACAATAAACCAGCTCTCCAACATTGTTCGTTAAGCACAAAGTTGTTGTTGTTGAAACTGTGCGTTAACTTCATGTGTGATATTCAGCAATTATTGTGCATCTACTTTATAGACAAAGAGGAAATATAATATAATCACATATTATACAATGTTTATGTAAAGAAATGTGCACCATTAAAAAATGGTCATTTGTGTCCTGGTGCAATTAGTTCTATTTTGATAGTAGATTGTTTTTTGTGTTAAATGTACTTTATGCCAACTACATATATTTCTTCTGACGAAGATAAAAGAAGTGAAGGTATTATTATTATTATAAAACCAATAATTAGAACCAAATCAAGTTAAGTGTCATAGATTGAAAAAAAAAAATATTTTTGAGAGAATTGAATTAAAAGAAATATGTATATAAGAAAGTATACGAAGATGACACAACACAGAATCTCTATTTTACGAATTCTTGACCAACTCACGTCATCTCCGTCGCAGCTTTCAGGATATACTAGGGGATCGGATATCACAGATGATCGTGGTATATCTGGCTCCATACCTTTTATGCCGATCCTTGAGCCCGGTGCTGAGGCATAAGAACGTTGCCGCATAAATGGTCTTTTTCCATTGTTGGTAATTTCTTTACAAACCTTTTCAAATGTGTTTTTTAGGTATTGATGGATTCAATTATAAATAATACGAGTATAAGTTTGTTTTGAATTTTCTTTTCGACTCTTGTACTTGCATTTAAAATATGTGCTAGAGAAACAGGTTTTACAACTCTGAGGCTCAATTTATTAACTCTTCATTAAATTTTAAATCTTCATTAAAAAAGGAATATTTATAGAATCTCATAAAAATTTAATAAATTTCCCTTTTTTAACGACAATTTTAAATTTAATAGGGGGTAAATTGCAGCTTAAAAACTTAATCAACATAAAATAATTAAATTGAATATAAATAACTGTCAAAAGAAAGAGGGTGTCGAGCCACAACCCACAACACTTTCACCTCCAAACATATTAATCAAAAATACAAACATACAAAATTAAAAGCAAAAACAAAATAATACTTACTTCGAATAAATTTTTTCTTCTAGTCATTTTTTTCTCACTCTCATCAATTTTTCCTTGGTCTTCAAGGAAATCGACCTCATCTTCGATTAAGTCCAATTCGAATTTCTCGTCCATGTCATCAAACATGTAGTAATCTCCAGCTCGAATAGCTGGCGAAATAAAAATTGAATAACATTTTTTTTTTTAATTTGTAATTTATGGAAAAATACACAATATAAAGATTATGTGTGTTTTCTACACAAATAAGTAATTTTTTTTTTCTTAAATGAATAATTTTAATATTAGATTTATGTTAAATTAAACGAAACAAAAAATATTATCTAAACGAATATTGAAAATATTTGGAATGCACACACATGTTATATGTATTAATATTCAAACAAAAATGAATGATAACAATAAACAATTAGTTAAAAGACGAAACCGCAACCAAATTTAAAAAAAAACATACAATTTGTTTTCATATTAAAACTAAACTTAATCAATTATACGAGCATCACTTACTTGTTCTACTAGAAATAATAGTTTAGGGTATCTATCTAATACATTCATTGAATAACAAAAATTTAGTATTTTGATTTCATTTGTATTATATCGATATTTTGACTTATGATGGATGTTCGATATGTCAGTAACTTTGAAATCAAATGTTTTTTTTATTTTTTTTTTCTAACGTTTTTAAAAAAAATATTTTCAACAAAATATTTTTGGACAAAGCTAATTTTTCATATTTGGAAAACAGAAAATTCAGGGTGGCAAGTGTGGTGATTACATTCACTCGATTTTTAAAACTATTATCCGCATGTTTACGATGCAATTCAAATATTTAACGGCTAAAACGACAATTAATGTTATGTTTTTCGTATTCAATAATAGTGTTGTCAAAAAATGATAATTTATGCTCATGTTCCTCATGTGGTAATGTTGCCTACAAAATTTTTCCATACTAACGGGATCAGGACGAAGATAGTGCTACACTTCAAAAAGCTAAGGGGGTTCTATCTCCCCCATTAAAAAGAGAGGAGCAATTTTCGAAAAAAATAATAACAAAAAAGAACTCTGTTTTTATTAAATTAAATTTGAAAAAAAAATTACTTTAAATAAGATTACATCTTTTTTCGAAATTATGCAATGTGATACAGTATTGGTTTTTTGTAGAAATTTGAAATAATTTTCATAGTATATGTGCAAGTCTGCCTTTCAACCATTAGAATTCGATTTTTATTGGTGTAAGAATTTATGAAAAAAATGTTTGTCCTGCCAAAAAGTCAGAATATTCGAGAAGCAAGAAGCTATTCATAATAGGTGTGTTTGGCAACCTGAAATTTGGTATGTACAAATTTTCACAATCTGCTATCAAAACCCATACGGATAAAAACCCAAGCTTCGGAAACTTGGTGCAAATTTTAGGTTACAGCTCATAATTTGAGCTTACGAACATTCCCAAACAATTGTGTCGTAAGTACATTTGAGTTCGAAATCAGAAATCTTCGAGAATTCAATACTTTAATTCTAAGGAGAGAAAAAACTTAAGTTTTTCTTTTACTATTCATAAATTTAAATACACATGAAAAATTATCTTTTGTATATCGCCTATCACCGGGACTTATTCAGTTTAAATATTGAATAACCGGCTTATTGCAAATTTTCATATAAAACTATTGTAATAAATATCCCCAGTTCCGACTCCATAACATGTATGTGCATTTTCATTGTTTTTTTTTTTCTATTTTCACTATCTACTAGTTATCTGTTTTTTGTTATAAATGTATCAATAGATTACGACAATTCAATTCGACAATATTATAACAAAATTCAGAAATTCATTATATAAAACAAGTGTTAGTAAGTACCCAGATTTTTTTTTTGTAAAAAAAAGTGCCAAAGTAACAGTTAGATCAGTTGAACCATTCTCAGACAAAATAAATTAGTGCAAATCTAGTAGAACAATACTTTCGATTCCTAAGCTACGTGAAATAATAAAAAGCTGATTGTGCGGTATCATTTAAAAGAAGCAAATTTAAATAAAATAAAATTACTGCTAAAAAAAATAAAGTATCATTAACTTAAATTTTAATAAACTTCAAGGAAATATACACATATTTTAAGGAAAAATTTATTTTATATAAAGAAATAAACAGGAACAAAAAGTAAATTATTTGCACCACAGTTTCCCTTTCGCTAGCAATAATTTTTTTCTAATATCAAAAGGCAGATTTACATTTTTTCTTGTTTAGTTAAAAGTTGTTTAATTTTTTTTTTATATTTTTTTTTTTGTGGAATATGTTTGTTTATAGAAAGCAAGTAAATATTGATTTACCCTGTGGATGATATTTAATCTCTTTCCGTTTTTGAACTCTTGGGCCAGGAAGAGGAAAACCATGTTCTTCTATAAGTAGGATATGAGGAAAAATAATTATGATAAGCCGAAATTAAATTAAAAATAAGAAATAAATTTAAATAAAAAAATCAATGATAGCATTCATTTTGAATATGACTTTGAACCAGTATTTTGTTTTGATTGATATTGCGGTCAAAGAACTTACAAATTGAAAAAAAGGCTGATGAAAGTAATAAAATAAATATGCAAATAAGATAAACACTAGATGGTTGTGTGAGGGATATCAATTGCAACTAGTTTTGTTGTTACTTTGAAACTACAAAGAAATTATTTTTAAAAGTGAGTGGAGTAGATGATAAAAGTTCAGATTTTATTAAAATAAACGAAGATTGTATTGCTTCTGTAGAGTGTTTAATTTCATCAACATTTGCACCTTAACACATACATATATAAAAAAAAATATTTCATCTGAAGTACGAAGTACTTTGCTAGTACTTTGCTAAGAATTGCAAATAATATCTTGCCGTTTTTCAACCGCTTTCTGTTTCTATGAAGTAGGTTTAAAAAAAGGATAAATGGAAAGACAATTTTGTTTGTATTTTCTTTGTTTCACAGCATTTTGTATATACAATCATTTTATATACATATTTGTTTAAAATTAAATTACACGCGGCGTGAGAAGTTGCGCGCGAAACGTCTATTGTTATTGACTCTGAATACAAAAAGTCAACTGGACCCCAGCTGTTTGGACGTTGTGACAATGGTTCATCAGGTGCTGATAAATTACTGTAACGATGATAGTTGTTATTTTCTTCCATTGAATAGGTAGCATTGCCCATGCTTTGGTGACGGCGATGAAGAGATTTTTGACGAAGAGTAACTTGAACACCTTCTGTGCCCTGTAAATTTGTTTAGGAATTAAAAACTAAGCCAATTTAGAGATATTAAAACTTAATGAGGAAATGATTCAATAGTAAGATTTGTTGACTCATAAGTCGAAACTATGCGCTACAAAGCTTCCTTGGCTAAGATTAATAGATCATAATAGATGGAAACTAATGTCAAAAACCAGAAAAAAAGTAGCTTTCCGACTTGTCAAGTTGAGGAGTTGGCCTTATTGCATACAAGTTAAATGAATTATCTTCTTCTTACTTTGCCAAATGTAAGTTTTATTTGGTACATGTGCCCTCTTCACTCCCCAAAGCAAAAGTTAACTAAAAGTTAAGTTAAATACTTGAGTTGAATTTAGTTTTCACTATTGAATTTAAGTGTTTATTATTCGTTTAAGTAGACGATTGCGTTATTCCAAATCTTCTCAAAAATTTTTTTTTGTACTATTGAATCACAACCTTGAAAACATTTTGATATAAAAAATTTGAAAAAAAAAAATTCTCATACATCAATAACAACTGGTTTGGAAGCATCAATATCTTTTCCTTTGCAAGTTTCCGAGACCGGTTCGTTCCATGAAACAGCATTTACACTCGATTGTCGGCGAGTTTCTCGAATTCTGCTGTTTTGGATACTTGATACCACTGAGCTTGCTGCACTTATATTAACAATCAAACTAGTTTGGACTGCTGTTGGTGGTGGGAGTAAATTGCTCATTGGTAAACAATTATCTGCAATTCCTCCTTCCTTTTTGTCAATTGCTTTTGACTCATCTTCTTTGTCGGGAATGAGTAGTGGTGAGAAGACCCCATATGATCCATCAGAACTTGCAGAGGGTTTTGGTAAAAAATCAGATCCGACAGTTGAATCAAATGACAAACGTTTGGTATCAAGGAATCCATCAAATGAAATAGTCATCCCGACTGAGCTTGCCGATGGTAGCTACCAAAATCAGTGTAAGTATTTAGTTGTAGACAACAGTGAGAAAATTTTGTAAAATACTTGATGATTGTTGTGTCCAGGCAAATATGGCATTAATCCGCCAACAGTTGCAGACATATTTAGATTTTTGTCGGCTTGATTATTGTGTTGAGTTTCTTTATCATCAAGGTTAGGGGTGTGATATCCTGATCCTTGGCATGATGAAAAACTTTCTCTGCGCAGCAAATTAGGAGCTGCTTCTGTTTTGACAATTAATTGACAACTTACTCTCAATATTAAATAACAAAACAAAATAGGTAATATCACTTTTGTAACACTGTCTCACATAACCGTACAAAATCATAAACCAAACCGAATATATATAAATGTATACATTATATTATATACTATGCAAAAACAAGAAACAAAATATCAGTCTTTAAATAAATTGGTTAAATCAAGATACAAGGAAATACACTTAAGAATAAAAAGGATTTAAATGGGCAGACAGGAACAAAATCGACGTCATAAAGAACAATGATCTGAAAAAATACAACAATCGGACAAACAATTAACTTACCATCGAAATGAGTGGGCTTTTCAATGGGACGCAACATTTTTTGTTGTGTTGCTCGAATTTTTTCCATTTTTCGTTTGATTTTCCGCAAAACTTCTTGCTCATGTTGTTTTCTATGTTCGATTTGCTTCTGACGGAGGTCTTCAATGATCTCTGCTCCTCTTTAAAATATTAAAATTAAATTTGGAATCATTTTTATTTAGATTTTAAATTTACCTGTCAGCTAAAATAGTATTTGCTTTTGTATCATTGATAATGTGACAGAAGTAATGACTTTTGAATATTCTTAGCTGTAAAATAAGAAAAGCAAAACAAACTGCATCCCAAACTAGAAACGATTGACTTTTTAAAGTCGGACACTCGCTATTATCTTCAGTTTCTACTGTCGGATATGTCGAGGTATTAACACTGTCCGCACATTCGATTCCTATCATGTGTATTAACCAACAAGCATGAGTTTGAAACATGCTGAGAAATAGACAGCCTCCAATTTGCAGAAACGTTTTAATAGTTATATTGACAACGTTATATACTAAAAGGATATTCCATCTAAAAATTAAAATACGAAATAATGGGTATCCCTCTCTTCTTACTAAAAATCAAGAGACAAAACTTCTTTGTCTGTAAGTGAAAGAATAGAAAATGATTGCATACCTTTTTAGAATAACCCTAATCGGACGAAGATAGAAATCTGATCCTTGCCACAGAAATATAAATGATCCAATCAGATACCCAATAGCAAGTAGATCCGAAATATTTGTTCCAGCAAGAAATACAACGGCAAGTGTTATCCAATAGAAACCACACAAAATCGCATTTTTAATAATGTCTAAATAGTTTCTTATTGTCGATAGAAAATCTCGTGTTGGATTTTCAAACTCCACGTGGCCCAGATTTTCAATATCACTTATTACTGATTTGTTTGTACCACCGGGATATGTATTGTCATTGTCAAATTTTTTTTCAACCGCAAAAACTCTCTTCTGGCGATTGATAAAAAGTAGCATAATAAAATCAAAAATCAGCTTGTTAACATGGCTGTAGTTAAGTTTGCCTGGGAGCATTGCCCACTTTTGCAAGGCATCTGAATGTGATGTCTTCGTCCAAGGATATTCTAAAATTAAAAAAAAATTAATATAAAGTTTTATTTTTGAAAATTTTATGTTTGCAAATAATCTTACCAGAGCACAGTCCTGGCGGTAGTCCAACAAGCAATAAATACTCTAAAAATATAATTGTGGCAGTAAAACATTGGAAGACACTCCACACTTTTGCACAAGATGATCTCTCAAACCACAGCAAGGCGCACAACCAGACAACATAAAAAATCGCAACTACATCTTGCCGATAAGTTATCAACGACACCAGTGTTATTAATGTGCATTCCATTCCAAATTTATAGAAACCATAGTTAAATAAATATTTGATCATTCCTTTGAGATTTTTTTCAGCATCAGCACGAGTGACTCCTGGGAAGACAACCTTAGGTGGTCGTTGATTGGTTTCACCCTGAAGAGTTCGCATTTGGCTTTGGCGAAGAGTAACTACCGCATGCAAAGTTACCATCACCATGAAAATAATATATTTTTTAATAAGACTCATCAGACCACCGTTTAAAGTAGCTTTCTGTAGACCAAACCATATGGCATTATTTTGTTCAGTTTGGTTCGTATTACAAGTAACGTTGTACCTTTCATGAGTAATATATTGCACTTGATATATCATTTTCGTGAGAATGATTATTGAAACAACTAGTGATATAATGCGGCTGATGAAAATTTGAACTTTGCTTTTGGAGATTAGGCCGATAATGCAGAGTGCACAGAAAGCAATATGAAGCACACATACCTGGATATTAAAAAAAAAGTATTTGTTTAGTAGATTCGAAAACTTATGATAAAATTATTGGTAGCAAAAATAACTTAAATTAAATTATTAGAGTGCAATATTTAAAACAAAATCTTATTCAAACAATTTCGAATTCACATGTAAAGGACTTGATCTAGATAGATTTGTATATGGTTATAAACTAAAGTATTAATATATTTAATAAAATTCATTCAAAAATCCACCGAACAACTGGTTGTTCTGCATCTGATTTTTTATTGCTGAAAAATCGTACGTACTTCTTATGATAAAGCAATTTGAAATAACAAAAAAAAGAACAATTGTTTGAAAAAATGGATTTCATTAGAGAAAATGTCAAGAAGTATCAAATTCTTTATTTATAAATATGAACCAGGGGTGGAATCGTGTAAGGTGATTTGTGATAGGTGACAGTCACAATCAACAAATTCGGTCTGTGTAAGGTGATAGTCACCGGTGACAATCACGATTTGGCGACTTTTTCTGGTGACAACTAAAGAGCTGTCACCAGAAAAAGTCGCCAAATCGTGATTGTCACCGGTGACTATCACCGAATTTGTTGATTGTGACTGTCACCTATCACAAATCACCTTACACGATTCCACCCCAGGTATAAATGTTGACAAAAGAGCCAAGTTCTTACATAAACGAGGACCTATGTGTCATGATAAACCATTTCTGTTTATCATGATGTGTGTAAAAAGTCAAGTTTTTTCGTTGAAGTCGTCATCACAAGATTCTTTGCTATGGATCACATATTCGAAAAATTAAAACTTTTCGCACTAGGAAAGTTAATGCATTCCAATAGATGTCTAAAATAGGTCTGTGTGGATCAGAATGTGGGCAGCATTTATTAAAAAATAAATTTAAAATCTTCACTTATGATGACTCCATGCCAGCAAAGAATAATTGATTCACTTTTAGGTCCGTCACCTAATACTCGAGCAGAAAGTGAAGAACTTTAATAAAAATTTAGAATAGAGCCCTAAATGGCAATTTGGCCTGAATATACCTAAATAGACCACTTTTCAGGAAACTGAGTTAATATTGCAGTTATACTAATTTGAAATTTATAGCTTCTGTTACGATATTTGCTAAAAACATCGTACATTAAGATGCGATTCAACAAAGGTGGACATGATGATGTTATGTCTAAGTTACTTAAACATAGAAGCAAGTTCATACGATTGAGTCGTGCATTTTATTTTGTTTTCAAGTAATTTAATTAAATTTTAAAAGAGCTGGAGTTTTATTAAAATGTTTTAATTCAAAATAATAAGATTTAAAACATTACTCACCTCACTAACGCAACAAACAAATGCACTTATATAAACAGCCTTTATTAAATGTAATTCCAAGAATCTCCAACAAACACCTTTGAAGTTTTTGGCGAAGTTCCTTGTTCTACTTTTGAATTCAGCCAGAAAACGAAGTATTAAATCTTTTATCGATGCTTGAATTCGACTTTTCTGAAGTAAAATGCCACTCGACTCTAAGTTTTTCGATTTAACAGTACTGTCTTTATCAGGAGCATTTGATTCTATCGCTTCATGTACTTCTTGATTATAACTCGGTCTTATTCTCTCTTGTGAAACTTCAAGTGACTGATGTTGTAAGGCCGCAATAAATCGTTTATGGAAATAATGTACCTGAATCACAGTTAATATAACAATAATTGTTGGTGAAACAAGGTGCAGGAACAAATCTTTGGTTTCGTATTTTTTAAGACCAATGTCTTCTTGTCTGTTGTACATGTAAAAAATTAAAAAAAGTAATAATAATAGCACTACATATGTATGTAAGTATACATGTATGTTGGGATGACCCTTATTTTTTATATATTAGGCCAGTCAGCAGAGGCAAACAAAAATGCATGTATAAATTATAGATTCAGATTGGCAAACCATACCAACAAAAAGTCTTGTGTGAAAATGATTCATATTTGCAAAAGTGTTGTCTTTAAAGAAGCATAACTTTGGAATCGGACTCCATAGAAAAAAATATTAAAAACAAGAATGTCGCATAGTTAAATTCGCTATGAATTTGTTGTATGCAGCATTCTGTTTTCTAATTTCAAAGTTCAAACATCTTTCAATCAAGATATGTGTTTTAGATAAGAAAAATTATCTATCGACTGGCCTATATATTTTTTATTTTTGTATTTACGTGGTTAAGAATCATAGGCAAAATAAGGGACCATCCTTGTGTATGTTAAATGTTTCTAAACTTACAAAGTCTTTGATATATTCAGATAGTCGTTCCAATATTGATCAAATTTATCAAACTGATAAGTATAAATTAATGTAAGTATGGACATCGCATAAAATATAAGGAACAGCCAAAATCCATACATGACTTTGACCCATGCTTTCGAAGATGATTGAAAAACTAATAAGAAAAACAAAAACATTGCCATGTAGCAAATACGGAACCCAGTCATCTTGACACCAGTAATTGCACATAAAAATATCACAAGAATTAACAGCCAAATCCACAGTCGAACTAGCAGATTTTTGATAATATCTCCAGCCTTCTTTAGGAATTTTGAAGTTTTTTTGTCCTGCATTGATCCTCCATCTGAAAATATAAAATTAAATTATTAAATAATACCTACAAAAAAAATACGCTGCTTTCTTACCAGCCGCAGTTGCTGCGCTGACGCTTACTTGTAACGGCGCTACCATATCAGCTAAAGTATTATGAGCTTTTCTTTCATTTTTTTCTTTGAAAAATTGTCTCAGTGTAACCCAGAACATGAGAAGAAAAGAAGTTTTCACTATTAAAGGAATACATGGTTGTACTTGATTTTCCGAGGGACGCTCTAGACCAATTTGTTGTAAATTGATACCAGTGGTCTATATGATAAAAAAAATGAGATATATAGCGTATTAAAAATGTATTATACTTAACTACGGGTATTTTTAAGCATAACGAAATAAAATATTTTTTTTTTTAAATTAAAGTACCTTTATTCTCGTTGTTTGTATTTTAAACCAACCAAAAAAAGTTTATCAATAAAAATTTCTGAATATCGTAGAAGAATTATGAAAAACAATGTCAATTATGTTAAAATATCATGTTTTTATTAATTTATTTTGTTTGTGTAGAGTTAATCTATTTTTAAAAACGATTTTTTTTTAAATAAAAAGTTGGGAAAGATATTTTTATTATTCATTGGTTTAGATTCAAAATTTCGACCAAGTTGTCGCTTTCTCGAATTAAACCGTTATTTAAGTCCACTTATAACAACCGTATTTTTGATTTTATCGATTTTATTTTGCTTTATATGTAATTCAAAAGGGCTCATATGTTATATAATTTGAATGTTATATATTTTATGTATTACATGAGTTATAATCAATTATCTAGAAATCTATTATTTAAAAAATAGTGAATTAAGAGCTCAACCTGTAAATAAAGATAGTGACAGCCAGGTCATAGGTTGATAAAAATGATGAAAAAATTTGGTTTTATAATAAGATTCTCTCCGACTTATAACGTATTATTTTAAATCGAAACCTACCGGTAATTTTATTAAAGAGCTATTTCTAAAGCTTATTTATTCTTAGAATTTTATTTATAAATAGATTCAATAAGCATCATCAATCAACTTACATTTACACTTGAGGGTAGTTCATCGTTGGTTAAATTCATTCCATAAATGTATTGTGCTATTAACAATAGTTCCGCATAAAAAACAATGAACGGACTCGACCGCATCATTGCTTTACGTTGATTTGGTATCATCCATAGAACATTAGCCCAAAGTAAGAACACAAATGTTAACCAACTGTGATATACAATACTCCAAGCCTGAACGATAAAAAAAGGAAATTATTTTTGTTTAATATAATAATAATCAAAAAAAAAAAATAAGTAGCAAACTTACCATCATCAGAATATTTGTGAAAATATAGCTATTTTGATATATAAATCCACCAACACTGACGATACCATAACTTATTTGATCAAATAATGATGGTCCTTTCTCTTCTTCGATTACACGGCCTAACGAATCCATTGGAATGTCATTTTCAGCTTTTCGAGCTTCAACACTCGATTCAATGCCGCGTACAATTTTTTTGTGACGCACCAACTAAATTCAAAAATATATAAAACTTATCAATGATATTTTCTCAATATAAATAAACAAAATGAAATTCAATTCAAGCGGTTACTAGCATGTTATTAAATAAATTATTTTAAAGCAAATGCATTTGTTACAAAATAAAAAGATAGACAAAACGGGTAAGGGCCGTTTGGTAGAATTTCTTTGCTCTCATTTTTACATTTCGAAATAAATATTTCGTAATTTCTTGTTTCGCAATCCAATGATTTCGCAACTATTTGGAAATTTAAGTTTTTATTTCGCAAAATCATCCATTTTGCAAAAAAAAAAATTTCCCTTGAAATTCATTTACATACCTACATGTACCTAAAAAAAAATATACCTAGGCAAAACAATTTAAAGCCTCAATAGTACTATGCAAAATAAGAAAATGCGAAATATTAAAAAGAAAAGAATGTTTATGTTTAGTAAAATAAAAATTGCGAAGTCAGCTAACTAAATAAAATTTAGCAAAAGAATATATTGCTACAACAAAATGCCTACGGACTTGCTCCCATGTTAAAATATATAGTATAGTATATATAATAAAAATTACAATAACAAGAATTTTGAGAGAAAAATATGAAATAGCATATAATTTTTTATTTTTTTTTAATAAAAAAAAATGAAAATTTTGATAAGCAATAAAATTAAAATTATAAGGGAAGTCTTTCATAAAAAAACGTGATCATAATATTTCAAACCAAACATCCGGTTCTATGGCGATACTGTTACGTGTGGTTTATTGAAAAATTATTTATAACCAAATAATTTAAGTTTCTTACAACAACCCAAAGACAAAATTAAATCAACATTTTTAGATCCGTTTTCGAGATGAAAAGTTTTGTTATATCGGTTGTTTAACGTTATTTTTGGAGCTAAGAAAAAAATGAATTTCTGATAATTGCGAAATAAGATTTGCGAAAAAGTAAAATTCGTCCAAACGACCGGCACCCAGACAAAACATATTTGTTCAAATATCACTCATGTTTTACTCTAGGTGAATTTAAGTTAAAGTGGGTTATTCCTCTATATTAGAGAAGAAAATATCAGAATGCAATCATTTTAGAGTACACTTTGTTATGATTTTAGTTTAATTCTTTGCTTGTTTTATTCATTCACCCTTCATTTATTTCATGCATTCCAATTACCAAATTTAACTGAACGCGTGAAATCAGATCAGAATAAACATAAATAGTCAACACCAGCTGATGAACTGCATTTAGTCGGAATGCATTCGGCTATGTATTTTTAATTCTTCATTTTTTTGTTTATGCAGCAGTAAATCGTTTAATTGTGATTACTCGAATATTGACGCGAAGGTGTGACAAAAAAAAATTAAGTTTGAATACTACTATTTATGTTTAATACATTCCAAGATGATCGAGTTAATAATGATAGTGAATATCAACAGAAATGTGTTAACAATAAGGGTTTTTCTTTTTAGCTTCTTGCAGATCACCGAGCAGAGCTTAAGCACACTCGTGAGTACTCAAAGCTCTCCAAATCTATCAAATTACATGGAAAATAGTTCGAGGAACGCGCTTCGTCATTTTGTTCTGAACTTATGTAACACGCCCCTAACTACCTAGAACATAAAAAAGATACAACATTCGAGGCTCTGAGTGCCCCAAGCCACAAAAGAAAAATACACTCTTGTTTACAACTCACACTCTGCTCTGAACTAAAAAAGAAAAACGCCTTTCATTTTGATGGGAACTAAACGATAGTTTACAAAAGACACCATTAAACAAGAATCTATTCGATATTGATACATATTAGTGAAACAGAGAATCCTAAAAACTACCACATGAAAGTTGATGAAAATAATCTACAGGAACGGACGATAAATACAAAAGCATGAGGTTTTAAGTCGCTTTTATCAGTTGAGACAACACTTTTGAGTGAACAGATTTAACTACTCATATCTGCAACGAAATTTCGATTCTTTTTGTTATTTTACGTACAGGTGTTGTTTCGGTGGGTTCGGCTGATCTTTCAATTTGTTGATTTGAGATCTAAAGTAAAAGCAAATGGCAAAACAACAGTATTGTATAATACACTTAAGAACAAATTATCAATTAAATATGAAAAAAAAAAAAAATATTATTGTAAATAAAAAATTTAGTTTAAATGTTTAAATTCATTTAAATGTCATGAGGTTCATGGTATACATATTAAGGTAAAAAGAGCTGTGACGTATTGCTCTGTTCTATTTCTTCGTTCATGTGGTGTATTTTTGGAAAAGATTCATTAAGAAAATTTTCGGAACTTTAACCTAGGAACAACACTTCACTAGAGGCATGGAGAAAATTAAAACGTCGCAGATTCACTAGCAAGATCTACGACGAACTAGGACGCGCGTTGCTAGCATGCCTATGCTACTAGAGTCCTTTTTTAAACTATAACACTCAGTATAAAGCAATATCAAAAAACTATAAAAAGCATTATTAGAATCCATTTTCCGATTCGTTTTAGTCGTCATTCTGTTGCTTTTGATATACCTGTCTCACGAACCAATTTAATTTTCAAATCACTTTTAATAAAAATTCAAAAGTACCATAACAAAGTTTTCTCAACATTTGATGTTTTACATGTTTCTAATAATAACCCTAAAACTGTCATTTTAAAAATTTTTCGTGAAAGTGGCTCATCTTTAATTTCTATTTTTAAAAATTTATTCTTGCTTTTGGTTTTGGCTTTTCATTTATTTTTTATTTTTTAAGTACTCTTAATACTTAATCTTTTTAAAACATTTATAAACTTTAATAGAACTGAAATAACTTAAAATATAGCTTGTAAAGATTTGTAACAATGTAAGTTTATTAAAAAGCTATCATCTTTTATAACAGATTTTATAATCAATAAAAATAATTTAAAAAAATGCATTTTAAAATATATCTGGAGGAAAAGGTATTTCAGAATTTATGGAAGCAATAAGTTTTTTAAAACGTGTCGTTTATTCACAAAATTCACAACATGACAGAAAATCTTGCTTCCTTTTTCATTTCATTTCATGACCGTTCTTGGGCTATTTTCTTAGAAATAAACATTTCCATTTTTCTAAACAAAACAAAAATTTTAATGACATTGGTACTTTTGTTTGAACCCTGGTCCCATTTTAGAACATTGTTCAACTAATATCAAATGAAAGGTCATGAGCTGAACATTATATGGCAACAAAAATATTTTTTTCATGTAAACGTTATTTTTGTATATTTTTTTTTTTCAATCTTAGCATTTTTTTATGAAATGCATCAAAACGTTAATTTCGCGATTTCGATTTAGCTGCCATATAATGAAATGAATATGATATTATATGATATAAGTTTTATCACTGTTGAAGGTGGGTCAAAATGCCAATAGTCCTTTAGGCATGAAGCTAAAATTTAATTTAAAACATCTTAAAAAGCCACGTTTTTTGGATGAAAGAAATTCAAGTTTCAACATTAAAGAAACATTGAAGTTTGATGTAACTTCTTATGGAAAAACTTTCTATTCTTAATTGTTAGTTTTCAGCTTGTGATATTTTTGCTTCCTTATTGTTTTTAATTTGTACGTATTTTACGTACTGACCTTACTTTTGTTTGTACCTACTCTTTTGTTATAAAAACTATTTTGGACTAAAATGAACGAACTAGTTCAGGAGTCAAATTCAAATTAATTATTTTCTTTACATATAATTCCAACCCTAATGCTGCCACTTGCAGAACAAGTATATTGCATGAATATGAAAAATAATTGACAAAAAAAAAACAACACTGAATACAGGTAATTTAAGAAAAAATTTGTTGATCTACAACAAATACAAACAAATAACTAAAAAAATAAATCACAGCCTTGTTACTCCTCAGTATATATGGCGGTTTTACCCATATTTCGTTTCCCATTTTGAGTATTTTTTTTTTATTAAATGCCCCTCTTGCATATCAGTCATGGAACTACGCAGCGACTTAATAAAACGATCTTTTCACAGCGATAATGGATTATTGATCGGATTATTGTGTGGTTAAATAAGGCATTGAAAATGGGTCATACAGTCTTATTTGATTTTTAAAACTAATTTAGGCAGTCAAATAAGGCCACGCGGTCGTATTTTATTTTTCAATAGCGGCCTCATTTAATTTTTAAAATAAAATAAGACCTCGAGTTTGCGCAACCCAAAATCAATAGCAGCCATATTTCAAGTAGTCAAAAGACTTCTTAAGGACGGAGGTAGGTATATTTAAATAAAAAAAAAGCTTTCAGAAAAAACAGCAGTACAATTTTAGAAAATCTTGAAAAAATAAATTATTAAAAAACACTGTAAGTTCTATCTTACATTTAATCGGTGAGATTTAGACCAACTATCCTTTTTACTGGTGTTTGTTGTGCGTGCGTTTATTGACAATTGTGGATTCTTGGTACCGTTCTCGAGTTGTCCAAAAGCACTTAACGGTTTACTTAAACTCTATGTTATTAATAGTTTTTTTTTCAATAGGATAAAATGTATTATATTATTTTTGTTTAAGATTTTGTGTATTATTTAAAATTGTGTGGTTTTTGTTTGCGAAGAATTACGTAAAGCAGCAATAATACAAAATAGAAAGCATTAATTCGTTTGTTAGTTAATCTTATTACAAATAGTTTAAAGAAGTAAATTAAAACATGTCTTGTTTGGGGAAGAAATTGTTAGGAAAATTTCAAATTTGTACTAAAATGTATATTAAAAGTACAGTTTTTGTGTTTTTGCTTGTTTGGGGAAAGTTGTTTTAATTTAAGGAAAAAAAAAAATTACTTGAAAAAATATTAAAAAATCAACTTACTCTTATTTCGATGAGATTTTTTGAAGTTAAAGCCAATACGTAATATGAGAAAAGCATTGAAAATGGACTTAAAAATGAGTCCAGCTTAAACCATGTTTCGTAAAATATAAGTCGAATATCTTTACTACAATTAGACGTTATAAGAGGTTCCAGTCCAACTAGTCTATAAGTTAAAAAATAAATATTGATTATAAATCTTACATAAGTATCAAAATCAGTATCTTTTGTTTAAATTAAAGTATGTAATAATGAGTTGTGGCCTAAAACTCAATATTTTGTTGCTATTTTAAAGCTGCAACGTTTCAAAACTTCCATGCATAAATATTGTTTGTTTCGAAACAATTCCTGAAACGTTGCATCTTTAAGAAATCAAAAAAAAATTGATTTATGCCCACAAAACATTATGTATAACTATTGTGCAAAAGCAATATTACAGAAATAAAAAATACCTTGCAACTAATGTACTATTGTTAATATGGTCTTGCATCCAAGGCGTTTGATAGGATACAACTGAGATTGTGTGTACAACTAAAACTGCCATAACAAAGCGGATTAATATCGCAAAGCCCCTGAAAATAAATAATTTTAAATTAATTCATTGTTTTTAAACAGTTTTTAAACAGACAAGGCCAAATTCTATCAGATTATTCACAAACGATGAAAAAATATCGACCTTCATTTTTTGGCGGTCCGTTTCAAAAATTCTGACCCTTATTTCAATATAAACTTACCTTTGTAATGACTGAAATGTTGCCCAGTATGAGCCTGAGAACAAGAAAAACAAAAAGTAGAAGCCACCAGGAACTGACGGTCGAAGAACTGCAGCAAAAAATATTGTTGCTAAGCAGAACATTGGTGCTATAAAATAAATTGAAGATTATTATTTAAATCGAAAAAAAAATTATTTGACATTATTAAAAGTAGAACGTCATAACTCAAAACTTTATTTCCACGGGGTTTTTCGTTGATTAATAAAAATTTCTTAATAAAAGTTGATTTTTTGACGACATATGGAACATAATTAATAATTGATTTTTTTTTTGTCACTGTGTTGGTGTTATTTCTAATCGGTGAAAATACTGTCGGCGCAGCTGGCAAATCTGCATTCAAATTTGTTTTCATTTGAAAAGTGTTTAACAACAATTTAACATTTTTCAAAAAAAATTGGAATAAATAAATCACAAACCGCTTTATTCAAACTGACAGATACAAATTGTTTTAGTGCTAGCGCATGGAGGGGGTAAATCTTTTGAAAAATTTAGATCTGCAAAATTGATTACAATAAAAAAAAAAACAATCAATTATTTCTGCCAAATGAAATGCTATATTTAATATGTGAATTTGTTTTTATATGCCCAATGAATGTAGTTTAGTTTAGTACGTTCTTTTTATTTCCATTTTATCTTGAATTGTTGTTGAGGGAGTTTTAACTTTTCGATGAAAATTGAAAAAAAAAATAAAAGAAAAATATTTTAATGAGTTCATTTTATCAATGTTTAATAGAATAAATAATTATTATTAAGTTTAATATTTGATGATCTCAAAATAATTATGATTTTGAGCTTCTAACTCTAACTATTCTATTATTCATTCAAGGCTTGAATCAGGTTAAGGTTTATTTTGTACTCGTCCATTAAACTGGCATTATTTGAACCCAGAAAATTAAATTCACATCCATAGTATTCACTCAAAATTACACAATATAATTTAAGTTAAAATGCGATAAAACTTTTTTTAATCCCTTGTTGAATTCTTTTAACCCTTGGTAATATCAAACTTCGTTCGTATCCAAGCCTACTTCATTTAAAAACGGAAATATTTTTTTCTCAGGCTGCTATCTCTTCCGAGAAATTGGCAAATTCTCCAGAGTATCACTTGCAAAGAATAAAGTGCTTAATACTCTGTTTTCTGGTTCTCATTTCGTATTTTTGAGTTATAATGCTTGTCTTTTAAATGAAATAACTTTATGTGTATTTAATACTTACCCATTTCTACGAGCGGTTCGAAATTTATTTTAATAATACGGCGATTAATTTTTTTCGCTCGTACTGTAACTGATCCTTCTATACTTGTTGTGCCATCTTCTATAGTTATACCTTCTCCATTTTCTGCCTGTCCGGCACTGCTTTCAAATGATATTCTTTTTGTGACTAAATAAATGGCAATTGATGTGACAAAAACAGCAACCTCAGGTAAAAGCCATTCGATAATGGCTAACGGTCTAAATAAATTGTAAATGTTCAAATTTTGGTTAATAGCGATTTTACGGTTGCACCTGCAGTTGACCCCCAAAATTTCGAGTTGGAAAAACTGATAATATTTATCGTTTGAACAAAGTTTATCTGCGTTTGTACAACAAATAGAAAAATTTATACATTATGGTTTAAATGTCTATTCATTAGCAGGAGATCTGTAAGATAAATTGGAGGCTCTTGGGCTGCTTTCCAGCAAGTGGACAATGTGAATTCTAGCCAAACCATTAACTGGAGAACAGAGCATGCTCCACCACTTCTACCTTCGTAAAAACATAACGCAATGGCGATCGGACAACATCAGTTTCAATAAAGAGCACTTTGCGAATGCCGCTATCGCCGAGCAATATGGGATAAGTTTCCTGTAAGTTACGAAGCTAGAGCTCTATTTCATCTTCGAATCTTTAAAACAAAGAAGTCAGCGGGAATCGATGGCGTATCAAATATTGTGCTACAAAATCTCCCCGCGTTATGTTTGAGCATTGAGATCGTAGCGGACAACTGGGCGTTTTGACTGTTCCGCCGAATCGCGTTCTGTTTGCAAATGCAACTGTAAACTTAAGTTCTGCTCAACTCGAATTTGGGGGGGGGGGGTGGTCACAACTACGTGCAAGTTATTTACATTTTTTTTTAATGGCACTTACTTTAATTTTAAATCAATGAAACCAATATGTCGCAATAATTGTTCTGTTACAGTACATTGACCAAATACATTTTGAATTTCAAATGCAATGATAGCCACTTGCAAGGCTACATGACATAGTAACAGAATTGTACTTAATGCTATTAAAATAATTAGATATGCTGTCACGGATCCTAAAAGAAATAGAGAAAGAAAGAGTATAAATGTTATAAGATATTAATAAATCTAAAAAAAAACATTACCTTTGAAATTTTGTGCTGTTGCGACGGGAATAAATGGTGATATAAAAAACATTAACAGATAAACGAATGATATTCCAACAGGACGAAATAATGCGGCTGTAAACACAAAAATAGTTAAGAGTGAGTCTAGTTAATACTAATTTTGGTATTAAATAAATTTCAAATTTTATAAAATATAACATATTTATAGACTTAGAGAGCTTAAGAATCGAGCAAGATAAAACTAATAGATTGTGAACGTAATCGAACATATCAAAGGACCCGCCGTAATAGGATCTTACACTAACTGAGACTATGTGAATAGGAAGTAAAGAAGATAATGTTGATTGACACAGCTTTAGAGAGAATGGTGGCATCATACCACAAAGTCTGGACACAGCTTTAGAGAGAGGGGTGGGCATCATGCCAATTCTCTCATGTTTGCAATTGTCACTAGAAGAAAAAATTGCTGTAAAATAGAAGAAGAAAGTTCAGAGCCAGAGCTCTTAGAATTTGGCCTAATGCCGCTATTGTAGTGTTATAAGCCTAAACACACAAATTTAGCCTTGTTACTTGATTTTATTTAAAATTTAATATTTTTTTTTTATTTTAAACAATGTACAATACAACGAGTATTATTTAATTTTAATTACAAAATTTATTTGTTTTTCATTTGCATTTTTCCAAACAAGTTAATCAGTGTAAATTGTTGATCAGTGTATATTTTTTATAAAATTAATTTTCAAACTCAACATTTTTAAAAAAAATGTTTTTTTTTTTAAACTTCCCTTTTAAAGTTCTTGTATTAGCGATTTCCTTAAGGCAAGATATCATCGGGTATAGAGGCATCAATTGGGAGTTACCAGTATGGGTAACACAAACTCACTTTTTTTAACTACTATCATATTATTAGGTATTGAAATAGGTTGTGTAAACTTAAGTTTTTGAGCTTGTTAAATTTTCGAAATAAATGTTCTACAAAGAAGTGTGTCATAAAATGAAGTATAACAAGAGTTAACGTTGTAAAGCTCTAAACTTCGTAAATTTGTCTAATGTTCCATATAAATTGTGAAAGAACTACGAAGTTTTGTTCTTGATTAGGTTTAGAAAGAAATATCCAATATGCATCAATCATAAAGGTAAAAATCTGAAAACTAATGATCGAACACATTTTGAACTAAAAATATGGCTTTTAAATGTTTGACTATTTTGTCACGAGCCAAGAAAATAGATTTTTAATTAATCTGGAATTTTTGCAAATGTTTTAATAAATGCTATTTTGTTTCTATACTTTCATGCAGAAAGCAGTAGGTAACTTTTTTCATCACTGTAAACATTGCATTTTATCTTGCCGCTCCTTTCAATACGAATAACGTGTCATGAATTGTACAAATAACTAGAGCACATCAAAATAATAAATTTTGAGCCCGCTCCCCCTTTATAGCGAACTAACAAACGAACAGCGTGTTAAAGTGACATTAATTAATGTGCAAATTATTTTCTAACCTTTTAAAAAACCTAGAATTTTTTAACTATGTGTTCTTCTTAATAATATAAAAATGTTTCTATATTGTCTAGAAGATAGGTACATTTTCATAACGAAGTTTTTTCATCATGCCATATTATTGCACACTTCACATTTTTAATATCATAACCTAGCACAGTCTGTTGATTTCACAAAGTACTTGTTGGATTTTGTGTATATTTAACATGATTAAATTTGGGAAACATAAGAAAGGGAGAGTTTAATGTTTCTTTTATTAAGGATAATAGCTTTTTTTCAAATCAGATTTAAAGGGAGATTGCAAAAACTAGGTTAAACTTTTATGCATGTGGAATGTTAAATCCAGATGTTTACAAAAATAATTTGTTTGGTATACAGGATGATTTGCATAATGTTTGTCAAATGGAGGGGGTTATTTTTATGCGTTTACTAAAATCTAAAAATAAATTATTAAAAAAACATAGGTAAAGGCAGAGCTTGCAATGTCATGTTATAGATTTTTTTTAACCCAACAACTTAATTCTTTGATTCGCTTTTAAATTAAGTTGTTTTGGTGAATAGTTTTGGAGAAATTATTTTATAAACTGGAAAACTGTTTTTGTTTGTTCAAACTAATTTTTAACCGCTGCTTTTTGAAATAATTTTGTTTCTAATATTAGATTTTTTTTATTAATTCAAGCGCACTCAGGATATAAGAAACAGCCTTACGATGTTGGTTTAACACAGTGCGAGCGTTTACGGAAAGTAGAGGGGATTTGATAAGAGATGGCGATGCATATTCGTGTTGTGCGGCTGAAAAAGTACATTCTATATTTAACGGAGTCAAGAGTAAACTGAGCATTATTGGATTAACTGGTATTGCAACAGGCTTTTTCATTTTTTAAAGAAGAATCTATAGAACAAAGGTAGACAGGAAATATTTCGACGATGTTCTAGGGAAACAAAATGTTGTGCCTTTCTGTTTCTTCGATGCAAGTGCCATTGATTGATTATGACATAGGAGGTATGTTTCGATTGGCTGACAAAAGACATTGTTGTGTTTTGAAAGCATTAAAATCCACGCGGTTGTAAACACTCCAATTTATAAAATGCACCCATTTTTGATAAAAAGGATTTGAAATTAAAAGTGCAATTACCTTTGCTTCTTCAATATGACTCAAAGTTAGACACTGAAAATTATACGTTCTTCGGACTTTTGAAGATACATAAAGCAAAATTTGTAAAACAAGGTCAAAAACATGACTTATTGAATTATTGAAATATAGTAGCTTTTATTCCAAGAAAATTGATAAATTTATAAAATTATAAAATTTGCTAGAAATGTTTAAAATTGCATAAAAAACAATAATTAGCAAAAGACTCCGAAAAAATAACTATGGTCTAAGGTGTTTTATAAAAGTTAAATTTAATAATTTCTATGGGAAATACAGTTACATATGTATTTGCAAAAAAATGTTGCCTCGTTGGCGAGAAAGGCTCTTACTACTTAAATGAGCCCGAAGAAACGGCGGTTGGTCGCTTGCTTGCTGCACTCAGCATGATAGACAAAGTCTTTGACTACTTCTAAATTATATCTAACGACTTTTTGCCAAGTCAATGATGTTTTTTCTATAATAGCATACATTTTGTTTTGTCCTCATTAACACTAAAGCCTATTTTCGCTACCTCCAATTGAATACTTGCAACTGCTCCAGCCTGAGCTCGCATCGTTCTGCCGAAATTGTCTATTGTCTAAATTGTAAATTTTGTAAATTGTAAAAGCAAGGAAATTTTACTATTGTTAACTTGCGATTTGCGTACAATTAATTCAAGTACGTTGTTAAATAGGTTGCATGATAACGCATCGCCTTATCTTGACATTTCTCAATGCAGTATTAAAATAAACCCTAAAACAACGTGTCACATATAAAGATTTCACAGAAATAAATACTTCAATTTGATAAACTTCCACCTCTCTGACTTTAAGCTTCTTAAAATTCATATACTCGTACAAAATGTATATATGTACGTACAGTCGTACACTGTTAGTGACATTTGGGGAACTTGGATGTTTTTATAAAAAAGTTTAAATTCTGCGATACCAGTCATGATTTCATGAACTTATTAATTAGGACTTCGTCCAACAAAACAAATTTGAACAACAAATGAGTGGGACCAGTAAATTAAAGCATAGGAAAAAGATTAAGTTTAAAATATAATTTTAGCTTTGTGTTACACATTCAATTATTGTAACTTCTTAAAAATAGGGTCTAATGCAATACTTGTAGTATTGCTACCTGGTACAGGCCTTAGGTAACAATCATAAACACAAATTATATTCAACCACCGAATTAAATAAAAAGTAACGAAAAGTTTTGGGATCTTCATAAAAAAAAACAGAAATATTACTTACCCAATACCAAAACAAGTGGTAACACACCACGTTGTAGGATAAGACAACCGTAACTGAATGCCATTTTGGATGGTTAAAGCTCCGTTTTCTTTAAATAAGCACCTCAATCTATAATAAAAAAAGGTTATTTAACAGCATGAATAAATTATAAGAAGTAAAGTTTTTAAAGTCTATTGTCGAGTTGAACAAAGCCGTAGGTTAGGTTAGGTTACAGTGGCGGTGAGCGAAAGGCTGACCACTAAGATTGGTCCGATGTGATACCACAAGGATCAGTAAGACATCCTCCTTTACTCATTAGAATTCTCCTAATTAGAGTCTACGTCAATTAGACAGAGCTGGGCATGTTCAGACAAGGTGTGGAATTAAGAACTGTTTTAGAGGAGGAGGTAAATTTCAAAGTCCGTCAGAGTACCCGCCACCACCAACCCCGTCATAAGTTTTTGATCCATCGGTGTAAAAGTGAATCGATTCATCATTCAAGAATGTACCGTTTTCCCACTCGGATCTCCAAGGGATGTTACTTGGAAATTTTTATTGAACTGTAATCGGGGAACGGTGTGGTCAATGTTACTTGCGAACGAATTCAGAATAACGGTGTGGCCAACACCCTTGTTGATCCTTTGAGAGGATGTCTCAAAACGGAGTGCAGTTCTCGCAGCCGTTTGTTTGCTAAATAGGTCTAGAGGTATCAGACATTCGCCGAAAAAGCTCCATAGCGACTAAATTCCCAAGAGCGAGGCTACCGATACTCGAATAAGTTCTTTAACATTAGGCGTATTTTGTTGAGAAACTGCAACGACGTCAGACAATAAGAATTAAATAGAAACTAAGAACCTCCATAGTTCTAACGATAGTCGTTCTTTGCACCTTGGATGTTATAAGTGTTACGAATCTTCCTCACCCTCAAACTACCGTCCAATTGCACTTACGTCCCTTCTTTCCAAGTTCATGGAAACGCTGATCAATTTTCAGCTCAAGAAATATTTCGAAGCTTATACGGAAGCTTTTTAATGACCGTCAATATAGCAATAGGTCCACCAGTGATCTGATGGTATATTTCACCGAACAGTGGAACAAATCTTTATATCGTTTTGGAGAAAGTAAGATTATTGCACTTGATATTTCAAAAGCACTTGATAGAGTTTGGCATCAAGCTCTCTTATAGAAAATGTGTGCATTTGGTGAATCTCTCTTTGTTGGATTAGAAATTAGCTTTTGGACCGCTCAATACAAGTTGTATTGAATTGTTTCAAGTCTGATACCCATTAAATAAATGCTGGTGTGCCCCAGGTCTCTTGAGTCTCTTGGATAGAATCCAAAATAGAGCATTAAAAATGATAGATGATAGAGCAATAATAGAAACATTTGCATATCTAGAACACCACCGCAATGTTTCGTGTTTGTCATTTATCTATCGCTATTTTTATAAACAGTGTTCTAGTGAAATAGCCAGTTGCATTCCTTCCCTTAAACAATTTAACTGTAATACTAACGAGAATGTGGAATGCTTTACCCGGCTCTGTCTTTCCCTCCCACTTTAATGCTCAGAACTTTAAAACCAATATGAATCGGTACCTCCTTTTAAATCCTTCCCTATTTTCCTAACGCTCGCACATTGGTTACCATTTTAAGGGGAAATTTATTTCTTTGACGACCTTAACGAACTTTTTGAAATGAAAATCAAATGCTTGATCTCTCTTCAACACGTGGCAAGGTGGCCTTGAGAAGAACGTAAAGAACGATTTCTTTAATTTCTTTTCATCTACCTTAACATCGCAAATTCTCAAGCTTGTAAATTCGGAGGGAAGGGAGTCCATTAACCCTTAAATTCCCCTTAATTTATAGTTCAAACAAGTTTATGGTATCAAAATGCACGACTGGATCCCACGAACTTTATCCTATGTTAAATTTTTTTTTAAGAATAAACAAAAAATAAACAAAAACAAGAATGTGATAAGAAAAAATATTAGAGAGCATACAATTCACTATCTCAATTGCTAAAAACGTAATTTGAGCTAAAAACTGAAGACGTCATATTATTTTTCGTAAAAATACGTAAGAAGTTTTTCAAAAAAATATTTTTTATAAATAATTTTTGACTGTGGACGATTTTTGAAATCAACGTGGCGCACCCTCCAACTACACAAGTGGACATCGAAGGTAAAGCTGTAGAGTGGGAGAGTGGGAGAACAGAAGATGCACTTATATTTTTAATTAGTTTTTGAGATAAAAATGTTTTGTTTTAGTAGTTATGAATATGACTGGTAGGTACCACTATGTTTGGAGCTATAAAAAACCTTAAACATTTAAGTTTTAAGTTTGAAGAAAATCGCGTCAGTAGTTTAGGCTATAGTTCCAGACAAAGACCAACAATCAGAATTGCGCGACTTCCTTTTTTTTTTTGCGTTATCAATAAAGGATCAGCAGTTAGGTCTGATAAGGCCATCCGTTTTTTTTTATCATTCAAATTTAAATTGTTAATTTTGAGGCATTTTTAAATTGAAACCAATTATGGTTTTGATGAAAAGCTAAAGACTGTGACTTCATTAATATTTCTGTCTCAATATAAAATTAAATTTTGCTCCACCCTTTCACATAAAACGAAATGCAATAATTAAATAATGAACTACCTTACCATTGGCCATTGAAATTTAATTATTCTTTTTAATTCAAGAACTGCCCGAAATGATTTTTTTTTTGTTTACCTATGTATATAGAAATAATAATCAAGTTATGAACTTTAATTTGGCATTAAAAAATTTATTGATTTTTGCATTGCAAGTGCATCAAATGATGAAAAAATGGATACCTCGAGTTCGCTGTTTTTTTTTCACGAATCAAAAACTTGAACTATCCATAGTCGCAAATAAATAGCCAATCCGGTATGTAGTTAAGGTATTTGTGAAAGTCTAGCCAAATCTTCTTCCGGTTGTTCAATGTTCACGGCTAGTATTGACTGAAATACTTCAATTAAACAAAACATAATGGAATGAACTTCAAATAGTAATTTATACATAGTAGGGAGTACTTATTAAAGTAGATTTTATATAAGGATATTCTTTTCATTAAAACATTTATAGTTTTTATTATTAGTACGGCTTATTGTGTATACGTAGGTACGTAGCTCCCTTTACAAACCTAAAATTAGTTTTTTCTTTGACCAATTGGCCATCCGATATTACCAGCTTATACTTTTTTTTTATATTTTACGTTTTTAAATCTTCTCCTTACTATCATACATCTTTAATTGGACCCAAAATTAAATGTAATATTTCCATTAAAGCAGAATATTAAAATTATCATAAGAACTGTTGAATCAAAACAACTTGTTGTTCGAGATAAGACAATTCTTGAATGATGATTGGCTGTCGACAAAACGACGCTAGCGAACTATGCTGTCATCGACGGGCTAAATTCACTAGTTCGCCTCGTAAAATTCAACAAAAAAAAAAGAAGCACACGCACAAACCTGACCCACCCAATGTAGCTCTCCAAAAACAGAAATTAGTTGAATTTTATAAATAAAATAATAAATTCTTTAGGTTGAGTTTGAGGTTTGTTAGTCATGATAAAAAGTTTATGTATACCTATTAATTAATGAATTCAAAAACTTGAAAGAAAGAAATTTAAATAATAGAAAAAAAAATATGGTATAAAACTTGCCTTATCCCAGGAAATCAAAGCGGCACGATTGAAATATCATCCATTTGGTTTTTTTTTGTGCGAGATTCAGGGATAGTAAAAATGAATTAAAACAAAAAAATTGATTATAGGTATATTATAGATTTTAAATTGTTGCCGGTGATGGAATTGAATATTGGTGGTGAACTGGTTATTTCTCAGCAACCGTTAAATAACAAAGGGGCTATATTTTGTTTTGTTGCCAACACAGGTTTCATCAATTCATTATATTTCTCTATTGAATTGTCCGAATATATACTTGGTAAGGCTTGGCATTTTCACTATTTTTGTTTTGAAAAAACACTTGGCAAAGGAGTCCCAGAAATATAATAACACTGATCTATGTATGTTTGTTTTAATATAGAGATGAGTTAATAATAAACTTATCTAATAAAACACACTATGTCTTATGAACAACCAAAATTCTCACAACAAACTGAAAAACTCCCAATAGGAATTACTGCGATTCTTTATCCGAATATCAAAACAAACTCCGACACTGAAAAATTAGATTTCACGCAACTATTTGTTAGAAGGCAATGAATACGAATAGAAATTGTTAATTCTATTTATTTTATTTTCTTGTTTTAATAACACCAACTAAACTTCATCAAATGCGAATGACAACTGCGAACAGAAAGACACAGCAACAGCAGAATAGCAAAATGCATGATAAACTGAAAACAACAAGAGGTGTGTTTGGTACATAGAATAAGGAAATACAAGAAAAAGTGTACATCGCAGAAGCAAGATTTGTTTTAGTTCTGTCACTTTGCTGACCAAAAGCAATAGATGTAGAAAACTCGGATAAAACTCCGAAACCAGATAATTTTATCTCCGCAGAAACAAGCTGTCAAAATTGGTTTGGGAAAAATGTTCTGCCAACTAGATAAATTTATCTCACAGATTTGATGTAGAAAGAGAAGAAATAAACCCCACAAAGTTTCGATAAGTAATTTGTGACGTTTAGTTTTGACAGCTGATTATTTCTCACACTTAAGTCGTTTCTCTATCAGTTTCTTATCGTTAAATAAGATAAATAATTTCAAACCTTTCTGACAGAAAGTAAGACTATAATTTTTATTATTTACTTCCACAGAAAAAATGTATTCGACAGCTTTTATTGTATCTAATTTTGATTACTCTTCCATTTCCGGCTTGACGCTTGTTTTGATCTTCTTTATTTAACAGTAATAATTTAAGGTCAAAACCTATACCGAAAAAACTCAGTTTGGAAAACTGTATACATGCGCATTGTATATAAATTTGCATAGTACTCTCCCATGAACACGTTCCACACGTCGGCCTCCATAGATCACACACTCAAATATTGTATATGAAATCTATACATTGTATATAAAACTTATAGTACTATCATCACGATGGTTTTTGTGTTGTGGGGTGTGGTTGTCTGAGGGCGCACTTGTATATACACAGAAACAGCAACCAGAAAATTAGTTAGGGGTGTGATCGCTAGGTGGCCGACGTGTGGAACGTGTTCATGAGAGTACTATGCAAATTTATATACAATGAATCTATAGAATAGTACTCTCATTAGCACCTTCCACACAGCTTTGTGGTGTGGTCGTTTGAGGGTGCACTTGTTTATAAACAGAAACAGCAACCAAAAAATTATTAAGTGGTGTGATCGCTTGGGGGCCGACGTGTGGAACGTGCTGATGAGAGTACTATAGATTTCATATGCAAAGACCATGGATATTGTATATAAATTTGCATATCATCAGCACGTCGTTGGCCCCCAAGCGATCACATCACTTACTAATTTTTTGGTTGCTGTTTCTGTGTATATACAAGTGCGTCCTCAGACGACCACAGCACACAACTCAAAAATCATCGTGATGATAGTACTATAAGTTTTATATACAATGCTATAGGCTCTATACATTGTATATCAATTTGCATAGTACTCTCATGAACACGTTCCAATCGTTGTGTGATGTGGTCGTTTGAGGGCGCACTTGTATATACACAGAAACAGCAACCAAAAAATTAGTAAGTGATGTGATCGCTAGATGGCCGACGTGTGGAACGTGTTCATGAGAGTACTATGCAAATCTATATACAATGCTCTATATACAATGACTATGGACATTGTATATGAATTTAGATAGTACTATCATCAGCACGTTCCACACGTCGGCCCCCTGGCGATCACAGCACATACTAATTTTTTGGTTGCTGTTTCTGTGTATATACAAGTGCGCCCTCAGACGACCACAGCACACAACTCAAAAATCATCGTGATGATAGTACTATAAGTTTTATATACAATGACCATTGAGTAAAACAATTGGAATTTAAACAACAACTTTTTAATGGGGTGTTTGAGCTACCATCGATAATTTGATTCGGGTTATCGATAGTTTGCATGGAAACTCCATTTTTAGTTTAATTTTTAATTTTTAGAGAGGAAAAAGAAGTATGTATATAAAAAATCTGAAAGTAACCTTTCACCCTTTTCTAGTTTCTAGTAACTCATTTCCGAACTAACAATTTTACTTTCGATTTGTATGTTAATTGTTAAAAAATATCAATAAATATCATTTAAAACCTCCATAAGCTCTCCGCAAAAAAAAACAGTAAGGGTTGCCGGCATACATTAGATGTCGCCCCATTCGACATCCACCATGAGAGTACTATAGTTTTCATATACAAAGCAGATTCATATTGAGTTTATAAATTAAATATTAATGCTTTTCAGAACATTTTTAAGTTTCTTTTATGGGAGATATACGTTGAACGTCACATATTCCGGGTTTGCTGTGACTGTTAGCTTTGTATATGAAAACTATAGTACTATCATGGTGGAAGTCGAATGGGGCGACATCTAATTTACCTATGCAACTCTTACTCTTTTTTTTTGCGGAGAGCTTATGGAGGTTTTAAATGATATTTATTGATATTTTTTGGATGCAATTATCCAAAAAATAGTCTCCTCTTGCTCCTACGAACAATTTCCGATGCTTAAAGACTCCCCAAATCGAATTTTACACCTCACATTTTGCAGCGCCACCACCAGGACCTCTGCAACCCTAAAAAAAACTCGCCATGATAGTACTATAGTTTTCATATACAAAGCTGTTAGCTGCTGTAACTCCTTGTGTCAATATTACTATACTAAACAAAACCACTATAGAAGGTTTTTGTTTTCTGTCCCCAGGAAGAGAAAATTGTTTTTGTTAAATAAGTGTTTTATTAACATTAAAATGTTTAAAAATGTATTTCTTTTTTATTTTCAATCTTTTGTTTGCTTTTTTATTTAAATCTGATTATCAGTTATACAGCTAGTGCTGTATTTTATGTTTTAGCTACTAACAATTAATTCTAATCAATATAGAAAACTATATTTACCTATATCAATATAAAAAAAAATCGTATTTTTGTACGGAAGTTGAACTCATTAAATGGAAATGCATACTATTATATTTTTTCTGCAAGTACAACTATTAAAAATACATTTTTATACATTTTTTTTAACAATCCAAACTAGTAAGGAACAAATCGTTTTTATTTTTAAATAAAAAAATTTATATACTCGTACCTATGTACTAATCAAATATGTATAAATATACAAATCTGAATAACAAATTCAAATAATAATAAATACAATATATAACTTGAATAATGTTTAATATATTTTTCTTTAAAAAAAATAACATTTCTATAAATATGTATGTATATTTAATTTCATATAATTAAATATTTTGGCTACTTTTATTACGTGATACGGGTTGAACAATGACGACGAAACTTCGTTGATGAAACCTCATGTTCGTCTGTAATTGATGTGTCATGTGAGATTCTGTTTTTATTCGGAGGTGTAATGGGGTTATTGAGCATTGAAGTAACACTTTTTGAAATGAGAATAGGCTGAATGCGATTGTAGCCATTGTAACCAGTTTTGTATTTTTCCAGTTTCAGTGATATCCGTTCTACCTCACTACAAACCCATTTTTGGCCACGTACACAGATTCCTTGAACCATTTTATTAGATGTTGATGATTGATCAGAGCTAAAACAAACAAAATATTAAAGTTTAACAAAAGTTTTTCTTATTTTTAGTTTTTTTTTTTAAATATCAAAGCAAAATTTTTAAAAACTCAGAAGAATTCTTAAGAACTATCGATAGAAACGATCCATATTTATTGTTATTTTTAAAAATTATAATAACCGTTCTTGTTTTTGAATACTTCAAAATATGAAAGTGCTAGTTTTTTTATTTTTTTTTTGTTTGAAAGATCCCTTTTTGAAGTTTTTCTACAATAACTGTTTATTAACGTTTGCTAGAAATTTAATTTTATTGACACTTGATACCACGTTACCTAGCAGTCAAAGAATGCAGGGGAGAAGCGGCCGACTTGATCCTTTTGCAGTTTTTGTACCATAACGTTTTATTCACGTTTCCTAGAAGACTCGTTGCTGCTTTGTATATGAAAAACATAGTACCTACTATCATGGTAGAAGTCGAATGGGGTGACATCTAAAAAGTGGGGCAACCCTTCCTCAATTTAATTGAGGATATTTATTGATATTTTTGACTACTACTACCTACTCCCAATTTTCGATGCTTAAAGACTCCCCAAATCAAATTCCAAACCTTAAATTTTGCAGCACCACCACAAGGGTCGGAGCAACATTAAAAAATACTCGCCATCATAGTACATACTATAGGTTTGTTCGTTGAACTTTACCCAGGGTTGACCCAGGTTTTCTTGACAACCCCAAGAGTTGTCAAAAAAACTTGGGGTTTTCAATTCTCAAAAAACACTTCAGGGTTGTCAATTGTTTCTTTTACATTCAAACCAGAAATTTATACTCTGTGCTGTAATAGTTTAAATTGAAATTTGCACGTATTCACCCGTTGCACACACAGTCAACAACATCAAATATTTTCATTTCTACTTCTATTATTGTTGTATTAAATTTATTTTTTCGATTTATTTGTACTTAAATAATAAACAATACCTGCAACACGTAAGTCCACAGCAAAACAAATGCTTCAAACACGTGTCACTTTGACAATTTATTCTTTACCTCTACTCGCCCCAGCAAAAAACCTAGTTCTACTTCAGGGCGAGTTCAGGGCGACCCCAGGTCTCAAAAAACACAGAATTTAAATGTCAGGGTGAGTTCAGGTTTTTCAAAAAACGCTTTAGGGCGACCCCAGGGTGACTTCAGGGCTCAACGAACAAACCTTATGTTTTTCATTTTCAATATTGACTTTCTTTTGACATACAAAAATATTAAAGTTTTAAGTAGTTAAAGCCTTGATTTCCTAATTCGGGAGACTTGATACCTAAATCTAATTGCTATTTTCCTAAGTAAAAACATCTTTATTTGTTTTACTAAGTAAATAATTTATTCACTCAACGAAATAACAAAATAAATTAATAAATAATAAATCCATTGCATATGTAGGTATTTACTAAATACATGCTCGTATACTATTCTATTGGAAATAAACGCATTGATTTCAGTTATAAGCAAGTTTGACCTTGAAATTTAATTTGTTGGCCGTACCTTTGAATGTCGTGCTTTTTTAGATAACACATAATACGACTTTTTAATTTTATCTCCAATACTTAGAAATTTATTAAATTGCATTAAACTTTTTAATTTGTTGCGTATTAAAAGATAACCCAGATCCATATAGACCCATAAAAGTTTTTTTTGGATAATAAAACGTTCCTATTTTTTCTTTGTCCTCCGACTGCTTCGCATTGGCTTGAGTCATTTAGCCTTATCTTTCTATACCCACTCTCAAAAATTATAATTTTAATATTTTGGACATTGATGTGGATATCTAAAGTGTTCAACCAGAAGATTGATTTGGAGTGTTAGAGTAAAGAGTTTATCAGCTATTAATACGATAAAGGACCAATTAAAAAGGGCTTAGAATACATCCCTGAGGGACACCTTCTAACGTCTCAAACCACTATTACAAATTAGAACCGTTCGAATCTACATATAAAGAAGATTTAAAAATATTACGATTCAAAATTCAATTTTAACAAAATATATAAAATTAAATAAATGTAAGATTATATTTTTTTTCGCAATTTGTTTAATAAACGCGCTAAAATTTAACCAAAAGTTGGAGCAGCGATATTTTTTTTTTTATTAAAAGGCAGCGAATTTCCCCCTCTCAGTAGACAGACTGAACAATAAATTGTTTGGTTCGTTTGGCTGATCAACATTTTGAACACCCACCCACTTATAAAAAACGAAGAGCACAACTCCGCGCTTCACTCATTTTAAAAATCACAAGTCAATTATTTACATATGTATATAATATCTAAGGTACATCAGTCTAATGAAGTTAACAAACCGATTTATATCCAAATATTTTCCAACTGATTTCTGTTTCCGTTTATCTGTCTATAACTAAAGGCAAACTAAAAGAAATTCCTTGCATCGTCTTGAGTTTTATACCATTGTACATATGAACAATGACATTTTCCTAAATCCAATAATTAGATTTGATGGTTTTCTTTGTCCCCGGATGTATGTAAGTTTTCGTATAATTGATTTGTTGTTTTTTTCCTTGGCTTTAATTTATATTTTCATTGATTTTAAATTTATTAAGGGTTGATTTTAATACGTATTTTCAATGCGGCGAAAGTGTTATGCTAAATGAATTTCTTTAAGCAGATAAGGGAAGACTTTTGGTTTTGCCTCATAAAAATAAAATATACCTACGACGGTATCGCACGAACTTGTCTCCATGTTAAAGTACTTATTAGAAGAAAAATATAAAAAAGCATTTGGGCATTTGAGTTGCTAAAATAAGCTAAAACAGAAATTTGAGCTCAAGACTGAAGATGTCATCTAATGTTTCAAAAATAATAATTCAAAAATCGTTAGCGATTTACAATTTTTAAAATATTTTAAATTGGTGTGCAAGTTTTCAGCATTATTTAACAATAATTACAATAATATATGTATACAAAAACAAAGTTGAGAAAAAAGTATTCACTCAATTTAAAAATACATATTGAGTTTTCAAAAAAATGTTGATTTTGTTTTCAAAAATCCAAAATATATTTTTTTTTTTGGAAAAATTATATAGAACCTCTTTCATAAATATTTGTATTACAATCTTTCAAACCGTTTGATAGAAAATCAAAAAACAACAGACGCGGTTCTGTTGCCGAAATAGTTAGTAACGGTTTTTCGAAAAGTATTCTCTGACCAAATAATTTTGAAAACCTTTCCGAAGTTGGAAGAAAATCGATCTAGTAGTTTAGGTAGACAGATACAATTTCTCTATCATCGTAATGTAAGGTCTCTTTAATATTTCCAGTTCAATTTTTTTTTACGAATCCCAAACTTGCCCCATAGTACCTACCTATGTATGTATAGTCGCAAGTAAAACACTGCATTAAAGTTGTTACCACTATACACATCCTAGTAACAATCACATTTTTGCTATTTATGTTTTTAGTATCTATATCTATATGTACATACATATTTGTCTTATAATAACTGAATCAGTTACATTATATTATAAAAGTGAGTCCAATTTATTCGAAAAAGGGGCCTAGGTTTGCGTTAAGTCGTATAGTCCAAGGACCCAAAGACTATTTAAACTTAGAAAGGGTGTATCACCACTCCAACTTCGTTTCCTCCTCTCCCCCACTCATTTTCCTCAAGGGGTGGCGGCCATCTTGAATTTGATAACTTGAAGGAATATCATAATAATTTGTATTTCCACTAGCTTTTCCTAAATACTTCTTTGCAAATATTTAAAAGATTTACATAAATTTAGGGATTTGAAAAGGGGTTTTGGATTTCGTGACGTGGTTATATGTCAAAGTTGAAAAATAAAGCTTATTAAAGTCTTTATTAAATACATACATTGTGGGTATGTATGTGGGTGATGATTAACTTCATTTTAATAAGGGCAAAGAGTGCCAAAAGCTGAGAACGCCGCATTGAACTGAAATAATATTTTTGTAATTCTAAGTTTTCTCAAAAATTAAATGATATAAAACCATCTAGTTTTCACTTTTTCAGCTTTTGATTCAGTATGTATACTTTTATTGAATATTTTAGAAAAAATCTCAAAATTAAAAAAAAGAATCAGTAAAACATTAAACAAAAAATATTAAAAATTCGAGTTTAAGAGGCCTGAAAATGTATCAGCAATACTTTTGACTTTATGTTTTATTTCAAAAATTCAGTGAAAAGTTTTGTACATACATACATACGTACATAAGTGACCGCTAAACATTTACCGGTTAACAACATTATTTATCACATTTACACAAATTAGTTTAATACGCATTCATGAAACGTGTATACTTAACCATTTTACCATATTATGAACTTACGCGGTTGCATAAATACTCCTAAAATGTATGTATTTAAATTTAAAGATAATCGGCCCTATCGAGGTAACCGTCGGATCGGAACTTTCTCTGCAACGCATCCTTCGTCGGAGATTCAATTTCGGTTCGAAGTAACTGTCATCGGAAAAAAAAACTTCCGCGCCAAGAACTTGCAGGATGAATTCGGAAAAAATATTAAAGAAAAAAAAAAACGATTTGAAGTATGTACTTCATCGCATGCAAATGGCATGCGTTTAATTTCGTCGGAAAGTATTTCCAATCAGCTGATCCGAGAACTACCTCGAAGCAAAATGTCTCCGATTTGTAGAATTTCGGAGAGTATTCAGCTCCGACCGACCGACGGTTACCTCGATAGGGCCGAATGATTAGGTCTTCTATTTGTATCAGGCTGATTTTTTAATTTTTTCCATATTTTCGAAATATTTGCTTGTGACAAATTTTCTACTTCTACTCTGTTTTCAAATAACAAGAAATGAGCCAAATAAACCGAAACGTTCTCATTATGACATAAATGCTCTATTAAACTTATTCTCTAAAATTTTTCAAAAATAACATATTTTCTAAAGGTTTAACCCATTTAGAAAGGTGTTATTTTCAAACATTTCAACTTAATGTCAACAAACGAAAAAGTGCTTGAAGTTGGAATTGAAATTTAAAAAAAAATACCTCATTTTTTTTCATTTGGCTTTTTTTTAAAACAATTGAAAACTAGAATCTATATCTCAATGCGAACGTTTATAAGAATACACAGTTCTTCAAAAACACTAAGAAAGTTGAAAAAACATCGTTCTCTTAATTTTTGACAGTAAGCGTAGATATTTATTTTACATAGGCCCCTATTATGACTCGCGAGTCGAACGTTCGTCTTACGTCGAGCGATTAAGCGAATTACTCTAGTCGAGGTATTGCTAAAAGAGAGCTTCAACATTCGCCTTTCAAAGTCACATCGAATTGCAGTTCGACTGATTTTGACAGATAAAGGCGAACATTCGCTAAAGATAATAAAGACTTTACAATTAGCCAAATTTTTTGACATTTGAGGCGAATGTTACTAGGCGAGTCGCAAACGGTAATGCCAAAAAGTCACATTCGACACATTTTTCGCGCGACTCGGGAGTCATAATAGGGGACATAATTCCAATGCAAAAATATTCGTATTACCAAAATTACAGTTTATGATTAAGATGCCATCGTAGGCGTCAAGATCTAATAACCATCAAACCCATGCTTAGATCAATATCACTAAAACTTGACTTCACCATGGGGACATTTAACAGGAAATAAAAATCACTGTCCATCTGTTTTTTTAACGAAATGTCTATTTTCCTTTTTTTATTAAGTTAAAATAAAATATTTCTTTTGGTTTTTTATTAAAGTAACAGCTTTAAAAAAAAAGTTTTGCCAAAATTTATCGACCTGATAAATTTTCTTCATTGCTCCAATACCATTCTCTGTTTGTGTACCATCAATTTTGACAACGCAAGGTACCGAAGCAATATAATAATAAAAAAAAGCTGGCTAAAAGGGGCTTTAATAACTGTTACTTTTGTTCAATAAGACATATTGCCGAATGGACGATTTATGTAGTTAACAAATTATTTACATATATATTTAAATTATAATTCATTAAAAACAAATACATACTAAAAAAGTATTCGAGATATAATTGAAACATGTAAATTATTTCATTGATGGGTACATTTATCTTTCGATCTTTTCTTTCGTTCATCATTCGAATTTGATCTGCGTGTTCCTTGAATAGGCATATAGGGTGGTGCAGGACCTGAATTCTGTTCTGAAATTTGTAAATCTTTGAAATTAGCTAAAAAGTGTAAGTTTATCTTTTTGTAATTTATTACCATAAGAACTGGATATCGAGTGGTTCAACCTAAGAGAATCATGCAACTCGTTTTGCACATCTGGCAAGGAATACTGTTCTGGTCGTGTAAGTGCATGGTTTTGTCCATTCATAGGAGATTGGCTGGCGGTAGCCCTACGATTAGGACCACAAGTGTCGAAAGGCAAAGTATAGATGTCATCATCTTTGCTGTTATCGACATTTTCTGAGTTAGAATGTATGTTATTTCCTCTTAAACATTCATTTTGCAATCTTTGGTGTGGAATTAAATCCTTTGGATTTGAATAGGCGTCAAAATCAATTTGGTCTATTTCTTCCAGTTTAGAGCTTAATACTTGGTCGGAAGGCTCTTGTGGCAGCGGTAACAAAGGACCAATGTGAAGGCTGCTAGTTTCTTTTTGATATTGATGCCTTCGTAAACGTGCCTTTTCTTTAGCTCTTTTAGCTTTGGCTTTTTCCTAACATGAAAAATAGACGTATTTTTAAAGAAATTAAATAATGCGAGTATGTTTTAAGTGTACTCTTTCTTGTAACATCTTTGCAAGTTCTTTATCTTGAGCTTCGATAGCCAGGAGACGGTCACGATCTTCTAGTGTCATACTATTCAGCTTTTCCATTTCTTGAAGTTTTCTTGCCAATTCCTTTAAGAAATTAAATTTTTTTTAATGACTAAGCACTACCGCTCATCTGAATAGATCCAAATTTCCTCACACTTCTTTAGGATCGTTTTTTAAAAAAAAGTTATTACCCCTACCCTGAGTTTTATATTGATTTATTTGTAACAGTGGGGTTAGGTGGCAAAGAGTGTATAAATTAGTATGAAGAAAAATAAAAAAAAAGGAAATGAATAACAAACATACTATTGTCCCTACTGTATTTCGAAATATTAATGTAGATACGTTATCATTAAATTTAACATGAATAAACGAGTTTTGATTTCCTAAAAAAAAAATTCGATCACCCGGTTTTAGTAGAACTTTACATTATGATTAGATGATTGGAATTGTTAGATCGGTCAATTCAAATTTTAAAATAAGTTAGTGTTTTGGGTTGGCCGAAATTTTGAAAAACGCATTTGAATCCATAAATAGAAATCAAGGAAAAAAACCATTTTTATGTACTATTTGATTGAAAACTTAACTATCTTTTTGTTTGCAACATTTTCAATAGGACTTATAACTTCAAGTATATGTGTAAAAGTTTTTTTTTTCTTTTTTATGATTGTACCTCCTTAATATTATGAGTTATGACAAAAAAAATATGGTTTTAGGCGGTTTAACTCTGAAAGTATAAGTTACATGAAAAATGTTGCACACAAGAAAGAAAGCTCACAAAAAGCAAATAAATAAAAATTATAAACTCAGGGCGTACTTACCAATATTTTGTTTAAAAAACAATGTTAAAGTGTGAGGATAATTTGGATTAACAGTTTATTTTATAAAAAAAAAAATGACCACATTTCTTAAAAAAAACATGTTTCTTACCTCGTCCTTCCTTTCTTGTTTTATTTTTTTGTTGATTTCTTTGATTTCCTCCATAGGTAGACCTATTTCTTTCAAATCTGGTTCATTATATAGTTCAATATCATCGACATGCGACTGGGCATGCTGGTGTTTATTACGTGAATTACTCTCTAAACCTTGATCGAAATTACTTTGTGGCAATTTCTGTAAATTTAAATCAGCTCTTATTTTGCTATCGGCAGCGATATCAGTTGAGGGGGAACGCTTTTGTTTAGATGAATGAATTTGCGAATTTTGTTTTGGACTTGAATCAGATATAAATGAAATTAGAGGCTCCGAAGGTTCTGTATATGAAGTGATAGTATCAACTGGTAAGGACTGTTGTGCATGGTGTTTGGAACGACTCATATTTGTATTTCTAGATGAAACATTTGATAATCGAGGTACATCGTCTGTGTCATGTAAGGAATTATAGGACCTATTAGCCCTTTGGAGATGCTCCATGGATGGATGAAAATTTTCTGAATTCGGGTTTGATGATTTTAAGCTAAGAGGAAGGCCAACTTCTTGTGAATGATGAACTTGTGAAAAATCCCGACTAGAGTGCGATATACTTGCTTTTTCATTAAAAGACTCTAACGGAAAGTCCAGTGTACCAGGTGCGGGTACGTTGACGTAGATGTTCTAAATTACATAATTATTAGTAATATGTTGTTAATTATTAATTAAAAAAGAAAACAATTAGTTTTTAACACACCTGCAACTTATTAGCCATCTCTGCACTTTCTTCAAACTCTCGTTGTCGTTGTTCAATAAGATCCTTCTCTAATTTTTCAGCAATTTCCAATGCCATTTGTTTATCGTGCTCTTCTCTAGAAATAACAAATATAAAAGGTATAATCGATATATTTTCATATTTCTATTATTATTATTTATTACTGTTCGGATAAGTATTTTTTATAACATTCTTTTTGTTTTTCAGCATTCTCCTTCTCTTTGATTTGTTCTTCAAGTGCCGTTGGAAAATCGGTGCGAACTACTTCATTACGATATCTATTGCCTTTGTAAAAATCGTTGACTGGAAAAGAATTAATATTTAAAAATTATTAAATATAAAATTCATTAAACTTACTTTCTTGAGATTGCAGTTTATATGCTAAGGCACCATCTTCCCGCACAAGCCACTCCTTACAAACTGAAATATTTAATATTAATAATGAACTTTCGATTGATGCTTATTTGTTAAACTACATTTCAAGAGTGCGTGTGTTTATTACTATGTACCTAGTGATAGTCCAATTAAACTTTATTTGTACCAAAGTAAGGGAGATTATACAACAGAGAAACTTTTTTTAAATGACTTATATGTATGTAAAAAAAAAATTATTAAAGCATGTACAAGTATGTCTAAGCGGATAATAAACTTCATAGTTTTTGCATACATATTTTTTTTGCATTAAAACAAATTGTTTTACGTTTACCAAAAAAAAAACAGTTTTAAATCAAGTAATCACTTCTTCCCCAACAGCTTATTTCGTAATAACCCATATTCAAAATTATAACAATTGTATTTGTTCTTAAAATATTCGAGACGAAATTTATTTGTTAACCTTAGTTAAAAAGAAACTATCATTGATTTTTAAAAAAAATTTATCAATTCCATATTGTAATCCGAAATCAATAATCGAGATATTCGAGATGAATGAATTTCTACTCCTGTTTTTAAATTCTTATAATAAAAGACCGTTATGACATTCTAATCTGTAAAATAAAATTCATTCGAAGTGGGTATTATTTATTCGTTCTCAAGATATGTTGGACGAAAAACATCCGATTCTAAATACCTCAAAACTCCATTTGCAATAACTTCTAATCGAAAGTTTATAAAATGCACAAGGTTTGTGCGATCGATCTTGGTCTTATGTTAAAGTACTTTTTTTTTTAAATATTTAGTAGTCTTCAAAAAAAAAAAAAATACTTTTTGAAAAATAATTTATATGAGATATTGTTAAGATTATATAGGACTTCTCTTATAGAAATTTGCATCGCAGTCCAAACCGTTTATGAGAAAAATATGCGGTTCTATGGCAGATGCCGTTAATGACTTTTGGAAAAATAATTTTTGATTAAATAATTAATTTAATTACTTACAAAATTCAACTTAAAAAAATTTCATTAAAAGCCGTTTTTTAGTAAAATAATTTCTGTCTTAATGATTATATGATAGGTACCGTTATTTTTGGAGCCAAACAAAAAAAAATTAATTTCCCCTCTAGGAAATTCCCTAAAAAAAATCTAACAATATTGGAACAATGAAATCACTTTAATACATTTTTCATTGATAGGTAAGTAAATTAATGTCAAATCTTAACCGGCACTATGTAAGCAAAGGATTTTGTTTACCTTCATGTATACATACATAAATATATAGTAAATTCATTCTCTACATACAGCAAATGTACCTGTTGGTATTTTTAATGATTCTTCATCATCTGGTCAATAACTTACTTTACATATGTAGTTTTTTTCTTTGGGCAAGATCATTGCACTTTGACAATAGATTGATAAATAAAAATAAAGTGTACCATCAATCTCTATAGTTTTGCACTTTCTCCTCAATTAAAATATGTAAGTACCTGTATTAAATCGCCTTTAATTTACCGTTCTTTGTTATTAACGCGAAGTGAAAGTTTATAAAATTGTTTTTTGATGTTACAGTAATTAAAAATCGGAATTTCTCTAGTATAATTAACTTACCTTCATTGACGTGGCCCCTCTTGGGCAAGGCGTCCGTTTTGGATCCACTCATTATTGTTTTTTTTTTTTATAGTTGTACCCTTTCAGTTTCCTCTAAAATGGCTTTGAACATTTCATTAACTGGCTAGTCCTTCTATTGTCAACTCTATTCACTATTCTAACACAAGAAAATAAATAAATGTATCAACTGTGAACGATTCATTAGTCGATGGAATTATATTAAATAATTTAAAATATTAATTGCATATAAAACGCAAATAGTATGCAGGTGAAAACTATTTTTTGTAATATTTAAACTCTTTGTGTGTATAGACTATAGATTCTTTCTGCGGTACGACAACGACTCCATTCCATATGCAGTGTTGAAGCGAGCTTCAAGCTGACTTCGACCCTTGTCTTTGTATACCTGTTTTGAGTTGAAATGAGATTGATGCAACTCGATTCGACCCACATTCCACCCGCCGAGCAAAGTCGAGTCGGATTTTGTTGCGAAAATTTCGTTTAGTTAGCTTTCGCTAACTTTAGTTTCGAAAAGGAATATTTATTTATTGAAATTTGTTAATACATTTGCCATTTCAAGGTCAAGCAATGGAAATGATTTTATATATAACATGGATAGCATATTTATAGAAAAAAGTTAAATCCGTTTGAAGATTATTATGAAGCTGATACACTGATCTCTATATAATATAACTGAATATCGTATTCATACAAAAAAAAATTACTCCATTTGTAAACTGTTACAGGCTGTCCATAGTATATAACATTATAAAACCATAAATAAAAATAAAACCGTCTTAATTTATTTTGGTTTAACACAATCACTGAATCCATCTCAAAATAAGCGAATAAAAGAATAAATTTTATTGAGAATAACAACGTTCGAGTTGAAGCCGAACAAAATTTGTCTATACAAATGTCAAAATTTGAAGCTGCCATATAATTTTATAAAAAGGTCATCTTCATCTTCCAATAAAGTCAAAAAACTGTTATACAATGTATAGAATACGCTCTGCAGCTATACATACATAGATCTCAATGAGCTGACCATAGTTGCTTATATGTAGTTATAACAATATAGCTGTATAACATACAAATTTTCAAAATTGACAGAACAAGAGTCGCCAAGTGTCATGCTCATATTTTCTCTTTGCTTATTGGTGATTAATCAAAATCTAGACTCTTTATAAATCTGAATTATCATTACCAAAAATCAGTGGTTTGAACCCAAAGAATCTTTTCTTTGTCTTCTGTTTAGCAAAATAACGTTAGAATTTACCATGTAACAGCTAATTTATAGTTTAATATATACAACAATATTTGACAGTTTTCGTATTCAACGGTAAAAAAACAAACAGAGAAACGACAAAGCCAAACAATTAAAAAGCCTAATTGAAATATTTGAAGAATTTAATCAAATTTATAAAAAAAATGTGTGTGGAAAAAGTATGACGGTTGTTTTTTTCTCTTCCAATGCAAAAATAATGGAAATCGTGTTGGAATCTGTTGGGATTTGGAAAAATAGACCTGGCATCACTGGCCCCGTGTGAAGTTTGGGTCAAGCGACAAGCGAGCAATAATAAATTAAATATCTGTGGAGGGATTTTAAAATAAATTTGATTTGTTTAAACAACAATCCACTATGGAAGAAGGTTTAAAACAAAATACAAATATTTTAAAATTCATTATAATATTTTTTTTAAATACCTCATTCAGATTTGCAAAGTATCAGTTTACTTGTGATAGTGCTAGATACAAATCCTTCACTTCGTATTCTACGGCAAAATCCTCAACATTTAACACAACTAATAGATTCAACAATTGCATTTGGAAATGTCCATCTTATGCAGAAAACTCTTAATAAATTGGCTGTATTGTCATGTCATCATAATGCCAGGTACATTTTTGTATCTAAAAAAAATATAAGAACTGACCAAATTTATCCCGTCCCAAAATTTATTTATAGCGAATATCTTTATCCCGTAAATAGTCCTAAGGAATTCCGTCAAGTCGATGGCCAATATGAAGCCTTTACTCTGGTCGAGAAAACGATAAAACAAAGATTGTTCACAATAATGAACACTGCCCCAAAGATCACAACGTTGTGTGAATCCAAACTTGCAGGATGTATGACTCTTGCATTGTGTCACATAAATAATGTAAGTTTAACAAGTCCTAGTTTAAATGAATTATAGCTTGAATGTTTATCCAAAGGTTCTTCGGCAAAAGGATGATAATATCAATATTAATTCAAGAATCTTAGTCATAACAGGGAGCAGCGAGTGTGCATCACAATATCTAACATATATGAACGTATTTTTCACTGCTAGAAAACTGAAAATTGCTCTAGATGTTTGTGCGATTGACAAAACCTTAAAGTTATTTCAACAGGGCTGCGATATAACTGGCGGACATTACTTGAGACTGCCTCAAATAGATGGCATGTTGCAATACTTGCTTTGGGTTTTTCTGCCAGATCCACAGTCTAGAAAAAAACTAGTACTTCCTCCAGCAGAAAAAGTTGACTACCGGGCAGCTTGTTTTTGTCACAGAGAAGTCATCGATATTGGATACGTTTGTTCAGCTTGTTTGTCGAGTAAGTTTTGATTAAGATTTTAACAGCTCATAGTAAACTCAATCAAAGCATTAATTAAATCTAATTATTTTTTAAGTGAGTAATTATTTATTTTTTCGTCAGAAAATGTCAGACACAAGATAAATATATATAATATATTTTTTTAATCTTTGGATCTTATTGATATGCCTGCAAAATGTGTTTAATTTTGATATAGTTTTTTTTATGGATTTCCTTTCCATTCTATTTTTGTTTGCTTTGACAAAGCAGTCTTGCTTTATGTGTTGATCACGTTTATTTTTTGTATAAAAAAATTCAGATAAATTATGAACATAAACTATTTCCATATTGCATTCAATTTAAAATAATCATTAGTTTTGTGTTCTATGTTTCTATGCAGTTTAAAATCAACTCAAAAAAACATAAAAATTCTTAACTTTTTTGTAAATGAATTAAAAAAATTCCTTTTTAAAATTTTACTGACCATGCACGACCGAGTGTCAGTGGGATCCAAATGAGTTGCTCAACCCAATATATTGTATAATTGAGCTCCGCCGAGCCATTTCAAAAAATCAAATCCACGAATCAAAGTCAGTTCAGTCATTTTTTTCGGTTGTGTATGGCCGGGGGCTAGAAGATAGCGTTTCAATTTGATTGACTAATCGTCTTTTCAACTTAAGCAGTCTTTATTACATCTGTAGGATAATAATGTGTCCAATAGCTGAAATGATCGTTCAATCGAATCGTTTATACGATATCTTCCTCAACCTTTAAATTCAAACTTTTCTAAAGTCTACCTTTCAAAGCTTCAGAGGTCAACTAATTATATATTTGTGTGTTATTTCTTTCAGTTTTCTGCAAGTTTAGTCCAATCTGCACTACATGCCAGTGAGAAATGATTTTTTTTATTATTAATAATGTTCAATTTAACAAAGTTTTTTTTTTTGCAGCACTGTTTTCAAAACACCTGGTCCTCTTGCGCTCAAAACGAAGAAAAGAAAAAAATTCTAAACGTGTATTATTCTTTTTTCTTATAATAAAAGTATTGATTTGATTTGACTGTGCATTTATTTTTATTAATTTCGACTTTAAAGACATTTACAGGTTCAATATGAAAAGAAAACAAACATATGCATAAGGTGTGATAAAATGCTGGGGCGTATATGTTGGAAAAGAATTGTGTCGGGGGAGGTCTGCTACCTCCTTTTACGTAGGAGGGGCAATTTAAAAAAATGACTTAAAACAAAATATTAAACACTAAAACAATGACTACAATGTTTAGTAATAGCTTTTCCCAAAGCTTAAACTCCATTTCTTTATTTCTCTTTCCAATCAAGTTATTTTAGAAAATAGTTTTTATAAAAAAATATCCATTCCTAAATTTTGAGAAAAAAATTTATTTTTTTTTTATTAAATTTATTTTATTATTAAGTACTTTTTTTGTTTTCAATTCTCACTGCTCTTATCAGTTTATCCAAGCACTTAAAAGCAAATAGTGTTCCAATGCATACTTTTGAACTTAGAAGGTGGCGCAAAATTAATCACCACAAACCTTATCGAATCATATTTAAACTAGGTAGCTTCAGTATACAAACAGACATTTTAAATTGTAACCAAATAAATATTTCAATCACTCACATTGTTTTTTTTTTCAACTGTACGCAGGGTTCAAAGGCTAGAGAGCTCGAGAGCCTAAAAACTGAATAATCAAAATCAACATAGCCAATACACATAGTTGATTTTTGTTTTTGTTTGTTTCATTTTGATCAGTTTCGTTCACTATTACTTGCTTAAGCGATAACGAAAGAAATGGATCATTACGTATGTAAATGTCAATTTAACAAGAGGTAATAGTCTGGAGCTGCTTAAGAGACGTAAATAGGGGTAAACATCAATTTGACGATGCTTCTGGTAGCTTTTCGTTAGATTTTGATACTAACTAGCATAAGCTCACGTAAGCTGATTATGGCCCTTTTGACTGCAGGAGTACTTTAGCCCCTGTATATATCCCCTTGGATCCGCTACTACACTTGTCTATGAAGGGCAGCTCGGAGCTCTAAGAAAACGAAGTTGGTTTGGGTTGAGTGTTAAAAATGCTGCATCAGGAGCGAGAAAAGTTCAACTCTTGTGGCTGTAGTTTTCCGTCGCATTCTGTTTAGCGAGTTAAGATTCTAAAATGTCCGGTTTCATAAATATTTAACAGACTTTAAATAACGTATTTTGTATGGAACAAACGTCATTTTAAGACTTAAAAGCCTTTACATTTTTTAAAACAGCTTCATGAAATCGGCTATAAGAATTGGAATATGCTCTTATTAAAAATTCAAAAACATAATATTAAAATTTAGTTTATAATAGAAATAATCAAAAAATGCGATTATGTTTATATATTTTAACATTTTTGTGCTTAGATAAATGCATGCATAAATTTATTTATTAAATAATAATTAAATACAATTACATAAAAGAAGTTGTTCATTATTTCTTTGCTTCATATTTTACAACCTTATGTACTCGTATGTATATACATACCTAATATTTAATTTGCTTGAATAATTATTGTAAAGATTTATTATTGTTTCTGTATATTCGCATTGATAAAGCGAGCATTAAAATAGTGCAATAAATATAAATAATGTTAAGTATGAACCTATATTTGTTTTTTATTTACCTGTGTGCAAAATAATATCAGTGTTTTAATTTCTGAAATAAAAATCAATGATACTACCATACCTAGTTTTTAGTGCCAAACAGCCTTATTAAAAAAAATAAAGTCTTGGTTAAATGACGCCATCTTGGAACTATAAAAATATTACTATTAAGGCTAAAGTAAGAACCCGAGAAATGTCTGACCTAAGAGAATCTCCAAATAGTATTTGTTGTTGTTGTATTTAATACATAAATTATTTAGCCGAGGGGTGACTTTTGATTTGTCGAATAGTTTTGAATTTCTTATCATTTTTTTTTGTCTGCCACAAGTTTATGAAAAAAAAATACATATTGTTATGATATAATATTTTTCTGGAAGTTTTACAAAAACAGCAATTTAATACGTTTTTAAATTTTTAATCTTTAATTTTCTCCTTTTTTTAAATTCCGTCTATTTAGCTGTGACAGTAATATGAAAGTTCATACAAAAACGTAAATAAAAAAACCTGGTAAAATGGTAAAGTATACCAGACACGTTTCATGAATGCTCCTTTTAACTAACTAGTGTAATGACCTGTTGGACCAAAAACTATTCAAAATTTAACAGGCTTTTAAGTTTTAAAATGGCGTTTGTTTCATATAAAATACGTCACTTAAAAATTTAAAACAATTACCTTTACTTTGAGTCCGGAAAATTATTATTTCATAGAGTAGTTACCCTAAATGTAAAAGCCTGGAACAACTATTTGTTTTTGTTTATAAATAAGGCAGTTAATCCTTTAATTATATAATTGACCAATAGATAAAATATTAGCTAACTTGTTTTGACTTCTTCTTAATTGCAACCATGCAATTTGAGAAAGCATTGTAAATTGCTTTTATTTTATGCAGCTAAAAGACCTATGCTCTGAAGAGCTTTATAAATCTTAGAAGCAAAACTAGTTACACTTATTCACAAGTAAAATTTTCGGGCTCATACGAATGAAGAGGTCAAATTTTTGTTTACCTCAACAAACAATGGTATTTCATTGCACACAGGTTTATATAATTTGAGTTCAATCAAAATGTTCAACATTTTGAAATATTTTTCAATAGTAGGTTTTTTTTTTTTAATTTTCATATATTTAATAACATTTTTTATCGGATACATTTCTGCTATAACAGTTGAATACTTATCAAAACTTATTTTAGGCGGATGTTTCATTGGGTTCTACCCAACCTTCGCTGTCGTCTTCACTTTCTGAATCTTCGGATTCAGATAATTCGATCGCAACTCGTCTGGCAAGAATCGATGCTACATCATGTAATGCTGTATTTCTCTCGATTTCTTTTTGCTCTGATTTCTCAACTTTTCGTAAAGTAATACCTGTGGAAAAAAAGCAACATTTATGTGAAAACAATAAATTAAATTATGTATTGCATTAAAGTTTTTTTTAATATCTTTTGGAAAAAGAGTTTACAAGAGGAAAAAGAAGTGTGAGAAAATAAGAGCTTTATTGCATTCTAAACCTAACCAAGAATAAGACATCGGTATTAAGTAAAAGAAAATTATATCGTTCGTTCAAATGTTTCAATTTTTTAATCTGCTTACCATCTCGAATAGCTTTCATCAAATCGTTTCTTGTATCGTGATATGGTGGCAGTAGCTTCTTTGCCCCAACAATATGAGTAGCGCTTGTTATGGCTGTCGGAATCTCTCCATTGGTAATAGGTTTTATAAATTGATGAGTTACCTGAGCTTCAACTGGTGGAGGAGGAGGTGGTGGTGGCGGAGCTGGTTGTAATAGTTTTGGTAAATTCTGTTTAAAGAAAAAAACATTATTATCATTTTAAATTTTAAGTCGCGCTTTTCAATAAATAATATTATTTTTCTTCCGAATGTTGAAAAATGATACAAATTGACCTACATAATAAATTATCGGAATTGATTTCAATTTGATAGTTGACAACCAAAATAGGTGTCAGTTTTTCATTTTTTTTATCCAGTTTGTTGTATATTTACATAAATCAAAAAATGATTTTCAAAAAATAAATTAAGATTTTATTTATTGCATAAATTAAAATTAAAACAATTTTAACAACTATAAAAAAATATAATTTTAATGTATCGCCACGCGTTTCGGAGTGTTTTCCATCATCGGGCTTTGTGCTTTGGTTTATGAGATATGTATCTCGATATCTTGCATATGCTTAAGCGTGGTTCGCATAATGTATTTGTCTTGAAAGTTAGTTTATCAAAAAGTATTTCATTTTCTTATGTTTTATTTGCTTTATACAACAACATAGTACAACTGAACTTTTACAACAAAAGGAGAATCTTGGACGCATTGGAAGAATTTCAGATTTACAAAGCAAATAAATTGAAGAAGATGTGCGATATAGAAAAATACTATATTCTGTCAATGCAATTAATAATCAAAGAAAGTTAAATTGCTTAAATTAGGATGGCTAGACGATGGAGACACCACATATAATGAGCCTATGAATGAAAATATAGACATGTTATTGTATTATTCAAACCTTTAATGAAATACTTAATGATAAACTAACATTGAAGACAGTTATGTTATACGACACCGCACTCAGGAAACTGCAAAATAAAGCTCCCACAGTTACCAAAAAAATAATTAGGAACAGTACACAATTTGGGTAACGATACGAGTTGCGCTGCATTAAATGGCTAACATCTAACAAAATTATACCATAAGCTGGTGCACTTTATGCAAAATATCTTTAATGCATTCATAATGCATTTACGTAATGTCGATTACAGAATCCGCAAAACTAGATCCGCAATGATTCACCGTGTAGTGTTCTCTTTTCTTCTCATGATAAATGAATAGGTGGGAAACAGAGCTCTAACTGCGGATCGAGTTTTGCGGATTCTGTAATCGACATGATTAATTTCAAGCCATTTCCCATTGCCGAATTTTGAATACATGCTTTGGGTCTCGGTAATGAACAAAATTGCGAAGAAATTACTAGTGTTGCAATTAGTTCAGGTTCAAACCCTATATTTCCCTGATTAATAGTTGTTAATTGTTTTATTTCAAACAATAAATAAAATCTAAATTTATACAGCCGTATCTATAAAGACATTTTAAACTCTACTTAACTGTAAAACATCTTTAAATAAATCTTCAAAGTGAAATCGATATCTATTATAAATGTTCACTTTTAAGCAATGTTACTTTAAGGCCCCTTAACTTAAAAACATCCATGACGTTTAAAGGTTGCTTAAAGCTCTATTAAAGATATTCTGAAAGCAGTCAAAACACAGGAAGATTTTATTACGTGTCATTGCTTTAGGATTATTTAGTTAAGTAAGACTGAGAAATTGATTATAGATATGAATTTAAGTAACGTTGCTTAAAAGCAATTAAAAGATTTAAGCAATCTTAAAATCTTATAGATACGGCTGATATATTGTTTATTTATTAAAAAGAAAATATTTAAATTTTTATTCAAACCTGATCTGGAACTGGTGGTGGTGGTGGTAGATCATTTTGCGAATTTACAATAATATTATTAAAACTGTTTATCTGGTTGCTCAATTGTGCCATCACCAACGCGTTAGCATCTTGAACACTACTGCTAGGTGCCAATTGTGGAGAACTAACTCTCGAAGTGCTATTAGTGCGACCCAACAACTTAGCCGCAACATTGTTGCCATTGATTGCGCCCAGCGTAGGAGATGTCATCCCATCTGGAATTGGTGGTGGTGGTGGTAAAGTATCACGGCTAGTTGACATACTTCTTCCACGTGTGGGAGTGTTGGCATTCGATGTATTTGGTGTAGCAGTACCACTTCCGTTGGATGGTGGAGCTGGTGGTGGTTGCGATGGGCGAGGTTTCGTTCGTGAAGGTGTTCCAGCGGCATAAATAACTTCTGACGACATTGAACTTTGATTTGCTTGTCCATATAGGGTCTGGGAACTATAAGCACCTTCGTCATACTGCTGCATTTGCGGTTGCATTTGGTGTTGTTGATTTTGAGAAGGATTCATTCCATTTCCATTGTTAACCATTGCTGATGCTGCAGAATGCGGTGTTAAAGGACCGTACATATCAACTGTATCTGTTGGATAACTGCGACGTAATTCAATCGAATTGGGACGAGCTGGTCTAGACTCATACATCCCCATACCTTAAAAAAATAGAAAATCATAAATAAATACACAAAAAATATGATTCCACTAACTTACTGCTATAACCTGATTCATCAGTTATAACTGAGTTTGGTGTTCTATAAATAACATTGTTTGGCATAAGAGTTTCTCCATGTCCAATCACTAATTGCCGTTGCTTCTCCCTTGTGTTGTGAGGAATTCGAACTCTCTTCTTATGACCTCTGGCTCCACCGCCACCACTTCCACTGCCACCCTCTTGACGAGGTCGATGCATTTTCCTGCCCTTGTCATGCATTACTCGTTCGGTGTCTTTGAGCATTTCTTGCCGCCACAATTCGAAGAAATAGTTCGGATCTGTGTAAAACTTAAGTCCATCCTTTCCGTCATCCCTGTATACATTGAGCTTGTCCAATGGTGGTGGCTTATCACATTGTGCATAGGTTTCTAACATTGGAGTTGGCATTGTATTTCTTGAAAATATTTGCTGATCAAAGACTTTAGCTGATTTGAATGCTTTTTTACGTTGAATATCAGTTAATGGAACTTCTTCGACATTGCTGTCCAATTGGGTAACTTTTATGGCTAGTCTATCTATTCTAGCTTGTAATGAATTTGCCCGATCTCCAATATTACCGACATCACGGGCAAGTTCTCCGAAAATATCTTCTGCATGCTTGGAAAGTGATGAAAGTTGTCGAATTATGTTTGTGAGCGTGGTGTTTGTTACTGTTTCAAGTTCAGTAGTTTGAAGCTCTTCTTGTTGGTACACAGAACGAGCTACATGTACCGGGTCAATAGAACGTTTTGGAAGCGGCATTTTGTTCTATTTTTTTTTTTGATAGTCAATGTTGTTTATTTTCTTTTTGTTATAGAAACAATATTCTTCTGTTGAAAATCTGAAAAAAATAGTCAATTGTTATTTTATGTATTTATATTTAAATGACTGAAGGTACAAATGATCAAAATTACGAGCATTCGTCTCCTGAATGAAATAACAAGGTATCTTGAATTGATTTTTAAGCATCACGATCTCAACTTCATTATTACGTTAAATTTACTAGTTTTTTTTGCCCACCACGTACCTAAGACTCTAAAGTAAAGTAAATTACTTACTTATTGTACTGAGGGGGCGATACATAATTGGTTAATTAATAAATGGATAAAAAACAAACGATTTACCGAGCCATCCCAGATATGGAGCTTTTCAAAGAGGTCAATAAACTTGAGTGCAGAAGGACTAAGAATTACACTATGTTTATTATATATAGTAATATATGTGTTATTTTTTTTACTACCGGAACAGAAACCAAAGCCTACAGAAAACTAGAAGGCCAATCAACATCAACAGTCCCCAAACCGTTACAGCCCCAAACATGCCAAGAACAGCACCACTGTGACCCCAACCAAAAGACCGTTTGTTTCTGAAATCAAGAGGCATTGTATAAGGAACAACTTAAATTCAAAAAGAGGAAATCCAAGGCCACCATCATTAAAGTTTAAAACAGACAATTAATTGAAGAAATTAAAAAATACCTGCAAACAATGAAAATACTTTTCAATTCATTTGAGCCAAGGGAAGCAGGAAGAACATCCTACTGCTGAAGGAAAACCTTGGGCCCTAAGGGGAAAACCGGAGCATGACTTCAGGCATCAGCCACATCTACAACAAACTATTGAGGTTGACATCATCAAATTACAAACCTGGATGTTATTCTCCGATTAATCAAGGTAAGCAAACCGCTCCTGGCGACCCATAACTGGTAAGCCGCTAAATGGGAGGAGGCAAATTGTTTTTACAGAAGCCTGATTATCGTAGTTAATAAGGAACCCCTTGCTCCTTAATGGCAAACTTGAGGTGTTTCGGTATGGGTACAATCACATTGAGGCTCTATAAAAAAAAAGAGTTTCATGCATAATGCGTGCCTCTGCCCACCCACAAAATTGAACATCGATCAAAAATAAAAGCCAAATTTCTTTGTATCCAAGATTAATTCAAAATCCTGGGAAAAAGAAAATTATAATTTTAGTGTGTTGAGTGAAAAGGCATATTTTAAATGGAAAATAATTTTAAATTTTAAACATTTCTGTTAAAATACTTTTTCTGTAGTTTGAAGCAGAATTGATGTAGCTGTACAGTTTATCCCAGCCATTGGAACCGTTCTGGATGCATGCAACCGCCTTCAGAACTGGTCTGTATGGTATAAAATTTAATCGAAAAATTTTTTTTCTCGCTGGGAAAATGATAAATAGCGAAAATAGTTCGCTCCACCAAAATCGAACTGGAGGTTACTGTAGTAATCACTGTATTAGAAATGTCCTAACCGGATTTTCAATTTTTTTAATGGAAAAGTGATAAGCTCATTTTTTTTACTATTTTGTTCAATTAGATAATTTTTAAATTGTATTTAATTAAAATATTTTTTTAATTTAAAATCAATAAAAAGCCTTTTCCGTCGCTCCTACGGAATCAACCGGTATATACTCAGACATTTTTCTTCTTCATTTAAATTGTTCTTATGAACTCTGTGCCCCATCCCCTAATTTTTATACACAAAGAAATTTGATTTTTCTTCTTTACTTGAAGACCTTTACCTTGACTTGATTGGACAGTTGTAAAAAAAAGTTATTGTTTTATTTGTGTTATAAGTGCTAGTTACCAACGATTTGAATGCGATAAGATGAAAAAACCTTATCATTTAACTTAGCAAAAATATGATAACTTGATAATTGTGATAAATGTAAAATGGCTTTGTGCAACGCTTTTTACTTACACTTAAAAGAATTTTTTTTGAATTAATAAGTTGATAAGTAGTCGGTGCAATAGAGCCCAGGTTTTTAGACTAGATAATTAAAAATATTCTTGACTAGCCTCTAGGAGTTCATTAGAAATACTTTTAAACTGTTGTCGAAGTGAATTTCCAAAGTAGTTCAAAGATTCGATCATCATTATACTTGTAGCCCCTAACTAAACCTGAAAAGGTTTTTTTTTATCTGAATGAACTTTTTCCATAAAAAACACACTGCCGATTGTTAAATGTACAAGCACAAACAAGTGAGTGGGATTAACTTTTTCTTTTTCCATTTTAAACATCTAACTTCTTTTTGCAAATTGGGACAGTAAATGAGGACTCACGTCGGGAAAATCTCGGAGAAGTCAGTTAAATTGTGTTCAAATTTTTATATTTCAGAATAAAGCAAAGGAGCCGAGACTAGGAAAAAATTTGTGTGGAAAATATTTATCGATTATTCTATTCTAGCTGGGTCAAATCTATTTTATTACTTTATCTTTCTATAGGCATAATTAAAAACATACATAAATTGAGATGTACCTACTTCAAGTAGAAAAAAAGTTTCATTTAAAAATTACATGTAAAATCCAAAGCAATGCCAAAACGTTCACACTGAATAGGTAACTTGATTGCAGGAATTGCAATTTGGACATTAATATTTTAAAATAAGCCAAATTTAAAAAAAAATTTTTTTTTTATCCTATACTTATAGCCTTAGATGTTAGATCCAGTTATAGGTCGGCTTTCGTCGACGTATGGGTTGCCTAGAGAAATGTGCCAATGCACGGGGTTGCCAGGTTTAAAGGTCAATTTTTGGTTTGATTCGTAAGTCTTAAAGTTTTACAAAAATATGTACATACATATATGAAAGTGTTTTAATAGTATCAAACAAATAATTTGCACAACTTGCTCACGACATATGTATGTAGGTTTGACAGGCTGAAATAATGAAATCATATTAATTGCCTCATTATAAAATGATGACGTGATTGCAAAGTTGTTGTTTTTGTTATAAAAAACTATATTCTTATATGAATGAATGTTATGTACAATGTACATACCTAGTATGTGCATACCTTTTATTAAAAAAAAAATGAATCATGCCAAGATTTGTATACTATGGATATTAAAATTTAATCCAAATAAGAAACAATTTTACTCACAAAAAGAAATATAAGTCACAATTGGAGTTCACATTCATAGCTCAAGCCAATGAACAAGTAACAGAAATACACGTAGAAAATTTCTTATTATTTCTCTCCAAAGTGGTTGTTGCGCATTAAATGCCATTTAAGATCAAATTTTCAACTTGTCCAAGCTAATTTTGTTGATTTATTTAACATTTTAAATAGATAATTAGTTTAAAGTGTTTGCCACACCCTTTTCATAAAAAAATCACTGTAATATTTCTGCAAACATTTAATATTGCCTACGTTGCGCGCATAGCAATTGGCATTAGGCTGGCACTTACTTTCATCTCCAACGCTCGTAATTAACAATAAAAAAAATCATTCCTAAAGAAATATTTTAAACATACCTAATATTTATCTATGTACTATCAACCTTTAATTTAAAAAAAAATTTGAATGAGTATAATGTAGAATTATTTTGAAAACATAAAATACCTAAACAAGATCTAACTCACCTTGATTTATAACTCATATATCCATCATAGTAAGTGTATTATTTTATTTTTTTTTAACTAAATTAAATGCAATCAACTAAAAAACCGCATAGAACAAAAAACCATACAAATATTTAGTTTTGGCTAACTTATTTTAGTCGTATTTAATAATGTTGTTTACACATCTCGTACATTTGTTCGTAAGTTTTATTTAATTTTATTTAAGACGAACTTGCACTTTATCGATTAAACCTCCCGCACTTAAATAATTTAATATAATTTACTTCTAATACATAGGTATAACGTTATTTTCACTTCTTTAAATGAAAATATATATTACTTGGAAAACTATATTTATTTAAGCCCAGATGTAAAAAAAAAAATATTTTGTTTCAAGCCAAATAAAAGGACAGACCAAATTGAATTGGATTTGTTAAGGGTGCGGACATTGATATTTTTTTTTTTTTGATTTGTCTCCCCTACATAGAAGATAATTGCATTTTTTTCTTTTGTCGAGAATTTAAACGATTAAATAATTTGTAAAATTCTTAATTTTATTCACGATTTTCAAGTTTTTTTGTATTTGTTTAATTAAATTGGTATCATCAATAACACATTATCTAATTTTTTTCTTATTTAATAAAAGAAGAAAAACCCGTCACCTCTAAAGTCTACAATTTCAATTGTTTCATGTTAGGTTTGTTTGACAACGTGAAATTTCTTACAGATTAGTACAAATTTTCACAATTTGCTGTCAAAACCCATAGGAAAAAAAAAACATGTTTGGGAAACTTGGTGTAAATTTCAGACTGCCAAAGGGGCATATTAGGTGTGTTTGCGAATGAGAACTTTTCAATGAATTGGTATAAATTAGAGCGGTTCATATTCCGATTGGTATCTAAAGTCCACAGTACATTGGGCATGTTTTTTAACATTAAATGTCAAATAATTTGAAAAAAAAAGGATTATTGAAATTATTTCAATTTTAATTTTGTCTTTTTAAATTGCATCAGAAAACCTTTTTTCTAATTAGTTTTTTAATTTTGCACTTTTTGCCACTTATGGCATATGCTTTCTTGAAAAATCTGTTTTAAAAGAAAAATTTTCAATTCTTTTCTTTACAAAATCGAAATTTTTCTGAACAAATCAATTTTTTGGTTGACTGGAATTCCACATAATGCCTTATTAGAATATTTACTGTTTTGGTTTGTCATTTCTCTGTCTAGTTTTTACTGGTAAACTGATACAATACAATTTGCAAACGTCAATATTAATGAACAAATGAGCTAAACTTAATTTTCCTCTTTGTTATCATTTTTTTTGTTTATATTCCATAGTTTAAATTTATTATTTTGTTTGAATTAGCATTAAATGTTCGATTATTATTCTTATAAATTCACAACCATTTTCAATTAATTCTTTATTTTGATTAACTTTCCAACCAGAAAGCTGTCAACAATTTTTTATATGACATCTGGGGGGAAACCTATACGTTTATCACTCGAACGCGGCCAATAGGGTTTTTCCTCAGGCGTCACATTAAAAAAAATGTTGAAAGTTTTCTTGTTGGAGGAAGAGCAAAATCAAAAGGCCCACATTGATTGAAAAAAGTTATGAATTTAAAATAAAATAATTCTGAAAATAAGATCAATGCTTCATCTCTATTCTAAACGCGATGAAGTAGCTAGACGACGTCTATAACTTATCCTCCAATCAACCGAGCTATCGAGAAACCGAGTATCAAAGCTTGGCGTTGGCGTCAACATATCTCCCTCTCTACCTAATTGCATGAAAGAGAACATTTCCGTTTTGAAATTCAATTTTTCAAAAACTTTTCAAAAGATGTTTTAATTTTTAAGCAGTATTTGAGTTGAATTTTTTTCTTCCGTGTAAATATATTCTTATTCATTGAAGTCAGTCTCAGCTCTCAGTCAGAGTGTTTTCAGCTTAAAGATTTTCTACTGAATCGTGCTCTAAAACAGTGAGAAAAAGTTAGAAGTAAAAATAAAAATCTTTACTTTCATGGTGCCACAAAATCCTTCAAGAAAAACATTTTTGGGAATGCCCACTCAGTACTTGTGCTAGCTAGCTTTGGACTTATCGACCATAAATAATTTAAAAAAATATGTGAATAGTATGCAAACAAAACAAAAATGCATCAATTGAAGATTTTACTTATGCTTCATGACTTCAATAGAAATATCTACTAAGCTTTTTCATTGACGAGATGGTCGAAGGGTAAGAGATCTTTTTTATTGTACAGTTATTTACGTTAGATAGAAAATCTTTTTCGATATTGCGCTGCTATCCTTATTGTTATTGTATTTATTCATTTTAATTGCTAATAAAAGAATAAAATTGACAAGGGACAAGTGCGAGCCATCAATTACAGAAATGCAAGTCATTTCAAACTCACAACGTAGAACTATAATCGTCGAACGTCAGCTGAAGCGGTCGTCAGAAACGAAGCGAATATGAGGAATTTTATATGACCCGCCCATGAGTGCGATTGGGCGCCTTTCGTTAGGCTTCGTTAATTTTCGCTATCGATAACAAGAGCGCTCATCAACCGTTCCTGCGAAAGTGAATTGACAGATAGATACAAAAATCAAAATGGTAGAAGCACATACTTTGTATATGAAAACTATAGTACTACCATGGCGAGTTTTTTTTAATGTTGCCCGGACCCTTGTGGTGGCGCTGCAAAATTTGAGGTGTAAAATTCGATTTTGGGAGTCTTTAAGCGTCGGAAATTGGTGGTAGGGGCAAGAGGAGACTATTTTTTGGATTATTGCATCCAAAAAATATCAATAAATATCGATTAAAACCTCCATAAGCTCTTCGCAAAAAAAAGAGTAAGGGTTGCCGGCACACTTTAGATGTCGCCCCATTCGACTTCCACCATGATAGTACTTTAGTTATATACAAAGCCTTTACTTAATTTAGCGAATGTAAGCTAAACTTAACGAAACTTCAAACGTCTATTAAACTGTTTACTGGCTCGTTCGCTAAAGTTGGCCTAAGCTCGGGTAAATCTATTATCATTTTTTACCTGTGAATATAGGTACCTACTATTAGGCAGGCTTTTTTCAGTTACTTTCCGCAGCATAAAAAGAAGAAAACCATAATACCTACCCGTTTGTAAAAAAAGATTTAGTTCAACGTTTTTCCCATTAAAACTACTAGAAAAAAGTTGTAGATAAGAAACTGACAAACGATTGTAATTATCAGTTTCGCTCAGCTCGAAAGTAGGTGCGCCAACTATGTACGTACAATGTACATCCACACAAGTGGCCAATTTGAATATGTTTTTTTTTTTTAATATACGAACTTTACTGTAAAGGGACATGGCAGGGTGGAGGAAGCATTGTCGCGTAAGCTTTTGTCTTTTTTATCTATTTTAAATTAAAAACATATCAAAAATGTCTCTCTATTCTCTATTAGCTGGACTAAAGATAACTCATGGCCAGTGAAGATAAGCCTCATAATGTTTTCATTATCTTTAAACTATGAAAAGATAATATTTTCAGTATCTTAGGTATGATGTAAAAATAAGCCAGACGTTATATTTCATTGAATTGTGAACAACTTATAAAGATAAAAGTTTTTCAGAACTTTAATTTGTAAAATGTTTTGTTCAAGAAAGTTAGTTGTCATTTTAATATTAGTAGTACAAATATTTAAAAGTAAATCAGCTTCAACAGATACGAACGGTGTGATAAAAAATTTGAATTTCTTGTTTTAAATTCTTAATCAACATAATTAAATTTAGGAGAAAGGCAATGCTACATTCAAGATACTTGTGAAGGATGCCTTGGTGCAAATTATAAATGTGCCTGGTGCACGGACAAGGTATTTAAAAATAAAACATGTTTTTTTTTCTTATTTTTGTTTAATCATTTAACATAATTTTATATACACATGTACATATATAATGCAGACATACAACATTTTTCCTAGATGTTTGACGCGCGACGAGCTTGTAAACAACAATTGTTCAAATAAACATATTTGGGTGAATAAGCAGGAAATTGACGTCATTAGTGATGAAGAACTACGAGACTTTCAAAATGACACCAATCGTGCGATACAAATGAAACCTCAAAAGATTCGTATTAAATTAGTTAAATGTAAGTTATTTCATGTCTTTCAAGAGAAATTAATGGTAAATTTGGGAAAAATGTGTACATTTCACATTTCTTCTATAAACATTTCTACATGTTAGGGTACTTATATGTTTTATTATTACTGTGGAACAATAGCATTGCTTGCAGTTAAATAGCTGCATCACAGGCGCATCTCGAATCAACTTAATTATAAGAGCTTAAATCAATAGAACAGTTCCCTGTTACGTAATGCTCTCCCAGCTTCAACTACACAGAGAAAGTCTACTGTTTTCGACAAAAACTCAGTGTGGTCATATTTTCTTCAGAAAGACCAAAAATGACGTTGAGGTGAAAATCAACAAAAATACTTATTTCATAACTGTGATTGTTCCCTCCACACCACCATCATCGATGTTAACCGATCATTTCTCATTTCTCATTTTAAATTTAAATATTTTTCTTTTCTTTTTTTTTCTATAATTTCTTCCAATTTGTGTTTTTTTATAGAACCTTCTATTTTCTTTTAACTTAGAATTCTTACAAGACTAACGTATCTACTTATTATCATTTAATTTGATTTTGTCTGGTTGTTGTTGATTTTATTTCAATTGCTAGTTAATTATTGTGCTCCAACTATTCTTGTACCTACAAGTTGCTTTTGTAATGGAAAATGTGTTTAGCCAAAATTGTGAGTGCTCGTGAGGGTTTTAAAATATGTTATCTAAATGCTCGAAGTTTGAATTTAAAAGCCTTTTAAATTTTAAAATGAAGTACCTTAAGTTATTTTAAAAGCCTGTTAAATTATCAAAAGCGTTTGGTACAACTGGCCGTTAGATTATTTAAAGCTTATTTTACAAGGGTTAAAATTAATTTGATTTGTGTTACAGAAATTTGGTGGGGTGCAGGTTCAGTTTCTGAATACAATAATTGAACGAGTACTATATAAATATTTTATGCAGTACCTCTGAATATAAACTCATTCGCAATGATAGGGTTACTACGACTACTGGGGGTGGAGTTGCGGTGTAGAATATCCTAAAAGTCAAAAATACTAACTAACACTGATATGTTAATATCTGTTAAGAAACGTTTATCAGCATTTAGATTTTACAGCTGCCTCCGGATAGTCCATAGTTAACTAACTCTACACGTTTTGCTCCAAATGCTTTCCCCAATCAACTTGATGTAGTTATGATTTCAAATTGATCAAATATCTTATTTCATGTTCAGTTCTCTTGCGAGTGTACCTGATCATGACTTATTGTTTTGTACATACATATAATAATGACTTATTAGTTTTTTATCGCTATCAAAAGTTTTGCTTTGCAGTTAGATTCTAGCCCTGTGCCATGGCGAGACTGCTTTTACAAATAAAATACGAATTACATCGAAGATCCGCAATGTCGTTAAAGCACATATAGTAAAGTACATATATCCATGATGAAGCTTTACGAAACTACAGTCAATAAAAGGCAAAATTTTGAAATCTAAATGAAATCTGCATGAATGAAGCTTTTGGTTTTGAAATTAGTTATGAAAGGAAAAAATTTGCAAAATTACACTTTCAACTTTAAATCTTTTCCTTGCCCAAATGCAACGATTTTTAGAAATTTATTGCTAGTATTACCGTTATTTTTTTGCCCCTCCCGCCTGAACGGGGTGAGGTACAACCTCACCTCATATAGTAAAAATAACTTGTTTTTAACTGTTCTACTAACCTCCGTTGTTAAATCTAGTTAATCTATCAATAACAAGCAGGAATACTATACTTCGCAGTTTCTTTTATCTACTTAAATTTACTGTTAGACCAGTTAAATACTTAATTGCAAAATGTTTAAATTTAAATATTTAATTAGATTCATTAAAATTTTTTCAGCCCAAACGCAACAAATCAAGCTTTCATATCGTCCTGCTCTGAACAATCTGCTTGATCTATATTACTTGATGGATCTGACCTGGACCATGCGAGATGATAAAAAAACTTTAGTCAAATTAGGCACCAAATTATCACAAGCATTAAAAAACTTAACAGCCAATTATCGTATTGGATATGGAAGCTTTGCCGATAAACCAACAATGCCAATGATAATGCCTAATTTAAATGAAAACCCGTGTGCGGCAGAAGGACACACTTGCGAACCAACTTATAGCTTCAAACATCATCTTCCACTGACTGATGATATTGATAAATTTATAAAATCTGTCAAGAGAAGTCGTGTGACTGGCAACTTGGATAATTTAGAGGGTGGCTTGGATGCTCTTATGCAGGTTATTGTTTGTCCAGACCAAATAGGTTGGAAGGAAGAGGCTAGGAAAATAGTTGTATTGGCTACAGATGGTTTTATGCATTTTGCTGGCGATGGAATTCTAGCTGGAATTAATCTAAAAAATGATCGTAAATGTCACTTGAATGAGGCGGGAGAATATACAGAAAGTTTGACTTTTGATTATCCATCGCTAGAAGAAATTTATTTAGAGCTCGGCAAGAGAAAAATAAGTGTTATATTTGCGGTAACTGGAAATATTCTTCAAACTTATCAAGAAATGAGCATTCTCATGAACGGAATAAGTAATGTTGAAAAACTTACCTTGGATTCATCTAATATTTTAGAGCTTATAAAAAAAAGGTATGGTATATTATTATATAAGATAATAAGAGTTTCAGAAAGCAAAGGAAATCTACATATCGCCAGACGAATATTTAAATGCAATATATCCATCGAAATTCCTCAGAGAACGAATTTTAAAGTTTGAAAAACCATTGACTTATTTATATGGACTCCTAGTCACGACTCATTTCCGTACAAAACCTCAATAAATATGGTACCTCGTCTCGCTAATTTCTAATTGTGCAAATGTGGTCAATAAAATATTAAAACAGCTTTTGTTTTCCGTAGGAACTAACGACACCTTTTATTGTTTCTTAAAAACAACTGTTCACTGTTTTAATTATAATTTTAATTATTGACACTTGGTAAGTTGCTTTGCACGACCCCTAAAAGTTAGCATACAAACCCGCAATTGCGGAAATAGAATTATTTTCGATTTGATTTCCCATAATTTTTTTTCTAATGAGAAATACATTGAACGTCAAATCGAAAAAAAATCTATGTATCTCCGATTGAGGGATCACGCGTTGACTACCAGGTGCCGTGTTACCAAGTGCCAATAGCGACATGAAGTTGGCGCCTAGCAGTCTAAATACAAGAGTTCAATGGTTTACGCATTGCGCTTACGTGAAGGAACATTATAATTTGAATTAATATTGTTTCCTCGTTTTTCATGACTCAGACTTTACTGACAGCGAGACGTAAAGCGTAAAGGCTTTCGCTTCCTTAAATTTTCTTGCGGCTTATTTGATTACGTTTTGTTGCTCCCGCTGTCATGCAAAGCATCTTCATATCATCAACTGCCGTCAATTTACTCTTATACTTCTTGTACATTGGCCAGCATTTTGCACCGTTAAGTACTCTATCGGCGATATGTAGTAAAAATCCAACTAATTTTCAGGAATAAATCATTTGAGTTGACTTTTAACTAATGCCTTAAATTGAAACATAATTTTTTTTGTTCCTATGGGTCGCATAGTTTTTTTCTGACTTTTGTGAACTAATGGGAAGATAAGGAAGTTAATTCACATAAGAAGTCCCAAAAAGTTGGAATGTGTACAATATCCTTAAAATAATGTAGATACTATTATAGTGCACTGCTGATGTCAAACAAAATGGCGTTTTCATACTGAAGAACGAAAACAGAACGAACCAAATTTGAGGACTTTTCCGTTTTGGAAACAAAAATAAACACAATAAATCACCGGAGACCGCCCTAAAATGAATGGAACAAAAAAAAAAAACAATTTCAAAATAGAAATGCGAGGAAAAATAAAATTTGAGTTTTTTTTAAGCTTTTCTGTACTTTTTATAGGCGACTTAAAACTAAAATACTAAAAACTTGCATACAAAATTTTATTTCTTTTGTGTAACACTATTAAAAAAAAAAAAAATAAAAAATTTAGAAAATCTAAATTTCAGCTATGAAACCTTCCTAAAACGGGTTAAATTAGTTGATAACAGCCCTCCATTCATTGATCTGGTGTATGAAACAAATTGTGGTGGTCAATTTGATTACTTCAAGAAACTAAACTATTGCGATGACTTGAAACAAGGAGAGGAAGTTGAGTTTTATATCAATATAACTTTAAAGGACTTTCCCAGCGATGGAAACTATGTGAGTACATTTTTCTTAGGCTAAAAGCTATACGTTTTCTCTCTGCCTTGTAAAACAGAACAATACCCGGTCGCAGAAGCACGCACTGAATTACAATATCGTCAGGAGAAACCAGCCAAACCCCGTTCATGCGAGTGGAAGACCGCATCATGTTCGTCTCTCCTACCAGAGAAGCGAATGTATAATATCAGCGCACATTATAAACCAAAATAACATCAGCCGACTGATTTTATGTTAAGGCTAGAAAACATTTTTGAATGATAACGGCAGGAGACAAAGCCTCTTTCTTCTCCTCTACTGGTCCGTGATGTATTTGAACATAGTATCCTCCTGTATTTCTAGACTAAACTCATGTTTTAGCCACACATTTGGATAATCTCAGAACTTAAAAACTTGGCCCTTATAGGGTTTTAATATCCTATTTAAACTTGAAAAATATTCTTTCTCGTAGAGTACAACAATTCGCATTGAAGATCCCGGATTGTCTGAATATTTGGAGTTAAAAGTCGAAATTCAAAAACCATGTCCATGTGATGAGGAGGAAGAAGATGATAATCGTGACATGTGCAACGAACGTGGAGTTTTTCACTGTGGCATGTGCGAATGTGATGATGGTTGGTAAGTTTACATCACTAAGGTTTGGCCTTAGCTTTAAAATTTTTAAAACATTACAAAAAAAAAAACAATATGATTGGTAGGGATAATTGTTGTTTGCTATTTTTATGTGTAATTGTTTTAAATCAAGAAAAAAATTAAAAAAAAACTTACATTTTCAAAATAAGGGGAGTTCCATCACTTACAGAGACTATGATTTTTTCGTTTTTTGGGCCGTTTTTTTTTATGAAAAAAGAACTTAAACAGGAAATACTAAGAACATGTTTTGATGGTGACTGTTTTAATTTTGATAATAGAAGAATATAAGTGACATCAAATCGATCGTATTTGATAATTGGCCAGTTTATATTTCTAAGATCTCTGAGAATATTCTCAGTGAAAATGACAGAGATTGAGAAAGAAATATAAACAACAATTCTCAAAGAAATAAAAGTTGTTGTTGTGACGCCTTTTAAAAATACAAAAGCAAATAAAATTAAATTATTTTCAAAAGTCAAAGCTATCACTTTGTAAAATTGAGAAATCGAATCCAAAAATTTTCATTCTCAGAGTTTTGACAGTAGAATTGAGAAATTTGTATGAGAATTTTTGTTTATATTTCTGAGAATACGAAGATCTCTGAGATCTTAGAAATATAAACTGGCCAAATATTTATGAATCTTTCTCTGACTGTACCTATTAATATTTCAAGCAATCACTTCACAGTTCGTACAATTTGTAAATTTAAAAAGATATGACATTTATCAAGTGTGGCATTTAAATCTTAGAATGTGTGAGTGATTCTGTTTTTGCTTTTGATTTCAAATCCAGAAGAGAAATTCTCTTTTTTTTAGAATCAGAACTGTCACTTTTGCCCAATTGAACGCATTCAGAATGCTTTTTTGTGCTTCCAGATTGCCAATTGAAAACGACATAAGACTTGTTTTTGGCTTAATTTTTAATGACCGTAAGCTGTAAACTGATTTTTTTATAGACAGTGCATCAAAATAAAACTTGTACAAGGACTATATGTATATTGATATTACCATGAAACCATTGATTTTAGAAAAAAGGAATAGCGATTTAACAGTAAAAACTATCAACTATAGAGGTGATGACGCAGTTTTGGGCCATGAGGCGGTCAGGGACAAGAGTGGTATCAAAAGCAAGTAAATTGCTTTTTTTTTATTTGCTAATAAATGGCAAACAAAAATCAAAAAGTGCATCAGATCAATGAACTTTAAACGTGAAATCTCGAAATCCCCACCTACGATTTTCTTAAACCTTCACAGCTTTGAAGTACAAGTATTCACCTTTCTTTTGGTACCACTCATACAATTTTGCGTCATCTCCTTTCAATCTCAAAATTCCTAACCATGTTAATAAGTTTTTTATTTTTTTGTGCAGGGGCGGCGCACTTTGTAATTGTGATTTAAGCACCACTAACACAACATTGACCATCGAAGAAGAATGTAGACAGCCTTTCACAAATCCCGTTGAACTGGGTCCTATTTGTTCAGAGAGAGGTGAATGTGATTGCGGGAAATGTTATTGCTTTCCCGGTTACGATGGAAAATACTGTGAATGTCTTGAGTGCATAGATTGCGACACAGAAAAAGCAGATTGCTTCTGTGGTAAATGCGTCTGCAAATACGGATGGTCTGGAAAAAATTGTAACTGTAAGGCAGAAGTCGATGAAAGTTGTAAGGCTCCTAACGGTGAAATTTGTTCGGATCGTGGTGAATGCCAATGTGGTAAATGTATTTGCAAATATCCTTTTGTTGGCAAATTTTGTGAAATCGGATGGGAGAATGAGAACAAGCTTTGCCAATATTATGAGCCCTGCGTGAAATGCATGATACTGCAAAAGATAGGCACTCATTTATGTGAAAACATAACAGATTTGTGCTCAAATAATGAAGAGAAAATGTTTCAATATTCATTTGTAACAGAAATTAATGGTGATTATTATTAACGCTGCCTTGGTGAGATACTTAAAGCTCAGCAAACATTTGTATACACAAAAACAATACAAAAAAGTGGTAATAAAAAGTTTGTTGTTGTTCGTAAGCAAAATAAAATTAAATTTATTTGTTATTGTTTGTAGGCACATACAAAATTTTGCTGAGTGACTGTTGACTCTCACTAAAACGCTGCATATATTAAACCATATCATATTTAACTAAGTATTACTTTTTTAGATGACGAAGATCGCTGTGTAGTTCGCTTGATTAATAATGATGATGTTAAATGTGATCATTTATTCTCCTATAACAGCTCAGACTCTTCAAATAATAATCTTAGAATACTGATAAATGATTGTACTCCTGTAAATAAAATCATGATGGGTGGATTCATATCATTGTTCACATTCTTAATTGGATTGATAGGACTTGTCATATATGTTTGTTGCATGAGAGCAGCAGACGCCAGAGAGTATGCCAAATTTGAAGAGCAAAAAAAGCATTCGACTTTAGTGGCAAGCCCTCTTTATGAAAATCCTGTTCGACAATACCTGGTTCCGCAATTGGAAGAGGACTACACGACTATTTGATATGAAAAATAATTTTGGAAAACTAATAAAATAAAAACGTATATTGTATAATACCTAAATATATCTGAAAGTAATTAAAACGTGTGTTTTATAATCTTCGGATCTACCTACATATATGCGTTTAGAACTGGATTATCTTTTACCATGCAAAAAAAAAAAACATGCGATTCGGCTTTCTCTGTGGATCTATTTTTAAAATTTAGTGCGGTAAGTCAGAATGGGTGATTACCGTTGGCTCGGCTAAAATGCGCCACTAGCTGCAAGAACACTCCACACTTGCATACCAGACTTAGCGCGCCAAAAATTTGGTATGCAAGAATTTGTATAAGTTAGCGCAAGACTCGAAAAACATTGAGGATATTCATTCATACAAAGAGATAATTTTCCGCTTTGGAGAAAGATATAATTTTCCGTTAGACGTTTGCATGAGCACCTCCTCATAAAAGCTTTTGAAATAATCAGCTGTCATAACTAAACGTTACAAATTATTTGTCTAAACTTTATGAGGTTTATTTCTTCTCTTTCTACATTAAATCTGTGAGATAAATTTATCTGCTTTGCAGAATATTTTTCCCATACAAATTTTGACAGCTCGTTTCTGCGGTTTATTTGAGTTACTTTACTCTTTTTCAGATAATATATCTACTTATTTTTTTTAGTTTTTAATTTTTAAGTAAAAAAAATTTAACACAAGTTAAAAATTCTTTAAAATCTGAACTTTCATGTTTTCGTCTTAATATTTCCTGAACGTAGCAATGAGAAAGAACGAAATAAACATAGTGCCATATTTTATTTCGGATTTAATTTTCAAACACTTCAGTTTTAGCTGATGTTGTCTCTTGTCTTAGACCCAGTTTTTTTGTGAGAGATTAAAGTTAACCCCGAGTTAATCACCGAATATGTTGAGTTTACACTGGATTAACTTAAAAAAATATGTAGGTAGTCGTTTTCTTATACTATTACAAGTACTTTTTATTTTTTCGATCGCGGCGGCCTTATTTCATTTCTGAAATGAAATATAACCGCGCGGCGTAATTTAATTTTTCCATTGCGCCTTGTTTCATTTCATCGATCGTGGACTTATTCCCATCTCCCTCTTTTATCGGAAAACAAGTCTTCAGGGCTAAACTTGAAAGCAGTGTTTTTATCTCAAGCCCCATGTCACAAAGAAATTTGACTAAAAAAATTGTTTTATACAGGGTGAGTCACGAGCAGTGCGACAAAATGCTAGGGCGTGTAGGTTGCGTTGAGACAAGAAAAAAATCGTATGGGATGGGGGGTCTATTCCCCTCCGTTTAGCCGGGAGGGGCAATTTTCGAAAAAACTTTAAGTCAGTTTTTTTCGAAAATTGGAAAAAAAAATTATTTGAAATCAACGGCTTCATTCACAATGCTGTGCGATACGTTTTTGAAAAGCCAATAACTCTTCTTTCATTCTGTTTTTAAATAAATCTATTCTAAGAAATGGTTTTTGAAATATTAATTTTCAAAGTCAAAATTTTGAAAAAAAAATGGAAAAAAAATGTCAAATTCATTTTTTTCAAAATTTTACGTTATTAAGTGCTAATTTTAATTTTAAAATTCAATGCTGTTATTCTGTCGTTCTCAAAAAATTAAAAAAAAAACCAAAATTAATGTTTTTCTAAGAAAAACATTAATTTTTATTTTAACGAAGCAATTTATGAAGCATTAATCTTATTTTTTTTACTTTTTTTGAACTGAAGTTTTATGATCACGTAATAAAATTAAATTGTATTGGAATAACACTGGATTAATGTTATTTTCATTGATAACTTCTGAAAACTGATCTGTCAATATTTTTGCCTTGGCCTGCCCGCACTCCCGCAGCCCATGGGTTCTACCTGTTAGGGTGGACAATAAGAACAATAAAACCGCAATTTTTTTAAATGAAAAATAAACAACAATGTGCAAAGACAAAAAATAATAAAAACAATTCTAAAGGTAACCATAAAAAATAAATTATCACTGAACCTTTTAAAACAAGAAAATGATGATTTGCTTTAAAAAGTCCTTTTTATTTTCCATTGAAGGCATAGATTATACCTCCTTGTAATGGCTTCACATAAGTTTATGCTTGACATTGTTGTTTATTTTTCATTCAAAAAATTGACATTTTTTTCCATAGGTTCAAAGAAATCGGAAGAAAAACGTGACTTCTGGGCTAGAATGTTGTGTAAAGCACTTTCTATCACCATTGACTTTGTCTAACAATAAAAAAGACCTCCGCCTTTTCTACCTACCTACAACTAATATTTAATATTAAACAACATTGTATTGTATATAAATAACATACCGCACACTGACTTACAAATTAAAACATTTTTAAAAAATAAGATAGTTCTGCTCCAACTATAACATCTCAACTCCGTGGAATACATAATTAAAAAAAATAAATAGAATAATTTTTATTATTAGTGTACAAATTGGAGAACCGATATCATAAATTATACTCCAATTCATTGAATATTTTAAGCCTGTTCCAATGATCACATTAAATAATAAAGTGACTTATTATATATGTACATACATTCATGAATGAACCATACGTAAATGATATAAATGCCTTCAATAGTATTTAAGTTCATTAAATATTTAAATACGTTGACTCTTTAGAGCACACAAAACACAATATAAATAACCCGACACATTAACTACACTCTTAGATGCCCAGCATGGTGCTTTTGTTAATTTAACAGAACTATGGGGGGCTCTTTGGATATGGTCCGAAGGAGTTAAATAAATCGTCCATAGCACATAAGAAAATTAGAACAAGATAAAATATTTGATTTTGTCTGAATGAATAAATGTGCCCATGGGATGACCCACCTTCGAAATCAGAACCGCTGTTATTGTTAGCAAGACATTGTTATTGTGAATGCTGCTGTTTAAAAAATTAAAAATTTTTGGTAGGTATAGATGTTTTCAATTCGGACTGTGCTGAATAGATGTTTGGAATATAAATTACTTACTTTTTATGCCAATTAATGATCCATCCTGGATGCCTGAAGTCTCAACTGTTCTGTGAAGAGCATTTTGTATATACATATGACATATATGCCTATAGGCATATTTTATGTGCGTAAATGAGGGATGTGTAGGATGATTTGTCAGGCAAGATAAATTGACAGCCGTGCTCTTCTCAAAAATAACTATTGTTTGGATTGGTAAATATACAATGTATGGTCCTTTTTTTTGGGAGAGCTAGGTTACAGTGGCGGTCAGCGAAAGGCTGACCCACTTAGACATATTGGTCCGTTGTGATACTAAAAGGATCAGTAAGATATCCTCCTTTACTCATTAAACCATTTTGAGCTTTTTACGAAGCGTGCGATGCTACTAATTTTAGTATTTGCCAGATCAATATGATCGTTTTAGTTGCATTCTCCTAATTGGAGTCTACGTCTATGGGACAGAGCTGGAGATGTACTGAGAAGGTATGGAATTGTTTCCTCTTCATCTTCATCCATGCAGCTTCTGCAGAAGTCGTTTGCATGCAAACCAAGCCGGGTTGCATGTCTACCTATAGGGCAGTGTCCAGTAGTGACACCTATTATGAAGCAAATATGCAGTCTGTTTAAGGATAGCAAACTTCAGGTTTTCTTCATATCTAGTTTTGGCCAAATTAATTTTATAGCCACTCAAAGTTTGTTTTATCTTTAACATTTCGCGTAAGGATGAGTTTGCACGTAGCGATGGGTATACCTACATATGTCAGCTCTGTGAGCTAAGATAGGTATTTTAGTTCCACTTTTGGCGAGTTCATCAGCTTTACAGTTACCTGGAATGTCCCTGTGTCCCGGCACCCAATAAAGGTGAATATTGAACTGCTGCGCCATCTACACGAGAGATGAACGGCAGCTTAGGACTGTTTTAGAATTTGAGGAGACAGATTCCAAAGATTTGATAGCCGCTTGGCTATCCGAAAAGATTCGGATATCTTTTATTGATATCACGTTTTAATTCATCCAAGATATAGCCTCTTTAATTGCCAAAAGTTCCGCCTGAAATACGCTATACAATGATTAGGAAGGCGAAAGAATAGACTTAAGTTAAGTCTGTTAGAGTACACGCCCCACCAACCCCGTCATCAGTTTTTGATCCAGTTTTGAAGTTATAGTGAGATTTATGGTGAGAGCTCTGTTGGAATTGAGTAGCCCGCGTATTTCTTCTTCTATATTGTTATCGCCTGCTACTATTGACCCAAGGCATTTAAAGGATTGCACCACTTCAAATTCGTGCTCCGCTATCTCGATTGTTTGACCAACTCCTTGATGGGTTTGTTCGCAAAAGCTTTTGAAATTTATAAAAAGAATTAAAAGTAAATTTTCACAAACAATTTTTTTAAGGTTGTGCAAAAATAAAATGAAACTATTTCTTGAAAATTTCAAAAATTTAAATGTTTGACAGTTTCTAAATTAAAATGGTTGTTGTCGATCCATGGTAAAAAAACATACCACGCCTCTGCGCGCAAGACTGCACTTTTTTCTGAGTTGGTACCAGGAAAAGACCGAGACGAGACTTAGTCAAACGAGACTGAGACGACGAAATTCTTCAATTTTGAGGAGACCAGCCTTTTTCATGACTAAATACTCGTAACACATTTCACTACTGGTTTCCTGTTGGACTTTTCTTCATAGTGTCAAAATCTCAAAACACAAAAATATGTACATACATACATAATATCAATGTTCTTCCATAGAGTTTTAAATCTTTTGAAAAGAGGAATATCAGGGCCAGAAGATGGATCAAATTTAGACGCATTGAATACTCCTTCAAGAACAATTTCAAAAATGTGATGTCTGCAAGCTAGGTAAAGAATATCACGATCAATTTTATTTTCTAACAGGATACAGGCCCCGTTCAAACGCCCAGTATTAAACGCAGTTGTATCAAAAACGAAAGCTTGTACTTTATCTGTTAGTGACCAATCTTCCAACACTTCATGTACAGCAGATGAAACTTCAATACCAGTCCCAGCTGAAAGTTCTGGTACGCCAAGGAGTTGTTCAATATTTGGTGCTGTAGCAATTACTGGAAGTCTGTCGACTTTACCTTGGCCAGTTATATCAGGAAGGAGCTTTGAGTCCCAGTGAATAACGGCAAAATTTAAATCCAAGCTGGCAAATTTAGCTTTACTTGCTGTGGCTGTTTGTTCGCGAAAATGTTGACGAGAAAGTCTTATAGAGGTGCGATTAATTACAAAATTTAAGGGATTCATTGAAACGGCTTCAACACAGGCTGTCAAGATGTGAACGGCATCTCTGTCACTGATTTTGCATTTATCGAGAACTGCTGATAACCTGGGAGTAAGAATATCTACTCTTGCCCTTTTTATGTTTGACGGCCCTGGCTCTATCGACTCAGAGCTATGACTTTCTTCTTCAGACTCTTCTTCGTCAGATGAAAAAGAAGTATCTAAACCCACTGATAAAACAATTTGTTCAAACAAAATCAAACATAATAAAACCGTTCAACTCGTTGGTTTGTTTTTTCTTCACGCTCCTCTTTTCTTTTCTCTTTGTCAGCAAGCTTTTTATCAGTTCCAAGCATACACCCTGGTCGACCTTTCTGTCTTTGTAAAAGCAAGAACTTTTTGTCACTATCAATTTTGATAAGATCCATGGCTGACGCGTGGGCGATGTCAAATAAATCATCTAATGCTTCAGCAAAATCATATTCTTTACTTTTTGTCGTTTCACTGTTTCTTTTTTTGCTTTTTTCAATGTTTCGTAGCACTTCGTAAAGTTTTTTCAGTTGCTTAAGGCAATGACATCTATCCCGAGTAGGAATTCTTGCTTTTTTCCAAAATATTAAACATTCATCTATCACTAAACTAACACTATTCGCCAAACTTAAATTCACTTTTCGCATGTTATAAAAAAGAACACCGAGAACATCACGCTTTGAAGGAAGCTTAGAACCCAGAATTTGATTTTTCATAAAACCGATCAAAAATAAGTTTTTACGTGGCATTTTTTTAACAACTTAAAAATTTCAATGATAAAAATTTGATTGACAGAAATAAAAAAGTATTTTTTTAATTTCTACATCAATGCCTACTGAGACTGACATAAAAAAAAATTATACAAGAGAGTAACACAAATTAGCTTCGTTACAATAAAAATAAATGTTTTTCTTAGAAAAAGGTGGTTTTGGTTTTTTTTTAATTTCTTGAGAACGATATAAAATTTTTGCATCCGGTTTTCTTATTTAGACTTAAAATTCGTCGCCCTAGTGACACAAGAACGTAACTTAATTTTTTACGATTTTGGACTGGGTATGTCTTCTTTTTTAAAATATAGCATTCTATATTGTGGGAAAAAATTGAACCTCTAAGTGAAGTAGCTTAGAAGTTAGCACTTTTCGTAAGAACATTTTTTTATTTGCAAAAAACATGAAAAATGGTAAAAAAATCACAAAATCGTCTCTCCTAAAAAATTCCAAATATTGACATACGTTTTTATGTCACAAAGGCGACGAATTAATAACAGCATTGAATTTTGAAATTAAAATTAGCACTTAATTACGTAAAATTTTGAAAAAAATGAATTTGAAATTTTTTTTCAATTTTCTTTTCAAAATTTTGACTTTGAAAATTAATATTTCAAAAACTATTTCTTAGAATAGATTTATTTAAACACAGAATGAAAGAAAAAGTTATTGGCTTTTCAAAAACGTATCGCACAGCATTGTGAATGAAGCCGTTGATTTTAAATAATTTTTTTCCCATTTTAAGTCAGTTTTTTCGAAAATTGCCCCTCCCGGCTAAACGGAGGGGAATAGACCCCCCCTCCTATACGATTTTTTTCTTGTCTCAACGCAACCTACACGCCCTAGCATTTTGTCGCATACATATATATTATATTTTCATCTTTTTGAATAATGGAAATATTTAATAAAAAAATATGCTTTCTACTAAGCCGATGCGATTCAATGTGAGACCACCATCAACACCGCAGGTCTTTCAAATTTTTAACTATTATTATTAAACAAATGAAGAAGAAAATCCAGCATCAATTTCATATTAAGCGTAAAATCTTATTCTCATATAACAAGAATATATTTTTTAATTCTGGCCTCCGCGCCCCAAACACATAACTCAACATAAAATCAAATCAAATCAAGAACAAATTAAATATGTAAATATATGGTGCACCGTCAATCACTGCAGCATGTTATTAATGAAATTTGAATTAAGCGCCTGAAATCGGAAGGCGTATCCAGCAACAGAGTGGTCAACTGGGTTGTATGGTATCTATAAGCTAAACAAAGAACATCACAAAAGAGAAACACCTCAAATAAGCCAGTCGACAGAGGATTTTTACTTTCGACTACGTATGTGGGAACTGTGGGGCAAGTTTTGAATTTGTAAAAAAATATCAAGCTCTAAATATGAATCACACCTTATTATGTATAATACGATCATAGAGAACGCTAAAAACGTGGATCCCTAGTTCCCTAGAGGCAAATTGAATTTTTTTAAGATCCAAAAATAACGCTAGGTATCTGCCATACAACCTTTAAGACAATTAATATTTATCTCAAAAACGGGTCTGACGATTTTGATGAGTTTTTGGTCTATTTTAAGTAAGTACTCAATTAAAGTTATTAGTTCAAAAATAGTTTTCAAAAAACAGTCATAATTGTGATCAAAATTTTTATGAAAGAGTTCCTTTATAATCTCAGTAATATTGCATATCTTATAGAAATATTTTTTTTTTAAATTTAAAAAGCATCATTTTAAAATCAAATCTTTTTTTTAAATTCGTATTTTTACGATACATCAAATTGTGCCTAGTACCTCATAGAAATTTATAAAATAGGTTGTGTTCAATACTTTTTATCAAAAACAAAAATTTTTTTATATTGGCACCTGCCTGGGTGACTGAATTTACCCTATTTAAGGTAGAACAATAGAATTTCATGAGAGGGGTAGCTTCCTAAAAAAGTGAATTAACACTTAACAGTAGAAAAATACGAGGACACAAACTGTCTTTCCAGGCATCTTGTCTGCCATAGATGGTGTTCAATTTTGATTTTATTAATAAGGTTCGACTGAGACCAAACTCGAAACTTTTTCTAATTATGTATATGATCGCCTAGCCAATTTGTTAATAATTTTTTTTTATAAAAACAAAGTTGATTACCTAGGTATGTGAAATATCACTCAGTATTTAAAACAAATTTAATCAAGGTACATGCATAAAGCCAACCATGCCCTTACTTCATCATTCGGTAATAAACTCAAATTATGAACAAATTAAATAAGAAAATTGATAGCCTGCCGTCAATCAATGTGGAAAGGTACATAATCCTATTTATAAAATTTGAGTTATGTAGGTACCTGGAAATCTGAAGGCGTAACCAGCAGTCCACTGCTGTGTTGTATCATGAACAGAGGCGGATTCAATGGAGGGTTCACGTGGATCATGACTCCCCCGGGAGATTTATATAATTTTCATGAGTTTTTTTAACCGAAGCTACAACATCGCCGACGACGACAAAACAGCAAAAACAAGGTGTTATTTTCAAAGACAACAGCATGTTGTTATTGTTGTTTCCCTGTTGTCGGCGATTATTTCGCTTCGGTTTTGAGGGCTTTTAAACCTGACTTGGTCAAAGAGTTTGAATTTTTTTTATGACATCATGTTAATTTTAATTTATTAAATAAGCAAATAAATAGTGGAAATTGAGGAAGAAGAAAAACTAAAACAAAATATTTACAATCTAATTGCGTTAGTTTTATTGAATAATACTCTTATTAAATAATAAATTAATCCTCAATAAATGAACATGCTCAGTTGTATATTTTTGATGCAAGTTATACGGTAGTTCTGATTTTTTCCTTCCGAATTGAACATCGTTTAAGCACTAGAACTAATTTTAAAGAAATATTAATTTCATCTGCATAATCAATATACCTAATTTTTATTTGCGTAATGTTAGATACCTATAAATAAATAAAAAATGTTTTTAATTTGTATTGTGTGACCCCCCCTCCTCGCTGACATACTGTCTCCGGTCTCCGGCTTGGTTCTGAAGGAGAACCCGAACCACGATTCATGGAACCAGGTCAACGGAGAATTAGCAGACTTAACCAATAACATCCATTCATGACACTCATTCTAGCAAATGAGTTGCATGCATGCATATACGCGTTGTGTACTCTGAATACAAAAACAAAGTATTCATAAGTGGCGTTTAGCTCGTTTTTAAGAAGCTAGCTTTCTGTTGCAACCGATCCCCAACTGCGAACAGACCTTAAAAGAGGAATCAAGCAGGCTTACACCTTGCCACTGACAGGTTTTAATATCGGACAAACACCACTCTTTTTAATTAATCTGTTTGAAAATAATTGATGGGAGGAAATGAGATTCAGGAGTTAATTGAATTTTATCGACGTAGAAGAAATAGCCTCACGGTTTTGAATGCTGAAAATCTACAAGATCACATTAAAAAAGAAAACTACCGTATAAACGAGCTTGTTAGCTGTAATTGCATCTTTGGCAGAAAAGAAGCGTGTTCTTTCTGTATTTTAGGCTAATGCAATTAAAAAATTAGTTTAAGGCTGAACCCACACCGGATAAAATTTGCTTTGTTTTATAAATATACTAACTGAACCGTCAGACGTTGTTCTGACCTTTCATGCAGGTGTCCCGATAGGTTTGTATTCAGAAGGAAAGTACCTACACCCACGTACATAGCAGTGTGGTTATTTTACTTTTTCAAAATGAGACATAACTGAAAATTTGTTAGTCCGACGAGCAATTAGTAAAGAAGAAGATATTAGCATACCGACGTCAACATTTTATTCTATTTCAGATTCACTGTCACAAATTTCTAATTCGTCACATTCACTATCTGCTGTAATTCAGGATTTAGGATACTACCTATATAATTTACGGATTAGAAGAAGATACAAACGAAGACGATTATATTCACGACAACTTAACATATTTCGATTGCAAATTTGTTGTGTGTAATTAAATATTGAGGAAATTAAAAACTATATAGCTACAATTGAAAATAATTTTATTTTGTTATTAACAAAAGTACACCCCTCTTGGTTTAAAATGTTGATGACTTCTCTGTAGTTCTTAGCTTACCTAGGACCAACACATATTTATTGCACTTATACATTTCGTTTCGTAAATAAAAAACTTTCACAGCGACACCATTGGTTCCAGACTTTGTTATATTGCTTTTTTGATACATATAGAATTTATGGTTGATATCTATAAACCTTCTCCAAAAGAAAAATAGGTCAAGCGGGTTCGGAATCTCAAAGAGACAAAAAAAATCCATTACAAAATAATAATTACGTCTATTTTACAGTGATACAAACAAATAAATTAATAGGCATTTCCACATAGTTTCCATAGAGCATTCCAATTGACTTTATGAAGAGAAACGTATTAAACTCTTAAAGAGAATGACCTATTTTTATTATTTTTATTAGATAGCATATCATATCTATTAAAATTTACGAATATTAAGAGAACCTTATAAGGTTTATTGCCATTTTAATTTTGTATTTCTTTTTATCTGGTGTTCCATGAAAATGTATTTGCAATATTTTTATTAGCCTGTCGTTCCTCAATTGCATTTTTTTAAGCTTTACTTATTTGTTTCGTTCTGAGGGGAAATAATCCTTATGAACACTCATTGCAGTGCCTTTTAGTTTAATGGAGCTTCTCTAAACTTTGTACACATCAAAAACTAGACTTTAATGTGACCAATAAGTGGTCGATTCCATTTGTTTTGCATTGATTCAGACGTACTGATTTTGCTTTACTGTCACAAATAATTTAAAAACCGGAAACTTCAACTGAAGGCCGAATGAATTCATGGATTTGCACTAGTGTAAAAATGTGTACACATACCAGTGCAAATTCATGAATTTCGATTGTATGTTCAAAAAGTTTGAAAACGACCAATTTTGCTCACTTTGCCTTACATATTAGTTTTAAAATTTTTTGAAATATTTTGAGGAAATTATTTGAAAATTTAACAAAGATATTATTAATAAATGCTTGTATACAAAATTAATAAGAAATCAATTGCAATTGTATTTGCGTGTATGTATATAGTTACAGTAGCTATGATAGCTACATAGGTACTTCTATTCATTAATTTTGTTTAATGGTTCAAAAGAATAAACCAATTGAGGTGATGTGGCTAGTGCTCAGACAGAACGTCCAGAACAAAATCGCCTTGGTTTGGGAGAGGCTTTATGCCTGCATTTGTGTGCTTGTTACTTTGTTTTTATTATATATGAAAAACATAGTACTCTATCATAGCGAGTATTTTTTAATGCTGCCCGAACCTTGTGGTGGCGCTGTAAAATTTTAGGTTTAAAATTTGATTTGGAGAGTCTTAAGCATCGGAAATTGAGAGTAGGAACAAGAAGACCATTATCTCGATTGCCATAAAAAAATATCAATAAATATCGATTGAAGCCTCCACAAGCTGTCCGCAAAAAAAAGGGTTACCCCCACTTTTTAGATAGCGCCCCATTCGACTTCCACCATGAAAGTACTTTGTTTTGCTCACAATTTTTAAGTTGAAGAGTCTTAATTTCCCAAACCAATGCGAAACAATCGCCACGTGTTTTAATTGTTTAGCACACAACATACCTACTCATACAATAAACAACACAAGTAGGTATTCAATATGAAATCAGCTTCTGTTTTCACTTTATTAGTAGATATTTATTGACATAACATTCAATCACGATATATTTTGACATCCTTAATTTATTAGATATTTGTAAAGCCTAAAACAAGTTCTCACCACAGAAGGTAGCTATTTTTACTTATGAAAAAAAAATCAAACTGTCAACATGACAAACATACATTCACCACGTTAAATTGTTTTTGCATTTAACATTTATTCATATATGTAAACACGAACTGAAATTACAAGAACAAAAAATGGGTTTTGGAGTATGAAACGTACGAAAGTTTCCGGTCTTTAAATTATTTGTATAGGGATGCTCCTGCACACTTTTGTGTTTTGTCTTGATAAGTGAATAACACGTCCTTTTCTTTCGCTTTCAACCTCAGACGTTTGATTTTCTTCTCAAAATTTGTGCGATGCTAGTTGTCTCTCGCTAAAAATCGGCATTTTGTTGGACAGATCATCTTTTTAGCCAAGTGTTGCAGGTGAGTTTTAAGCTTTACATCCAGAGGTCTGACAAATGTTCGAACATATGTAAATTTCTTCATTTCCTCAAATAGCTATGTAAATCGCTTTTGCTAAAATTACTACAATTAACAAGAACTCATTTTACCGCAGATTGTTAATTGGATTGCACAATGCACATACACTTTTGCATCTGATCTAAAATTTTACCATACACAATTTCACTTAACTAAAATAAATATTTAGTCATTATTAAGTCTTCTATTTGTCTGTATAATGCTTCAAACGTCAATTTACTCGTTAATCAACCTAATTTATAGATTCATTTAATTGACACGTAAAGGAACCTTTAATTAACTTACGATTTGTTTAATTGATAATAATGCGTTTATTATTAGCGATGGAATGAACGCTTATATCATTGGTGCGATCATTCTCTCTCCACCCCTCCGGCCATCCGTCTCCACTCCACACTGCAAATCCCTCAAGCAATCTCTATCGCTCTTGTATTCACCTTCCATTCCATTGCATTCTCTCTTCTTTTACTAACTCCACTCTCGTTTTCTATTTCCTACAATTTGTTTTCGGTATTGGCCTTTCCAATTTGTCTAATCATCTCATCCTGCTACTCCATTTTCTTTATCTCAATCATCGTTCTATATTTCCCATTTTCTCCCTCTACTTTTCCTAGTTCCACTATCTTTCTTCCACCTCCTTAGCTCCTTTCTTGCTTCTTCTATTTTCCCTTCTTCCCGCCATTCTCTCATCATCCGTTTCTTCCCCCTACCTCCTCACTTAATTCTTTCTGCTTTTTTTTATTCCTCTGCTACCTCCTCTTGTCTCACTCCTAGCATTCCCTTCTAAACGATGAATAATAACTAATTATCTACTATAATTAATTTATTAAAGACTCTTGAGTTTGCTTTCTTTTTCATCACTTTCATTATTTTACGTCTTTCAGCCCTATTATCGTATCCGATCGGAACAAATCTTTCTCCGATTTCTACGAAATGTACGAATTTTGTATCATGGTAGCTGTTCCGATTGATACCTTTGTATATGAAAACTATAGTACTCTCATGGCGAGTTTTTTTTAGGGTTGCCCGGATCCTGGTGGTGGCGCTGCAAAATGTGAGGTGTAAAATTCGATTTGGCGAGTATTTAAGCGTCAAAAATTGGTGGTAGGAGCAAGAGGAGACTATTTTTTGGATAATTGCATCCAAAAAATAGCAATAAATATCATTTAAAACCTCCATAAGCTCTCCGCAAAAAAAAAAGAGTAAGGGTTGCGCAGACACACTAGATATCGCCCCCTTCGACTTCCACCATGATAGTACTATAGTTTATATATACAAAGGAGTAAATCGGACATTCCTACGAAAGAAATTGAAATGTGCGTTGCGATACTGCGATTGTCTTCGACAGCAAAATTGTTGTGGAATAATTTCCGTATGCGTCTTTTTTATTGTTACGATTCGGATACCATTAACAAAATAAAATTTCCGTTGGGAACTTCTCTCCGATCGGAGATTTCTCCGAACGGTTAAGCTTAAGATGATAGGGCTGTTTACCTCTACCATCTTTCCTATCTGCCCATTTCCTTCTTTTGTTCCTTCTATACTTGCTTGGATTCTTATCCTAAATATTCATTCTCCCGTTTTGTGCCTTGCTTTGCACATTTTTATTCATTGTACCTGTTCCTCATTGTCCTTATTGAAAACATTGTACAGACATTGTTGTTAAGAACATCCACGATAGAACCAAAAGTGGGAGCTTCTTCGTATTAATTGTACGACGTTTCCAATACTTTATCTAAATCTTTAAATCAAGTTCCAAGTCATCATCATCGTTGAAAAAATAATATGTTGAAAGTTATCAATATAAAAGTGTTAAAAACCTTTATTTCAATTATTGGAATATTCATTTCAAGTACAAAAGTATGATTTATTTATTTTATTTATCACAACTTATTTATTTTAACGAAACTCAGCTATTGTTAACAGGACGATCAATACTCAGTTCTTTAAATTAATTTATATTTTGTTATTAGAAGTTAAATGTATACGTATATTATATACTCATAAACACAATCACTAGCTAATAACATCTCCGTCTTCATTCTGCCGCAGCATTTCCAACTTCATTTCATGTTCCCGAGCTTTTAGACGTAACTCAGCTATAGAAGAACTCCGCCTATCTTCTGGTGGAGTTGGTCTTCGAGTTGGAAGACCAGGATTCATAGGATTAGAAATTGCATTCGGTGAAATTGTAGGTGAGTCCATTAGGTTGCATGATAAAACTTCAGTATTAACTTGTTTTGAAGAAGCTGTTGTAGGTCGAGGCATTGCTGACATATTGGCTAATAAAGACTGAAAGGACGTTGATGGAGAGTACATAGAAGTCATACCGTGCGCCATTATTTGTGGGGGTGTTCTGCAATTTAGAAAAGTTTTTAAGTTTTTATGAGGTTTAACACAAAAAAATATATACCTAAAATTAATAAATGAAATGAGTAAGTATAAACAAAAACAATTCTGTAAAATTAACCAAAATAGTAAACGAAAAAGATAAGAAAACGACAAACTAGACGCACTTAAAATTTTTAGAAGTTTGATAAAAATTTTATGTTTTTGTTTTGGAAATAAGTACCTGGTGGGCGAACGAAATTCAATCACCAGAATTAACTATGTTAACGCCAAAAATAAACTTACAATCCGGAGGTAATTTACGGAGGTAAATTTACCGCTAGCACTCCAATAGAAAACAAGGGTTTTTCGTTTTTGTTGGCATTTTGGAATTTTCAAATTTACCAAAAATATATTTTAAAAACTATATAAATGCTATGTAGTTCTTGTACCACGGATATCAGTAACAAAAATTATAAAAAGAGGGGTAGATTCGTTTTGATTTGGGAATAATGGCCGCAGATCTATCACTAAAATAGTATAGATTGGCAGCATTGCTGCGGGTTGGCTTTATAATTTGCGTATTTCGTTCCCATAGAGTTTTTGAATCCACAAATATTTTATAGTAAAGTAGTAAACAGAGTATTCGTTTAGTTTCTCCGTGCAGTGTAACATGGAGTTGAATTTAGGTTCGTTTAAGTTTGATTGAATTAGGGAGACTAGGAGCCGTCGCCGTCGTTCTTCAGAAACATAGCACAAACAAGTAAACCATAAAAAATAAGCTTACTTTTTTTCAAATAGAACTTTTTAAAGAAAATGGAGTAGATTAACTCCTACTTACCTATGAAACTGATTTAAATATCCTGAGGGAATCATCGGCCCACCCGACAAGTGTGGATATCTTAGAGCGACAAGATTTGAAGAGGTATCAAAAGGTTTTCGTAAATTAAATCCTAAATGAGCAAAATGACTTGGAGGTAGCGTGGATCCAACTATTGTTTGCATTTGATTTGGTCCACTTTGGCTGTACGGATTATAGGGATGTGATTGGGGTCCAACTTTTTCCTGTTTGCGCCATTTTGCTCTGCGATTTTGGAACCAAACCTGAAAGAAACAAAATAATTTACTATTTAATCTTTTTAAATAAAAAATGCTATGAGTAAGGCATCTACATATTATTATAACGAAAAGGAAAATCAATCAGGAAAAACTTTCAAATTGATTATTTTGATTTTCATGTTCTCAGTTCATTTATTTTAATTTCCTGAAACACAAAGAAAAATTCGGATCAGGAAAATAAATAAATTAACTAATAAACATGCAGCAAATTTCCTATTCTTATTGTGTTGTGTAGTCATCTCTAAAATATTTCAAACTATTTAACCTTTTATTCAGTATACCAGGCTGTAAATTGATTCTAATGGCCAGATACCAGTTTTGAGTGTGGAAAATAGAAATAAACGTTTGATATAAAAACGGAGAAGTTTCTCAACAGTCCTGGTTTTATATGTCTTCGCCCCCCATACTTGAGCTGCATACAAAGTTGCTTCTGTGATTGAACCATCGAGTTTTACTTTTTATGAACCAGATAGACAGAGCTTCCATTAATTGTTGCAGTATGCTTCCAGTGTCCATTAAATACTCCTTTTATCCTATCAGATCTAGCCGTTTTACCATCCTTAAAGTTTATTTAGCGACTCGGACAGCTCCTGCTGTAAAATTGGGTGACCCAAAATTTCTTAATAAAATCCTGGGGTGGAATCGGCTAAGGTGATTTTTGATTGTCACCTTTGTGATCATAAAAAGTGATCAAACTAATTTTTGCGTCTGTGTAAGGTGATCACCAAATTTTGTTTAGAATTTGGTATCACTTTAAAAGAAATTCACTGACGTTTGTTACAATTTCAGTGGTTGTATTCAAAAACCGATCTGAAGCTATCCGGATAAGTTTGTGTTGTTGTAATACTATGTAAAAACACAGCTGTTGCAATAACAACTCAAAGGAATCTGAAAAAAATTTAGATGCGGATAGCATATGTGAATCAATCGCGAACGTGGGCATTTATTACCGTTTGTGTCTGTCGGCAAATATATTTGTGTTATCTAGTTGATAAGGGTTTAAAAAAATACAAAAATGTAAGTAAAAATAATATTTTACACTTAACTCATAAATTAGTTATTTAAAAATGTGAAATTTTAATCAATAGGATTCCAACAAACAAAACACAAATTGCGGAGGTTAATTCTCAAGAGCCGGACATTTCTATTATGATTAATATTTTCATTTTCAGCATTTTCAGAAAGTAAAATCAAAGGCACAAACACATTCATATTGTCTTGAAATTTCAGCAACTAAAAATAAAAATCAATTTCCAATGAAAGTGACAACTAAAGAGCTGTCACCAGAAAAAGTCACCAAATCGTGGTTGTCACCGGTGACTATCACCTTACGCAGACCGAATTTGTTGATTGTGACTGTCACCTATCACAAATCACCTTACCCGATTCCACCCCTGGTTTCCACAATTCCAGTAATAATTACTTCTTGCGTTTTTTTATCAAATACGAAGCTCATTACCATCGCGTTCGTTCTCTTTGGTTTGTACACACCAACCTGTACCAAACCAACTTCAAGCAGGTGTATGAAGAGCATGTATCAGGAATTGGAGAAAATATCTGCACCGGCGGCAGCTGTACAAATTAAGCTATTCAGGAACTACATAAAGAAGGGCGCAACTATTTTCAAAATTGTTGCAAAGAGAAGATTCTTAGGACATTCTTTCACCAAAATTCAATCACAACGCTAAAGACCATATTATTCTGGAGTGATGTACACTAGCACTTAAAAGACTGAATACCTATGTTGTCCATTTGCAATAATCATTAAAATAACTTGGTCGAATTTTTTGACTGAGTAGGTAAAAGGGTTCCATTTCCATTCCATTGCATCGCTTGATTCAGAACGCACTCGCTACTTTTTAAAAGAGTATGACCAATACATTGTCACTTACATCTTCGTATGATAGAGTCAGTGGGCAGAGCTGTCGTTTCATTTTTTGAGAAAGCAGTACCCCGAGAAAAAAAAAGCAGTACAAAGCAGTACGGTACCAACATTCTTTTTCAACTGCAATCTCAGATTTCGATTTCATGGGAACATACAGTCAATCAAATTCATATTCGTACAGTAGGTTCGAAATAATCTAAACACTCTCTAACCAAAACTGCATTTTTTTCAATTAATTTGAATAAAATTAATCAATTCATTCAAGATTAGATAAGTAATGTCTTACCAACATTATGGTTCAACTGAAAATAATTTGATACAAAACCCTATCAAATTCATATTCGTACAGTGTATTTTTATTCGCAAAATCAATAAAAAGGAACCGTTAAAAAAATATACCAAATACTTTTTTGTCATTTATACATATCCGTATTTCAGACGTATTTCAATTTAAAAAAAATAACAAAAATTTACAAAATGGGAAGAAAGCGGGGTGAAACGTCGGTTGAGCTACGAAGAATAATAGTAAAGTACTACAGTGACTGTAAGTCCTTAAAACAAATATCGGACTTGGTTGACAGACCACGCTCAACGGTCCAATCAGTCGGTAAAAGGTTTAAAAATAAGAATAGATTTGAAAATAAGCCAAGAAACACCACACGCGGAATTTTCAACATTCATGATAAACGCGTTATCATGCGTGAAATAAAGAAAAATCCGCGAATGAGAAATTATAAACTGGCTGAAAAGTTGCTTCAGGAACTCAACAAAGAGTTGTGTACAGAAACTCTGAGGAACTAAATTCGAGAGCATGGCTTTAACGGTAGAGTTGCCCGGAAAAAATCGTTCATACATAAGTGCTGTAAACAGAGTTAAACGACTTAACTTTGCAAAAGAGCATCAATCCAAGGATTATCAATTTTGGAATTTCAGTCTGTCGTCTATGGTAATGGTCTGATTTTGCGATTTCGTACATTTTGAAACAAAAATGAGTATTGTCTTTCTCATATGTCATATTTATCGCTTGTGGGTTTGTGGCTTGAGGCTTGGTTTGTTTGTTTCTTTTATTTTTAAGGGTGTGTTCAAAAAAAATTATGTTTGGATGCGTTTACTCTGCAGTACAGTAATAATGAAATATTTGATTTAAGTTCACACCGACGAAAAGCAGTACTTTGGTCGTGGGAGCAGTACGGCAGTACGGAGTTTCTGAGCGCAGTACAAATGCTGCAATTGCAGTACTTCGACAGCTCTGTCAGTGGGTTCTGCCCTTTTCTCGGATGAGGTTCATCATAAGATGGCCAGCAAATCATCAAGATGTTGCGCAGACATCTTTTAACGAAAGTTTGCAGCTTTCTAGTGCGGGACTTGCATCGTGGTTAATCGGGAAACTACTGATTGCCGAGGACTTGACCTAGGCAAGCAGCGCAACTACCAGTCACGATGAAGTGCTAGTTTTACCTCTTCGTGGTGTTCCCGGGTAACTATTTCGGTATTACTTTATAGATAGGCACTTGAATTGGCAACTTCCATAACTCAATTAATCAATCACGCTACCGAAACCAAAAATACGCTTCGGATGCGATTCCTAATTTTTTTAAACAGATCTAATATTCTAAACAAATTAAAATTTTACAATATTTTAATTTTATTAAATCATTCACGTCCAGTTGCACAAACATTTAAACTATAGTTCGGCACTTTTTATCCTCCAAATTCGTTTTAGTTCAAGGTTCTGGTTTCTGATGAACCACAGATAATTAATCGAAATTGGTGAATTAAAATCCTGAACGAAGGCTGAGTCACGAATGTTTAAATGACCCTAATTAAATTATAGGCAATAGCTTTTCTGATATTATTTATTTGTTTTTCAACAAAACAGATGTTTAAGTAAAATAATCTTAATTTGTTGTTACCTGTATCCGAGCCTCAGTTAATCCTATTTTCATTGCTAGCTCTTCTCTGAAAAGAAAATACATAAATAGATACATGAATGAAATTAATTATACGGTAAACATAGTACAATAGCAAGATATTATTATTTTTATTTGTATTCTATTTAATGTAATAAATTAAGGTACCTTATAATTATGTGCAAATGATGCTTGTAAATACAAATTAACGTTGTTTTTTTTTGCGATTTGTTAGTAGAAGTTAAGGTGTTAACACAAAATTAATGATTTGTATTAAAAAATTGAAGAAAAAAAAAAACATTTGAACTTTTTTTTTGGAGATCTGATTTTGCCTGTAGCAACAATGGAAAACAGCCCGAATAATGCCGAAATTGAGTTTATCGTATTTTTTCAATATTTTTGTAGGTAACGTGAAACATTTCTCAAAAATTTTAAATCATCTTGTTTTACAAAGATAAGGAAGTATCTTTTTTCAAAACTTAATCTTCTGTTTTCGAGTAATTTTTTCGTTAGGGAAATGGATGTTTTATTGCCTAAACTCAATATTATTATTTATTACTTTTCAGCAGCACCAAACACAGTGTTTTCAGACATGCTATACAAACAGAATTTTCGATCATACGAGTATAAGTTTGCAGATTCTATTCTGAAAAAATTCATTTTTTTTTAAATTTTCATTTGCCAAAACGACTTAACGAAACAAAATAATTCTTTTTTATAACGTCGGTCGGTTTAATAGGCCAAGTTAGGTTTTTTAACCTATGTCGAGTTAAGAAATAGTCTTCCGATATTAAAGAAACTGCCATTTTCCATAAGTCAACCTAACCTATATTAATATTCCTCAAAGTGGTGGTTATGGATTAATACCTTTTTTGTTTGTTAAGACATTTAAGTTGACTTAAGTTTCTTTGGCAAACCAGACTAAGGTGCTTGGGCAATCATGACTCGAATTAGGTTTTTTTGCCCTATTTGAATTTCAAAAATCCCAAATCTTTAGTTGAGTTGGGTCTTTTACTTTAACCAATTTATTGTAAAAATCGAGAAAATATGAGTCGTAAGTTGAGTTGGGTTGTTGCGGTCGTCTGCATTTGAAGTGTAGATTAAGTAAAAGTAAAAATTTAATTTAAGCAATAGGTACATATGTAAATATTTAAGTTCTAAAAATTGTAAATACAGCGGGGATACTTTCAGAAATCAGAACGTTCTTTTCATTTGTTACTATAGGTACTATGAAAACATTATGCATGTATTCTATTAAGTTTTTAGTTATGTGTAGTTCTAGATTGTAGCAGCAGTTCTCGTTCAATGGGGCATATTCATAGTCAAATTTTAGAACCGAGTCCAACTGGCCTCGAGTCTATAAAGTTAACACAAAGGTTAGAAACAGCTGCTATTCATAGAGAATTTTGCAGCTCTGTTTAGTAAAAAAACAGAAATCTACTACAATTTTAGTAGTATTGCCCGTCAATCCATTGAAATTCAATACATTTTTTGACAGATAGAAAAAAAAAACAACTTAGTCAAAGAGTCAGCCGTTTTTAAAGTTGAGCTCCAGTTTTTCTTTTGGACCCGGGTCCAAATTGTCTATGAATAACATAAACTCCAGGTTAGCTTAGAAGAGACAAAGAAACAACTTGTCAGACGATTATGAATATGCCCCAATGTTCTTATCCAATTCAGAACAATCCTTCTTGTCATGATGGAAACCGCAGCTTGGTCTATTTCTCTGCCGCGCTTATGTAGGTAAAGACAGCAGTATTCAGTTAACATTGAGCAATGAACAAAGGATAATTCAAATAAAATCTGGTTCTCTTTTGCGACCGGTGACTGTAGTAGGCGTTGAACAAAAAGACAAATAAAGATACTTATGACAAAAAGAATAACAACAACAACAACCGAGCAGAAGAAGAGGAAAGAAGAAATAAAAAAATAATAAATTATAGTTATGAAATTAGAATTTAAATTAATGAAATTAGAGGTCTGCATGAATACATTCATTTGCCTTCTCTGACCAAGCACAGTACTTCAGTGTATTCTGTTCGTTGCATTCATAGAAAGTAGTGTACACTGAAAATGAATACACTATTCTTGAAAACAAACACTGCACACGATTCGATCCCTTTATAACAGAACGAATACAGTATTTGGTTTCTATCCTAGGCTTGAATGCTTGAATCAAATAGAACAGAACAAGCCTAACATATTATAAACACATCGAATACACCGAATGTACCGAGTATAAAATCAAATACACTAGTTTTTTTTCTCTCCTAAGCTTTACTTCTTAAATGGTAGTTCGTCGCAGCGACGAACCGGGAAAAAATTTCTAATTCAATTCTAGTGTATTTATAATTTAAACTTATTTTATGATTGTGACGCTTGTATGGCACGTAAAATTACAAATGAGATATCAAAAAATAGGATTTTTTACACAGATGCGATATATGAAAAATTTAACACACTACATTCAAGCAATAAAGAGTTGTGTGGTTTTTAATCGATTCTATGCAAATAACGGTACTTGGTGATTTTTTATAATTTTAATTATTTTTTTATTATTTTTTATAGAATAAATTACATGTTGTGTTAAAATTTCAGATTTTTATGTCAACACGTTTAGAAAATATTAAAAAAAAAACTTGAAAAACAGTTTAAAAACATTAGAAAATTCAAAACGTTTAGCTTAATATCTTCGCTTAACGGTAACATAGAGTTTTGAATTTTTTACCAAAAAATTAGCTGTTAGAATTTCAAATTTTTCGTATAGCTAAGAAAATAAAAAAATAAAAAAACAACAAAAAAATAAATGAAAACATTTACAAATATATAAATTCAAATTAAATTAATTTGTTGTATTTGATTCGGTGTATTCGATGTGTTCGATATAAACTCGCTGTATTCGATGCATTTGAGAAAAAATTAAATGGTGTATTCGTTTCAAGTAAATACACGATTCTATTGTTTTGGTTTGAGTTGATGATTCATTTGATTTGTTTTGAAAGATGTGAATGCAGTGAATAGTGTATTTGAAAAAATATAGAACGGCTTGGAAGTGGTTTCAAGCCATTCGTTGCAGATGTTTAAATGAAATGAATTGGGAAATAGCAAAACATAGGCAACCATGAGCTGCGTTGAACCAATATAATAAAATAATTATACGTTCCGCGAGCAGCCGTAAACACAAAAAAATTAGTCAGACGTTGAAATTGCTTATGAAAAAAATTCATTCTCGAAATTTTCTGGTGTGATACGTTTTTAAGGATGGTAACAAAATATCACACGAAAGTGATTTATTCGTGTCATGTCGGTTTATATACATACATACATACATACATTTTTATACAATATTTATTTATTTTTGCCCAATGTTTTGCCAACATGGCATTGAACAGGATTTGATTCAGGCTGGGAAATTGGTGTTTTTATGGGTAATCTTTGTTTCACTCCAAATCCGTCGCTATTCTGCTCTTGGGAAAAATAAAACGCTTTAAAACTTATAAAACTTTTCAATACCACAAAATCACAAAAAAGCGATTAATCGCAATTAGTGAAAGATGTGTCGGTGGCCTATTGTTAGATAGAGTGTCCCCTACTTTTGGTACTCAACGGGACAAGTAGATCCCGTAGATCATCGAAAACTAGTTTTGAAGGTCAAGGTCAAGTGCGGGAACATAAATATTAGATCTTAAATCTTAGAACAAAACATTCAAAATTTTGTAATGAATTCCGTTCTGTCATACTCTATTTCAGCCATTTCAAAGTGGTAGTATCCACATTGTAGATACATAATGTACTTTTAAATGATGTGTTTGATGTTGAGTGAAGCAGGTCATCAATCCTTGGTAAATGATACCTGCCCGGAATTTAATGCTGTTCAATTTTCGGTAGTCGATGAGAGAGGAATACCTTCATCTTTTTTTAGAACCAAAACGACGCCGACGCACGGGTGCTACCCATAGATGATTCACACTCTTTGATTATGTTTTGCTGTAGCATTCTATCTAATTCGATTTTAAGTTGTTCCCTTCTGGTTGGTGACAGTCTATAAGGTGTTGTAACTATGGGGTTATTGTTGCTCGTTGGTGCCTCTAATGGATCAAATACAGTGCTGTGTTGTGGAAGATTGTTAAACTTTTATAGCTCACATTCACTTAACTCAACTGCTTCATCAGATCGAAGGTCAACTTCTATGGAAAGGATTTCTATGAAGAAGGAATTTGGTGGAAAATTTGAGAAGAGGTTGAAAATTGTTCTTTTTTTTAGATTGAGAATATGTATTTTTCAATCTGTTTTATTATTAAATTTAAATTTGTTGGCTTATCTAATCTAATACATGAATTATAAATATTTATGAATATTATTAATGAAAATTTATTGTTATTTATTGTTTCGCTCGTAGAATGGGGCGTGCGTCGTCATTTCAGATAATGTCTTCAAATTGTTCGTCAACGATGGCTCGAGATTTAAATATTTGTGGCTGGGTTCTAGTTGCTGCAAGCTGCAACTCCTTGTTGCTTTCTGGCTTCGGATGGTCTTTCAGGTTCCTGGTGATTTTCTCGTCAAGCAGAAACATATATTGATCAATGGGTATCAATTTTGCTTCCTTGCACAATTTTTTTGTGGCGATGAACTTCGTCGTCAATGGATTGCGGTAGAGTCCAGTACAAATGCAACAGTATCTTTCTCTCAAATAGCTTCATCTTCTTCATTGCTGACGGTGATATTGTAAACCATATGGGAAAGGCTTAGGGCGAAATGGGTCTGACGAACTGCTTGTATACAAGTAGCTTGGTCATCTTGCTCAGTCCATTCCATTAGTAACGGGTGGACGGGTGCAGGGAGAAGTTGTCCCTCTTCAGCATCAAGGAAGCATGCTTCTTGAACTTCATTTTGCGGACACGTCTTGACCGATACTTCAGTGCTGTCGGGAAGCTTGAATTGGATGTTGTCGCAGCATTTAGCAAACGCTCCTCTTCTCAAGACTGTCAATGTTGTACGAAAGCAGATCAGTTCTACATATTTTGCTGCTGTTTATCTTCAGACCCCATTTCAGATACTAATCCCATAAGTTTTTTATGTGTTCCTCCTGGCAGCGATTTCTGGTGATGCAGAGGTAGTATAGAGGTATGGTATTTGGTAATGGAGTCGCCCACATAGAGCTTCGTTTGTGTGTTGGTTGGCTGATTGGCGGTGTAGATGTTGAACAACAATGGCCCGAGTCTTGATCCTTGGGGAACTCCAGCTCAGATTCGCTTGATTGGGAATTCTTCTTTGCCTATCTGAACATTGATGATGAAAATTGTTCTCACTGGAGGCAGGGTTTTATACAATTTCAGAAATATTTTTTTTCATTTTATGCTTCGATTATTTTTTATTGTTACATCGTCAGAGACTGTGTGTTTTATGTTTAAAGCCTTTTAACAATATTGCCACTTTGTTATATTTTAAGTTTTACATAAGAATTTTTTAGTATTGAAGTAGGTAGTATAAAAGTACTTTAACATGTTTAAAGCTGTTATTAAAGAAACATGATGATTATATTAGAAGGAATAATAAAGTAGTGTCGGTTAAAGAATTGTTGATAGAAGAAAAAAATGGTTGGATTCATAAAAAAATGAACTCTTGATATTAATCAGACCCTACATTATGATGATAAAAAACACTAAAAAGTATGCCCTATGATTCGGTCTCTCTGTACTACTGACTATAACTACATTTTATTTTCAAAATTTTGACTTCAATTTTTAATGAGATTACTGCGGAGAAGAAATTGAATTTAGCTCCATGGACAACGGTAGGTACATGTCATATAACCGTTAAGACAGAACATATTTAAGTCAAAAAGGCTATAACGATTAAGATAAAATATATTTCTTCATGTATGTATTAAATTAGTATAATATGTATATGCACATTATGTATAAATTACTTGGTCAAAAAAATATTTTTTAAAAAACCTCATTTTATTTTTTCTTATAAACAGTTTGACGGATTGCGATACAAATTTCTATAAAACAAGTTTCACGTGCTCTTAATAAACTCTGCTATCAAAATTTTCAAAAAAATATGTGTTTTGAAACAGAGTAGATTTCTTCTTTTTTTCAATTTTCGAGTGTGTTTTAAATGCTACAAACTTAAATACCAATTTTTATTCAAATAATATAACTTACAAAACGTATGCAGGAATTCGTTTAGAATGACCACCTAAAAGAAAAAATAACTTGTAGGGGAGATAGACCCCCTCCCCCACTTAGGCGGGAGGTGCACTTAATACACACATGTCTTTATTTTTTTTAACTTTAAAAACTAATTGAAATAAAAAAACTATTTGTACCCACTTAGAGTGTTTCACAATCAAAAAAATGTTAGTTGGTAATAGGTATTTAAAATTAAATAAATAGATACTACATTTGTAGCCGAAATATAAGTAGGTAGGTACATAATATACATTACACTTTAAATTTTCATTCACAAAAGTAAATTCTCCTCCATTCACAACAAAACATCAATAATAACTCAAATTTGTCTGGTTCTTTTCAATCATAACTCTCAACTGCATTTCCTGTCCATTAAGATAATTTTATTAAGAAAAAAAAAAGATTGGAAGAGACCAATGATTATTTTTGGGTTGAGGGTCAATAAAAAATTGTGAAGAAATATTAATGACCATGCTAGTTGGCGTTGATAATACACCTGCTGTTGATCGTGATGAAAGAAAATCATAAAAATGATCATACAAAACATTTGCTAGTCAGCGCCGTCGCCGCCGCCGTCTCGCTGTCGCCCATCAGCGCAAGCGAACAGTTCGTCCGGTCTTCTCTATCTTCTCCTCCTGTTAGCCAAATCAAAGTTAATGACCGATCCCTTGTTTCTCCCGCAGCTCAGGCACAAAATACAATTATCAAATTGCACCTTAGTCAATCACCTGTTGATCTACCGGTCAAAGACGGATATACGATATACCTATACTCTACAATATATACATCTTACATAATTACCCCTCTTAAAGTATACATATCTAGCAATCGTTTTTCACTAAATACACGATTATCTATGTATCTGCGACACGATGCTGGTGTTTTTCTTAGGTATATTATTAAAATGTTAAGTTTACTGTATTAATACAAATTCAATTACAGAAAACATGACAAATTACCAAGCTAATGAGTAAATCGATGATAATTGCCCCGGCCGGCTTCATCTCTGAGGGATGGTGTAGCAGTTTGTGACGTGATGCATCATGCATCAGCCATTATTCCAACTGGAATCTCAAAAACTACATTTTTGTTGTAGCGTAAGAGCCAACGAGCAACGGCCAACGACATAAGGAATCAACATGTAGTAAAACAGCAAACGTGTATTTTTCAGTACAACCAATTTACGCGGCCCACAAAAACCGAGGGGACTTTAATTATATAGGTATACCAATAGTATGGTATTTTTGAACATCTGTAACGAATCTTAAAATTATTTAAAAAACTATCTGGAAAATGTTAAAAGCAATATAACAAAATTCAGAGACTGAGCGAGAGAAAAAGACCGATATCTATAGCGAAAAATATTTTTATTTTTAGGTATTTATCTATACGAAATAGCTAATTTAATTTTCAAACAATTATTTAACAATGATTGTCGTTTAATGGTATGATATAATATTAATTTTTTGCTTAAAATTCACACAATTATAAAAAAAAGCACACACACACACAATGCGCCGAAGGGAAGGAAAAACGAAAATAAATATTTCCAAAGAAATTGGAAGAGGAAAAGTGAAATGTCAAATGGCATTCCATTATGGTATTCAATGATTATTTCAGGCGCGTACCCAAGTCCCAAGTATGTATGTAAGTCCCCAGCGCATGGAAGTATTCAACGAATAATTGGAGTAGGACACAAAGTGTCTCGACATATTGAGTCGGCTTAGAATAACAAGGTTCTAACTAACGGCCATTTTAAAGAAACATGAGTTATGGGTACCGTTGAATTCGTATTTTCAAGCGCTTTCGAATAAGTTCATGTTCACCTTAATTTACCTTATGAAGTATAAAACGTAAAAAAAACTATAAAGTTTTAAGTTCTAACAATCACACTGTTTTTTTTTAGAGAATAACAAGGTTCTATGTAGTAAAATTGAATCTTATTGACCAATACAAAATTTACAATCGTTCTTTGTATTCCATAGAACTATGCATTCTTATAAAATTATTTTTTAATTTTATGTAGCTTGGACTTCGTTGCACATCACATAGAACTTTTGAATCGTTGGCTGTACTTATAGAAGGCACAAGGTAAAGGAGGTATGATTCACATGCATGCATGTTGTTTGTTTTGTAATATATTACATAATCGTACAGGTTGAATTGCAGAAGGTGTGAAGAAATGCTAAAACGTGTCATTTAAACCCAAAAGAAAATAATTCCCCACGTTTTTCTAAAATAAAAAATTGACTCATTGGGAAAATAAATACAAATCTAAAAAAATTAAGGAGACACATACACCTACATATATAGCACCCTTTTATAGCTTTTTTTTTAAAGCTTTGAAAGAGGATTTTTTAACTCAAAATTAAAAAGAATTTTTTTTTAATGAAACGGAAAACAATTTTTTTTTTCAAAAGCGAATACACATGACACGTTAGGCGTTACCGTTATTTACCAATAATTTTTTACCAAGACCGAGACGAGACTTACTTTTAGATATCCGAGACGAGACCGAGACGAGACCGAGACGATAGTCTCGTCTGAACCAACAAAACAACATGAAGTGTAATGTTTTGAGGCAATTACCATTGCACATGATTGAATCAATCATAAATTCTCAGATTTCAGAACATTTTACGCATTTAGACATTTAGGTTGCTATTATTTATTTAAGTCGGGTACAATTTCAACTATGTATACAGTCGGTGTCATTTTTATTTTTTATATATATAAGACATATGTAAGTAGCCCAAGAGTAAAAAAAATTAAAAAGCATGTAATATAATTTTAAGAGTATACAATGTTTAACTTTTTTTATTGAAAAAAAAAGTATTTACAATTGATTCTTAATTTTCTTTGTTACATAAGATTATTTTAAAATTTTGATCATTTAAGTTGTTTTGGCATACAAGGGGCCATCAGGACGGGTCTGAGAAGTTTCTTGCCATTATTGGGTTGACGTTGGTCGATGTGTAGATGTTGTAGAGATGCGGGTTCTGCTTCTATCCTTGAACAACTCCTGTCTTAATACTTTTGGTTGTCGATTTGCTACTTTCAATTTCGAAGAAGAATAATCTGGAATTGAGAAGATATAAAATTATTTTTATTAGTGTAGGTACCTGGAAAATATAAAATGCTTAGCTTGGGTATGAGCCGACATGCTATCGAATGCCTGTTTTATATCCAACAGCAAACTGATAACTATTGAGGGTGCTACAACGTTGCTTTGGAACTCTGATTCTGGATTCAAGGTAGAATGCTGCTCCCGAAATCCAAACCGCATATCCAGAATGAGGTTGTTAGTTGTGCTGAACGCCTTCTGCCTCCGAAAAATAATTCCATCTTCGATTTTGCTGGTGCCGTTCAAGATAATAATATTGTTAAATTTGCGAAAATTCAAATCACTAAAGAACGCAATATCCATCTCCAGGTGGAGTTTTGTCAAAACACAGAATCGAAAAATATAGAACAGTTAAAGTTGGTAATTTTGAAGACCACTAGTATTATAGTTTAGCACAAATTCGAAATTAACAACACTTTCAATAGATAAAAAAAAAATATTATGATGAAGTCAACATAATAAAGTTCTTCAAATCGAACGCAAAGATTTCAGGACAGGTTTCGGATATACTTTAGAGCAAAAATCAAATTTACAATAATGTTTTGATCGCAACCAACCACAACCATTTTCTCTTCAAATATCACGAATACTCATGTGTTGCTCAAAATGCTCTTTTGATCATAATGAAAATCAAATTAAGGAATTTAATTTCACAAGACTGTCATTAGATACATATGTATATTGAAATAAACAATTGATGTTTTAAAAACTTAATTGAAAAATGTGCTTTACTTAAAACACCATCGAGACTCTCGGTAAGTCTCGGTTAAAAAATTAAAGTCTCGTTTCGGATACCTAAAAGTAAGTAAAGTAAAGTGTCTAAAAGTTAGTCTCGTCTCGTTTTTCGAGAGTTTTATACTTTGAGTTGCACTTGGGCATACTCTTCGAAAAGTTAAAAGTAAAAAACTTGAAAATTGCATTTCCCAAAAACATTTTTAGCATATCTTTTCCATGTTGCGTCACTAGCTTTTATTCGCTAGTGTTTGAACCCCAAAAACATAAAGAAGGGAAAAATTAAAACTTCTCCAAAACTTTTGCTTCCAGAAGCCTTTTTCAGGACAAATTGATCGTATAAGCTACATATATCTAGTTCAATTACTTAAACACTTAATTAGATCAATGATACTATAAGATCATAATTTACAAGGTATTTTTGTTTTCTTTGAATAGTAAATGTCACTATTGGAGGCCGAAAAATTAGATCAATAAAAACACATACATAATTGGTTTTAAAATAAAAAATCTAATCTTAGCTTACCTTGTGAACACATCTGGATAATGAGTTCTCGAAAATGACTTTTCCAGCTCTTCCAATTGAAAACTTGTAAACGTGGTGCGATATCGACGTTGTTTTCTTTTTGGCGCGTACTCATCAATTTCACTGTCACTATTTGCATCCGAAATTGGACTATTTGTGCCACCGCTTGCCGTTGTTGATAAAAACTTTATCGAATGGTCAGGAGTTTTTTCCTGATGAGCTAGTTTGGGTTCTTTTGGTAAGTCTTCCAGTTTGATTTCCTCCGATATGCCCATAATAATGGACAGTACACATATAAGAGGACGTATTTTCGCTTGTTTATATTTCCCAGCGTAGTTTATTCTGCAACAAGAATTGAATTTTAGCTGACTTAAAACCATATGATTATAATGAAATATAATATGGTATAAGTATGTGGGTAATAAATAAAAATAAAAGAAACTTAATTTGATTCTGCTGATTATTTTTCGGAACGTTAATTACGGATATTAAATATTTTAAATTTGAACTATAACGATTCTGATTATACTTTTCTTCTTTCAATGCAAAAGTGAGGTTTGTTTGGGGGTTTGCTGCCCCCTTGGGTATACTATAGGATTTGGGGTAGGTGCTAGATTGGGTGTATGAAAAAGTAGGGTATGTACAAGTTCATTGTACATGTACATACATCTACAGTACACCCAACGAATAAAAATAATTTGGTTTTATTTGCTGTACGGGCATGCGATTTTAGGTCTGTTTTTGGACGTATTTTATTAAAACTTATTAAATGTTTAAGCGGATGATTTTCATGGTTTTGTGTCTAACACAACCAGATTTCTTAATCTCCAATTTTGAATTTACCTTATGTATCAACACAAACTTAACCTTTTTCGATTTGTCTGATTAAATTGTTCAATAAAAGTAAGTTGTACATAACAGAAAGATCGTTTTTAATTTTATAATTTCTAGATGGTGGGACTTCCTTTATATCTATGGCTCTTACCAAAAATATGATTTAAACAATTTTGGTTGAAATTCAATTCTTTTTCATTTTGAGGTATTAATTTTTCGCTATCAAACTTAGTTTTCAAAATATTCAAATTTTTATTAGAAGAGCACTATTTTTTGCCTATGAGAGGTTGACACTCAAGGGCAAAATGCCTATCCAATAATGTTGAGTAGGTGTTTTAGATAAACATAAAAGCAAAATAAAAAATTAAGAAAAAGGAGGCAGGTAATCAATTTCTTCCAGGCTTATTCTAATAGAAGCATTCATAGATAATTGGTTAAGCTTAAGATAAGTACAGACGATAAGCTTTAAGGCCTACCCAAACCAATGCGAAACCGGTGCGAAATTATCGTGACGACGAAAAAATAATAACAACAACGTGTTGTTGTCAAACATAGCAACGTGTTGTTATTGTAGTTTCATTGTCGTATCCGAATGTTTCGCATTGTTCTAGGCAATCCTTTAAACATGAACAGCCTTAAACATGGCATGACGATATTTTCGCAAACGAAAAAAATGTTGCGTGTGATTATTATATCTCTCTCATTGCTAATCAATAAATGTCTTTTAGTTTTTCGCTTGTGAAAATAAAGTAAGATACATAATTATTCGAATTTATGCCGTTTGTTTTAATTAAAAATATCTTGAGTTTGAATTTAAAAAAAAATTGTGTTAAAGTTTACCCTTTGCAGTGACAACTTTCTCCAGTGCTAATTATTGCTTTTTAAACTATTCTCCACAAATACCCATAAAAAATTAAGTACCTACGTGAATGAAATTCTTTATGCGTTTATTTATCCTATTTCGTAGAACTGATTTGTTAATACGTATAAATGTTTTCCAAACTTGGAAAATCTGTTCAAGTTAAGGTCTAAAAACTTACTATATAGGTATATATATTTAATGTACAAATTGCTAATTAATTCAGCGAACTCATTTGTGCTGGTGCATCGTCATCTCACACTCAACCAATTTGGACATAAATGATTTTATATAGCTACACGTAGGATTGGTCACTCAAGACCTTAATTCCTCGCATGGGCTTCGCAAAGAAATGCCTAAGATTTCGCTATTGCGCATTTCACGTGAGAAAAAAACTTTTCGCAATATTAATTACCTACATAAATTGTCATCAACAGCGATTGTGACAATGGCAGACGAAACAAACATGCAGAAATGTGAGGCATTAAGCTCATTGAATTGCATGAATTCACGTCTCAGAGTCAGTTCAGTTCAGTTCAATTCAGTCCATGTCCCGTCCACAAATCGAACAGTCGTCCATGCATCAACTGAATTGCTTAATAAGAACATGCTTAGCACGCGTGTAAATTAATTTATACGGTAATAATATCCGCCTACTTGTTAAGGTATATACGGATACGCATACGTTTTTTGTTTTTGCATAATTAACTATACATCGAGGAACTTTGAGAAAAAATATCAATTACTGCGAACAACTCAATCAGTTGGTTTAAAAGGGAAAACTAAATTCAGGAGTTAAATAAATCAAATGTGTAAAATCGACATCAGCTCGGCTGATGTGACCATTAAATCATTCGATTTGAAGCTGAATTTATACACGACCATCATTCCCTCAGAGTACGAAACTGTGTTCAATTTGCATTCATTATTAAGAAACATTGTCATTATCAACGAGCTGGCGCAGGTCGCGCAGCTAGCAGGACTCTCATTGGATATTCCCACTGCAGAATCTTCCTTTTTTTTTTTGTTGTTGTATAATTCGAATTAAAAATTGATGCTACTGACAAATGGAGAAAAACAATCCGGCGAAAAGTAATAAATTAATTAAATGTTTGTGCAAAGTAATGAATTTTATATCAGAAATCAGAATCCTCTGCTTTTCTTTGGCTCTATATGTACGAGCAACGAGCACGTTAGTCGTTGCCAAATTGAGTGTGGCGAACATGGCGAAGGTGCTGCTCTCGCAACTTGCATTTTAAAGTAAGGCATTCATTAAAATAGAACACGTTTTCACTAGTTCGACTGTCTAAAGCAACATGGCACTGAACATTGACTTGAATATCTTTTTCAAAAGAGGATTCAGTTCTCGATTGGGAGGTCGATGTTGGTTGTATACACCACCAAGTAGGTGCTGGTGAGTGGTGATGGTGACATCCCAGTGTAATATGTACATATAGATGGTTTTTTTCTCGCTGGCGCGGCGGACGGCGGCGGCGGCGTCCGTCGTAAACTTGGTATGGCTGAAACACAGAACGATTATAGCGATGGAGCTTCAGTTGTCCTTTATAAAGGTATTTTGCATTGGTAGCCAAAACTAAAATATTTTTTTTTTGGATACTGATGTTTCTATTCGTGTAAGAGTTTTGAGATGTTTTTTTTTTTGTTGTTGTTTGGAGTGCGACTGAGAAGTAAAGTATACAACATAGTGACTGGTTTTGATGTATCAGTAGTGTTTCCGCAATTATATTAAGTCATTTTTAGCTAAGGTTGGTGTTGGGGATGTTTGAAAAAAATTTTCAGGTACGATTGAAACAGTATTTTTGACACAATTTAGAATTGGATTGGTTAATGACCAACCACAATTTCAGTTACATTTTTTTAGTTTATTTTTAGAATAGTTAGTGAGGTCTCATATTTTTTAAGTACCTAACCTAAAGTATGTACCATACCTTCACAATAAATTAAATAAATATTTCAAAACGTTATAATTTAATCTTTCACCATTGCGAATAATCAAGGCAAAGTCTAAAATTAAAAAGTGTTTCCATTTGGGCTAACAAGGTAGAAATTAATGCAAAGGTAGAATGGTATCACCAACGGGCATACTGCGAACATACTTAACGCTTCCCAATGCCCACCAAAAATGGTTAAGTGGAGAGATAACCTGCCAATCAATGCTTTATCCAACCAACATTACTGCAACCTTTTTTATATGAGTTTATTATTGCACCAGTTTACACTTGTCCGATAGAACACACTTGCTCCGTGAAAGTTCTTACAGTTATCAGAGTACATAATGCCACATAACTCTTTTCAGGGTAACAAAAAATGCATTTGTAGTCAGGTCGACCAATTCAATTGTCATGAAGACAAACAACTATGTACGTATTGTTTCGTCAGCGGGCGTTTCCCATTCCTTCCTCTAGACGAGTGAGACTAATGGTGTGAACCCATAAAGCCCAATGAAAGAAAAGAGGTATGCTGTCTAAAATATGGAGAAACAACTCCATAAGTTTAAAGACCATGCTACGACGAGTCCAATCCAAGAAGAGAAATCAGCAAAGCTGGACAAGAGTTGTAGAGAGCTCACAATGCATCTCTCTGGAAACTTGTTCGATGCCGCATCGGAGTAGTGGAGCTCCTATGCTCTGCAAGGATAATTTTAATATTAAATATCGAATTAAATTATAACGTAGACAAGATTGATCTTTCATTTTCCACATGTACGTAATGTGATATGTGAGTATCAAATCGTAACCTTTAGAGACAGAAAATGGCTCCCTAATACCTTCGTTAAAATGCTTCCTATGAACTAGACTACTTACATAAAAGTTTATTAAAACAATTTTTAAATTTTGTCATTTAAAACTAAATTTCGTTACAGGCTCTTTGAAAGTGCCCAAACAAATTCATGAATATTATTACTTGACATGTGATTTACAAGAAGATGTATTCATCCATAAATTTCATTCAAAAAGTGTGGTTTTCTTAGATTTTCAAAAAAAACACTGAGACCATTTTGATTGAAGAAATAAAGAATACATCACATAAAAAATTATGTAATCAAAATTGATTTTCAAATTTTCGTCCACTTAATAAATAAATAAATAAAATATAGAATAAAACATTTATACAAAATAAAACCAAAATTTCCGCACAAGCTTTGTAGAATAACCTAAGGAAGTATCAACTTCAAGAAATTAAAAATCTGGAGGAAAAATTGTAGTTGGGTTTTGACGTTTTCTGCCGGGGCGGCGAACTCCAAAAGTAGAGCTTTAAGGTGAAGCAGAGAAGTGAGAGAATTAATTGTGGTCCAGTCAAGATCACAAAATCGTCAGTCGAAAAGAAGAATAATTATTATTTTACCATTTTCTGTCATCATCACCATTTAAATTGGTGCTGCCTATTTAAAAACTTTTAATTTTCCTCAAATAATTAAAAAAAAAGTTCAGCGAATCTACAGACTAATGTATGCATTTGTATAAACATGACAGTCAGACAACAGAAATGCCATACAACGAATATGAGAATTCAGAAGACAACAACAAAGAACATTGTAAGACTCTTTATTGTTTTGGCGCCAATGCGGTTATCAGTCGTAAATATTTTAATGTTTTACTGATGTTTTTCTCCGCCGGAAGACACAGGCAATGAAAAAGAAACAGACAAAAACAAGTGGCTTTGGATTCGGATTCGGATTCGAATTCGGATACGACATCTACATCATCATGACTCACATTCCCAATAAATAAGCATTCTCCAAATTGTTTAGATTTTAGGAGTTCTTCTCCTCAATTCCCATTCTTGCTGTTGCCTCTAGCTCTAATTGATCAAATTAATTTCTGTCGGTGGAAGTAAAATTGGAAGTGCAAGTGTTGTTTGATGATTGCAGATTTGTGCAATATCACATCCTTATGAGAGGAAGTCCGTTTGGACGGACAGCTCGGAATTACTCAAATACGCAAAGGTAGTCTTCAGATCGCAGATGTTGCGAGGATCTACATGATGATGGTATTCCGATACATATAATACACTATCACAACCAAATCAAGTTTTACTTGTTCTTATTCTCGTTCTTTAGTTCTGCTGGAAGGAAGTTTATAAACCCAGGCGCTCACCTGCTGTGTTCTGTATTTCACATTTTTCTTTCTATATTTATTTTACATTAACGTTTCTTTTTTTTTCTTTATTTGTACCGCCTTCATTCATTGCTTGTTTTCTTTTTCTAATGAAAATCATCACATAAAACAATTATTAAGTTGAGAAAAAAATTTTGAATGAATTTTGATGCCAGACGAAAGGAACGAACTAAAAAAAATTAATGACCAATTAAAATTAATTTAAGACCAATAACATAGGTTATTTAAGAATTCAGATTGCTCGTTTTTTTTTTTTTTTTTGTATCTTGTGGCAAAGTGCTGTGTGGAGCTCGTACCGCTTTTGGCTTCTGAGTTAAGGTTGCACTTATACAGATGGAAAGTGGCATTTCAACAATTTTATTCGAGCGAAAAAACATAAAAATAAAAATAACACCAATTAGGCAATTAGGTCGGGAAACATTGGACTGAGTTTTTATATTATTGCCATTCCTTCTAAATTGCTATAGAAAAGGTGTTTTACTAATAATGTTATCTGAAGGATATATACATGTTTACATACAAATAAAGGTTCTTTATATTATTACTTTTGTCCAGTCAAGGGTCTTATAAGCCCAGTGATTTTAAGTAGGTAATCTTTACATGTCGCGAAAGTATTTTGTAGTTGTCACGTTAATTAAAGTTGGTTTTTGATGTTTTAGTTGTTGGCGTTTATGTTAAAGAAAATAAATACGTACGTTATAATATCGAAACAATCATAATTATGCATGAACTAAATTGAATAAAACAGATCAGACAAGCACCCCGTACACTTGTATAGGTTTAGTTAACAAACATATTAAATTCCTTAAAATAAATTATAATTATACATTAGAGAAACACATTATAATATTTTTCCAGTATATAGTGCATGCATTTGCTGTTATATTCAAATTCCTTTGAATGGTGACCACGTTGTTCGTTAGCTCTAAAAAAATCAAAATTTTAACTTCGGAAAATCAAAATACGATTTTAGGGCCTTTGACTTTGGCTGATATTTGCCATCTTGGCGTGGCTAAACGAAGATGTGTTAAATATCGAAATCCTCATATCGCATAGAAGTAACACATGTGAGTCATTCTAAAAGGTTATATTCTTGTCCCCCAAGACTATGAAGGGTCATTCATTTTTCGGTTTGATGAAAATTGAGTTTGTGTTTAGTTGAAAAGCCTCTTTCTATACAATCATTATAACATACATTTATGTACATATGTACATACATAGGTAGATTGTAATTTCATATTTGAGCTTTAGTAAGTTGGCTTAAGCTAAAATTCAAACATTTGAAGCCAAGTTTTATCTTTATGAAGTCAACTTAGTTGACCATCATTCTCACTCTTTGGTAGACAATAAACAACAACAACCCACTCTTTTATTATTTATTATTTTCCTTCCAATTAAACCTATGAAACAGAAAAATGTATGTGATGAATGATCGAGAAATTATTGTATGTTGTAAGTGATGTATGTTCTGTGAAACATGGTCCAAGTCATCTTCGGCTGCAGTTGAGACGTCTTATCCGGTACGTAGGCGGTAGACTATCCTATTGAAGATCTTTTGAATTAGCAAGTTGTGGAGTCTGATCTGGCTATCCAGCAACAAATAATATATCGTCCTGATTCAAGAACCTTGGATTATGAAATCCATTGTTCTGGGAATCAGAACTCCTGGGCACTGCATAATGTATGTATGGATAAAGGCGATCTTGAATGATAGTAAAAAGTGGGATTAACGTACATTTACTCCCCTATTTCATCGATTGAGATATTACCTCCCAAAGACTGGACGGACATGACCACCTTAGACATCCTTACAGTACACTATACTGGAATTAGATATTAATTTTTTATTATAAATAATTATAAATATCAGCAAATATAAAATAAATAACCATGTGTGACATTTCTAAATTGTTAAATTAAATTTCTATTAATTTACACTTTGTTTTTGCAAAATTTTAACACTTGTAACTATGGTCCACTAAAAAAATTAATATCCTAAAAATCACTTTTACCCAGGTACGTTACAGTTTCTTTTTAAATTTTGTACAAAAATACTTGGAATGAAAACACCACCAAGAATAATTTAAATGTATATTAAATCGTTTTTGAATACGCATACGCACAGGTGTACTCACCGCGTTATTAGTCTTAGTGATTTGGAAAATTCCTACGAGTAATATACAATATCGCTAAACTTTTTAAAACAAGAAAATGATGATTTGCTTTAAAAAGTCCTTTTATTTTTACTATATTTTTTATTGGAAGGACTTATAAATAAAGCAAATCATCATTTTCTTGTTTTAAAAAGTTTAGCGATCATTAATTTTTTATTTTTAGCTTTAGAATTCTTTTAATTTCTTGAGAACGACATAAATTTTTTGCATCCGGTTTTCTGATTTTGAATTAGAATTAATAACAGCACTTAATTTTGAAATTAAAATTAGCACTTAATTACGTAAAATTTTGAAAAAAATTAATTTGAATATTTTTTTTCCATTTTTTTTTTCAAAATTTTGACTTTGAAAATTAATATTTCAAAAACTATTTCTTAGAATAGATTTATTTAAACACAGAATGAAAAAAAAAGTTGTTAGCTTTTCAAAAGGGTATCGCATAGCATTTTGAATGAAGCCGTTGATTTTAAATAATTTTTTTTTCCATTTTAAGTCAATTTTTTCGAAAATTGCCCCTCCCGGCTAAACGGGGGGAAATAGACCCCCCCTCCCATACGATTTTTTTCTTGTCTCAACGCAACCTACACGCCCTAGCATTTTGTCGCATTGCTCATGACTCACCCTGTATATTTGTAATGAAAAGAAATAAATGAAAATTAAATAATGACCTTAGTATTGATCACCTCAATAGATAGTTTGCTTGTATTTGTTTATTAAAATTGTTAATCGTTTAAAAATTTTAACTTTTAGTGAAATTTGTTATATTATAAAATATAAAAGGTCTCAAAAGAGTGAGAGTGAGAGTTTTACAAAAACGTTAATTCGTCCACTGTAGCGCGTAGAATATTTTGCAGTAGGTATTCGAAATTTTTGCCGCTTAAATGATGCGCCAAGCATTCCTCTTATTCGAAAATGGACAAAAATTTCGAAGAGACCGAAACAGCGCTGGAAAACCCAAATCCAGGCAACATGACCTTGAGAACGGTATGAAAAAAGTGGAGAGTGTTAATCAGTCTGATGCTCGTGACGACAGACTAATCTGTCCGTGACGACAGACTGATTCCAAATGAGTGCCACAAACGCTAGGTTCTACAATTGGCCGAAATTATTTTTGAGAAATAAATTCCCAAGTTGTGAACTTTGTAAACATTTGTTCGATACACGACTTTTTTTTGATAAATCCACTAAATATAAACTTTCTTTAGAGACACTTGGTATTTTTACACGCGAGTAGAAGTTTTGAAAATTTTGCGCCATTATTATTTAAGATGCGTTTTTTATGAGATGAGGTTGAGTCATCAAAATATGAATAAATATTTCTAAAAGTAAAAGAAAACTAATTATGTAAATCTATAATGTTTTTAATTGAACCAATTTGGAGCCAAACAGATAAATAAAGAATTAAATTAATTATTGTTCAGTTGTTAACAAATAGTTTTAGTCAATCAATTTATTTACATTCTATTAACTTGTGAAATCTTTTGGTGTGGATAAGTTCCATATCCAGACAAATAAAATGACACATTATATTTCTCATACTATATTATATTGTGTAGGTTCCTATTACAGAAGACAAAAAACATCACGATGACAAATAACAGTGAAAAGAAATACAAAAAAATCCCCACTACCTACTTTATATATGTATATTACTAACAAGATAAAAAAAAAATCGAGGATTTTAAGAGACGCCTGTTGCTTGGCGCTGTTTACCACTTTTCAGAGGCCATCACGCTATCTTAAGCCCATTAACTCAGTCACTAATGGATCTTATCACATTAGATTCCACTCCCTTCCTTTCATATTTCTTTGGATCTCCCTGGACAACTTACCTTTAGTATAATGTAGGTGCACACAAACATATGTTAACATCTTCGTGCCATGTACTTTGTTCGCCCGAGTGTTTTATGAATCTTTACACAGTTGAGCCGCTGAGTTTATGTGTTGCCAAGACACCGGCCCAATAGTGCAGTAGTTGACGAAAATTGCACACTTAAGTTAATAAAACCGGCAACTTAATTCATGTCGGACCCAAAGATAGTTTAGAATACATGTCATCCCGGAGAAAATAAGCTTCAATTCTCAGTTGTTCTTCTTTTCAGGGAACATGACTAGAAGTAATTAACGAGAAATCAATTAAAATCGGTGCTTTTAATAGGCAGATACCCAATAAATTTACGAGTTCCCCTTGCAAATTCTAAGAAACACAATGTGAATTTTAAGAAATGACTTAAAACCACTGAGTGTCAAATTAATTGCACACATCCCTCAAGTAAATGCAGCATACACAACAGTTATAAGGCCATATCATCATAAGACCGAGTCTAACATCTGAGCTCGAGCCAGAAAGTCCAGACATTAAAGAGCATCAGATAAATCGGAAGTCCCGCGGCAGCTAAATCAACTTTTTTTTTTTGTTGTCCGCTTGTACACACAGTGAAAACATATGTAGCCAGTTTCCGTTTTTGATTTTCGGGCCATCGGCATCGAGTGAAATGAAGCAACAACGACCGGCATGCAGTTTGTTGATGTTTTATGAACGACACAGACACCTGACCATAACAAAATGTTGGTGGGGCCACAAATTGAGAACACACACACACTCGAGAATTGTTCAGTTATAAGAGTAACGAGTGAACTTTTTGAACGATTAAAAAAGGGTATGATTCATTCTTTTGTTGTCAATACAATATGCATTTGTACGTATGTGGAAGTGTTTTAGAACAAGAAAAAATATCACAGTCAGATCTATAAAAGTTTTAAGAAGAATGTACATAGGGAGAGGAGAATTGGCATAAACGCATGGAACCCAGCAGCTAATAACGACGCGACGAGACGAATAATATTGTAGTATTGTGTAAATATGCTACAATATTAATTTAATATACCTATTTATCAGTTTATTTCAAATTTCTGTGTGAAAAATGTCAGATTGTGGATCAAATCGCAATCTTACTATCTTAGCTAGCGAAGAATATTAGATGACCTGTCAAAGTAAATTTTATACTTAGTACAGTAGACTCGCGTTGACAAAAAAAAGGCTAAAATTAATATAATGGGGTTTTCCATGCGTAATCCAGGGGCCGAATTACCGCATCAGTGAACGAGTGAGTGAGTGCCATCAGTAGTCGAAAAATTCTTACATTTTCCTTCAGTTTTGTTGCAATCAGTGTAGTTATCGAATGAAATTTTGCTCGATAACTGATGAGGAAATGTCAAATTACTGTACTAGATTGCTCAATAACGTGAGCGGTAATGCCAAACTCGCACAATTCAGTCACGTATTACTCGTGAACTGATGCGGTGATTCGGCCCCTGATTTCGATCAAAAAATTGTTTTTTTTTTCGTGGCCCATGGAATACAATTGGAATTGATTTTATTTGTCATTGTATTGGTGTAACTTCGTGTACGTGTAAACGAGTTCGGTGAAGCTGTCAAATTTCTACCTAAAAATTTTTAAACAATTCATTATTCAATCATCATCAGTTCATTTTTTAACAGGTGCCTTATTTATTAGCAAAAAAAAAAAAATATAAAATGTGCGAGGAGCAGATAAATCTCGAACATTACCAAATAATAACGGATGATGAAGGTTCCATAATAATAGAGGAAACTAGGGTTCTGGTTCACTCAAACCAAAACTAAACAAAACCAAAACAAATTACAAATAAAAAGAAAAACTTGTATCTGTCAAGCTAACAGCTGAAAGTTTTATTAGTATTAGTGCAAAGAGGAGTAAATCTGCCGAAAAATCCAGATCTGCAGATTTGATTTAAAATCAAAAATAAATCAATACCTATATTTTGCCCCATGGAATGCAAAAACAGGGGGAATCTGATTTTTGACTGATCTAGATCAAAAATAAATTGATTTATTTTGCCCCTGGAAAACCCTATAAATGTTTTAACATTGACTATATACTCTGTAACATGAACAAATTTAAAATGGATTCAACCTAAAAAACATTGGTTTTCCGATTCGTTTTTATGAATCCCAGTTAATGATTTCCAGTGAGTCCTGGCATTAATGCTGTGGTTTGGCGCGGTGCTGAATTGGCTTGATCTAATCTAAAGTTTTTCGTCAAAAATGTCACAAAAAGTAGGTATCAAAATTCTTATCTTTTAAGGAAAAAGTGGATGTAATAAAAAAAAAATTTAAATGAGGATCAAGCGTTATTTAGCTGAAAAGTGGAAAATTGAAATATTTGAAGGTTTCTCAAACAGTGACAAAAAATATAAAGTCATTGCGGATGGTTAAAGAAAAAGCTATTTTTTTTTTAATTAATGAAACCCAAAGCGAACTTGTAGACTCTTTCAAGAAAAAGCTGCAAGCTGAAATTAAAGAGCTAGCTAGGCGAGCGTGAAAAGGCAGGTTTTTAATAAATTAACGCTATCGCGAGCCGATATTTAAGTATTGATTAGTGACGAAAGAAAAGAGCTTCTTTGAAACAGTTAATAACTTTATTACAACGTTTTTGAGTCATACAATGATTAGAATTTTGGAAATATGTGGCTAGCTAAGAACAAAGTAGATCCAAATGACATTTTCTGTACTTTATTATGGTCTTAAAATTTAGTTCATTATAAAAAAAACTAAGGAAGTATGGAAGTGCAATGATGCTATTTCTAATATAGTAGAAAAAAGTGCCAAAAAAGTGGTTTGTATAAGACTTTTTTCTTAAAGTTTTTAAATGGTGAATAAAAATTTGTTTTTTTTTTTTAACTTACTCGATAAGAGAGGTAATTAAGAGTCTGGGAATAAAATCAAAAATGAAACATTGAAAACAAAAACCACTAATTATGTACGACTTTGTTACCCCAATAAAAAAAAAGTTGCTCAACCAACAAAAACCCAGGAAAAATGCTTCACTATGTTCCACTCTTGGTTTATCAGTTGTATTTAAAAATGTAGCAGAAAATGAGCAGGATACCACATGTCAGTTAAGAAAATTAAAAATATCAGATTTGTCTTTAATTAATAAAAAGATTTTCGTTTAAAAGATCATTTATTTCCTTTCGATTTTACAATTTTTAATTTTTTCAGAATGGCAAAAATATTGATAAAAATTGATAAAAGATCAATCAATCAAAGATCAAGATTGATAAAAAAAATCAATTACATCAAAGTAAATCCTTCACACACAATTAAAATATTCACTAAAACGTGTTTTGCTCTTTATCTCAATAATCGCAAAATGTCATTTGGATCTACTCTATTCTTAGCTAGTCATATTTTATTTATATTATTTATCGAAGGGATATCGGTGAAGGAGTGACGTTGTGTGAACATGGGAGCGTTTTATCAGAGCAAGAATATTTCAAAATTAGTATCTGATTTGGAACTATAATTTGAATCAAGCTTTAAAATCAATTTGTAAGGTACAAGTATACAAGTACCTACACTTCAAACTAATTGTAAATAAAAAGTAAAAACTAATTTCAAAATCAAATGATAACAAAATTATGACAGCCCTAACATTTCGAAAAGTTCATAAGCAAACTTATGTCGAAAGTGGATCATTCATAAGGGATCTACTATCGATAAAAAATCTGAGAACATTTAAACAAATAAGAAAAAGGTTCGATGCGTTATTGTGTTGAGTCTCAACAAACAACATTCACTCGATACCATTTTTTCAAGTAGTAGGTATTTAGCGAAAATCAGTGCTGCTCCTTCCTTCGCCACCAAGATAAGATTATAATCTCGCTTCAAATAAAGCACATTACAAGGTCCCATGTTTCTACACTGTTAAAAATGTTGGGGAACTTATTAAGGTACTGTTTTTTTTAGGAACTTTCTTAAAAAAGATATAGTATTGGAAATACAGTATTTACAAAGCAGAATTTTACTATTATATATATCTACAGTATAAAGATAGGTATACAAAATTATAGGCGTGTAGTGTTTTGTCCATACAAAATTTTGTAGTATAGAATTTTGAAAAACAGTAAAAGGTTATCCCTCCCAAAAATACAACAATTAATTAAAATGATTAAATTGAAGCGTTCAAATGAAGAAGGGGGTAAGTGACATTTTTATAGTTTTGAGATATTGAAAGTTTTTGGATTACAACTTTTTTTGAGCTGACAACTGAAACTTTCTAATGGGGAAGAACAATAAAGCACAAACCAATCGTTTAAAAAATACATATGTACTTCATTTAATAATATCGACTTTAAGCTACATATTTTTGACAATTCTGCTTAGGAGCGAGTTATAGCGAACAGGAAAATGGATCAGGAAAATTTTTCTGATGGATTATTTAGTAAGTTCTCGATCGATTTGAAACACATAAGTTGAAGTAATCGATGACAAATGACAATTTTAATGCACTATGTAAAAAAAAAAACTTATTGAACGTAGGATTTTTGATAAAAAAGCATTTGTTTATTTTCCTGATGCAAGTTCATCAGGAAAACAAATAAATGCATTTTTATCAAAAAACCTTTGTTCATTCAGTTTTTTTTTTTACATAGTGCATTAAAATTGTCATTTGTCATCGATTACTTCAGCTTATGTGTTTCAAATCGATCGAGAACTTACTAAATAATCCATCAGAAAAATTTTCCGGATCCATTTTCCTGTTCGCTATAACTCGCCCCTTAAGAAAAATTCGAAAATGTCACTTACCCCCTTCTTCATTTCAACGCTTCAATTGTAGGTAGTGTAGTACACTAGTGTATTCATTTGAGTGAATGCAAAAGAATACACCGAAGGCAAATGATTGTAGGTATTTATTTAACCCTTAAATTTTCCGGATTCAAAATAAAGGTAATTGCTTAGTGCTCCATTTGAGTCTGGAACATTTTTATTCCATGACGTGGTTAGGAGCTAATATAATTATATTTTCAGTACTGAAAAATATCCCAAACATTTTTAATCGTGTACTTACTTTTTTATGACAAGAATAGGTGCTCAGCTCAGGTACTTAAATATACTATCCGAATATTTAAGCAACATGTCAAAAAGTGTCAACATATCGTGCAGTCATGCACCAGTTTCTTTCAATTTTTGACAGGTGGTGACACCTTAATATAGTTTTCCATGGGTAAAATAAATCAATTTATTTTTGATCCAGATCAGTCAAAGATCAGTTTTCCCCTTTTTTTTTCATTCCAGGGGGCAAAATAAATTGATTTATTTTTAATTTAAAATCAAATCTGCAGATCTGGATTTTTCGGCAGATTTACCCCTCTTTGCACTAACTAATACTAATACAACTTTCAGCTCTAATCTTGACAGATACAAGTTTTTCTTATTATTTGTAATTTGTTTTGGTTTTGTTTAGTTTTGGTTTTGTTTGAGTTTTCATGTATTAAACAAATAAATTTTACAAAAAATGGAAGCAATTTTTTAATGAATTGGTATATTCATCAACTTTGGTTGGACCAATATTTAACAGGCTTTTAAATTGACGTTTTTTTTATAGAACATACGTTATTTCAAGATTTAAAAGTCTGTTAAATAAGATTATTAAAGTGGAAATAAATGTCATATGACAGGAGTAAAAAGCTTATATCTAGAGTTCTACCGATCGGATCTTCAAATTTCCGATTTTAAACTCACAGGAAAGAAATGATCTACACTTCTACACAAATATTTAAGAATTTTTATGTTTGGTTGCACCAATAATTAGCATGTTTTTAGATTACATACTAAGTATTTAACAAACGTCATACTAAGACTCAAAAGTCTATTCAATTTTTAAAAGTGGTTTGAGAAACTGCCCATTAAAATAAAAAAAATAATATTAACATGTTATATTATTATAATTTCCGATTTTAAACTCACAGGAAAGAAATGATCTACACTTCTACACAAATATTTAAGAATTTTTATGTTTGGTTGCACCAATAATTAGCATGTTTTTAGATTACATACTAAGTATTTAACAAACGTCATACTAAGACTCAAAAGTCTATTCAATTTTTAAAAGTGGTTTGAGAAACTGCCCATTAAAATAAAAAAAATAATATTAACATGTTATATGGACGCCACGCCACTGTACCTACAGTCTTTATGATTATTGTCGTTGTTAAAAATTTTAATTTAATTTTTTTTGCTATGCGAAAACGTTTGACAGCCTATAAAAAAATGTGTCAATGTTTTCAGACTGACAAAACTTTCATATCCAGGATTATGGATTTACAGAATTTTGAAATTCATAAGTTATGTTTTAACCGCCATATTAATAAACAAAATACTATTCGCTCCTTAAAAATAATTCAGATGGTAGACGGATAGACTGCTTGTCCGTTTGATGATTTTTAAAATCAATAAATATTTGTCTGCCTCCCATTACTGGTTTCATGGTTGACTTATGTTATTGGCCATTCGTGTAGAGTGTAGTGAACAGTTACTCCAGAATGTATGCATATGTTTCTTTGAACTTATCCGTTTTTTAAACGCGTAATTTTGTGAGTTAATTGTTATCCTTTCGTTATCCTTATAGATACAAATTAAATTCAACTTTGCATATAGAATACATACATTTGCAAATTGAATTAATCTTTTTGTACGATAGAAAGATTAAATTTTTTGCACAAATATGTGCAAATTATATGGAATCTCGATTTATTCGGGTAAATATGCGTCAAGACAAGGTGTAATGGTCATCTTCTAATGAGCCCAGCCATTACATCGGGGCGAAACGCATATATGAACACTTCATAGCTGTTTTTTCATAATTTTTCATGATTTTCAATCATATTTACTATACAAATATGTATGTTGACTTCTGATATGAGCTGTACCTACATTATACATAATAATAAAATATTGACAATCATTTTCTGACATCTATAAACTATAGACTTACTTTTTTTTTCAATTTTCTTCCTTACTTTAGGAAATAACGATTGAATGATTGAACCAAATTAAAAATTTTATGGTACACTACTTACTATATTAGTACAGTACATACTTTGTATTGATTTCACAATTTGTTTGAATCATTAAGTTTATTCAAGTTCTATTTGCAGACTCACTTCGAATGCATTTCGGAAAGCTTTTATTCCATTATCAAAAAACAAGACTCTTTGTATATGAAAACTATAGTACTCTCATGGTGGAAGTCGAATGGGCGACATCTAATGTATGCCGGCAACCTCTACTCTTTTTTTTTGCGGAGAGCTTATGGAGGTTTTAATCGATATTTATTGATATTTTTTGGATGCAATAATCCAAAAAATAGTCTCCTCTTGCCCCTACCACCAATTTCCGACGCTTAAAGACTCCCGAAATCGAATTTTACACCTCACATTTTGCAGCGCCACCACAAGGGTCAGGGCAACCCTAAAAAAAACTCGCCATGATAGTACTATAGTTTTCATATAATAAAGCAAGACTGAATCCAAAGATTTTAGTTTCATAGTCGAAATCTCTGTCATAAAATTTTTTATAAAGTAGGTACAATCAATTATACATAAAACATAACCAATGACAAAACGGTCAAATATGTACGTTTGAAGAGACACAAAATTATTTTGCGGTTTTTTATTGATTTACTAAATTTTGTCGGCTTTGAATAAAATAGATTTTGTTATCGTCAAGCTGTACTTCATTTTTTACTGTTTTTACTAAACGGACACCGTCTTAATCTTTTAACTTATCTTTTTCGGGTATAGCGTGTGAAGCTACTGCCGCACTAAAAGGTGATCGTTATATTGTTTTTCAATACTTCGTTTTGTTTGACCGATGTATTCCCGCTCAAAAACACAGCACTGTACCGCATTAATACCTGACTTTTTTACTAGGAGTTTAATGTTTTGCACATATTAAATTGCAAATTTTACTGTACATAGTTTCTATGAACTGTGCACAAATTATGCTCTTTAAACTTGTGTAAGATGTATGTATATGTCAATGTTGCTGTAAACGACAGAGCTATTTTAGGTTTAACTTTAATTTTTTTTATTTGTGCAAACAATGTTAAATTTTAGTTGTGTATTTTTTTAATGTTGCGCAATAAAATACATTTTCACTTTAACTATTCACTTTTGCAACATTTTTAATATATTTATGTATATGCCCAGTTGAAAATGGCAAGTGGCATAATCTATGTACCAAATAATGGTAAGTTGCTTTTTTTGGGCTGCATTGGGGAAAAGAAGACCGAATTAATGGTTCTCAAAGTTCTTGAAGGCCTATGGAACTTACCTATTGTTATTTTCTTTTTTACACAAATTGAATCATATTACTTACTTTACTTCATCTTCCCTCATTATTGCAAAAACGTCATCAACATAACGATGCCAAACTCCAGATAACAAATTTATTTATTTCAAATTATTCTCGAAACCCGACATAAATAATTCCTCGATTCAAGGGTATATGGGTGGATTTGCCATATTGTTTCCTGGGGCCTGTTTCACTGAACATACATTACATACAATGTTTGATTTTGACTGTTGTCATACATTATTTCCGTTTCATAGAATTTTTGTAACAACGCTGTCATACAACAAATGTATGTGAGGGGAATCGATTGGAATTTTCCAGTATGTATCCTGTTTCACAGAATTTTATCATACATACATTTGTATGTGTACAATGTATTTGAAATTTCATACCCTTGTTACATCAAAAAAATTTTAAGTATCAACAGATTTTGAGAGAGGCAAAACAAAAAAAAAAACATGAGCGCAAACAAAAGAAAATATAAAAAAGTAAGTTCTTTATTATTATTGAAATAAAATTATTATTGTTACTGCGAAAAAAAGGTGCAAACTTTATTTACGACATATTGAGGCCTTCGAAGTCCATGGATGTTCCTAATATCATGGTATTGACTTTCATTGCCAAGCCAGTGGAGGGTCACTTTGATGTGAAATATGTGGACCCAATCGCTCTAGGAGAAATTAAGCACATGAGGAAGGCATTCTGGGGCGTCTTATAATGCCAACCCGAAGATCGTCCTCAAAAATTAAATACGCGTCGTTTAAAATGATATTCATTGCTTACAATTATTTCCACTTTTTTAATTAAACTAAACTTGAAAAATATTTTTGTTAGCGCTCCATATTTTTTTCAACAAATTTTAAAAAAGGATGGATTCGTTTAATGCAAATTAAGATTTTTTTTGAGAGTTTTTGATAAATTATGACAGTTGCCCAATCACAGGGTTCCTTAAATGTACGAAAATTTGTAATCTAAATATATTGAACGAACTCACTGCTACACATTAAATTTCCATGAAATTTCATATCATACATCACATATAACAACTATAAATATCATACAATCCTTGCAATGGAATCTGTGAAACAGAAAATTGTATGTGATGTATGATAAAGAAATAATTGTATGTTGTTGTCACTTTACAGAATTTATCACGAAATTGGAAAAAAACTTTGTTCCATACACAATTTGGCAACATCAAAAGAAATACCTATATTTTTTTGTCACAAGCAATCATTTAGGTGTTTTTTTGAAACTTTTCAAAGTAATTTCAACCGGTATACTCGGAAAAAGGTAACAAACATCAATAGAGATCATTAGCTCGTTTGTTTCAATTTTGTTGTTTTATTTTTTCTACGAAATAGAACGAATTATTTTTAACCGAACAACTTGGGAATAGTGGAAGTTTATTCATAAATTAACTTAATTTTTGAAAAAAATTGCTCTCATTTTCGGCAAAGCTTAGAGTTTTGGATTCCATATTATAAGCGTTCTTTGTAAGTGCGCATCAAGAACATTTTCGATGCGCTTACGAATTTGATCACTTATTTCGAATAAACTTTAAATAGGTACGGGTTCTTATAACTTCTTCTTGTTTACACTTTTTTATTAGATTTTCAACCTTATCATCGTAATCGCTTTTATTCATTATCACTTACTTATTACCTTTATCCGCTTTAATTTTTCAAATTCTTTTTTCTTCCTTAGACATTCATTTAAGATTGTATGTTTATTTGCCACTTCTGAACTTTTTATTCAGTTTAACCGAATCGATGACTTTAGCCGCTTGGGTACGAATTTCAGCTTGTAGATGGGACTTTAGACTTGTTTCGATATAATTTTTATTTCTGATAAACTTTTTTAAGCATCTTATAAGTGTTAATTTGTAAAAGGGTGAATTTAATTTGCAAAAAACGAATTTTAGAAAAAAAGACTAAGTGCTAGCTCCCCCCTTTTTGTTGTTAAGGAGTGAAGTTTAAGAGTTATTTAATTTCTTTTGTTAAGAGTTAAAAAGTTAAGACTAATTGCATAGAGTCACGCCCCGGGGCAGGAAGGGGACAGGCCTTCCATTGGATCTGTAAAATATGATGTTTCTAAAATATTTGATTTTGGATATATTTATTTTTATCGAGTTTTCAAATTTGAAAACAAAATTACTTCAAAAAGCTTGTTGTCATTCCTTTCCTTGCAACAACTTGAAATTGAATCGGATTTTCATCGAAAATCACCTTCGCGATGAGGCTCATTTCTGGCTGAATGGCTTCGCCTATAAACAAAATATGCGGTGTTGGTCAGGTAGCAATCCCCACGTACTTCATGAGTCATCATTGCATCCCGAAAAAATTACGGTTTGGTGTGGTTTATGGGCCGTACTTCTTCCGTGGTGATCAAGACCGACACGTTACTGTGAATGGGGAATGATAACCGAATATTTTTGGCAATTGCGGATGATATGGACTTGGAGGACATGTGGTTCCAACAGGACAGCGCCACAAGCGCACACAGCGAATGTCACAATCAATTTCGTATCGTCCGATTTATGCTTGAAAACTGTCGAAAATTGGGTTCAGCGTCTGGACTTCTGCAAGCATGCAAAAGAAATCGAGTTCCATACATAATGACATTGAACGTAATTTCACAGGACTAAATTTTCAAATTTCATTTGATATCCAAAACCGTTATTGTTTTCTTTAAAAAAATTTTTGTAGCACTCTTATTGAAAAAAACCGATTGGTATATTCAATTGGTGTACATTTCAGCCATGATCAAAAATAGAATTTTTTCGTTATATTCTTAGCATCTATTACTGTACCTTCAAAAATATCTTTATCACTGATCAAACAGAACACGGTTGCATGCATTCAATGTTCTGATAGATGTTTGCAGAAGTCAATTAAAAAACATGCTGACTTTAATTTAGGGTGCTTGTTTCGTATTCAATGGCTTCCGATAACTTAAAAGTAACTCAACAAATTTGACAAGCAACAAAGTGGTTTTGTATCAGTAATAGTATCTACAAAAAGGTAATGTTAGATTTTATCAATCTGTATGGCATGGAATGCTAGCAGTCTTCAAACTTTGTTTACTTAACTCTTAGTAATCTCTCAAACAATATTATGTGATATAGATATAGTACTCGTATGTTACCTATTTATGTGTTTTTTTCATTTCAAAGTGATTGACTGCTAATTAATTAGTTGAAATAATTGGATATTTTTATACACAATTTTTGATTTCTTTTCTTTGCTAGGGGAAAGTGGCCTAAAATGGCCTAACCAATAGAACTAAGGCGTTTTGTGAACACAGTCCATTAGTTCACCAAGATATAAGTACCGGGTGAAACAAAATATTGGCAATCTCCAATTGTGATTCGGGCAAGTGTAGTTGGAAAGTCAAAATGAGTTGTACCTTGTAAATCCTGTATTTTTAAAGGTAACGTTCAATCAATCGATTGTGGGACGAACTTTTTGACATGTTGCGCCGTTTTGTTGAAACCACATCTCTTTCAAAGATCATGACTGTTCTATTGAGGAACGAAAAATTTTGTAGGTAATCATGGTTCCATAGCTGTTCCATTCACTGTAACGTTCTGGTCAGCATCGTTTTCAAAGAAGAACGGATAAATGATTCCACCAGTCCATAAAGCACACCAAACAACCTCTTTTTCTGGATGTAACTTTGTCTCAACATACACTTGAGGTTCATCTATTGACTCCAAATTCGGCAGTTTTTTTATTGACGTAGCCATTCAACGAAAAGTGACAAAAATTATTTTGTCACTTTTTTTAATAATTAAAATTTACGAAAATTACTACGTTTGTTATACATAGGTACATATGTAGGTACTAGATAAAATATGTATATTAATAATGTCTCCTAATCTTCCAAAAAAGTGACACAATTTGCTCCAAAAGCTTTTTGTTTTCGGTTTATCGCAGTGGCAGTGATACATATGAAAAAGATATATGTATCTACTTCTACATAAATACGTATACATAATAGCTGAAAGATGAGTTTCGAATTTCATAAATAAATAATTACTAATTACTAATTAAATAATTATAATAATTAATTATTTAAACGAAAACAAAACTTTGACTTACGTAGTTTAGGATGTTTGATGAATGTAACTAGCACTCAAATGTAATGAGTGAGCTCGATTACCTACTCGAAACGCAACTTAAGGCAGCACGTTGAATGCTATCATTCAATCAACTAAATTGATCTCACTGCATTATAAATTACCATAGGGGCGTAGTACCTGAAAATGTAATTATAAACCTACAAAATTTCTTTTTAAAGTAAGGAAATTGCACACTTTCGAATCAAACCGACAGTCGCATCACGACGACGCGTCGTCGCGACGAGCGACGGTGGATACAATTTTAAATGAAAGATTATACTTATACTTGTTGCTTGGAGACCATGCAATTAAGTATGGGTAAATTCCAAGATCATTTAAACAAAGAAAATTTTGCGATCAAAATTTTAGAAATGTAAACGGTAAAATTGTTAGAACAACTGTTAACACAAGAAGAAAAGCCTTATATACTTAGATATACATACGTATCTGCTAAATTCTCATTTCTTAGAAACCAATTCTTTTGCTTTTTCCTTCCGTCTTTAATAAGAAGATTACTCCAAGACGTTACACATACTCTTGCAGTCTTCTCAGTAATTTGCCAATAGTTTTTTTCGTTAACTAATTGTGACTTTTCTTTAAACCAATTATTGCTCAAATAAAATTTCTTGCAAAACTTTTTCTTTCGTGTCACTGTGTTCAGATTTTAAGACTTGTTTTTTTGGCTTCTTTAATTTTCAGCCAATCAGTGACTAGGATTTTGATCGTGTCATTTATCAGAAATAATCTGCACATTTGCGTGAGCGAACGCAGTCCCAAGTCCAAACATTAACGGCATTTTCAAAGTATGTTTAACTTTTATTTAAAAAAAAAAAAAACAAATTTTTAAAGCCAAATTATTTTCAGTTGCATCAAAGAATTTTGTATAACCTTTACTGGCAATACTAGAATAATCCAAGACCCTATTCAATTTTACGTCTTGGTTCTTGAAAAATATTTATTTAGTCAACGGTAGGTAACAGAACTTTTCGCACTGGACCGAACTGCACTGGTATGTACAGCGAATGACAACCGGACGCATTCGTTGAAATTGTATGAAGATCAGTTGCCACATGGTGCCGTCGGTATATGCATGTAGCTGTTATAATTGTTTGTTACAATTATTGCCAAAAAATGTTAGGTTATTTCCTTTCTGTCTCAATAGGCGTTTTTTACTATCAGATTTGATTTATAATATTGCTGATGATAACCGATTTTTAATTATGGCTTTACTTACCTTTCGCGTAATTTCACGTCAATTGGCCACCAAGATCATGTGAGATGTGATTTGAGACAGTAACATTGTTTTCTGTAAGGCTATACGCAAAGGCCTGTGCTAACTCGAATAAACCCCGAAATCTAGACAGATTAAAATCCAGCATTACTCAAATTACGTCCGAAATGTGCGAAAAAGTTGTTAAATAATACGGTTGGGTGTCAAATCGCCCAAAACCGAATCGCCCAAAATGCAAAAAAGCGAACAAATGTCAAATCACCCAAAAACATTTTTGGGCGATTTGACATTTCAATTTTTTGGGCGATTTGACATAATGTCAAAATGCCCAAAAAAATAATTTTGGGCGATTTGGTGTTTCGGCAATTTTAGTTGGCCCTGTGTCAAATCGCCCAAAACCAAATCGCCCAAATCTGAAAAATGTCGCATCGCCCAAAATTTTTTGGCGATTTGACACTATGACAAATCGCCCAAAAAAGAAAAATGTCAAATCGCCCAAAGTAGAAATGGGCGTTTTGTCGCAATCCAAAAATACTAACATTTAGGGTTCTTTTTAACAAATCGCCCAAAATATTTATTGCAATTAGACCAAAATATAAAAAAAAAAAAAATTTTTTCAGTATTTGTGTCAGTTCCTATTTTATTTTTTTCTTTATACATATGTCTGCATACAGATTTTTGTTTCTCTCTATATCGATTTTTTTTTTTGTATTTTTAACAGTTAAAACTCAATAAAACACAAATACATCAGTTTACCCAATATTTTATTTTCTGAGCAAGAAAAATAGTTGCTAATCAAAAAAATTGTTGATATTGGCGCCTGCCTGGCGACTTTACATACCCTAAGCGGAGCGACGGAGTCGCGTGAGCGGGTGTGTCCCCGAAAGAGGGAGTTAAAATCCAGAAGCCCCGCGAAGCGGGCCACCCAAGGTACTTTTAATCAAAAAAACTGTTGATATTGGCGCCTGCCTGGCGACTTTACATACCCTAAGCGGAGCGACGGAGTCGCGTGAGCGGGTGTGTCCCCGAAAGAGGGAGTTAAAATCCAGAAGCCCCGCGAAGCGGGCCACCCAAGGTACTTTTAATCAAAAAAATTGTTGATATTGGCGCCTGCCTGGCGACTTTACATAGGTGGCCCGCTTCGCGGGGCTTCTGGATTTTAACTCCCTCTTTCGGGGACACACCCGCTCACGCGACTCCGTCGCTCCGCTTAGGGTATGTAAAGTCGCCAGGCAGGCGCCAATATCAACAATTTTTTTGATCAAAAGTACCTTGGGTGGCCCGCTTCGCGGGGCTTTTCAAATTCCATTTCGAGGAAATACAAAAAAAACTTGTTACCACTTCGAGTAGTGTTTTTACACTGTCTTATCAGGTAATGGCAAATATTTCTCCAATCATAACTCATTCATGTGGAGAAGAACCAACATTCCGATGTGCCCGTTAATGTAACTGTTACAATTCTTCTTGAACATAATTTTTATCCCAATTTAACGAAAGTGTCAAATCGCCCAAAAATAATGCTAAATCGCCTAAAATTATTTATATTTTTTGGGCGATTTGACATTATGCTAAATCGCCCAAAAATGAAAAATGTTAAATCGCCCAAAAATTATTTTTGGGCGATTTGGCATTTTTCTTCATTTTTGCAATTTGGGAGTTTTGGTTTTGGGCGATCTGACACATGGCTATTTTTGCATTATGACAAAACGCCCACTCTTTTTGGGCGATTTGACTTTTTTGTTTTTTTGGGCGATTCAACATAATGTCAAATCGCCCAAAATTTTTGGGCGATGTGACATTTTTAAGTTTTGGGCGATTCGGTTTTGGGCGATTTGACACCCAACCAAATAATACTTTAAATGAATCGCATGCTATACGAATCTTCCAGAGGCGGCCATTTGAACGATATTGTTTTTCACACTCAATGGCAAAAAGTCACAACTTTAAAATGTTCATCAAAAATGTACCGCTGTGTGTGTGTTTTATTTATATGCAAGGCATTAACTTCCACGGAACTAACCATAAAGATTATACTAATTTTCAAATTGATAATAAGACTCACCACAAAAAAGAACTAACACCCGCTGGTGTCTAGTACCTACTTGCATCACCTACTTATGATATCTTCTCGGAGTAGGTGATCAGAACAGTGCACAGTGGGTACCCGCCCATACAAAGCGCGGTAAAAAATATAAAACATGCTTTTTTTTAAATGAAAAATTTGTATTATTTTTTTCATTTGTTTAAACTAATTTAATAAAAAAAAATGTGGACAAATTCATACAGAAAGAAAAATATTTGAAAAATTAGATTTTTCTTCCAAAATTCTATTAACTTCTTACATACGAAATAAATTCGGTCATATAGGGGATCAAATTCAAAAATTCTCAACACCTTGATTATGAATATTTTCTATTACATTGGCGCTTTTAGCTATAAAATGTACATTATGTTTTTAGAAAGTACTTATGTACCTTCTAGGATATTAAATGCATAACAATTAAATATTGTTCATACTTTTTTAACAAAATTTATCACTGTCACAAGTTCTATAATTGCACGCATAAACGAGCTGTTTTTTTTTATATGTTAGCTATTCAAGGCAATAACGGAATGATAAAAAATAATACGCCATTTTTATTTTTAGTTTTGATCTAGCGTTAATTTGAAGAACCGTATTGACACTTTGAATGCTTGATTTAGGACAATCAATTTTTTTTTTTTTTTAAATTTGGCCACTTTGCGTGCAGTGCCTAAAATTCATCAGAAGCCATCAATTATGTTAAGATTTTTTAGACAATAGATGTGTCTTGACGTCTATTTAGTAAAAGAAAGAGACAAATTAAAAACAATACAATTTTATTGGTGCGTTCCATTAAAAATTGCTAACAAAGTACTCAACAGTAGGTTTGTTCGATCTTCGATGTAAGCACTGGGTCGCCCTAGGTCACCCTGAATTCGCTCTGAAGCGTTTTATATAGCTCTTTTTTCGCCCTAGTTTATTTGTTCTGTGTTCGATGTGAGCTCTGAGCGAGCTCTGGACGCACTCCAACCGACCGACCTCAGGTTTTTCTTAGAGCGAGAAATTAGAGCTGTCAAAATTCGTATCCGTATCGTTTCAGCTGATATAACATTTCTAGCTCTGAGGTGTTCGATGTAAAATTAAAACCCGAGCTGACCTGGATTTTTTGAAAATTGAATGACATTCTCCAGGACGCCCTGGAGCGAGTTACGTCGAACAAACCTAGTACTTCGCCACCTAGAAAGGAAAACACCCATTGGCGATACTAATGTCGTTTTCAATTATTGGCAATCTGGAAGCAGAAAAAAGCATTCTGAATGCGTTCAATTGGGCAAAAGTGACAGTTCTAATTCTAAAAAAAAGAGAATTTCTCTTCTGGATTTGAAATCAGAAGCAAAAACAGAATCACTCACACATTTAAAGATTTAAATGTCGCACTTGATAGATGTCATATTTTTTACATTTACAAATTGTGCGAACTATAAAGTGATTGCTTTAAATACTAATACAGTCACACCAAACTTCAAATTTTTCAGAATCGAAAAAAACTGTTCAATTGGGATTCCGAATCTAAAACCCATTCCGGATTGCCAATTGAAAACGACATAAAATATTGCTAATGAAATGACGCATTTAACTTTCTTTGCTGTTTGTTAGAAGAATTAGAATTTTTTTTTGATTTAACGATTCCCCCCTTAAATTTTTTATAACTTCTTATATATAAAATTTAGATAACAAAAATTTTGTCCAATTTGTTGTATTACTGCGCTAGACCTCGGAATCCGTATAGATCTGACAAGAATTTAGAAAAAAAAAATAACGATTTATGAAGAATAATAAAGATATAAAAACCTAATTTGAAACAATTAATTCTGACCATATTCAAAATCTTTCTTTTATAAATTTGGTCGGTTTTAAAATTTGAACCTGGCTTTAGGCAAACTTATTTCCCGAAATAATGGAATAAGCATATTGACATGACGATCCGACCAATAGATTAAGCTCTTTAATTTAATTTTATTTTTTTAAAGGTTTTACAGGTGTCTCAAAGAAAGTTTATATTTACCTTCAAACTTTTTGACTCATTTTAGAATAAGAGGAATGCTTGACTCATCATTAAGGTGGCGAAAACCTAGAATACTGCAGAATCTTCTATTACGCGCTATCGCAGAATAACCATTTTTGTAAAACGCACAATGCGTTTTACAAACGATCGGGAGATCGGAGAAACACTCCATAGCGACTGAATTCCCAAAAGCCAACCGATTTGTCAATCGCCGATTTCGAAACCGCGCCTCTCGGTTTCTTTGCGCTCACGCTAAATAAGTATAAACTTTCTTTTGAAAGTTCTACATTTATAGATATTGTTCGTTACACTTGAATAATCACGCATTTAGCTTCCAAGCCTGATGAAAAATAGTACTGGCAACCATTTTTAAGATTTTTCTTCAAAAACCGTAACCTAAAAATGACATGCTATGTGTCAAAAGGCCTGGGCCTATATTGTGAACTAGTTTTTAGTATTGCCTAAAATATGTTTTTGTTTGCGAAGAAAAAAAAGTTTTTTGGAATTTCTTTTCAAATTTTTCTTAAAAACGAGATTTCTTCTTGTCGGCTGGCAGCCAACCCGTGATCCAAAACAAATAAACAATATGTCGAATAATAAACCTGACATAAGCATACACATAATGTATATTTAAATAAATTTTAGTGTTACCATCTTTTCTCAAACACTTTTTTTTATTGCAGAACAGATTAGAAAAATATTGGGGTATTATTAAAGAACAAAACGATAAAGAAATAATAAAATTACTTTGAATATGCAAATTTTTAGGTTTCGATATTGTTTCTTGGGAATATATGATAATAAATTAATAAGGTCACTTTTTGGGGAAATACTCTTCATCATAAGTTTCGTGCAATATGACACACAATTTAAATGTGCTAAAGACTTTGAGCTACAAGCAAAAAAGCTTTAATGGTAACTGGGTTTTTAAAAAATAGGGAAATTATGCAATTTTAAGACTTTCACACAAAAAGGTGAAAAAGATCGAAAACATTTTCGTCGTGAACCTTATCCGTTGAACAGGCTGGCGCTCGAATCGTGGGTAATAACATTTGTGCTCTAGTATTCAGTTTATTTTTTTTATTTTGCAGGTTACTATTTAGACTTATCAAAATGAATGGTTGGTTTACTGAAAAAAGAATTTTGATATAGTGCAAAGCCTTTGCAGTCCCTCATTGCCTTCCAAGGGCAATTTAGGCGGAAGTATGGCAGTACTCCCCGAGTAGATAGACCGTTATAACATAAGGCTGTTGAACATGTTTGCCGATTCTGGAAGCATCGCACGAAGACCGTATCATCTAGATCTGAATATTTGGGTTCAGGATACAATCCCGGCTGTAGGTTGTAGGATAAGCAATACAGGCAAATCTAACTGTTTCGACTCAAAACTTATCGGGCCAAATCGAAGTTAGCAGACGTTAATTACAACAGATGCTTCATGATGACTTAAACGTGTTTTCGTAAAAAGTCCAAATTACAAGCAAGTTAGAATTTTTTTGTTGGCTTGGAAATTTGCCGAAAAATGATTGCAATGGCCGAAGAAAACACATTCATAAATTGTTTGTTCATGTCTGATGAGGCCCATTTTCAATTTTGATCTAAACGGCAATGTAAACAAGCAAAATTGCCGTCTATGGAATGAAACTAATCCAGAAATGCTCCACGAGACTGCATCCAAAACGAATGACTGTGTGGTGCGCAGTTTCATCAAGGTGTACATATTGTGGGGCCACTTTTCATTGAAGAAAACGATGTTGAATGATTTTATTTTTTCCCAGAACTGCACTGAAATACTCGTAGTATACCGTTGAACAGCATTTGTTTTCAGGAACATGAAGCAACTGCGCAAATTCCCAAAACAAATTAATATCCAAGACCTCCACTCTTCGCTGGCCCCCAAGGTCACTTGAACTGACTGCACCAGGCTTTTTTTATGGGGTTATGTCAAGCAAGAGGTGTACAAAACAAAACTCAGGAATTTGCCTGATTTGAAACAGTCTATTAATTCGGCGATCTCAACTTTAATCCTTCAGGACGCAATGAAATATTTTCTTATTAGGTGTCGCATTCGCGTTGGTGAGTGGAGGTCATTTGCGGTCTATCATCTACCCCTATACTTTTCACGGTAGGTATCTATATCTTAGGTGTGTTTGATAACTTGAAATTGTCTGAGAATTTGAACATTTCCTGTTAATATCCAGAAAAATATAGGAAGCATTGGGTACGTTCAGGTGAATTAAGGGACTGTAAATGCTGTCAACTGCATTCTTGAACGCCATTTTTGCTTAAGGCAACTACTTATTTTTTTTACACAAACTTATTATTATTTTGACACAAACTATCAGCTGATACACTTATTTGAAATGAAGGGAGACTTTTCTTCCCTTACTTTCCAGTCAAAAGTCACCTGCATTTGCAGGAAATTTTTTGACAGCTGGCCAATCAGAGAGAAAAAAATTGCCTTTGCCTTGCAGTCCCTTCGTCGACTGAACTCACCCATTTTCATCCAGTTCTGCACGAGACTGTCAAAATCGAAATAAAATAGCGGATCCAGAATTCCTTAACTTTTCAAATACACCTCGATCATTATAAATAGTTAGGTACTATGTATATCCAGATGTCGCTCCTTAGAAGAAAGTGTCGCAAATATTTTCGTAAAACTTTTCAGATTTTTCGTTGCAGTTTCAAGAAAATCTTTTCTAAGGAGTTCTTATGTGCGGTTATATGTGGGAAAGACTCCAGATAACCACAATTGTGTAGCAGCTCCTAAGAAGAAATTGTCAAAAGATAACCGACAACAAGTCAGTTATTGCGATATCTGCGTATGGTTACTTACGTATGATTGAAATGTATGATAACAGTCATTTGCATTCTTGAACTTTCGTTAAAGTTAAAAATTTGAACCAGGGTTGAACAACGTTTGTACAAATATTCCTTTACAAATAAGATTTGTTTCAGGAAACTGATGGGCTGGACAAACAGAACTCGATCACTTTATTATTTTGTATGCTCTTATACAATAACGATCCGTAAGTGACCAGTCCTTCTCTTTAGCCGACTGAATAAAAAATTCTGTCCACAATGGGTCCATATAACTTAAAAAATATTAACTTTACACTCACATCAAACTCACCATTAATAATTTGTATGCAACACTTGAAGATGAAAAAGTTCAAAAAGTGTTTAAATTTGTCATCATCATCATTATTCCGTCGGATTATGTATTAGATATAGGTGCGTGTAGATACTGAACAAAATCCACTTGTTCAAATTCACAATTGATCCAAAGTATATTATGTAGGTATAGGAAGATAAACTGTTTTATTCTTAATGGGAACACACGGGAAGCAAATATTTTTCTTTTCTTATATTAATTTGTTTGTAGGTATTGTAAGCCATTAGTTTTCTATGAAGGTAAGTTAAAAAGGGAATTTACTTTTTCACTTCGAAGAGATTAGTTAAATACATCTATGCCATTCTACTAGATACTTGTAGCCTTCTAAAAGAAACCGCCGAATAACCGAGTTGAAATTTATTTTTAATCCAAAAGTTTATACAGATCCATATTGATTCCATATTATTCACTCCAACGAATTAATCCAGATACCTGTCAAATGTCATCATTTAATCCAAATGCTATATGTATGTATTTGCAAAATTGAAGAAAGGGGTCAAGTGTTTTGTTAAAATTTCCCAACCACCAAACAAAGCTAAGGCTCTCCCAGACTGATGCGATTCTGTTGCAGCGACGACGAATACAATAATAACAACACGTGGTTGTCAATGAAAACAATACATTGTTTTTATTGTTTTCGTTGTCGCGGCGACAGAATCGCGTCGGTTTGGGAGAGGCGTTTACTTTTGGCATTTCATTTTTATTTTGATATTGAAGTTGATTGATTGCAGTAAATATTTTGATTTTTATTAATATACATACAAAATGTGTAATATTTTTCAATTAAAATTATATTGTTCTGCACATTCATATTAGAAAATTAAAGGTCACGAAATCAGGAATCATTTATGTTCAATGTTTTGTACTATTTTTTAAGTATTTGACAGTAAAACATCATTAGATACAAACGTCTACCTATACTTAGATTAAGAAATTGAATTAATCTGACGTTAGATTAAGAAATTGGATTAATATTTGCATTAAATTCGTAAATAATTTGGAATTGGTTTAGTTTTCTAAATTAACCCAACTTGATTTACTGACGATAAAAAAAATTGTTTTAAAATAGTGAATAATATGAAATTGGAGTCAATACATTTGGATTAACGTTCAAATCTGAATAATATGGGGGTAGGTACGTAAGCATTAAAATCAAATAAAAAAATTCAATAACTGCAGGGTAATGGTAAGAGAAATTATATACATTCAACGCGATATGTACGATAAGCCAACCAAAGAACGCCAAACAAGTGTCAAACGCGTCACATGAAACACAAATTGGTACATTTCATTTAAAAAATAAAAACGAACCTAAACAAGCGGTAATAAATTAAATAAAGATTAACTAATTAAAAACACGGAATTTTTATTTAAAAAAAAACAGACAACACAACCGAACGCTCTAAAAGTCGCTACCTTACTGCGTGCAATAATATAGAATCAAGGTAATCAGCTGCCACCTGGCTGAAACAAACCACTTGAGACTTGAGAGGTGTATTCAAAGGAACAGGTTCATGAGGTATTTCACTAGTAGGCCAGTCGGAAAAGTCAAATATGAATTTCTGTTATACAAAATCATCCGATTAAAATTTTACGAATAGAATTGACAGATACCTAGGTCATATCTTAGTTTAAAATAAAAATGGCGCGACTGAATGTACTGGCGTTGAACGCCACTTAAAAAACGCATTTCATTTTACAAGAAATTTGTAGGCACTAGGTACCTAGGTAGGTAGGTAATAATTTTTCATGGTGTTTACATTTTCCTGTTTTTTTTTTGTTTCCTTAATGTTTAATTTTATGCAAGTACAATTACCTATGACAAAAATATATTTTTAGGCACTTTAAGTCTGAAATTATAAGTCCTAGGTAGGTATATAAAAAAATGTTTTATGCATAAAACAAAGAAAATCAAATTTTATATCAGCAAATTCCTGACAAAGTTCTTGCAGGATGAGTGTTCATGAGACTCAAATCCATCTATCTTTCCATTCCAATCATAAAATTTGAGATTGGTGTTTTGCAGTTAAAAAAAAAACCTTCGCCGACTGACCTATATAATGCAAACATTTCCCAACAGAAAAATGACGACCATTTTTAATAAATGTGCGAACGAGAAAGAATATATTGGAACGCCTACTTTTTTATGTCAATGCTCCTCCCAGCTATGGTGATTGAAAAGTTTGAGAATTATATTTGGCTCTTTCTGTTTTATAAGTTGACACTTTGCGCATTGAATACATATTTTATGGAAAAACAAGGAAGAATAAATACATTCATGTGATTCGATGACCCAAACGTTTGTTTATGGCGCCATTTTTAAAATAGTTTTAAAATTGTCACTTTGATACCCACCTGTATAACGAGGCATGAAGTAAAGTGAGAAAAAAGGAAAACAGAGTTATGGCGTACGTAAGGTATCAATAATTAGTGGTGTACATACATTGTGGGCGTGGGGCAAACAGATTAATGTTACTGTTGTAAGAAAAAAATCGCAAAATGATTTTTGGTGGATGGAAGGAGGTTGAGTTTTTTTTTTGGTAAATGATAGACATACTCAATGTAAGGTATAGGTACCAATAACCTGAATGATAAAAGCTGTGAGCAAAATATGCTCTGTTTCGCATTCGGTACCCTAATTGGTAATTAGGTACCTAATACCTAGTTATAGGCTAGGTAGGTTTATCTATTTGAATAATTTGCCTTTTTAGGCAAACTAGATATAGATAGGTTATAGGTATATATATATAGGTGCAAAGGTATTTGGCAAAGGCATTATTAGTTATTACTAACTATTTCGTAGTGTACCTAGGTACCTACCTAACTTAATAATAGGTATACCTATACTTACTTAGATAAATAATTTATCAGGTTCTAAGTTGGGATTAGTTTTTGAAGTGGTGTTAGAAAAGATATAGGTACCTATGTACCTATGTATGTCATCGTTTAAGGTCAATTAAAAAATCTTTATTAGGGCTGTCCGAAACGAGAATTTTGAGATTTCGTCATAGTACCTACCAAACAAATCAGAATTTCTGTTTTGGGAGAGGATGAGAAATGCCATTTTCCTCAAGAAATTACAATCTCGTGTCGGTATCTGCCATATGCGATTTTTTGTATACACAAGGTAGGTAGGTAGAATGGTGACTAAACGTTTACAAAATTTGGCTGACGCCCTTGTATATAAATTTGCATAGTACATACTATCATCAGCACGTTCCACACGTCGTCCCCCAAGCGATCACACAACTAACTAATTTTTTGGTTGCTGTTTCTGTGTAAAAACAAGTGCGCTCTCAAACGACCACACAACAAAGCTGTGTGGAACGTGCTGATGAGAGTAGGTACTATAGATTTCATACCTATACAATGCTGACGCGCAAAAATTTAATTTGGGGGTGCTGACGCTGAGGTTTTTTCCTATAAAAAGTTTTGTATAGGTAGGTACCTAACTTCGGCATGAATAGTTCAGTCAAAGCTTTATTTGACTTTGCGCTCGGGGAGGCTTAAATCCAAGGAAGCTGAAGATCCCTACATCCGAAATATTTTTTTCTTTTAGAATTGCAACCAGCAAAAAGTACCTACCTATCAATGGTATTGGAAAATTTTAAACATACCCACCTACCAAAATGTTGAGCACAGTTTTTACAGAGGTGACTTTACGTACTTTACCGTTACTTTTTTGAAATTTTATCCCGTTATATTTTTTTTAATGAGTTTTTGAACTTTTAAAATAAATTTTTTTAGACGTGCAGCTATAGACGAACTAGGTAACTAACTAGGTAGGTACCTAACTAACTAACTAAAATTGTTCTATTAAAAATTGTACTGTAGGTATTGGATTTGAAAAATTAAAAAACATCGGCTATACATACCTACCTATATATTTTAAGAAATCCAATTTTTCACATATTTTTTGTTTGTCTGCCCGCATAAGTTATAAGCGTTTAATTTTCTTTTCTTTTAATTTGTTTTTAAGTTTTTCTTTTTTAAAACGCTTACCATACAGAAATAAACAAAAATTATCTATACACTAAAACTGGTTGTAATGATTTTATACAAAAACAAATTGATTTTAATCAAAAAAGTTATTAAAATGGTTTCAAAAAATGAATTTGTAACTCCCAAAATAGTTAACAAATCTTCAAGATAACGATCTTTAAGTACCTAAGTATACAGCCATTAAAACAATCACACAATTTACATATGAAAAAAAATATCTTGTTTACTTGACTATTGGTACAATTTAATTCAAGTATTATTTTTCCGCCCATTGAATGGATGGATCAAAAGCTAAAACTGGTATTCAATACCCAAGTGGAGACAGATAATTGTATTTATGTTTTTAGTTAACGTATTACTAAATCAATGTAGGTAGTTTATTTCAAAAGTGTAAGCCTAAAAGGATACTTGCCCCATTAAATCATATTCATAGGGTGATGGCACTAGTAGTCAGCCCTTTAATTTCTTTTTATGTTTAAATAGTTCTTAAAAATCTGTTATTTATTTGTTGAACATGAAACCCAGTTTTACTTATTGGTTGAAATTTTCAGGTTAAGAAATATTTGGCAATGTTGGTATTTGTTTAAATCATTCCCCTTAACAAATTATTAACCATAATTCGGAGTTAAGTAAGATTCTTGTATAGTCGGCCCCCTAAATTCCAGTTGTTAGCCACTAGAGTTGCCAGTAGTCAGCCCAATCCATTTTATATAATTCATAAGCCATTGCTAAATTTATTTATACAAATCTTTTTTGCAATACTTAGTTTATAATAATTAAATAAAAAACAGAATTCACCACTTTTTTTATAAAAAGGAACTTTTATTTCAGTCAAATCATATTCAATATAACTTACCTATAAACTGATTTAATAAAAAAAAATAAAAAAAACCTTAAACATAACATAAAAAACATAGCAAAACAAAAAAATGTATGATTCGTGTGCACACTAATTAATAGAGTAAACAAATAGGCATTTAAAATGTTCTTAAAATATAGTTTTCAAATAAGTCCTTAATTTATGTATGTATGTATGTAGGTATCATTTACTAGAACAATGGACATTAAAATTGAAGGTATCAATTAAAATGCAATTTTAATTTGCACAACTATCACATACAAATGATTCACTTTCAACTTCTTCAAAACTCTTCCCGGAAAATTGTGTGCATTTAAGATGAAGCCATCTATAATGCACGAATCACAGCCTAAGTTCTTTTCATCGTTGTCTTTTGTGTCAGAAATCGGCTCTGCTTCACATTTGGAACATAGTATTTTACTGGCCTTTTTTTATTCTTTCCATTTTGGTTTTTTCAACTTGAATGCTTTCCCGCTTTGTTTTCGTTGCTTTATTTCTTGTTTTTTCCTCGTTTTTTTTCCTGTTGCTTTTTATCGAAAAACTCCTTCCATGCAAGCGAGGAAACACTGCAAGGAGGTTTTTGACAGAAAGAATTACTCGACTTTGCTATTTTTTCTGGATTAGATATAAAGATGCCGGCTAAACGCATGATTAATTGAAGTGGAAGTTGAGGATTGGTGCAGAGCTATAAGACAGGTTTGAAGATTCAAGCATTATCATTTTAATCATTGAATCATTTTTATATGAATTATTTGCCAATTTGATTTCTTCGGCATCATTTGCCAAAAGCTCACTGATTAAAGTTGATGTTGCTGAGGAATGCCTTGATGAATGATAAAGACAAAAAATATAAAATATAAAAATTATAATGCCTTTCTCCTCTTATAGTAGGGGGTATTGCTGAGAATTTGTGTCATACCAATGGTTGCAGCTTAGACTTCTTCCTCAACATTTTCGTGTTATTTTCCTTGTTCTTTGATGGAGATGGTAAGAAACCAACTACTTTGGAATTTTTCTTATGGAGTTCATATCCGCAATATTTGGAGCTAAAAATTCTTGTGCCTGCTGCAAAAGCTCCTCTACACTCTTCTCACTTTCTTCGGTGTTCGGTGATACTGATGGATAATCAGTTTCTTCGGAAATAGCTTTCGCAACTGATCTGTTTCATCTATGTCGTATGTGCCAGTTCAGTTGGTGTTTCATTTTGCCCAGCTTGACTCCAGGTGAGTTTGCTCCAGCTGTTCGATAATGTCAAGAAGGGCACCGAAATCAATATTTTGTTTTTACAGTTTTCGAACTTCGGCTTCGCCAAGAATAAAACGTTTTTGGTTTCGAAAAAGCTTAAGCTGGTCAAACTTACCATTTCTCTTTCAGTGCAGAGCTTCTCAATTTGGTTTTAAACACATTTTGAATAGTCGACTACATCCGCGTTAAAAGGATATACAATCCACATTTCCGGAACAAATTTCGGATGATTTTAGTCCTATCTGACTTATTCAAAACCATTTCTAGAACTCTGCAAAGGTTCGGTTTGGTTATAGGTTTATTTCTATTCTCTAAAATATTTTGTCATTCATGTACTTTAACTGCACCCATATCACTTAGATCAGCGGGCTGCGTTATGTTGGTCTATTGCGTAACAGGGCGTATAGAATAATATCGTTGTCACGGCAGAATTCACTAAGTTCCATCGAAAGGTGTGACTTGTGTCCATCGACTAAGAGCAATACTGGGTGCTTAATATTATTTTCGGTAACCCATTCGAGAAAACTATTGGCCACATATGCATAAAATGGTTCCACCCACTTTCTGATCTGCCTCAGACCCATTTATCTGGCATTTTATAACTGCTTGAGGAGGGTGCACAGCACATGGGGAAAGACAACCAACGGTGGTAACATTGGTTCAGCAGCACTGAACAGAAAAAGCAACGTGATTGTCCCTTTTTCATTTACTTGTTCAACAGTGTAGGGGGGTTTTCAACCTCTTGGTACCAAAACAAGACAAGCTGAACGATTTTTCGTCCCCATTAAAAATGCTAGCAGGGTTTTCTAAAATATTGGTTCCATCAATCTTTCCCGAATAGTCTTTAAGCTCTCCAAACCACTTCCTTACTGACTCCTCCATCACTATCGCCCATCCTTTTGAGAGTCCCTCTGGTGGTCCTTAGGGACAGTTCAGGATGAATGACGCTTTAGGAAGGGGTAGTCACACTTTTTACCGGGTAGGCTAGCTATCTTTGAATGTAGTTTGTCGTTTGACCTCATCACGAGGGATTTTTTGGACCGTATTTAAGAGGTCTGTGGGATTTTGAGGAAAGCCACACTTGACAAGGTCTATACGATCCACTTAAAACTGGATCCACCATAAACTGATTATTTACTTCGGCTATAGTCTAAGGACAGTGTCCGGTCTCATTCTTCTTGGCTTATCTATACAACTCTGCTATGAATGCCTTCTTGTAATGTACCTCGAGGATCCCCGTATTCCCTATTTGCCTTTCTAATTGGCCAATTGTGTTCTCTTATTTTTATTAATGCGTTATTAAGCGCAAATTCGGGTTACTTGAAAATTCGCGTTTCGTTTTTTTCTGAATTGTCCATTTTTGATGCCCTTAAGGTTAGCTACAAAAATATAACAACTCGTATCAATGACTTCGAATAAACTCCAAATTTGTTATAATATTTTAAAACCTCTGAATTTTAACGGGATGAGAATTCTACTAAATACTTATTTCCCGCTGTCAGAACTTATAAAAACAATAGTAATAACTATGTTTTAAACTTACTAATGTAAAGGGCTGACATAAGAGTACATGTCTCCTATAGTCAGTTGCCCCATAAATCTAAACGTTTACAGGCGGTTGACTGCTGAAAACACATTTAATTTTTTTTTTTTTTTTGTGCCAATCGAAAGAGAACAAAATTTCCTTTCATACTGTATAGGTACTCATGTCATTAGAAGAATTGACAAAACTTTGTCTTCTAAGGTTAGCCTTCATTTTAAATTTTGAACAGTTTTATTTTTTACATATTGTTGCCGACAAAAATTTAATAACTTAACCTAACCTTAAATGCATTTAAAAGTTTCTTGTCACACAGAAAAGTGCAATTCTTTTTTAATAAAAACTTTAAATATTAATTTAGTATGAATTGTTAACCAAGGTAATTTAAAAAAATTAATTAATTTTGTAACCTATACAAAATAAATAAAAATTTCATAATTTTTAAGCCGCTAACAAACCAAGTTTTTATTCACTAGGGCTTTAAAGACATGAGCAACACATATTTTAATTAAAAACGACTGAAATGATCTACCTATAAAAAACACACAGAAAAAAGTATATAGGTACATAATCTACTTACCTTCAATATTTTATTAGTTACAGCTTATTTTGCAGCATTTTAGGGGAGAGTGGGGCAAGAAGCACCACTTAAGCTTTAGACGCTCCTAATTTTTTTTCTTTTCATAAAAGGGAAGCAAATATTTTTTTAAATAATACTTTAACCTTTGAACTCCAATAGTTAAACTAGTATATATAGAGATATATACATATATATGAGCTTACCTCAAAAGTCCGTTTTGCCCCACTAGCGGGGCAAAAAGGACATTTGAAAGGGGCAAAATGAACCACTGATTTCATTTAACTTTGGTATTGAAAACAATCGGCATGGCATTAAAAACACTTATATTATATTGAAAGTATTAAAAACTTAAAGTATAAAAACAATAAACAAACCAAGGAAGCGTAGAAACAACACAAAACGATCACAAAGCAATAAAAAATTCACTAAACAATGGAAAGGTTCAACCTGTTGTTTGGATCGGTTTTGAAAAGTGGTTGTTTTTTAACAGATGGGCCGTTTTCAAACTTTCTTCATTTAAACCACAACTAACTTCAGTTTTTCAATGAAACTAAGGGATGTGTTAGAAAAGTAGGCTGTTCATAAGTTCTCATCATTGAATATAAGATGGAGTTAAGAACCACGCTAAAAATCGGTTTGGTTCTTTTTGCCCCGAGGTCCTTCTTGCCCCACTCTCCCCTACTATTTATTTTACTACTTTTTGTTTTACTAAAAATCGCACATAAACCACTTAAAAAATCTTGAAGAAAACTGGAATTTTTATGGAGAATGACATGTATTAATCGTTCTCTAATATGTTAACTATATTCTTTGTATATGAAAAGCATAGTACTATCATGGCGAGTATTTTTTAATGTTGCCCTTGCGCTGCAAAATTTTAGGTGTAGAATTTGATTTGGGGAGTCTTTAAAGCATCGGAAATTGGGAGTAGGATCAAGAGGAATCTATTATTTAGATTTTTGCAACCAAAAAATATCAATAAATATCAATTAAAATATCCATAAGTTCTCCAACAAAAAAAATTGAGGAAGGGTTGCCCAAACTTCTTAGATGTCGCCCCATTCCACTTTCACCATGATAGGACTATGTTTTTCATATATACAAAGCTATATTATCTCGCTAGAAAGAAAAGACTATAGCTTTGCTTTGTATATGAAAACTATAGTACTATCATGGCGAGTTTTTTTTTAGGGTTGCCCTGACCCTTGTGGTGGCGCTGCAAAATGTGAGGTGTAAAATTCGATTTGGTGAGTCTTTTAGCTTCGAAAATTGGTGGTAGGGGCAAGAGGAGACTATTTTTTGGATAATTGCATCCAAAAAATATCAATAAATATATAAAAAAGAGTAAGGGTTGCCGGCATACACTAGATGTCGCCCCATTCGACTTCCACCATGAGAGTACTATAGTTTTCATATACAAAGTATAATTATACAAAGACTATAGGCACCCGTTCTGTTTTCAACGAATGAATATATTAGTTCGAGTTCCATTTGTGAGTGCACTGGTAATGGGTGTCCTTTGGTAAATTTATGTTTTTAAAATTGAAAAACTGAAATTATTAGTCCTTAGATTTTGATTTGTGCTTCGTTATTTATGTACAAAAATGGAAGCATGCGATTTTCGGTTTTATATAAAACTTGTAGTTTATGAAAACCTGAAGCTACAAAAAATGTATGCGAAAACTTGTGTTTTCGATTAGGTTTTCATCGAAAACCGATGTTTTCGCGAAAACCGTGTTTTCGGCTTGGTGTGAATACCGTATTAGATTCTAGTTTGATATTCGGCAAAAATTAAAACTCAATGGGGTTAAGTCTGAAGACCTTCGTGACCAAGGGGCGTTTCGAAGATGGCTCGTCCATTTTCTTCGTTAGTTTTCATGTAACAGATTGCAGCGGTATGCATTTTATTGAAATTTTCTGAATAATTTAGGATCCATCTGTATTTGGTATGAATTTGGCTGTAAGGCCCTTAGCGTTTGCTAGATAACTACCGTTATTTGTTTTGTTTTTCGGGTTGTTTAGAATACGTAATTGTTTCAAATGTAGGTAAGGTTATTTCCGGGGTGAAGTTTGCACTGTCAACTATTGCATTTAAATCGTGTGTGGCATTTACTGGTGTCTTTAATTCTCATGTCCTGTTGTTTGGCATACGGGGGTTTTCATTGAGAAACAGATTGAAAGTAGTCTTGGGCTCCATATGTCGTGTGTTATGTGTCCACGAGTATAACCAGCTCTGTTTTTTACACTATAATTAGCCGCGGATGATACCTATACAGGATTCAATCTTTGTTCAATCCCAAGACAGGACGCATGACGTTGCACTATTGTAGAAATAAATTGACTGTCCATTGTCACTAATATAATGTAGGTAACCTGCTATACATATTTTTCAAATTGCGAAACAATATTTGTATGTACTGGCATTAGTACGCCTTTATCATTAAACATATTATTTTTATTTTGAAAATTTCATATTTTAAAAGCGTGTGTGGGTTATATTTTTTTTTAATAATTCCTTACTTTATATTAATTAATTTTTGGTTTTTTTTTTTCAAAAATTCATATTTTTATGATGAATAAGATGGCATTTTCCGTTTTGAACTCAAACTACTTTTTCAGTTATTTTAGCAATTCAAATAATTAATTTTAAGCTTCTCTGTATGATGTTGATGATATTCTTGTCTTTGTTACTTTTTTTCGTTTATTCTGAAGAACTTTAAAATTGAAGCAAATTCGTGCGATCCAGTCCTGAATTTTATTTACGAGTAGCCTCTTATCTAATCAAGTTCATAACAAGATTTTTTTTTTATAGTTTCCAAAACTTTTCGTCAAATATGATTAAATCATATCCTACTTTGGGATATTTGTGAATAGTAAAACAGGTAACTAGTAATTACAGTCAGGGGGAGATATATCCTCAAATTTCAAGTAAGAAGCATTACTCAATACCTAAAAGTGACAAAACAAAAAATTCAAAAACAAAAAAAAAAACAAAATGCGATTATTTATAGGAATAGGTAGAAGGTAAATAACTAACTACATAATATCTAAGTATAATTAGACCTTCTTGGTTTGGTTTTGCTCTAACAGAGATTTTCATTTGAAACTGTAAATGTATATAAAGAGTAAATGAGTTTTGATTGTTACATCCCAAATTATACTAGGTATGTAAATGCCTTAAAAAAATAGGTTTTAAACACTCCCTTGCCCCTCCCTACACCTTTCCGTAAACTCTCTCGAGTCTTCATTCTCATGTCAAATCATGCAATTTTGCAGAGTTTTAGGAATGACACTTTTTTTGTAGTTTTATAAGCCCACAACCTATTCTAGTAGTAGTAGCAAAGCGTGATCGAATAAAAACCAAAAAAATCCGAGGAAGCCTTCAAGTCAAACCGGGAGGCCTGTCGTTCTGATGAGCCTTAAGCTGAAGCAGTGGTAAAGTTGTAAATGAAAAAGAATAAATAAATAAAATTAGGAATTCTGTAACCATTTTTCTTATTTTTTCTTCTAATTTTTTCTAGGCTGCTATGCCAAAATCATAACTGCTATTACAAAACGTAAAACAACAAGAAATTACCTTGTTCACTCAGCTAGAAGCCCTGGTAGCTATTAGCTTTAAGTATTTTTCTGTACATTTATGTAGAGATAAATAAATAATAATAATAATAATAATACCTTGTTCAGAGTCTTACACTTAGTAGGTACCTACTATCATGGATGTTGTATTAACATCGAATGGTAGGGAAAATTTCCGTTGATGTTTTTTTTAGATAAAACGCAAAACAAAATTGGTATTTGAAAACTGTGGTAGACATAAAATGTTTTGTGTATAATAATCATTGAATAATTACATATGTAATTATTCAATTGTATAATGCGTATAAATCGGTTCACTAATGAGACTTAATGTGTTCGGGATGTCAGTTATATGACCTAACGAAGATTAATATCGTAAGATACCGCTGACTTCCAGTTAGTAAAAATTGGTTAGTTGATTTTTTTAACGTATAGGTATAGCAATTAAATTCGACAGATCTTTTTTTAACATACAAATTGGTGTTTCTTTTGTTTTATTAATTTTTATATAATGAAGAAGAATGGCATGAATTTTAGAAATTGTCCATTGACAGTTAATTGAACCTTTTTAAGTATCTGACCTTGATAAATGGGACTTGGGTGGGTATATATATTTGTATTTTTAATTGACCAAAGGAGGCTATGTTGAATTACAAATTCTTACTTTTTTGATCGTATTATTGCAATCAGACTATATCCTTGCTTGGACGGATTAAGAATATCTCAGCACTGATTCACTCTTGTTGCAAGAGGAGGCTAAGATATAAATCCCATCTTTTTTGAAATGGGATGGCAAAAAATGTCTGCAGTGTCGGAGAAACATTAAACACCTGTAGAAGCATTTATTATGACTTCAAATCTATGATCATTCCACAGAAAGTGGTTTGTGTTGAACATTTCAAGGACATAGAAGTGATTGGATAACACCAAAGTCAGCTAGAGATTTGACTTTTTTTGGGGGAAAATTCTGAATCTGAATATTGTGAACGTTATCTCAGCTAAACAATAAGTTATAATCAATCGTAATAAAACAGCCAATTGTATGTGATGTTTCTTCTGTGAGTTTGATGGCCTCTGGATCCTTCCCACGAAAATAGAACGATAAAGATCGTACTGACAAGTTTGTTCTACGTTTGCTTTTTTTTTCCTCGTTTTATATTTTAAGATCCCGATCCATATAGATCTGTACCTAGTTAATAACACACAGCCTCTATTGAATTCTAGCTTCTAGGTAAAAAGAGACGGAATATTTGACAATTGACTTCATGTGATGCGTTCTTGGATGTAAAAATATCTTGCCTGTCGTGAATCAACATGTTACTCGTTTGTAGCTTCGCTTAGGGTATGTTCAGTCTTCAGACAGATCGTTATGCATAGTTATTCCAATACATGGTACCTACTATACATAGGTATATTGCAAGGATCTCTTCCGGGTTCCAAAGAATTTAACCAAAATCTCTTTGTGGGCACAACCCCGTCATGGAGGTGCCGTTGTAAACAGTTTTATAAAGAAGAAATATCAATTATACGTCAAGTAAACATCTAACTCTTAGGTACTATGTGGGTATTATTTTGACTAGGCCCACTAGAAGGGACTAATTTTTTTTTATTAATATAAAACATAACAAACAATCTAATAAAAGTTTAATTTCACTACAAAACAAGTGGTTTTCAGCATTCTTACACTAAGAATTTAGAGGGCATTCCTTACATCTTACATACAAACGATTTGTTTTTAAAACTATATCGAAAGAAGCTATGTATGTATTTTGTAAGTGAAATGATCACAAAACGGTAATAATTTTAAAGAATCCGTCTTCCCTTTGGAATATTGTTCACAGTATACCTATGTAATTATAGTTTTTCTGGCACAAAGTTAATTGTTCGCTAGTTTAAGAAATTCTAATGATCAAATTTACCTGCTTACTCGTACATACTTGCGCACTTCAATTAAATATAATTTGACTGTCAATTTTTATCTGAATGTTTTGATCTTTTCTAATGTTTCCCTTCTTTTGTGAAATGAACATGTAGTTTGTACATATAAATTTAATTTTTTTATAAACGCTGGTTTTATATCATATATAGTTTATTATCTACAATTTAAAAAAATTCAATTATTTCCGCTTAAAAAGAGAGGAAAAAAATTGTATGGGACTCTCAACTTTCAACTGTTTTGTAAATTTCTCCCTCAAATTAGTATTTTATTATGAAAAGATATTAATCTCTTAGAATTTAGAGTTTTATTATTGAATAAAAAAGTAAAGTAGTTCTTGCTTAGCTGATTATACGAAGCCTAATATGGCATCCAAGTTTCTTTTTTGTTTTTCGAAAATTTCATTTGCTCCTATTTTAAATTAATATATATAATAAACAAAAAACCAATTCAAAAACCAGAATGTCATTAGAAAAATATGTATATAAAGAAGCATAAAATTCATAATTTGAATTGAAAAATTCATCAAACTCGCAGGTAATTGCCGATTTCGAGTTGAATATGTTTCGTTTTAACGGTTGTATGACGCATTTACCTACCATTATTTAAAAAAAAAAATCAATTTGGAATTTAAAGAATTTTATAGGACATAAAGCCCCAGGATTGAATAAAACGTTTGAGTAGTTCATGTTGGAGGTCGATGTACACTCGAATCGAAAATTTGATTCATAGTTTAGTTTAATCCACAGTCTATTGGTTTATAGCCCAATGAAATAAGTAAATTCAGAGAAATATCATTTTAATTCAAACAGAATAGTACCAATTCCATTGTTATTATATTTTCAACAGTGTCATTCGCGTTATGTGTTGAACAAGACACAAGATTTTAATGCAATGTTAAACCAACACTAAATGTTTGTAAAATCTAAATGACAAGGCCATTAAGTTAACCAGATACATTGTACAAATAATCCTATAGCTTGGCTAAATCTACACCAAAATATTTTAAGAATGACAAGGCATTTTATTAATTTAACTACATACATACATAGGTACTAGTGTCAAAGGTTTCTGTCAGTAAATAGTGTTAGATTTAAAAGTAAAGTAAATAGTGTTAAATTTTTGAGAAGCGCAATCTGTTAACTTAACAAGGTATAGTTTCTGATTGTATAAGAAAAGAATATTGAATCGCATTTTTGCCATTTATGTCTTTAAATAATCAATGACCATTTGTGACATTTTTAAAAAACCGTTAACCCGTTTAAATCTGCTGTTCTACCACATAGCTTTTGAAAAAATAAATTTTCAATCGCACATTTTTTTAAAACAAATATTTTTTCTTGAAGTTGATTTTTTTTCAAATTTTATCTTATTAATTACAATTTTTATTTAAATGTTAAGTCAAGTGAAAGCCAAACAGGCTTTTAAAGATACGCAAATATCTAAAACACAATATTTTTAAAGTAGCTAATATGCCCGAAACATCGAGGTTAGCTGCAGTTGCTTTCAAAAGATTTTAAACAATTTAGCAAGGTATTATATATTTTTGTATTTAAGTTTAAGAGGTAATTTCACTTACGCTTGATTAAGTTAATAAAGAAAGTAAGTAAGTTTTATTGCTAACTCGTGGTAAAATATTACAATAGATAATTCAAAGTGTAATAATACTGACTCTGAATTTCTTAGATAATTTAGCTCTTCATAGAAGTACATAATTTAAATCTGTTTGCTAAGAAATAAATTTTTGCTTCATCTGATCTAAAGATATCTTGAAAAATTGGTCTAAATAAATAAAAGAAAAAAGTCCTTGAAAGTTCAATAGTCTTTATTAAATTAATTCAATATATCCATAGATAGACATTGATATGTGATACTGCCATTTTGTTTGTATCTTTAAATAAGATTTCTTTCAGCTCAATAAAACATATAATTTTGATTGCAATCGATAATAAATGGTTCATAGTTGCCGGAGTTGACCACTAAGGTTTCAACTCGTCTGTCAATGAATAAATAAATAAACTGCACCTGGGGGAAGATAAAGCTATTAATATATGTATTATTCAATTTACAAAACTAAAAACAATATCACGCGATTATATACTAATTTTAATTGAATGCTATAGAGTGGGCAGCTGTATCATATAGGTACCTACTCATAAGCCAATAAAAGATCCCAGTATTGTATGTATGTACCTACAAACCTAATGCTGGTAACGCTAACTAGCCAATCCAATTTATATCCGAAAATAGTTTGCTCACGTCTTGAGAGCTAAAGAAATGAAATGCCCGTGCGAGAGCATACATAAAATATGAATATGATGCACATTGCACGGCGCATGCTGTCTATCAAAGTACACAGCACAGGCACCCAGCATATATGTATGTAGGTACCTAAAATTATAATGGAAGAGTACTTCGATTGCAGAAACCAATAACGTAACCTTGTTTATCTCATTGATTAAATAAATAATTACGTGTATTCGTCAGTAAAGCAGGATTTGCTTAACATCCTTTATTACCAATATGCCAATACTACTATAGTAGGTAGGTACCACATGAAACACAACACATTTTAATGCATGAACCGAAACTAATTTAAAATTCATAATTGAAATTTATGAATTATTATTCAGAGCCTGGAGTTTCTGCGGAATCGCATCGATCAAATCAAAACAAACAGAAATTAAAGATGAACAGGAAATAACGAAGCACAAGCCATGGCGCTTACCCCGAAGGCTCAGCAAAAAAAAAACTCGTCTCTTCTTTCCTCTTTCAAGCTCTAATATCGAATGGCAATGTTGGATATTTTTACATCGGAATCACATCAGCAGATGGATTAAGTTTTGCAAACAAAATCTTACTCGCGCATTCACGCAGTCTCATTCCTTTTTGAATAAATAATTCAGCCCAATATGTATGTATGTATGTATATTATTATGTAGCTACACCTGTCTACAAAATCAACATCTGATGTAATACATTTCATGATTGATTTTTGAATAAACATTTAGACAAAATCAATAGAAGCTGATTAAGTTCCAATATTAACACTTTTTTGATTTGTTATGATACCTTTGATATTGATACCTATACATAAATGTGCACTTAATGTCTAAAGGCGACTAAATGGTATAATCCCCAATAGTAATGCTACCAAATAAGTTTAACAAAAAAATTATAAAATTGATGGAGCTATGAATAAGATTTGATTTGGGTAAATATGTTTTTTGTTTAGTAATTGATAATTTTTTGCATATCTTAAAAAAGACATTTCAAAAATTATTATTGAGTGTTCTCTGTTCTACCATTTGCTTTTTTTATTTTTTTGTTTGACATTTCCTGTTATTTTTCCTTCCGTTATGAGAAGTTTTTAACTTGCCAAATTAAAAATGTTGACATAATCTTCACGTGTTCATTTTCGAGATTAAGCTATTTTTGCGAATAAAACGAGCTGACTCGTCGATCTTACTTCACTCGCAACACCCATTTAACTTTTTAGTAATGTGTTATGTAAAAAGCAAAAGCAAATCAACAAAAACGTTAGCAACAAAACAGAAAATCATTCAGTCACTTAACTTAATTATTACTTACTTAATCTTACTTAAAGTGTCACATCTCACTTCAATTAGCTAAACCTCGGTACTGTTGTACTATTTGTTGGAGATTGATTTTTCATCTATCAATATCTTTTAATTACAACACCAACGTTAAATATCAATCTTAATACTAAATCACTTTGCATGTTTTATTTTAACTTTACAAAACTTTCAAGTATTCTTTGTAAAATGTGTTTTGTATTTTTTCCTAATTTAATTTTTCTTGTTCATTCTTTTATCGTCGTTCAATAAATAAACTGTTGTTATATAAATTCAAACGCTTTTCTTCTGGGAAACATCTTTGGCTCAAACAATATTTCACACTATTTACTTTTTTTGTGTTATTGTTTTTATTGTAATTTCAAAAAATTAACCAAAAAATTACTAGCCTTTTCATGAAGAAATGCAAGCTGCCTACAGGAATTTGGTATAAATCCTTCCTTGCATGACCATTCATTTACTATATCATATTGCACCTCGTTGGTTCCCCTAATGATAAAGTAATTGAATTCAATGATGAATTCAGCTTGAATTTTCACTATAGTTAGGATATTTCCTACTGGGTATGAATATCTCGAGAACAAAAAATTTAAATATCAACATCGGATACATTTTATTTTAATTTATTTTATTTATTTATTTGTTTGTTTATTTCTTATTTTATTTATTTTTTTATTTATCTGTATTTATTAATGTAACTATATTTGTTTATTTATTAGTTTAATTGTTTAATTATTTAGCTCGTTAAATACTAAAACGACAATTCTGAGTTATAATATAACATAAGTATTATAAATACTTAAATTTATTTATATAATTCATTGTAATGCATGAATAAACAGATTCTTAAAATTGTATGATTTTACGTTATCATTAATTGAATAAATTATAAATATTTTTCATTAAGAAGACTATTTATAAAATAAAATATAAAATAAATTAAGAGATTGAGATGACTATTGAAACCAGATTTAGATCTACAAAATCTACTGTCTAGCCCTATGTATGCTTAAATCTTTAAAACTACGCAACGGGTTTTGATGCGGTTTTTTTTTTTAATTAGATAAAGTGATTAAGAGGAAGGTTTATATGTATAATCAAAACTACGGGATCGATTTTAATCATTTTTTTCACTGAATGACATAGGTTATATATTTTATACCTATGCGAAGCCGGATCTTAGAGTATATATAATATGGAGTGCTTGTACCTATATCAAATACATTGTAACGCCAGAAGCACAGATAGGGGGCGCTAGTATCTACTTTCTTACAGTTTCGGGAAGCACCAGCGCGGACCTGTCAAACTTCAATTATAGTTTTTTTGTATTTTTTTGAAGAGGGATGGAAATTAAAAAAAAAATTAATTAAATTCTGGAGAGGGATAACCACTAATCAGTGGGGATAACGTACTCTTATTCGAGGTCCGCGCTTTTGCTTCCCGAAATTAGTGAAACTAGTGCCCTCTATAAAAGCTTCACGTTTGAAATTGAACAAGCACTCCATGTTATATATGCTCTAAGAGCCGGATCGGGCCGCTAGTTATGAAATATAATTGCCTTTATCTACACGAATGCATTCAACTTTTGCTCAACTAAATTCACTTTTGACATCCGATTCAACCTCTTTTTAATCCCGTATTTATTTCTTTATTAATACTATGCTTTCTATAAATTTCCTTGCTGCTACCTACATACTTGTTGATATTCTTACTGTCCAAAAGTACCTGTCGGGTGAGACACACAAATAAAAAAAATCTTTTTTCTTGTCACAAATTACTTCCAGCCAAAAAAAAAAACAAAAGCATTCATTTTTGTTCTGAATCATTTACAAAATAAACAGAAGATAAAAAGAGCGGACGATACGATACCACGATGAAACAACAATAACAACACGTCAGTAACGCGTTGTTGCTATTTTTCGTCGTCACGACAATTTCACAGTGGTTTGGGTTGGCTTTTATTCTTCCAACAGGAAAGCTGTCAACATTTTTTTTTAATTTGACGTGTGAGGAAATAGCCTAATTAGGCTTTACTTTTTTGTCTGTCGTTTCTCTGTCTGCTTTTTCACTTTAAATAAGACAATCGTCAGTAATCAAAATCGGATTCATTTATAATTGGCCAGTTTATATTTCTAAGAACTCTGAGAATATTCTCAGTGAAAATGACAAAGATTGAGAAAGAAATATAAACAACAATTCTCAAAGAAATAAAAATTGTTGTTGTGACGCCTTTTAAAAATACAAAAGCAAATAAAATTAAATTATTTTCAAAAGTCAAAGCTATCACTTTGTAAAATTGAGAAATCGAATCGAAAAATTTTCATTCTCAGGGTTTTGACAGTAGAATTGAGAAATTTGTATGAGAATTTTTGTTTATATTTCTGAGAATACGAAGATCTCTGAGATCTTAGAAATATAAACTGGCCAAATGTTTTCTGTTTAAATAAATACAGGTAGTAAATAATGGTTATTTTAGTAAGATTTTGTTTTGCTTTATATTGTTTTTTCTTTACAGTTCAAATTTATCATTTTGTTTGATTTGCAATAAATGTTCTAGTTTTATTATTTTGAATTAACAACTTTTTTTTAAATCAATTCTTTCCAACAAAAGAAAACTGTCAACATATTCTTTACTTGACGTCTGGAGAAAATAACTAATCAGAAGCTCTAATAATGACAGTTTAGAATATGAACAGGGCTAATCAAACATCAAATATCTTTTTGTGTTTTGGCAAAGATAAATAAATATTTTGATACAAAGATCAAGTAAAAAGTTCTTATGGACACTTTATAAAAAATTTAAAAATTATTTAATTATAATGAATGGGATTATACATGGATTAAGTTGGTTTCCAAATGCTGACGAAAAGTTTGTTACATGGGGACAAGAGATAAGCCTCTACAAAGTGATATCAAAAAATGATAGTGAACCTCTAAGAAGTAATTACTTTTTGTTGATAAATTTATTCAAACTATTAATAATTTTATATGTTTACAAATGCTAGATCGTGATTTACAATTATCGTCCAAGCATACTGCAACATTTCTTGCCTCAGAGAGTCGTTACCAATATGTTAGATGTTTGCAGCCTTCATATCACAAAGACACTATTCTTGCAGTCGGATTGGCAGATGGAAAAGTTGGAATTTGCAACTTTAATTCTAGTCCAGAACAAAATTCAGAATTCAGTAAGCTAATTGATGAACAAAAAAGGATGATTGTAATTCCGAATTTCAGCTCCTAGACAACAAAGATCGTGCTTATGTCTTGCGTGGAATCATAACGAACCAAATGTTTTGGCCATTGGACATGATCGAAACAGATCCGATTGTTGTATCACGATATGGGATACAGGAAGTGGCTTCCCAAAAGAAACACGTAAGTTCCGTTTATGTTTTATTATTTATTCTTGCGTATACATATTTATAAATTATTTATTTCTTTTTGAATTTCTATCATTTTTCAATTTTCCTTCAACATCTTACCAATTTAATAACTGCTATTTAATTGTTTTTCAAAAGTTGTAAGTTTGTTGACAATTAAATATGTAATTTGACTTGGAAAGTGTATGACGCTAGTTATAGTGCCATCATCAACTCTTAGAGATTTTTATGATTAAAAACTCAGAAATTTATTTCGGAAAAATGCCGGAAGTTAGATTTTCCTCTCTGTACAAAAAAGTTAAAAACATACATTTATTTGTTTTTACCTTCGTTATTATTTTTTTGTAAGAACTTTTTTCACAAACTATTTTTAGTTAAAAATTCATTTGTTTGTTTTTTTTCCCTGAAACAAAAAAATTCGCAAAATAAAAAAAACTGTACATCGTAAATGTATCTTTTTATTAAAAGAACATCGAAACTAATCTATTAAATAATTTTCCTTATTCGTTTTCTTTTTTGCTATATCCAATGACATTTTATTTAAAATGTCTAAATGTACAGGCTATTGTGAAATCTGAAAATATTGTCAGATTTACTGTAATTTGTTGCGGACAATTGTCATTGTTTTTACTTATTAATTTACTACCAAGAGCTTTGTTAATAAGAATTTTTTTTTTAAGTTCAGTTCAATTTACGTAATATGTATGTATGTACATATGTAGATATCTTCAAGAACATTACAAAACAAAAAAATACTATGTCTTACTTAAATAATATTTGTTTAACACTGTTAAGCTCAATTTTTTGGTCTATCTGAGTCGGCACATTCCTTGTGCTGGGACAATAATCATCGGGCACTCGTCGCCGGAATGAGCCAGAAGATGGTTAAAATATTCGATCTACGACGTAAGTACATCTTATAGTATAATTGTTTTTAATATTAATGTTTTTGATCTATATTTTCCTTCTAGAAAACTCTCCAACATGTACTTCAATAAACACAAAAGCCGTAAATGGTCTCGCTGTCTCGGCTAATGGAAACTATATGAGTAGCTTTCTAGATTCGGTTATACTTCTGTGGGATCTTCGAAGCATCGATAAACCTCTTAAACAAATTCAATGTTCCAAGGACAATATTTGTGTAACTTGGTGTCCCAATAAGTTAGATTTCATTTTAGTATAATTATACAAATTATGCAAAAAAGTATACAATTTTGATTTCTCTATTTTCAGACCTAGTCTTTTGACATCCTTGCAACGTGATTCTCCGTTTATATATATGTATGATATTCATGCAGTCGATGTAGAAAGTGCTAGAGAGTTGTATCATATCAAAAACCAATACACACCCTTTCAATCAAAGTTGTATTCATCTAATAAAAATACTACGATTTGCTCAGCATCTTGGCATCCAAAAGACAATGAAAGAATTTTGGTTTTATCAGAATCAGGTTGAGAATTTATTTGGTAAAACTAAATATAAAAATGATTTATTATGTTAAGTATTTATATTCAAGGTGGCTTAAGTGATTTTAGAATACCTCCAAAAATTGCGATGTCATGGAACAACCAATTGAAATTTTCTACCGGTAATTCAATGCGTCCATTGAATCCGTCCGTTTCCACTCAAGTGAGCGTTGATTCATCACAAATGGCTTTAGTATCATCTTATCGCTTTGCTGAGTTTACAGATGAAGGTATTGCAGAAACCATTCGATTAAGAGCACAACAGAATTACGGATTAAAGGTACTTCCAATATTAATTTTTTTTTTTCAGAAACAAAGAATTTTATTGTTTGATTATTTTAAGGCTGAAATAAGACACTTCGGAGATTTTCTAAACAGTACTTACCTCAAAAATGTTTGGAAAGCTCTTTTACATATTTATCGAGGAGAGCGATTAATTGGCTTGAAAAATGTTCTTAAAATTGGTTTACCTGCTCAAAACCATGCTGAAGATCTTGTGCCATCAACTGGACCAGAATCGCACGTGCTGCAATGGCCAGATTCCATTAAAAATACAAGTAATTTAGTCTGTTATAGGTAAGTTCAAATATGTTATGTCTTAAAATCTAAAATAATAAATTTTAGTGCTGCATTGGACAGCAAGAGCTTTGTTCCAGAAAGCAAAATTAACTTTTCAAAGATGTATTCAATTATGATGAATTATTCCATCCCGTCATGTTTTTTGAGATATTCGCAATCGGCTTTTTTTCTGCTATTTTTGACTACGCAGTGATAATTTTCTTCAACTAAGTTTTCAATGTTGGGAAACAATTAAAATCTTTACAATTTTGAAAAAAACTTTTTGGAATCATGAAAAAATTTGTTGTGAGAATGTAACCTCAATGTAATATAACATCAAAAATGTGAAAAAAAAACTTTTTGTCTCAACTACACGAAAAGAAAAAGCAGTTTTGAGCTTGGATTGGAGCTTAGGATATAAGAAAACTTGGAAAAAATAGGTTGATAAATTTCTCTTCCATAGCGATAATTTTTTTTTCTTATTTTTAAAAGGTGATATCTCGAAAATCTTCGGAAAATTTATTTTTGTTTCTGAAACAAGTCAAATTTGACCAATACTATTAGTTTATCTAGAAAGTTGTGAGAATTTGGTTAAATTTTGCATCTTAATAATTTTTATTCAGGAGTGAACAACGTGATGCTGCTCTAAAATTGTGTGGATGGACGTTTGATCAAGACATGGATAGATTCATTCGATCACTTTGCGATAACAAAGTAAGTAGTAGTATTTTTAATAAACAATTCTATCAGCCATTTTCTGCTATCCGCGAATCCAAAACTCGCGAATCCAATGTTGACAACCGTTTTTCCGATCTCTAAGGTTACTTAATTGTGCTTACTCTGCTATGCCGCTGATGCGTTGTCCAACCTAGATGAGCAAAATACTAGAGAAAACAGAACAAACAAATTAGCAAAAAAACAAATAAACAAAAAATAATTAAATTGAAATTCTTTTAAGTTAAGTTTCCGATTTTGAAGTTTACATTGTTAATATGGGTTTTATACCTGTTTAAGAGTAGAATTAGGATCGAATTCAAATTTCACTCCTTTAAAGAGTATTTGTTATGGGTGCCGCTATTTTGGAATAGTTTTTCTCGAATCGGCGATGCCCCCTAAGAAACTAGGAACGTAACGTCGGCACAATATTTGTTAAACAAGTCACCCAGGAATTTTTTGTGATTTTTTTTGTAATGTGATTTAATAATTTAATATTATTTACTTTCCAAGACATTTAGAATTTTCGCAAAGTAATAAAAATCTCTCTAAGCTTTTGCTCTCATATTTTATTCTAAATCGGTGTTCTATTTACTATTAATATTATTAAAAAATACTCAAGAATCCTTTGTAAATTAAAAATTTATCAATAATTTTGTTTTAATTTCAAAGGAATACTCCAGAGCTGCTATGATTTGTACGTTTCATTTGAAAATCCTTCAGGCTTGTGAAATTCTTTCTAAAGCAGAAAATCAGGTTTGAGTAATATAGTTACAACAATATCGTTTTAAGAAAAATTTATTTTATCTTTCTTTTATTAGACGGATAATAATAGCATGTATAGAATAGCTGCAATTGCATTATATAGTTTTAATGCAGAACCAGGTGACAACACTTGGAAAAACCAAAGATCAAATGCTAATATGCAAATTGATGATCCACATTTGAGAGTTATCTTTTCATTTATAACAACAGAAAATGAAAACTTTGAAGCTGTTTTGGTAAGTTTTTTTGAATTTATCAATTTCATATTAAAAGTATTTTTATTCATTCAAACGAGATAAACAAAAATTTATATTAATACTTATTTACATTTAATATTTTTTTCTATTAAATATTTTTTTGCTTAAATAATTAAAAAAAAAGTATATTTTCAAAGACAATTCAATTCAATCAATTTACATATATTTCTTTGTATATAAAAAGTATAGTACTATCATGGCGAGTATTTTTTAATGTTGCCCCAAGCTTTGTGGTGGCGCTGCGAAATTTTAGGTGTAGAATTTTTTAATTACAACGAGCACATTTTTTGTAATGCTATTTTTTTTATTTGTCAACAAAATAATAAATGAACTAATATTAAATTAAATTGTCACTATGAAAAACCAAGCAACAAAAACAAGTTTAACAACAACAAATTGAGCACTTAAATTTGATTTTATGAAATTAATCTTGATACATAAAATGGTAATACATATTAAATGTATGATAAAATTAATATTTAAATTGAAATATTTAATTTAATTAATTTGAAAAAAGAGCAATTTATTACGATTTACATCGTTGCATGAACATTCATTTCTATACTGTATCTTCTTTTACGATTGGTTTCTTTTCTAGAAGGAAGAAGAAATACTGCTATCGGACAGAATTGCATTCGGATGTAAATATCTTAGCGAAAATAAATTATCTGAATATGTAAGATCATGTATTCAAAATTCAATTGAAAAGGGTGATTTAAATGGTCTTCTGTTAACGGGAGAATCCACAGAGGGAATACAAATTTTGCAAACTTATATGGATAGGACAGAGGATGTTCAAACTGTATCGTTAATTGCCATATGGTTTTTTCAAAGCGGTCTTTTTTCAGATAGTCGAATTCAATACTGGACATCTAGGTAAATCAAATAACTTCTTGCTTGATATTTGTTGAACGTTTTTCTTATTCAATTTATTTAAGTTATTTAAATCTTTTGGACTCCTGGAGACTTTGGGAAAAACGGGCTGAGCTCGAAATTAATATGCAAAACATTCGTTCAGCTCCCACAACATCGAAGACTGTTTTTCTTCTTTGTAATTTTTGTGGTAAATCAGTCTCAAGCGCCTTGCAAGATGATGCAAGACTACGAAACGTCAGTTCTAATGTTAATAAGGTAAGAAATAAAACATTTATTTAATAACTAGTTGAATCTCAATATTTGCATTCCTTGTTAGCTCTCATCATGTCCAAGCTGTCGCAAACCTTTGCCCCGTTGTTGTTTATGTCTTTTGCACATGGGTACCACTGTTCATTTTCCACCTCAAAGTGCATTTGGCCACGAAGGGCTTGGTTGGCAATCGAAATCTTTTTCAAAATGGTTTTCTTGGTGTCAAACGTGCCGCCACGGAGGACACACCGAGCATATAATGCAATGGTTTAGGTACGCTTATGAAAAATTTCCTATTATTATTTCTTAACTCTCAATTTTACCAATTTCAGTCAAAACTCCGAATGTCCCGTCGCATTGTGTAACTGTAAATGTTTTGATATGGATGGTACAATTCCTAAAAGCTACCGTGATGTGTCGTAGTTGTAATGTATTTTTTTAAGTTTTTTTTTTTTGTTAAATCGAAAATATATTTCAAAGTAAATATATGTTTTTTGCCTGTTTTTAAATGACTTACAAAAGCTTTTAACTCGAAAATTTGGTTTCACAAAACAGAAGGTAAAGTATCAAAAATAATTATTAACATTAAGCTTTTGGGAACAAAAAAGTTTTTTTTGTAGAGACGAGGCAAGCAACTTTATAAATAATTTTCTTAACGTGTATTTTTTTATTATTGTTCTACTAAATACCAAGAAAGCCGATCAGAACTCATTTTAAAACTCAAATTTAATGTAAGTCTTAACTTGGTCATTAATTTCATAAATTATATAACATCTATTAAGAGCATTCAGAAGAGAGTCGGTAGGCATTTGTACGATCTGCAACCTTGATGCTACTGAAAATACATATCACTTTGTGGGAGTGTGTCCTTGTTTTCGTACATACAGAAAACAGTTTCTTGGAAGTGAAAGCCTTAACCGAGACCAGTTCCTCGAGTTTCTCAACGGACGAAACTATAGTCAACTTTACAATTTCATAAAAAGTGCTCTAAGATATCGAAACCTAATTATAAATGAATTTTCTTAAATATAAATATTCCTAAATATAAATCCATCGCTAAGTTTTTAATGAATATAATATTACAGTCAACACTTTAACCTAACAGGCAACTTAAAAAGATATTGTCATTTAATTTAATTTTTATCATAATGAATATCAAGCTTTTGTAAAAACTATCTGAATAATAAAAATTTTTATCTATCTATCTATAACATCTATTATGGTGTTATGTAGAAACCACTGAACAGTTACATATAAAAGGGGAGCCAAGCAAAATTATAGCTAGGTGTCTGCAAATGAATATGCTGTGTCGGTGTAGATCTATTAAATACTCCAATCATTTGTTCCTTTTGTTAAGTTTTCTTCTCTTGGAAAATATATTTTATGTTTAAGGGTCAATTGCATTGCGTTTATTTATTCGTAATCTCCTGTGGATGTACCAGCGGATGAGCTGAAGGAGTAACGGGTCAGACGAAATTTTACTCATATCTAAACAGACAACATTAATAATTCGAAATTGAATGGATAGTTAACAATTAGTTCTCCCTAAACGGTTCATATGAAGACAATCATAATTTCAGAGTGAAGTATGGTTCGCGTATTTGAATCACTCGCAAGTATTTTTGTAGTAACCAGGAGAATGCCTAGAAAGAACTTGCTCTCGGTTTTGTATCTTTTAATTTTTCTCACAAGATTTTGTGAGATAGGTGTGAACTATGCTCCATCTAACTCTTCCCCAGTTGTGCTGATTGCTCTTCGAGCGTTCTTCGTCAAGTGGTTTCAGGCCGGTTCCGTTGTATAGCTTAGTTCGCAATGCACTTGTTACCACTGCTACTTATACTTACGTCTTCGTTTGATAGAGTCAATGGGTTCTTGTGGTGGCACCCATCTTACCCATCATTAAAAGTTGAAAAATTCTTGTTTTTAATTGCTCTACCAAATTCTGTTATTAACTCTTTGCAAGGGCCCTTAGATAGGTATAATCTAATTGTTAATTTTTCTACTAAAATACTATCAATGAATAATAAAGATCGGATTGTTATAAATAAGTTATTTTTAAGTTTTTATTTTCAAAGTTATATAAAGCACAGTTCTTAAAGTATGTTGTTTTCAAAATATTTAACATACATTTTATACGACCAAGAATATTTACAATTAGGTACACTTAACTAAAAAAATTTAAGTTTTATTTAATGAAGAATTATAAATTCATATTTTCTTTTGATTTGTTTATGAAGTAACAAACGGTGTTAGATCAGGAAATTTGAAAAGATTCTGTGACCTTGATCTTTGAACACGTTGTTGTGGTTGATTCACTGTTGGAACTGGCGCTTGAAATGAATTTCCACGCAAATAGATACCACATTGGGAATTACAAACTTCATCACGCAAAATAGCTTCACGCGGCCATTGACGAATAAGTTGTCCACAATCTGTTATTCTTAGAGAGGCGCATTGAGGCTAAATTAAATTAAAATTATGGTTAAATTATTCTTAAATTTTTTTCTTCTTTTAACCTACCCCATCTGCGGAGCAAACACAGCTTGTGCATGGCGATGGGAATGCTGATTCTCCAACCTGTACTTGACGGTTACCTATTTGGCAGCCCTGAACGTTCTCACGCCAAGCGCTCAAATCGATTTGTGGCATAGACTGACATGGCACTCGCGGGTTTCTATTGAAATATTAGAAATATTAAAGAGTGTATTTTTTTTTGAGGAATCATATTACTTACAGGAAATTACTTGGCAAATCTAAAGCCGCACGCTGCATATCTCCGGGAATTTCGAGATTTTCACAAATTACCTTCGCCAGTGTTGTCTTACGAATTTCTGCTAGTTGGGCTTCATTGAATTTTACCTCGGGATTCTCATTTTCGTACCTGAAAAAATATTTATAAATTAATTTAATTTGTGAAATAATAGTAGCTAAATTTATAAAGCATTCCCCTCTCATGAAAATTCAGTATGATGAAAGAAAACGAAGAAATGACGGCGGCGGCGTTCGATTGAGAGGCCTAAGGGATATGAGAGATACTCTAGCATACATGTTGGTAGTCAGCAGCTTTTAAAACATCAAATTCAAAGGAATCCGATAATTTTTTGGATTTTAGATACCTATCCGGCATTTAACCAAACGCGAGAAATCTGTATTCTGTTTCTCGCAGTCACTCAAACCCAGTTCAACATCAATTTTTTCTCCAAAAACTCCCATCTCAAATTTTATGATTGGAATGGAAAAATGGATGACCTTAAAACCAAAATAGTTCTTCAGTAAGCAATATGCGTTAGCTGCCATTTTGAAAAACGTGTTTTAATTCCTATTTTAAAAACGGTTCTTCGTACAAGAAATTTGTTAGCACTATTAAGTTCGAAAATTTAATTATCTCTCCTTTTTTCATTTTTTCAAAGGACTCATACTTTCAGAGTTAAAGCAACTCAAAGATGTTAACCCTTAGGGAGATATAATAAGGAAAAAACAGAAAAAGTTAACTTTTAAGTGCTGTTATTAGGCGTATTAAAAAAATATAGTATGCGAACAGGAAAGATAATTAAATAGAATTACTGCTTACAAATTTCTTTTACGATGAGGCGTTTCCGAGATACGGGTTCAATCACTTTTTTCAGTAGCACCATTTTTACTTTAGACTAAGAACTGATAAATGTATCAATTCCAATCGTAAAATTTGCATTATGGAAATCCATTTTTATAGGCCAGTGCCTACATTTCATATTTTAATGGCGGTTATTACCAACCCTCTAACATTTTTTCAGGGTTATAACTCAAATATGTTTATACCAATGTATGCACAAATTTAATTTTTAAAACGTTTGCAAAAAAAAAATGCGAGATATACTCTCTACTCTCACAATTCGCTCTTTTTTGGACACAATGTTATAATTAAACTTACCAAAAACGATCACATTTTCTGAGCTGCCTAAACTGGATACCAATTATACAGGCTAGTGTTGGTCCAACCAATCCACCTTGCAGTGGTCTTTCTGTCATAGAACCAGGGAATAAATCTATATCGTCAACGGAAGCATAGATTTTCTTGAAACGATTGATGACTTCTGGTGGAATTTCACGACTTAAGTCTGACCAAGTGCTGGCTCGTTTTAGATTACATAATGCCCGATAATTGTTATATGATGGAATACCGTGATCGCGAGCTAATAAGTTTAAGAAATTTATAAATATGAAGTTTCTTTTGAAATTGAATTCTTACCTCGTTGAACATTTAGGGAAATCAAATCGATACCAGAGAATGGTATTTTTCTGTCTTCAAATAGATGATTGGTCACTTCACCGGTAATGAATTGATCAAGTGTTTCCATTGGTGTAGCAACTAGCCCTCTACTGATTTCGTCAACTATACCTGGCTGAGAAAATATGTTTTTAATTAAAATAAGTAGGTATGTATGCAGGTAGGTACTTCAATTCATATTTAAATTTCATTACTTAAATTAAGTTTTTTTTTAAATAAATTAATAAAATACAAAGGATCATTGAAGTGTAACCAAGTCTTAACAAAACAGAAAAACCAAATTACGTATCATCTAAAATTAATCCAATTAAAATTCATGGAGTTCAAATATCAAACCTGTAGCATAACATCCATCTTGAAGAATCCATCACGAAGCAATAGAGGTGGATCAACGGGTTGATGGTTAACACTTAAACGTGGGATATGTGGTCTCAAAAGCGAATGTCCTATACGAAATGCGGCAGCCGCAAACTCATTAAATACTATAGGACTGCATGATGGATTATAGTCCTTGTAGTAACCCTGTGGCAAGAGCTTCAATCCATAAAGATTTACAGCATTCCAACTAAGAATCCTTGGCAAGAACTCATTGAATACAATATGTTGGAACTGAGCACCAACAATACGTCTTGTATGATGATACAACTGATCACCTGTCCAGTGAGGATTCACTCCACGTAGTCCCTCAACAATTCGATTATGTTCTCTCAAAAATATTGTATGAATAGCAGTAAGGCCTGGTTGTTCTGACGCGCGATCATCTCCTCCAATGAAACACAATCGATTGCGGGATTTACATTCTGGATGTGAGTTGCTCTGTGGGAGAAGTTCCTTTCCACGGATCGGATGAATTGTTGAATTCAATCTTCCAGAGAATCCACGAAGCTTAGTCGCAACGCAGTTGTTTTCGCCATAAATCATAGAGGAATCCAAGAAATGGGTGTTTTGGTTCATTTGATCACGTGGCCCTAATGTTAATTGCCCTGGCAGTGATCTCATTGATGGGAAGCAAAGACGTTCTCCACTAGTTACATTGACTTCTGGATAGAAATAATCGCCGGCTGGTACTGGAAACGGATTACATTCAGGATGAACAGTTTGTGGTGAATCGCAACGACGACAGCTTGGAATAGACTCATGGAAACCTTTGTGAATTGGAGTAAGAGTCAAATCGTGGTCTACGAATTGAGCGAACTGCATGACCATAAGTGAGTAGCGAGTGTGTAAATTCGAAATATCTGGATGAATGAGAGTCGAGATGGTTCTCGGATTTGGCAAAGGGGCCCCTGTGACTGAGGAAATACGAGGTTTTGAAACACCATCTTCATATTGTGCTGGAAGCAGTCTTGAAAACGTTGATAACGATTTACCCCAGTTTGGGTTACGCAAGTTGTTACAATATCCAGTAAAAGTACGGAAAGGTGTACTGCCATCACATGGAAGAGGAGGATCATCACATTGCTGTTCAACATGTTGACGTGAATTTACATTTCCTGAAAGGAATGAACTGATATCGATGGTTTGAAGAGTCTCTGTTAATTCGTTGCGATTAAATGCATTCAGGTTACTATCAAAAACTTGACGTTTGCGACGAGTAATTTGGTTTAAGGTGTTTAAGATTTCATTAGATGTAAGTTCAAGCATAAGGGAGCTATTGGCCTGAAGTAGAGCTGCACGATTTGCCTTACTAAAAGACGCTGCGACACCATCTGGTGATCTAGCATCAATTCCACCTTCTGAAATGGGAGAAAAAATATTTAAATTTAGCTGTCGAATAGGATCTTATGTTGCACTTAAATATTTGAGTCTCGTTTCATAAAAATTGGTCATGTTTAGAATAGTTTGACTTACGTGATAGCCATGAGTCATACTCAAATCGTTTTCTTGCATAAAGTTCGTCCTTTGCTCTTTCAACAGCAGCTTGTAATAACTCTGGACTTATTTCTCGAATGGCTTCTTTGACTTCAGGTGTTTCCTCAATGCGTTCTTTTGCAACTTCGTCATTTGGATCAGCTTTCCAAGCGCGAAGGTCAAGTTTTGGTAGCTGATCACAAGTAAGATGAGTATTTCTATAGATTGAACATTTTATTTGACCGTTAATCTTTTATTTTACTAAAATCAAATTAGATTAATTCGAACTTACAAAAAGCTATCTTCGCGTATAAAAGCCTTCGGCTGTGCTTTTTCAACTTGCTTAGTTGAACACAATAATCCAGACAAAGTTGTTTGACGAATAGCTTTTAGCTGGTCAAGTCTAAATGATGAGGGAGGAATCTCATTTTCATACCAAAATCGATCGGTTGTTTTCAATTGAGCAAATTGAAGTATCAACAAGCAAGTAATTGTTGTTCCAAATAAGGATCCCACTGCAGGATTTTCTAAAAGAGCTCCTACCAGCAAATCAATGTCTTCAGCATTTCTATTTAAAAATATAGTTATGTTAAACTCAAAAAAAAAATTGACTGAAATACTTTACTCATAGATATCCCTCAGCAAGGTTATGTGTTCCTCGGGAATGTTTGAAACGGATGATAAATTTTCAAAGGTAATATTTGAAACATTATTAATAGCAAAACGATTTTCACATAAATCTAAGGCGTTCCTGTATGAAGGAATTCCATGATCTCGTCCACGATGAATAGCCAGAGCCAGGTCACTCCATCCACCAGATTTGACACTGGGTGGTATTAGTGATTTTTGTAGGGCTGCAATATTTAACAGCGAAGTGGCTGACATCGAAGCACTTATCTACTCAGCAATAAACGTAATTCTTAAAGTATATGAAACAAATATGACTTTTCTTACAAAACTTACCATTTCTGGAGGGTACATAGTAAGGAAAGCTGGAATTGCACTTGTGGCGAATTCATTATAAATACCACCACGATTGCTACTTGAGTAGTTGGTGAAATATTTTTCTGGGGTCAGTCTTGAATGGAAAAATAAAAATAAATACAAATTATAAAAACGGAAAAATAGGAGATAAAAAACTTGAATATTTTCTTGATTTTCTGTTAAAGTATCGAATTATCGGTAATTTTGACTAGGCTAAATGAAATAAGGCTGCGATTGATTTTGTATGGCGCAAAATCGCGGTCTTATTTTATTTTGAAAATGAAATAAGATGGCGTGATCTTATTCAATTTCACTTTTTTATTAAATTTCACTTTTCGACTCTCGGAAATCGCACGGCCTAATTTCATTTCTCGATCGCTGCCTTATTATCATCTCTCTTTTGATTCTAGTTGAATAAACTGTTTTTATAAGATTGAATGCGACTCTTACTTATTTGACTATAGTTATTGTTATTTTACTGAAGAGCTATAGATTGGGCTTTTCGGTGATTCTAATTGTTAATCATAAAGACCAAAAAGAGGTCGTACATAGAGGCTGGACGCCGCAAGATTGAGTACATTCGAGTGATCGATCAATTTAGTTCAATTCACGCTACTTAAGTACTTTGTTCATTCTTGTTCATTTTAGTTCAGTTTAATAAAAAATTTAAATATACATAATGTATGTACATATATTAACAATTAAAAATTACATCAAGTTAGCTAACGAACAAAAATTTTTATTTTATTTAAAATCAAAAAACTGAAAGCCGGAAATCAAGGATATTACTTTTTTTTCTTTCATCAGAACATTTCTTAAATTATGGAAAATTATCGCTTCTATCACCCAAAAATCCATAATTGATATTTGTAGGGGTAGCTGCTACCACGTATCAAAACTTAATTTTTTTTGTTTTGCAAAACAAACAACAACGGTTTTAATTTAGTCATTGTATATAAAACCTATAGCACTCTTATCACTATTTTGGACAATTCCGAAGTTGTATATAAACAATGTTTACTGGCAGCTTAATACATCAACATAATATTGCTATCACAAAAATAGAACGATATTAGCTCGACAGAGGCGCAACAATCGAATTTTCTTTGTGATAGTACTATAGGTTTTATAGACAATGATATATTTATATAGTGCAATTGACACTAAAAGCCATCTTGAGTGAAATAGCAATTTAATTAAAGAAATTTGGCAATCATTTCCTCGACCAAAATGAGCAAGAACAAAAAAAATGATTTCTGAAAGGCCTTGGAACGATAATTAATAACAGGCTCTATTGCTAACAATAAGAAATAATATGACCAACCTCATTAGGTAGTACATTAAAATTTATCCTGAATTTGATTATGAGGGTGAAATTCTGCTTCGATATCGATTTTGTAGACAACTACCGATAATATCGAATACTAAGATATTTTTCGAATACCGTTAAAATAAATTTTGATCTTACTTGAGGCCAACTTTTGCTGTGTTCTCTTGACCCAGCACCAGAGGCAAGAATTCATTATAAGTTATGTGTTGAATTTGTCCAATAATAACTCTTCGAGATTCCAAAAAGATGGTATCTTCTGACCACGTTGGGTTCATGTGCGATAATTCTTCTGCAATATAATTGTGCTCTTGCAACAGAGCACGATGAAGAGCACCGGTAGCACCTGAAGCTTGGCATTTTTTGCATTGTTCAATATTTACTCCCCCTTGGTTAAAAGTCCGCAATTGTTGAATTTCTTCCGTGGTTCTTCCATACAATGAAGATCCGTCAATGTAAGATGAGGCTGTATTCATCTGTTGGCGTTTTTCTAGAAATGTTTGTAATGAATTTCAAGTTAAACATATTAGGCTTTTGTTGTGAAACGAAAAATCCCATAAGAAATCTAAATCGGAAATTTCGTTCTGCTTTTGATTCTATTTTCTGCGAAATTGAAAATATCTCTGATCAGTTGTCATACACGATTAATTGCCCAGACTAATTATTGTGGGCGGAAGAATGACTTTTTAAGTTTTAAGGTGGAACTATTATAATCGTCGGCCGCCAGCGTACGTCGTTGAACGAAACAGAAACAAGCAAGAGCGCACATAGGCCGCTCCAGCGAAAGTGAATTGAGGGCTTGCAAAATAAATCAAAATGGTTAAGGCCCAGCATATGACTGACTTCTTCATTTGTTTGAAATAGCTTCCCAAGCCCTTTCATGACGACAAAAAAACAATTACAGAACGTATTATTATCAATCAACGTGTTTTTATTGTCGTTTCATCGTCGTATCCAAATGTTTCGCTTTGGTATAAGAAAGTCTTTAGTCGTGTTTGAATTGTTTTTTTTTTCCGCCCATAGTTTGTTTTGGGTTTGTGGTTGTTTCTTATACAAAATTTTCGTTTTCGTACTAGGCTTAAACCCAATACGCTGCTCCATAGTTAATTTTATTAATTGTGAGCGAAAAGTGCGTACAAACTTCTCTAATTTCGATCCTAGAATAGCGTACTGCAAAACGACAAGCAGAATATCGTATATGATGTCGTTGTGTCGTTTCTAGATAGGATTTTTCGTTTCGCATCAGCATCGCGCTAGAATTCAAAATATATCATTACATACGTTTGTTACACGTTTGAGCATCTAGGCCAGGTGTCGACCTTTTATATTCCTTACAATCAGCTCCTTCACTCACAAAACAATTTTTAAATTGTTCCGATTTTAATTCTTCAGTTGTTTTATCACAACAATTGTATGTAGATGGCAGTTCTGTGAATTCGACTAGGTCATCTGAAAGCAGTTGACCCCAAGCCGGTAACATGGCAGTGATGTGTGGATGTCTAAGTTCAGGTTCAATGTGATTTTGTAAAGATTGTATAATAGGTTCGGCATTGGGAAGCCTTTTGCTTCCATGGGATGAACGAGGTTGGCTTATGCCTGCAAAAAATTTTAGTTAGTTGTTTTCGATGTTTAATAAAAAAAAAGCCCACAGTATAATTACCATCGGCATAATCAGGTTCCAATAATCTTAAAAATATATCACCACGAGCACCCCAATTGCGGTGCACGATATTATTGCATTCTCCATCTGCTAGGCGGTATTTACTTGGAGGGCATACATCAAATTCCTCTTTGCTTGTGCATTTTATTGTTGCACCTAGTTTTTCTGAACGTAGAGCAATGTGTGCGTTTCTTAGAAGATCTTCTGGTGTTGTTAGAGAGGAAACATAAACTATATTGCACCTGAAATATAAATAGTTAAATTTATTAGTTGACTTTAGGATGTGTAAAATTATAGAAGTATAAAAATAATGACTTTCAGTCGGTTCTTTAGCATCAAATATATGTAATGATGATACCGACACAAATCTGAATAAGGCTTGGCAAATATGTAATGGGAAATATCATGGACACACAAGACTTAAACTAGAAGCGATTGTAATGAGTTTTGAGTTAAAAATAAAGAATGTTGCCATATTTCTTAAACAAATAAATAATGCAAATAAATTTCAAAAATCGTTAGAACTGCCTACATAAGAGGATCTTTTATAAACTTTGGAGAGTAATTATTTAATTATATTTATTCTATAAAATTAGAGTTTCCAAGTAATAAGTCAGGGAAAAATTTAATAGCTTTTAAGCATTTCATTTTTCTAAGAATAATAACGTAAAGATTGTTGAATTATAATAGCTAACGATTTAAGTGAAAAAAAAAACTTCTTGAATTAAGAGATCAAGTGGCCTCAACTTCAACTCCATACCGAAACTTCTAAGGCGCAAATTTGGGTTTAACTGCAAGATTATTTATTGAACTATTAATATTTACAATTAGTTTAACACTAGTTATCGTATTAATTGTAAATTGGCTCAAAACGGACGGCGGCTAACTTCCTTGCATTCTGTTTTTCATTTGTTTTAAATTTTACATAAAATTGTCATTATGTTTAAATCTTAATCTTTTGGCCGCCTTACTTCTCGGACTGTTCAGGTCTGACTATCATTGTAAGCAAATTTTTCAGGTTAATATTTACAGATTCTTATAAATAAGCATTAATGCATGAATACACTGCGAACTTTATACTTACATATTATGTGCATACAAAACAATATTTTTTCTATTTTTTTCTCGCAGAGTCCCTGTGATGAAAAGCACATACTTTTCCCTATTGAAGTATCTGTTGAATAAATTCGATTTTTTTATAGCAAGTAAAAGAAAGGGTTCAAAAAGTTCCTCAGTCACATAGCAAATTGTAGGGGAGTTTTTTTTTAATTTCAAAATTGGCCTATTTATAAAAAACGACGTCTGAGCTGAACGACGGCGACGCCGTCTTTGGAAAAATATTGGAGATTCCATATAAATTTTCGATAACAAATATAAGAATATCGCTGTTGACCAATGCGGAAATTGAGCAATCATTTAATACTCGATTTGCTTAGACTAGCATGGTTTTTTTTAAGATGTCCATTGAGGCTTTAACAAAAACACATCTAATAGGCTCAGGGCCATGAACTAAGGAAGCTCTGTGTTTTGGCCAAGATGGTATTTATGAATTCTCGGACTTTCTTGTTTCTTATTTCAGCACGCTTTGTCACTCCTGCTGCAATGGATAGCATCTTCATTTCAGCTGCCGTAGATTTACCCTAATACGACTAATACGAGTGCAACGTCAAAAATTGTGCTTAACGCCTTTTCAGGGCTTTTTACGATCACAAACGATGCCAATTTTCCCGCTACTTCATCCACCCTTCGTTTATTGCAAAGAATCCTATAATACTTTTCCATTCTGAGTTCCATCCATGAGTTCTTAACTGCAGGAAAAATTAAAAATTGTTCAACTCTTGCGTTCTTATGAAAATTATTAGTCATCTAATAGGTTATTTGTCAGTCGAAAAACCCTACTGCTGGTTAAAACGAGATTTAATCGAAGATTATTTGTAATCACACACATAAGCAAACAACTTACTAGGTAGAGGAAAGTGTTAATTTTCCGACATAAGTATGTAAATAGCCATTGCATAGTGCTATGTGAATCTGTTAATCTGCACAATAATATTACATGCACAACTCATATTTAAATGTGCATAATACCAAAAATGCTCAATGTAATTTAGATATAATTAATACCTTGTTCCTTGAGAAAATTGAAAAGAAAAAACGAAAGCTTTCAACTCTTCAACAATATTTAAACTGTTTGACTTAAACTAACGCTTACACAGTTAACTAATAAACAATTTGAAGTATGTATCTATTTATTTTTAGCTTGGATCGACATTAGATAAAAAAAAAGAATCAAGTAACTATTCATAAAGCTATTTGAGAGGTGTGTAGTCATATCTGGATTCCCCAACAGTTGATGCCATAAAATTATCAATAGATTTAAAATTCTGTATGCTCCTACATCAGATGTAATAATTCTTTTGAATGCACGCGGTTTGGGTTTCTTTTAGCTTGTGTATCTTCATTGTGTTGTGTAAGCTTTAAGTTGGGTAAGATATTAGAAAAAACGTCACGACAATAATGTAAGCCCACAAGTAGCAGGTATAGGTACATATACCTACCTATAGTTGCAGGTACATTACAAGCTTCTTGATTTTTTTTTGTTCAGTTTTAGTTCCTCTTTCTTGAGTTAAATGGTTTTTTAACTCTGCAAACTCATCATATGTCGTAAGCTTGTACTCAATTTAGAAGTTGGTCAAGTTAATTAACAATTGTTTTTTGTGTGTCTTACCTTTACCTAGAATTTTAACTTCATTCCGTTCCGTATTTGAAATGAAAAGATTAAAACTGTTTTTTTTTTTTAATTTCATTTTGATGGTGATTTAACACCATTTTTTTTATAGTTTGAAAACGGTTCAATCTATCAATTTAACTGTCAATTTTTCAAATCAGCAATGAATAGAAAAGATGTATATAAAAGATAAACTTTAGAGCCATCTGCGTCGTATAGGCTTAATATTAAGAAAAGTTATTAGAAAATTTTAAATGGAGTTTTTAGAAGCATGGCAATTGCATGCCCGCTTAACGTATTTACTGAAATAGTATAAATGCTTGGAAATCAAGTTTAAAATAAATTATAGGCATAGCTAATTTTTTTTGATCCAAAAACATAGTTTTATTCATCACTTACCAATATTAAATCTACAAAATCAGAAATTTCGCTTCTATCACCTAGAAACCTTAGGTGGGTAAGTCCAAGTCCCTTACCTATGCTGGATGTTGAGGTACAGACAAAAGTAACGGTACCTACCATATAACTTGAGAAGAAATATATTTGTCTCCATAACGGCTTTAACTATTTTGATGAGATTTTTTTCATGAGTTTTGAAAGTAATTGAAATAATTTGGTCAAAAAAACCTTTAGAACCAGATTTAGATTTTGGATTTTGGTTTTCTCATTAACGGTTTGAGGGTCTGTCTTAATTTAAAAAAAAAATACTTGTTGGACTTTTTCAATTAAATATTTTGAAAATGGGAACATATTTATTTTTGAAGATTTGTTTTATTAGTGTATAATATTTAACATCTAAGGTTTGCATACCGATCGTTTTAAATAGGTTGTTATAAACGTGAATAAATTGGTATTGATTTTAATCAAACAAAACATTTGTCCACCAACTTGAAAATACCTAATTAGATAGTGTCTAAGTAGACACGACTAATATAATACGACTGATATAAATATATAAACATTCAAAACATTATTTGATTGTTTTATGCAGCAACGGAATGGGGAACCTGTTGGAATAATTTTAGTAAATAGATACATATGCCTCTAAATATTAAATTGCTCCAAGTCGATAGATATGTACGAGCAGCCTATATGTACACGGTTAAAAATTTTGGGGTACTCTTTAATATTTTTAGGGTTTAATATTTCGCAAATATTAAATTTATAACTTTAATACATGAAATATTAAAAATTTATTCTCAACATACGAATTAATAATAATGCATACATTTCAATAGTGGCACCAAAATCCACTTAAACCAGTTTCTGCTAAAATGCTTCGCTGATTGTGAGATATCCCTGAATTTTATCATTTGTTTATTAAATTGAACAAAATATTTATTTATTATCTATCAAATTTAATAGAAACATTTCTTAGAAAATATCTTTAATATTAACGAAATATTAACAACTATTATTTCCTGAATCATATGGCTTTAATAGAAAGTCCGTTATAAAAAAGCCAAAAAATATTTTTAACCGTGTAGGTAGGTACATATCGAAAGTGAAAATAACGCGTTGGGTTTCAACAAATATATTTATGTAAATTATCATTTCTTACAAAAAGTATTTTTTGTTCAATGACATCTAGGTCATGTTTGCATGGAGTTTACTGTTTATTTTCTTATTTCACCTGTTTATCCAGTTCGAAATCGATTTTGCATATTCCTTGCATATTGCAGTATAGCCCTGTATAAAATGCAGATTGCAGAAGCAGGCAATAAACAAGTTTTGCTTACGCTTTAAACAAACAAACAAAAAAAAATAGGTAGGCAATCGTAAGTGACCAGTAGGAATAAAGTGGTCCATATTGGTAAGTGATTGTTCATTTATGCGTGTTTTTGTTTTCGAATTGCAATTCTCTTTTTACAAATAAGTTGTAAGCAGAGATTCTAGTATTATCTTGAAGTTTATACGTATGTTAAAACACAGTCAATTTATTTTGAAAAAAATCTTTTGAAAGCAAACTAGAAAACTCGATTTTTCTTAAATAAAGTTTAAAGTTTTTGTTTTCTGTCAACCCATAAGTTGGACATATAATCTAGTAAACTTGAGTAAAGCCTTTTCGGGTAAGACCCATTTTGCTCAAGTTCAAATCAACAGATGAAGCGTTTAAATTAAATGCCATACGCCACATACTGTTAAAAGGTTCATTTAAATCATATTAATTAAGTTTATGAAAGTCGAAGAAGAATATGAAATTTTCGCAGGTCTTGCGATTAGAGCTTTCCGAAAAATTGGGCCCTAGGCCCTAGTGTACTAAAGAGTAAAGAAAGAAGACAAAAACAAGCATAAGTTAAAAAGGTATGGATTAAACACTGCTGTCACTCTGATGTGTTGTTTTATTTGTTTAATAAAATACTGCAATTCTAACAAAAGTATAAAATGTTATCAATATTATTAAAATTCATCACGCATCACTTAGATTGAATACAAATTATAAACTTTTTACGTGACCAGCCGAAAATCATCAATTTGCATATTCGTTTTTATTGAAGTGATGTCGTCACGTGAAAAATTGCGTAATATTCAAAATAAGAAATTAAATGCAAGAAAATTAAAAAAAAAAAAAAAACTAATATGTACCTACATATTTTGAAGAGAACCAAATGCATACATATTTAAAATTTCATTTTTTAAATAAACAATTTCGGCTTCATTTTCGGTCTTTCTTCTTCTATTAATTATCATCATTTGATTTTGATTACACACAATACAAGTGAAAAATCAATCAAATCCGAATAGATATGTATGCTAAATCTGATAGCTTACAAAAAAAAGATTTTATAATAATCGGAAGCTGTCGGAAGCTAAAGTCAAAAAACAAAAAGAATTAGCTTTCCAAACATACATAAGTGAGGTGTGACCTCCTCCTCCACCGAAGGAAAATAAATCATCTCCCTCTCTCTCTCTCTTTTGTTTCTAAGATGCTCGTACATAACCGATTTATATGTATAAGTTATGAAAATAAACAAAAATTTACTCAGGAATGCGCATCAAATTTGACCAGCATGGCATGATGAATGTTTGAAGGTTAGCGAACACATTTGTCAAACACGCTGTCAAGCATCACTTCTCGTTAGAATTTTGAGAGTTCACTGAAATTTCAAATGATGGAGAAGTTGTCTTAACTTACGTTTTCCAAGCATGAAAACAAAATGCATTAAAATTAAATATAGTAAACCTCAATTATCGTTTCTCATGTGCATGTTTGACAATCCGTTTGATGGAGCGTTTGGCAAGCCATCAAAAAGATCAAAACACTATCATTCGTAACAAAATTGTCATACTGGTTCGATAATATGTATTACTGTCAATATTGGCATAATTATGGAGTTGTATGAAAAAACGACATTGGCATTTTGAAACTCCGACCAAAAAGTTGTCACTTTTTCAACTGAGATAATGACAAATTTAGAGCAATCGCCCAACCGCCCGGCGTAAAACGTATAATTTGAAGGTTTTTTTTTAGGTTAAATGTCAGACATACCTATATCTACCTACCTACTGCAAAAATGTGTGAATTATGAGTTTGGTTAAAAGTTGTGAGGCTTGTATCTATGACGAGGTTCGTAATGTGCGGAAAGCTAAGCGAAGATGAATCATCGCTGCATTACGAATATGTAAAGCGTGCATGACGAGGCGCTTCATGTGCATAAGGCCTTAATCACTTAGGCTAGGAGCATATTGAGACGCTAGTAATCTGGCCGAATACGCGTCACATGACATCATTATGTCTTTTTATTGCCTTGTGTCATATATGATTGAGATTATTTCTCTTTTTAATTAAAACAAGAAATCTTCTAAAACTAAAATTGTTTTCTAAATATGTAACTTGTTTTTATTTTTCATTTCAAATGACGACATTTAATTTCATATATTTTGACGAAAATTAATCAAAAATTACAACAACTTTTATTCATTTATAACTAATCAAAATCATGTAAAATCTTGATAACTTCTCACAAATCCCTTACGCATTCTAAAACTAAAAATTATTGACTTTTTGAGTACCTAGTGATAACGTCAGTTTCAGCACTAACATACTATAAAAACTCAGCAAAAAAAAAAGAAAGAAAATCACATTTGACGCCATCAGGTTACAAATAGAACAAGTTTAAATTCTAAACATCCAAACAATAAACTGAACAGTAATAGCAGGAGGTGTGTGCCACAATACGTGTCGTGAACCAAAAGTGACAACATTGACGTAAGGCATGAGCAACATTTAATGGTTTAAAAAAATAGGCGATAGACAGTATAAATATCTAGATAAATGTAGATACATAGGTATACCTATGTTTATTAACTTTCACTATCATTTCGAGACATCATAAACAAAAAAGAAGTTGGACTACGAGCTTTAAAACATTTACTTTTGTTGTATGTTTTGTCTTCATTTCCCAATCATCACACATTTTTCCTTGGCACGAGTTCAAGTCAATCAATTAACATTTTTTTTTTTTAGTTTCTTATTACTAGATCTTCATACCGCAACAAAGAAGTAAAAAGAAGAACAACGAAGACCGAAAGGTCATGTGTGTCCCACTTACAAATATTACAAAACACATCCGACTTCATTAAATTGTTTTTGTTTGTATATCGCTGAGATTTAAAACCAATATGCTTTGTAAATACATATGGATTAAGGGAAAACATGTAGGTACCTACCTATACATTTTGTATTTAACTTGAAGATATTAATAACATGATTTTTCAAGGTGTTATAATAGTTTAAAGTGGGTATACAAAATTCCAAAGAGATGAGTTATTTTACACTGTTTTGCGTGATCAAGTTAAAATGGAGCTGAGTTTTTAATTTTAGTTAAATAATAGTAAGGTGTGTGTGGGTTTCAGATGAAAGTGAAAACTATGGCCTATTTGAATAATTATTGTGTGTGTATTTGGAATGGTGCGATAACAACCGTTTAAGCAAACCTTAGATTTTATTGAGAGGAGATACTCAATGATCTCTGATGATACAAGGAAGGTGAGCGACTAGCGACTATTGTGCCACCATTTTAGATATTTCCAAGTAAATTATTTGTGGATGCAAATTTTAAAAAAGTGAATGACTGATGGATCAGCAAATTGCTCTTGTTGTTCAAGGATATAGTTTGACGGATTTAAGGTTAGGTTTGTTTTTGACATTGATAACGATAAATTCAAATTCATCCACATGCAATACTGAAACTTACCACGTTATTGTTTCAGCTGTCATAAGAGTCGAATTTGATAGAAAATACCAATATTAATAGATATTTTGAAAAGTAATCTGAATATTATAGATTAGCTTATGGAATTGAAAATATTCTTAATTTCTATTAAGATAATAATCAACATTTTTATTTTTGATTAATATATGTGCTCGTATCGTTTTGAATGCCTAGAACGCCTTTATTGGTTTCGTCTCAGTCCTTTCTCGAGAAAAGAGACTGGTCTCGATTTTGTAGCCAGCCCTATACCTACATTTATGTATATGAAATTTGCTTACTCTTTCAGCAAGATATGTTTTAAGATTATTTTGTCAAGCTAGATAAATTGAGAACTATAAATAGGTACAAAATATTATTGAAAACATTGTTAAAATATGAAACTATGCACAAAAGCTATTAGTTGCTTAATATGTAATAAAGTTTTTATTTCAACTTTATGTTAATAATTCTTTGAATATTGCGGGAAGTAAAATAGTAAACAATAGGCTAGTTGCATATTGTGACGCGTGTCAGATGACTCGATTATGATAACGTGTCATGTCGTTGTCCGCATACTGAATCACCTGTAAATAAATATTAATTTTGTGGCGCAAAAATTTAATGAAAGTAGGAAATCTTTAAAAAAAAGACTTTACTTTGAGGGATATTATCAAAAATTACTTATATTACTGCATCATAAACTCTTATACTCCTTACTTGACTCCGTTTGTTTTTTTATAATATTTTTCCACTTTCCACAAAAAAAATCATTTCTTCATATTCACCCACCAAATTTCTTTGAGTTTTTTTTTACTTTTTTTATTTTTGAAAACTCCATATTTTGAATAAATAAATGCTAAAATCTTGGATATCATTTTTGTTACAAAAAATATTCAATATTTTATACATACAAAATTATTTTTTTTGGAAAAAAAACGACTCTAACGATTTTTGAGTTTTTTTTTCCAAAAATTCTTATTTATGATACATAAGATAGCATCTTCAGTTTTGAGGCCAAACTTCTTTTTTGGGTTATTTTTGCAACTTAAAAATTGAGTTTTATGCTTTTTTATATTTTTCTCTTATGACATTCATGTTCTAGTATTTTTTTTTTTGTTTATTCATACAATGCATTTAATTAAGAAAGACGAAGAGGAATATGTGTACTTCAGCTTAGGAGCAAGCTCGATCCAGTCATGAATTTTATTCTTCTTGTTTTAATTTGCCCTATGTTTTTTTTTTGGTTTCTGAAGCAAACTACACAGCATATTATATAACTCTTACTTATTTTTTTATTCCTTTACTTAAACCAGTCTTTGAGTTGAAAATTAGGTACTTAACGTTTGAACCAGTATTGTGGATAAAAATATTTTTGATCTTCAAAATTTATTGTACTTCACGTTTCGTAATGTAAATAATATATAAAAACAAGTATTTAGGTGTTTAGTTCTTAACTGATTGAAAGAAATTGAAAAAAATAGTATTACACAGCAAAATACCTACAATTTTTTTTTACAACGCAAATTTCATAATGCATTTATAATTCAATTTTCTGTGCTCCGTTAAGAATTATTTAAACAAAATAAATAATTATTAATATTAATATACTCGTCAATATGTACATACTCGTACATGATAAATAATTATGTATAATATTTTGAATAAGAAAATTTTTAAAATGTTAAAGAAAACAAAAGAAATTAGAAAGAAATTAAATTAAAATATGTACCTTACTAATTATCACTAACCTGAGCAGCTAGCTTATCAATCTAAAAGGTTGGGGCAAGGAATTTCTATGTATGCAAACAAATTATCAAAACTTTTCTTGTTCCTGAAAAGTTCGATTTTAAAATCTTTATTTACTGGACTACCTAATTTATCTATTAAAAAATCATCAGAAAATCAAAAATAATAATATTCTGGTAAACAATGCAAAGTATGAGTTGACAGTCGTTATTTAGTATGTAACTAAATTAAAACTAAAGCTCACGTTAATAACGGTATGCAGAATTTGTACTTATGTATCTGCATTTAATATAACAGTACCTGCCAGAATTCTTGAGGAGGGATTAAAGTTTTGAAATTAACTTGTTTTAAAATATACAAAAATAAAATTACATCCATATATGATAATTTCATATGGGAGGGATTCTTGCGCAAAAAAAAATTGATGTTTAAATTTTTAAACCAATCCGATGAATAAATAAATAAATAAAAAAATGATGTGAAAAACATTTTATTCACAACGATTTTTTCGCTTGACAGATAAATTTTTTTGAAGTAATTTCTAACCACATAATTTTTTTCCAAAAGAACTAAGAACTGATTAAGACAGAAGGGACATAAAATTATGGTCACAAAACTTTGATCATTACAATAAATTTATAAAAACAGTTCTTAAACAAACTTGCTGAGGACGCAGTAACTCTAAAGTAATGTTTTATTAGAACTCTCATGATCACGAACGATAACAATAATAACTTTTTTCATTTAATTTACATAATTATATCTTCTTAATTCAAATTTCTCACAATTTTTTCTTAAAGGAAAACATAATTTTTGTTTAAATCGATGAAAAAAATATGAAATTTGCTTTAATTTTATCTGACGGAGACATAAAGTACCGATTTATATCCATTTTGTTTCGTAATATCTTAATTGATTACCTACATACATTTAAATAATTATTATTTTACAAATTTTTGGTTAATACCAAAAACCATTTGCATCCAACAAAAATGTCCCTAGCTTTACATAATCCGATAATGATCAAACGACATTGCAACACGCATCTCAACATTTAAAAATTGTTTCGTACCATTTACCACAGCTTTTATCATAAAATGTAAAAAAAGAAATTACAGGTATACCTATACATACATGCACAAATTTGTAAATAAAAGCATTATTCCTTACCATAAAAGTAACAGCAGCATTTTTGAATTATGTCTTATCATACATATACAAATCCAGGTAAAATTTATCGGTGATTTAATGTAAAATTTAGTTAAAAGAACACTTTTCCGTTCGAATATTATTTGATTGGAAATTCAAAACCGTTTATTATCAGTGGAATAAAATATCTATAGACCGTATTCATGTGAAACTTGAAACTATGGAAAATGTGACTAATTTTAAAAATTCATATACATAATAATCACAACAACAAAAAAAATTGTTTTGACTGATTCACTTTGCTTGGACCCACATCTGAACCGATTTAAGATAAAACGCGTACTGCAGCACACACAAACCAAGCACCAACAATATAATGTCAGAGCCACAACTTTGGGGTCATGAAACCAGCGAGGCTTTTTTTTTAGTAGTTGTTTGTTGGTCGCTGGTTTTAGTAGAGAACTTAAGGTGCAAGTCCCGACTTTGTTTTATTTGAAAATTTTAAAAATAAAAATGGTATAGTACCTATAATAAGCTAAAAATTTGTCTTTATGAAGCCTCTGACGGTGTATAGTTTCCCGGCGCAAAAAAAAAAGTAACGATTATTTACCATAGGTACAATTCCGGAGTCACACACCACCGAGAGAGAGAAGACACAACACAGTCGGGATTGAAGTTAGCGACTAACTGAATGTCTCAGCAGATATCAACCAGTAAATTTATCAAATAGTGAGGTTTTTTCTAAAGTTTCAAGTTTGGCTTGTGCATATAGCATGTAAGCGAATTTGGAATGTTTATTTTAATTTTTACTATACCAACCATGCATTGTTCAGGGCCGGATCTAAAAGTTGGGACTCATCACCAAATGCAACCTATAAAAGCAATATACCTATCTATAAGCTGTAAAACGAGGGTTTTGCTAGATTTACATCTATCTGCATCTGCATCGTGCAGAAAAGTAGAGTGGGACGAACTCATGCCAAAAAATCGAATTTGCGAAAGAGTTCCATAATAAAGATGAACGTGTTCGTCTTCATATCGTGATTATGGGAACTTCCTATAATATTCTACTTCCTATAATATCTACATAAGTTCTTCTGCATTTTGGTATTCTCTCTATCAAAAACATGTGCAAAAATTTGCAGAAATCAAATGTAGAAACATTTAAATCCAGCATATTATTAAGATATTTTTGCGTAGCAATATGTTTTAGTGAAAGTGTTTCTTACAGCCTTTGACTTAACCACTTCGCTCTGACAATTTGTACGGAAGAAATTATATCTTTTTGGTAAACGCTAAAGTCAAGAGGAGTTTATTGAAATCGTTAACACAATTTTGAACATACATAACTCCCAGCTATACATACATCTGCAGCTGATTTGTTTGTGCTTTAACTTCATTTTTTAAAAGATTGAAACACTTTTTTTATTCAAAAAAAAGTGTAGCATGTTTTCTTCTTTTATGAAAAATAATTTTTTATGTTTCTTTAAGATGTCCAACACTAAATATATAAAATGTTAATTGAAGTTAGAAAATTTCTTTTAAGGAACTTCGGAAAAGGACATGTAAAAGTTTTTTTAAAAAAATGGTTCGAGACTTGAATAAAATTATTTTCTAACGCTCTTTCCAGAATGAGATTTTTGTCGCCAATTACGGTACCTACTCTAAATATCGCTTGGTCCTTCAAATTGCATTTTTTTAAAGTTGTACGATTGATCTTTATTTTGATCAGATCCTAAAACTTTTAAAAGACTTGAATTATTAAGTTATTTTAAATGCTACTGTGAATTATGAATTTACTTGAAACTTGCATTGCAATTGTTAGATTCGTAAATAAAAAGAACTTGGGATATTAATCAGACTAGACATCAAGATAATACAGAATAAGAAGAAAAAGCATCCTGCAATTCTGTCTGTCTTTATGCAACTTGACCTACACACTGAAAACTTACCTACGTTTCAAACTTTTTAATATTTAATTTTGCATTTCTTATTTAATATAAATTAATATTTTCTCTTCTTTTATGGACAGCTACCAACAATCAGTTTAACTTCAAGCCAGAAATCAAGAACAGCTCATAAAATGTGTGTTACGAAAAATAAATAAATATTTGATCTCCTTTGGAGATTACGAAGACTTGTGCATAAATGAAAACTAAAATCTTGTTCTTTCATCTTCTCATCACATTTTGCAAATAGATGATCAGATACATTTTAGATTAAAATAGTTATACAAAAAAAATTATTGAATTTAATAAGAAATATACAAGTTTACCAAAACTCAAAAGAAGATTGAATGACTAACATTAAGGATTTATTCGCTGCGTTCTATAGAAAATGAGTAGCAAAATATTCAAAAGTACATAGTTCTACCATTAACGTGTCTTTTTTCAATGTTTTAAATGAATTATGATTAAGGAATTAAATTATTTAAGGCGCTTAAAAAAACACCGATCTAGCCCTGCTTGCGCTCTACTAACACTCTCACTTCGAAAATTCAGCATTGTAGTTTTGAGTTTGTACCTCTCCAATACTTGATCAAATTCAATACTTCTTCGCGGGTATTTGTGGCTTTTCCTTTTTTGTTTCACTTTTTCTTAAATACGTTTATATTTTGTGTTGCTTTGGTAATGTGCTTCATGTGGAGAAAGTTATCGTTTATTTTTGTTTTTCATCATCATCATCATTATGGACTTAGTTCGGTTTGAGATTCAACGTTGAACCTATCAAGGTAGTGTGAGAAGTGAGATGAATCTTTATAGAGTAGAAGCAATAAACACCAAGCATCAGACCTTAGACACAAATATTATATGTAGGTACATAAGTTAGAGATGGGGGAGCATCCGTTAATAAAGTTGTTTCAGTTAACTTGAAGTCCGACGACCAGAAATATTCGCTGAATTTAGCTTGAATTTTATTGGATGAGCTATGATATAGGTGTTAAGAAAAGAAGAGTGACCGGTATGACTGGAAACTGGTGATCAATGAGTTTTTTATATCGAGACATGTGAAAGGAGTCACACAGAAAATATTAATGCGGTGACGTGGGAAACCCTGCCACACCACTCGAAAACATTGCGCATCTTCATCGGAATATATATCACACTATTATAAATAACTAGCCATAAAATACAACGAGTTTTCCTTGGAATGCATGCAACCATGTGACCAGATGTTTTTTTTTATTATTATTATTATTTGAAGTACATCAATCCTTTTATTTGTTTATTAACACTACCATACCTACTAACACAAATACATACATTTGTATTTTTCGCATTAGGTACCAACAAAATGGTTTTAAGCATGATTTTTTTTTAATTAGCAAACAAACACATTCATTATTAATCGTTTACAAGTGTTCAAAAGTGATTTGTATGAAAATAAATATATTGAAAATCATACAAACATCTGAACACACACCCGGATGTTATGCTTTGGTCGGGTTTGTTTGAGAGGAGGTATAGTCTTTGAACATGCAAGTTCTTCCGTTAAGTCTTTTGTTTTTGGCAGAGAGTGGGTAGACATTGGAACAAGCGACTTATTTTCTTATGTAATGTATGATGAACCAACATACCAATAGATTTAAAATAAACATAATATATAATGTATGTACGTGGTGAGTTTTTACTCTGAAGAAATACAGAATTAAAAGAATTATTTATAAAAAAAAATGTCTTAAATACTCAATTCCACAGGGTGTTTTCTAATTTATAGATACTTCAGTCTTTGGGTTATGATTCATGAGGACTAGCTATCACGATTAATGGAGTAAGAGGAGTGATTTAATTTTAAAATATTGGCTTAAAATATAAACAAAGTTATTAACAGACAAGGTCAATAGCTGCTTCTCTAAATGCTATTTTTCCTAGGGTAGTTTGTTCAAACTGATATTTTTTTTTTAATTTAAACTTTCTTCTAAATAGCCTAAATGATAATTCCAATTGAATTTTCGTTCTTTTACCAATACCCAAACAAAAAAACAGTTATAAAAGCATCTTGTTTTCAGAGTTTGACTTTAATTTGATAAAACCATTGAAACAAAAATGGTACTAATAACGTAAAATGTTGAGAAAAAAAAAGTTTGAACATAAAACAAATGTGAACGTTAAAACAATGTGATTAAAAAAAATCAATTTAAGAATGGATATTTGAAGTATTGCTGTTGTTTTTAATAATTTTGTTTTCTATTAAGGCCAATATCATAAAAAATTATCCCTCCCACATTAATTTTAATTAACAAAGGAATTCGGAAACACCTTGTTCATTATGTAAGCTTTTGAAGTATCTACCTACAAGAATTTTGGAAGTATTCGTGGCCATGAAAAACGATATAGATGTGCAATTGTTTTAAGATAGATTTAATCATACATATATTTTTTTTTATTTATTTAAGCACACATGGTTTTATTTTAATTTGAATAAAACCATAAAACTGTGTATTCAAAAAAATGATAAGTATGTAAAGGTAACACTATTGCGAACAAGTTTATAGTGCGTTGATTTCTTTTTGTTTATTTTACTGTATCACCAGAATATTTTAATATATCCGCCTATCCGGGTCCTTAAATCAAACATAAGTTATAATTATTTTTGTTATACAACAAATCACAAATAAATTATGTTATAAAACTGTATTTACCTTCTACTAATTCATAATCATTTTACTGTCCCTTAACCTACTTAAAATAAACTGGATCAATAGAAAGTGAAATCGAATTTGTTGTGCTAAGGCATTTTTAACTGCTAATTAATGTGTGAATTCAAAAAAAGAGATAAAAGATAAGAATAAAAAGCAGAGCAGGTAGTTAAAAGAGCAACCAAATTATGCGTATTTAAAGAGCTGTTACTTCATCTACGACCTTCATGAATGGTAAATAGATAAATTTAAAGGGCAGTTTTATTATTGGACATTATAGACTTAAAAATTGATGACATGATTTAAAATTTACAATTTACTTTGATAAGGAAAGAAAAATGTTAACTACCAAGCCCATTCAATTTAGAATTTTTTTTAAATATACCTACTCGTAGATTTGTAGAAGACATTTTTTTAATTGGATTTGTTTTGCTTGGTGCTTTTAAGAAGCTTAAGAGTGAACTCTTTTTAGGCGAATAACAACGGCATTTTTGAAAATATAGTACATAATTGAAAACGAGAATGGTTTCTGTATTCTGTTTTATACATGTATGTATGTATCAGGTTAGGCATGCGCTCCATTGTGCATGTGTCTTGTGTAACCAGGAAATAATGGAGGTTTGTTGTCGAGGTTAGCGTGAATAAGAAAAAAGACTAAAGAATGATTTAATGAGTCTGAGATTTATATCAGATGACATTTGCTTTCCGAATTTCTATTGACAAATTAGTAAAACAGATTTGATAAATGTTCAATGTTTAATAAATTGACAACTCACCCATTTTAATTTTTGATTTGTGATAAAATTATCGACTTAATTCAAAATTATAATAATGAAAAGGTGAGTATTTAAGTTCATACACGGCAAACCCACAAGTGAAGCCTTAGAGTGAAGCAGTCGAATCTGAGAGCTGTGGTCCCACTCGAGAACATAATAACCGCCGGTAAATGAAGAGGAAGATAAGAAAAAAAAAGAGGAAGATAAGAAAAAAATTTGATGCCAACAAGACAATCTGAAGCTGTCCGAAGTATTTTGGTATAAACAGCTATCCAAGAAGGTTACTGATAACTTGACATAATACTGGCAAATGTTGAAAAAAAAATTTAAATGTTTAATCTTTTTGCCATTCCCACTTGCCAGTCGTGTAAATCGGTTATTAGAGTTTAAAGGATCTCCCAAACTAAAAGGAAAGAGTAGATCCCTGACTTTTTGTTTAAGTAGTTCGAGCCAGGTGGACTTCAATTGAGAAAAGCCTAATATGATTTGCCTTACCGTGGGGTCTGACCTTGTTAAATACTGCTGGACCGCTAGACGAATTCTTATTTCATCGAAGAAGGTCGTCTTTTTATAAAGATATGTGTTGAAGTGTATTATAGTTTTTCCTTGAATTGCTACATATGTCTCCTGTATTGCAAGTTGTTTTGATGTTTGTTGATGTTATGTAAATTTCTATCAGGTTTTGGATTTTTGCTGTTAGCAGAAATGATTTTGAATCACTTAAAACAAATATTTTTGTATTGCGACAACAAAAGTGCGATACAACGTATCAAAAATAAACACAGTTCATCAGATATAAAATTGAAACGGGTTCTATTTTATTGGAATATGTTCCTCCGAAATAAAATATAGCTGATGGCTTAACTAAATGATGGTAAAAGTAAAACTTGAATTAAAAACAAATTGAGTTAAAAATAAATTTAACTTTGCTATGTTTAAGTAAGTATAAAAAAAAACAAAGAATGTTTCATTCTGGGGAATTGTTAAAATGAAAGTAGATTTTGTACTGTAACAAGTATCTTTGATCTAAATTGCCTTTCGATTATTTTTATTATTATTTTATTTGTCTAAATAAAATCCATTCATTTCCTGAAACTCAAGCTGTGTTTGTTATTTCTCCATTTCATTGTTCACGTTTCTGTTTTCTTTCATAGATAAAATTGAACTTAATTATATTTTAGATTAACTTTATTTTAAATACAAACATAAGCGCCTGGAGGGTAGGGGCAAAGGGACTGTTTGGACTTATTTTTCCCTCTCTGTCCCGGTCTCGTATGTTTTGTTTGACTAAGTCCTGTTTCGGTCTCGTCGTGGTACCAGAATATCGTCGATATATTTTTTTTTGTGAGAATATAATGAGAAACAACTTTTGAAGCTGTCTTATTTTTACATTGAAATTTTTGAAAACGCAAGTTGGAATGATTTTCTTAAATGGAAGCATGACCTAGAATTTTGTTAAGTCATGGTCCAAAAATTAAGCTCTTGTCTCGGATGTCTAAAAGAAAGTCTCATCTTGTGGTTAGCACGGCGAATTTAAACGTTCGAAGTTATATCGACCGAAAGTTTTACTGTTGTCTGTTAACGCATCGGTCGGAGAGTGGGTATCGGATCTATGCGGGACATACTTTTCAGGTTAAGTTGTTGTTTAAACTTGGTTTCCTTACATATTCAAAAAAAAAAAAAAATTAGGGTGTGGGATGCATTTTCTTATCTTGTGCAAATTAAAGCGTGATAATCCACAGAATTTTCTGGATTTCTAAATAAGGATTAAGATTCTTTTGATAAATTGGATGATAGCAGCTTGGCCGGCAAGTTTTTTTTTATCGAACAAAATTATAAGTTTGATCCCCACCTCTCTTATTGGTTCCAGGCTACATTCTGTATCAAATTGGCATTTCCTTTTCCCACTGCGAATGAAGCTCGAAACTCGCCGACATATGCGTCTATTAGGAGTTAGGACTAAAGAATATGAGGTCACGCATCATACAAGCATTATAGGGCCCAAACACTACGCAAACCGTTTGAGCAAACAAATGCATTTCGTTGTTGTAAAAACTGTTTGAGTTGTGTGTAGCGATGTTGCGTGTTTGCAAAAACGGTTTGAAGAAATTCAAAAAATTTTGAATTTTTCGTGCCCGCACAAACATATTTGTGTGGTGTGTGTTAAATTTTGCTCAAACAGATGTCAACTCTCTTGAAGTGAAGATGAATCAACAAGACAAACAAAATATTTGGACGGAAGTTGTAGAATTGTATAAAAGTTTAAGGGTTTTGTGGTGCGTTAAAAGCAAAGATTAATGTAATCGGGTGCTTAAAGCACCTTCTTTTTTGTTTTAATAGCCAAGGCAATAATTAAAGCTGCACATGTTGAATTGCTCCGCAGGTAGGTCTGATTGAGTTGAAAAACGTCACGCAACTAATATCTCTCAAACATGTTTGTGTAGAGATAGAGAGACTATGAGACTGTGTCATGTGTGGAGAGACTATGTTTGCTCAAAGCTCAAACACGCGTTTGAATAAACGTGTTTGCGTAGTGTATGGGCCCTATTACTTTAATCGCATTTTTTACTATAGCTGGCTCTGTTACATCTGTAGGAATATATAAAGAGGCTAATACATAGTTGAAATGTTTGCTCAATAAAATCATCTTTCAAAATAAAACCACTCAAGGGTAGAATTAATTCCAATCCAAATTGTTAAATCAACAATATTTAAAATTAAGTCGATACATTAGTGTCTAATAATATAATATAAATTTACTAGGCCCTGCCGCCGCACTGCAGCGCTTCTTCGCTCTAGTTTTCAACTTATTCGAATCTATTTTAATCGATCTTAAAACTTATTCTAAATGTAAAACCATGCCTACCTTCCTTTCGAATGTTTTAAGAATGGTGCGGCCTTGAATCCTGACCATCAAAGTACCACTTCAAAGATCCAAACACCGACTACCTATCGATAACAATGCTACAGAAATGTCAAATTTCAAAAAATTATGTAAATAACTTAATCATCGGCCTAGTGAAAAAATAAAAATACAAAACAAAAAAACAATGTTGGTTTGGAAACAACGCTGAAGCACTCGTGACTTCAGAAGGTTTTTTGTTTTTTTTTCTAACTGGTTGCTGACCACATGACCAACAATTTTTTGAAATATTTTTATACCAATTCAATGTGCATTGTTCACCTCACCATCAGATGACTAAATTGATGAAGCAGAAGAGATGGCACACAACGAAAGACGAAAGCCTGTAGGTACCATCTTTTGCGATCGCCATTAGTATTTCATGCAAATGATGGGTGTAAAATACAGACCTACAATTTTGTTATTCATTTCTGATTAAGAAAAAGTTTTAAATTTTTTTGGTGGTGTGTGTGTGGAAGTGGGATATCATGTTGAATTTGCATTTGTGTCAGACACTTTAAAGTCATGTGATATTGCGATTGCAAAATACTGACAAAAATATGCGGGTATATGACATAAAACACTTATGAAGGTATATTCATTAATATTCTTCTTTCACTTTGTAGATAATTATAGATTTGATTAAATTATTTCGATTTAGGTATATGTACATATGTATGTACACATGTAAATTTATGTAGGTATGTATATATATTGAAATGATTTTTGATATTATTTGCTTATTTGCTTAATGCTTTCAAATGATATGCAAAAATTTGTAGCTGAAAATCATTTTTAATAATTAATTAATTATTTTTTTTTTCAGATGGATCAAAAATGGATGACGGGGTTGGTGGAGGCGTTTACTCCGAAAGACTAAACTTAAGTCTCTCTTTCCGTCTACCTGATCACTGTAGCGTGTTCCAGGCTGAAATTCTGGCTATTAAGGAAGTCCTTTCCTGGCTTAGAGAAAACGTTATATCAAAAACTGATATACGCATCTTCTCTGACAGCCAAGCTGCGTTAAAATCCCTGGACTCTGTCTCTACGAATTCATCAACAGCCTTAAACTGTCGATCATCTCTTACGGAGATGGCCAAACAGTTCAACATTCACCTTTGTTGGGTGCCGGGCCACAGAGACATTCCAGGAAATTGCAAAGCCGACGAACTTGCAAAAAGAGGAACAACGCTACCTCTGCTAGCTCACAAAGCTGGCGTAGGTATGCCTTTAGCTACTTGTAAACTTATGCTGAAGCAAGATACAATAGGGAGAGCAAACTACAGATGGAATAACATCACCACCTGTGCAGCGACAAAACTAATTTGGCCTAGACTTAGTGCCAAACGCTCCAAACAGTTGATCTCCCTTAGTAGATTGCACATTGGCTACGTCATAAGTGTCCTAACTGGTCACTGCTTAATAGGGAGGCATGCAATTCGACTTGGAGCCCCTGCAAATGATTTTTGCAGGAGTTGTATGGACGAAGAGGAAGAGACGATCTCTCATCTTCTTTGCACTTGCCCCGCCCTGTCACAAAGATGAAAACTCCATCTTGGAGATTTCTTTTTCAATGATCCTAGTGATCTAATAAACTCCGACATTATTTGTCTCCTACGCTTCATTCGCAGCTCTAAATGGTTCAATGAGTGAGGTAGATCAACTGATCCATGTGGTATCACAACGGACCTAATTTTGGTCTATGTGTGTTGGAAATCGTCCAACAGCCACCTTAACCTAACCTAACCTAACCTACTATCAAAAATATATTTTTGACCACCATGAGGAGGAATACACATACATACTACTTTAAGCCTTTAAACATAAATTTGTAGGTAGGTATATTTACCATCAATAAACCCATCCGACGAACTATCTAATTATGAGATATGAATTCTTCCCACTATACCTGAGTGAACCCTCTCAGGGATTCTTGCAGTGATAAGCAAACACTGCTTAACAACCAGTATACTTCAATCTAGAAGGAAGATTAATAGAGCTGGGAGCAATGATTAAGAAACCTATTTACATGATTCATTTGTTGTTGATCTCTGTAGCAATTTGTTTTGTTTTGACAGTGATCTATACGAATATTAAAAAACAATTTACCGAAAATGAAAAAAAAAAATTAACATACCTATCTAATGTACTAGAACATTTAAAATGACGAATAAATTAATTTTAATGAAAACTGAAAATTAAGCAGTAATTCAACCCAGAATATTAATGGAGCTAGGATTTGCGATTAAGGTACACGGAATCCGTGTAATTATTATCTACACTCCAAAAACAGGAATGCGTTATTTTCAATTACGTGTATTCATTTCCTTTTCTTATGATCTGGATCTCATGTAATATCCAGAATTTATTATAAACGGATTTTTGATTAGATTGAATTTCTTAGGCACGATGGATATTATTGATGGTTATTGACATTTTGATGAAAAATTGAGCTTTAGAAAAAATTAATATTGCCACATTATTGTGCCTCAAAAATGTTTATTTTATCTGTGGCTTGAGGTGATTGGGTATATGTATGTATGTATGAAAAAATAACATTTTACATTTTTTAATTGCATCGACCATTTTTTTTTCTGTCCCAAGACATTCTTTTTAGTTTGGATGTCGTTTTAATTTGGCTTCGTGGAATGACGGTTGCTTGAGAAAAAAAAAACTGCACGGTAAATAAAAAAACACGTACCTCATGGAAATATAGTAGAACCCGGTTCCATATAAGGTGCCTCTATGGATCCCATATTACAATATACTTGTTAATTTTTTAACATTTTTATGGAAGGTATCGTTATTTTCAAAAACAAAACTAATTTTTGTTCAAAGTGTCAAAGATAGTATCTATTGAAGAACCGTTTTGTTTTAAAAATATGTATCAATCCGTTTTTAAAGTATTTAATTTTCAAAAAATAATTTTATTAATTTTTCAAACTAAAATCAGTTTTTATAAAAAGTATTAAATATGAATTAAGTATTAAAAAAATTTAATAAGTAAATACATTTTTAATTTTTGCCGGCGGCCATTTTTATTTGGTCAGTAAAATTTTCTCCACTGTTTTTTGGGGAATATCCAAGCGGGGCACGAGTACGATAACTTTGGCGCCAAAAATTGTTAACGGTTTTTTGGAGAGGCGTCGAAAACAAGCATTTTTTACTATATAGGAGGGGGTCTATCTTGCCCCGTTCAAAAAATGTTTTTCATATACAATTTCAAAGCAAATCATATTTTAACTATGAAAAAAACTTCACTCCTATTGTAAAGTACTATTTGTAGAATAAGCCATGAAAAGTTGTAAAAAAAGTATATAATTCCTTATTTTAATTGCTAAAACAATCAAAAAAATAATTCTGAGCCCATAATTGAAGATGCCATCAGATTTTTCGAAAAATGCGTTACAGCGGATTTTTTCTTCTTCAAAAAATAAGTTGTTATAGGTATAAAAATTTAATAGAAATTAAAAAAAAAAATAGTTTGCGAACAAGCTTTAAGTATTTCACAATATATGCCCTTCAAAATTTAATAAGAAATAAATCTTTTTAAAATAAGCTTTAAAACGTAAATTTGAATATTTATGATCAATGAACACATCAGATAAACCACCTAATTAAAAATAAAAAAAAACATGGCGCTGTGATATGAATTCTTCCAATTATACCTAAGTAAACTTGCTCATTAACTCTTGCAATGATAAGCAAACACCTTTAAATAAGCAGTATACAATCTAAAAGATTAATATAGCTGGGACTGGGAGTAATGATTTAGAACCGTATTTACATGATTTGTTTGTATTTTTAGCAATTTGTTTTTCAGATAATAATCGATGCGAATATTAAAAAATAATTTATTTAAAATGACAAATAATTAAAATAGGTACCTATCTAATATTCTAGAATATAGGAAATGAATGATGAATGACAATGAACCAATTTTAATAAAAACTGACAAGTAAGCAGTATGTTTGTATGCTATATGCATAAGTGTCAATGTTAATGGAGCTAGGAGTAATTATTTAGGTAAATGGAATCCGTGTAATTATTACACTCCAAGTAAGAATCCTTTTTTTTAAGCAACTTCCTTTGTTTTCTTGCAAACATTTTCATTGCATTATTTATTTCTTATTTTTCTTGATTTGGAAATTGAGGTTATCGATCAGATGTGAAGAAAACGTTGCAACATTTCATTGTTATTCATTAACTACCCCAATCGATCCAATTGACATCGGAAGATGAAGATTTACTGATGATCTGAATTACGAATCTCTCAATTCCTAATGAATATCTGCCCGCGCAATTCTGTTCACTCGTCAAAAACAAGAAAAGAGACATCGTTAACGAATTAAGTTTTAAAAATATCAACCCACCACCTTAAAAAACAACTCCTAGTTCCCATAACTCACTATAGAAATATATTGTTCGGTTCTAGCTAGGAACCGAAATTCAGTATCGGTTTAACTGTGTATACTGCATCTGCATCTGAAATCGACAGCTAAATTTATCTTATAATTAAAATATTGATCCGCAGCCTGTAAAAGTTGTTTCCAAATCTATTTTTATTTCTCGCTTCGAACTAGATATTCTTCCTGTTGACTTAGTTTCACACTATTATTACCTAATAACTGTATCAAAGGTACAAAAATAAGCAAGCAAAATAGTTTTGTTACATCTTTTATATCTGAGATAATCACATTTTGCACTTCTGAAGCTCGGAATTCTCTCCTTCAAGAAAAAATATACCAATGCGTGCCCAAAATGTTGCTGCAAAAAACTTCACTGCTAGAAATATAACTGCAAATAGGACATCATTATTTAGACGGAAACTTAGCTTAACTCAAGCTTTTTGGACACAGAACTTTTTAATCCTTAAGAGTTCCTTTTTGTAGAAAAGATCGTCATGTTGACAAGCCTAGGAAAGTTGGAGTTTTGCTTGCTGTTTCAAATTTATTTTTTTCTTCCGTTTTTGTATTTCCATTCAATCTATCTATTGAATTGATTGTGTAAAATTAACAATAGAAATTTATGTACATATATTGTAAAATTATATATTCCTGCTAAAAATTCGGCTTCAGTTTTTGGCGAACTTCCTACGGCCATAGATTTTATAATTATTGGAAGAAGTCACACTTTCTTCCAATAATAAAATCTTAGTTCTACCTAAGTCAGTGGAATCTTCTTTAACTTATTTACAATCTGAATTTTTTTTTCTAGATAAATTTAGTTCCACTGACTTACATATAGCAAGTAAATTGTTTAAAAAACACTCAAAAATTGAAATCTCCATTAGTACTGTCTTCTTACGCTATCAGTACTCTTGTTCTAGATATATTACATACTAGTTCTAGAATATCTATTACAGATAACTACCAGCCACTGGATATATTTCTTGACTTGAACAGTGATTTCAATGAAAACTGCCGTTTTAAAAGGGAGATTGATATCAAAAACTATCAAAATTAATTTGTATACTTGTAGATACTATATCTTGCTGTTTGAACATGATGTTAATAAAAGCCTTACCATTCATAGCAAGAAATCATCTCATTTTGGTTCACAAATGTATTTTATATATTATGCAAAATGGTAGTGAAATAGATTATTATATGCACCGACTCAACTAAGCCACAGTTTGATTTTATTGAAGCTAAAAGAATTCGGTTTCCCACTTTTTATTATGACATGGATAGAATCTTATCTTGAAAATAGATCCTATCTGGTAAAATCCATTCATTGATGTTCCTCAGGGAAGCCATCTGTTTTCATTTCCATTTATTCTCGCTATAAAGGATTTAGTAGTAAGATGCTTTATTTGTGGATGATATAAAAATTTTCAAGGCAATTAAAGCTTATCATGACCACGATCTGTTGCAGGCCGATATTTATAATTTTTCTGTGTAGTGTGTCCAACGCTAAATCCTGCTAAATTGCATTCCATCTTGCAGCACAAGCTTGGTCGTTTTTCTAGCTCTAAAGACTTAGTTGTTCACCACCGCAGCGGTGCTCCACTATCGCGATTGTTTATAATTATTTGACAATAGATGTTTTAATTTCTTGTATCTTTTAACTTTGTACTTTAATTTTTTTGTTGGCATGTGCTAACATATTCACTTATAATGAGCCTATCATTGTAAATGAAGCTTGCTCTAAGGTGGTGAAGCTTGCTGCATGTTCTAACATATTCACTTATAATGAGCCTATCATTGTAAATGAAGCTTGCTCTAAGGTGGTGAAGCTTGCTCTTAGCTCCCTGCAACAGAGAATCTGAAGTGTTAAAATGTGTTGTGAGGTTGCTATACTTTGGTTTTATATTTTTTAAGCAGATGGTCTTTAAAAAAGCTTGGTAATGGAATCCCTTTTCCCTCCGTCGCACACAATAAGCGTGATTCGATATTTAAACGAGGCGGTCACGCTGAGGATTTATAAAAAAAGAGATTGATTGTAAATGCTTGCGTCTACCCATCGAAGAAGATAAGGACGTTTCTCAATGCGTGTCTCCACACACTCACGAAGCTGATACCACAATCGGGGAGAGGGGGGGCACCCAAGAGCCCTGTATTGTAATTGGTTCGAGGTTTAAGGACTCCTGGATACTACCCATTGTTTGTACGTCATAAAGGTGAGTCTAAATCTTGTATACCAGTGAAAAGTAGAATTGATTTAAATTTACTGTCTAATTTCAGTCATAAAGAAACAACCTTGGCCACTACTACCTCGATCCTTTCTCCAGCAATACACTGGAGAGAATCATCGTTGAAGCAAAACGGCAAACAATCAACCTCATTATTAGCAGTGATGTTAACGCACTGACATAAACGATGGAGTTGAGTCTCTTTTGATTTTATCTCAAGTTCTAAACTAATAGCAAGTAACGTGAGACAATAAGTCACTGATGTTAGATTTTCAAAAGATGATACAGTTGATGGAAACTTACACATTTCCTGAATTCATAGAAAGCATAGGTTGAATCTTTGGTGATAAAAATGGTGAGTATCAAGTCGAGAGTCATAAGTAATAAAAAATTTGCTACTGTTGATCATGTTATAACTCATTTGGTATTATAGAAGGTTTTTGAGTTGATTGTCTCTAGTCTTCGCAAATGAATACTTCTGAAGAAGCAGGCAAGCATAAGTCTTCTTACTATAGACAAAATCCCGACATTTCGTTACGATCCAAAAGTCGTTACGATACATAACTTTGTTTAATTCCTAGCTAATGCTCTGAATTTCGTCTTATACATTCTTGAATTTTACTTGAACGTTCTCGAGCATTGCTTCCACATTGAAAATAGCTTTTTGACCACATGAAATCGTTTATCAATCATCATGTTTACCTTCAATTAGTTTTTCATTCTATTAGTCAATTTTCCTTTCAGCAATAGCAAGACCTCGTTTATTTAGTTCTGCCCCAAGATCAACAGAATTTACTTCAATCAATGTTTTTTTATTTCGTTTAATAATAAAACACACTTTATTTCAGTTTAATAACTATTACAACAATATGCCAAACTTTTTCAAATATTCTATACAAATGCAAATAAAAATACTTTCAAAAATAAAGTATCGCCTCATGCCGCCAGATTTTTTTTATAGCTATTTAGTGACCTCCAGATGTTGCTGGAGGGTTCTAATATTTTATTCTCGATCTTTCTATTCTAACCGTTCTTCTTTTAGGTTTGATATTTTACAAATAATGTTCGAAAAAGCTTACTCAACACTCATTGATGCAATTTTGTTTTATATCCCAAAGATGGCGCTTCGATTGCATTCCAGAAAAATTTAATCGTTTCATTATTTATGGCCTAAGAATGAATTATTGACCAACAAAATATGAACCGATATTGCAAAAAATATTGAATTTTAGTCTACGAATTTATAATAAAACCGTAATAATGAACGATCTTCATAGGTTAAAACCGGTAGCTGTGTTATTTATCCGTCTCTTTTTGCCTTATGTTTAATTATTTTGATATATGTACCTCCTGTCTTTTTTCCTTACACCATTTTTAAAAGTTCTCCCAAAACAATCTTCTAATAAATCATTTATGTTTAACACCATTTTCAAAAGATTCTTCTAAAAAGCCATTTATGTTTTGAATGCAAAAACTATTTTTTAGGTTTCAGCATTAACCTAGATGGAAAGCAAGATCCCAAGTTGTTGTTGTATTAAATGTTAAAAAATAACCTAGAACCAGACAAGATTATTTTCGATAATAAAACGCACCTAAAGCTACTAAAAGCTTCAGTGTTGGGAATTTATTCAATATTGTCACTTCTTGATGTACAATATTAGCTTTCATACCGTTCAAGATACGCAGCGCAACGGTTGATTAATATTTTACTTGCTCGAACAAAATCTCTAATGTCTTTTTCTCGAGAGTGAACAATTAGAAAACAAAAGCCGGCATATATTTATTTGTTCTATTAATATAATCGTTTTAAAATTTTTGCACTTAAGGTTGAAATCTTTTTCCACCAAGTTGACAATTAATATTTTTTCTTCAAAATTACTTAAAGGAAAAATATCACGTAAAAGTAAGAAACTAGAATTTGTTTGTTTTGCATGTGAAAAGTAGCAAGGTACCTTTTCTAAAGGGCAAGACGTTTTTGAATTAATTTTTGACATTCAATAAATTGATTTCTATTTATAGAAATTTATTTTACGTATGTAAATCTATTTGTTTCACGTCCATATAATGTTAAATTCATTTAACTGAAATCTATTTTCTGAATCAAAACCGCAATAAAAGCAATTTGTTCCTTTTGTTTGTTTATCTGAAAATAAAGATACGATTATCTACTATCTACTATTTACATACATATGTACATACACATATATTGTGTATTTTGTCTGCTTTCAAATTTGAAACAATATTGATAAGTACATACATAATGTATGTTAGGTAGTATAATTTTACGATTAATGTTATCTCATGCTTTTGTAATCCAAAAAAGTATTTGAAATAGTTAAAGCCTTCGTGAGATGATTCTATTTTTATTAAACGACAGATAACATAAAATATACAAAAATTTACTTTTTATGGGTTTCAAAAATTTAAGAAGTAGTTAAATATTTTTCTCAAATGATAAACAGAGAAATATTTAAAAACATTGCAGCATCTTAATTGTCGTTTCCTAACATCAGGCCTTTTGAACAGCTGTCACAAGAAATATGTAGACTTTTTTGTGTTTAAAATTGTAAAAACACTAAAGTTATGAACAAAAAATGAATTTCATTGAACTAATAATGATTCCTCGCCATTTAAAATACGAAAATTGGTGATCTTCAAAATATGTGTTATCGTGGCCGCGCGTAGTATTTTGCGAAATTCAAAAGATTTTTTTTGTTGTTGAATTAAATTTTGATTTTTACTCTTAAAATTCGAATTTGATGAAATTTATTTTTTTTATTCTGAAAAAGGGCAATTATATTTGGGGTACCATTTGGAATTGTTTTTTATTCACATCAAAGTTTAGTTGTTCATCTATTTGTCAAGCTATAAACTGTCAAATTTCTTTGAATACTTAACTTTTACCCAATTAAATTGTAGTTGTTTGTTTGAAATTTATTGAAATATAAGTGTTGCAAAAGTCATAAGCTTTCGCATGATGACATTCCTCTCGTAAAAGCATCCAACGGGTTATCCATAGCTTTCCCAAAAAACGCTTCCCAAAAACACTCAATCAATTTTCATTGTGAATGCATTTTGACAGTTCATTGGCGATCAAACACAAAATAGGCATTGCTTCTTTCTTGCTGTTAATACAAATAAATATTTTTGCAAACAAATTTTAAAAGAGTACCAGGGTTGATTGCAAAGAACTTATAAGCAAAACCCTAAATAGTTTTCATTCCAAATGTACAAATTTAACTACTTTCTATCTATGAATTGTGCTTTGTTTACTTTAATCAACGCGAAATTGTTTTTTTTTTATCGAAAAGTAAAAATTAAATTCAGATTTAGATTCTTAATGTTAAAGATAAACACATTTCCCAGTCACCGATTTTCTTGCGTATCGATCAGAAAATTAAAATCGACAACAAACGATTGTGAAATCGAAACATTTCGATCATAATCGACAATCCCAATATGAAATACACAATTCGAAAATCGATTATCAAAAAAGGGCTATCATCAGCAAATCAAAAACCGCAATAATAATAACACTAGTTTACAACTAAGCCAAAATAGTTTTTGGATTTCTTTTTAACTTATACATAATGTAATTATGGAACCCCAAGCTAAAATTGATTGCATACGCCATGCTTAAATTTTTCAAGTTTTAATGTTTAATGGCTGATTTCACAATGTCAAGTTAGCACTGCATAATATGTATGTTTATGTTCAAAAAAGTAAAAATTCACATTTAATTTACTACAAAAAAGCTACAATTAATTACGTACCTACTCAGTTCTTCGAATTTTTGATTTTTCTTAAAAAGTAGTAGAACTTCATTTTTTCCAAAACTAATTTCGTACAAAAAAGCTACAATTAACTGCATACAAAATCGATCGAGGCGTTGTTTAACTCAGCCACAAAGACCTCGAATTTTGAGCGGAAAAATGACTAGTACCTATATTTTTATATTTTATCAAAACGTGTCTAACTGTGATTTTTTGTGTTTTTTTTTTTAATATCCACAAAATTATATTTAACAAAAACTGCAATAATTAATTTTAACTTTATTTAATATTCAGATGAAGATATCGATTTTTGCTGTCATATTTGCCATGTTAGCAATTCCTCAATTCTCATCTGCGTACAATATTCTATTTATGGGACCATTTCCTGCACCGAGTCATTGGTTATGGCTTGAGCACTTCGTAAATGAGCTTATTAATAGAGGACACCATGTAACTACCTTAACTAACTTTCCTTCAAAAACGCCAAATCAAAACTTGACTGAAATAATTTTGAACCCAAAATTTGATATTCCTAAATATTGTAAGTACATATATACATAACTCGTATTAAAAATTTATTAAAAAAAAATATTAATTTGACTTCAATTTGGTTGCGATTGTTTATTTTTTATTTATTTACACTCGATTTCCACTCTCTCTCCAAAAAAAGTACTTTCCTAAAGAATTTTAATATCCATATAGAAATTTCGATTCAGAGGCAGAGCCAGAGGGAGTGTATTTCAATTGTTAAACTTAATACTACGTTTTCACCAAGCGCTAAATTTTGTACAAATTCCATACTGAATCTCAACAAGATTAACCTTCGGTGAAAACGTAATATTAGAAAAATATGATGTACACTGTACAATAACATTTCTTTAATCAATGTATGTTCTTTCTTTGCAGATCCAAAAAGTACAATATTCAATATGCGTTTCAGCAGTGATTTCCAGAACCTTAAAATGTGGTGGGAACTAGGAGTTCGGACATCCGAATTTGCTCTCAATGATCCCAATGTAAAGAGACTAATTCAAAGTGACGTTAAATTTGATTTGGTTATTTTGGAGCAGTTTTTCCATGAAAGTTTTCTTATGTTTGCTCACAAATTCAATGCTCCGATTGCTACCATAGGTTTGAAAAAAATTATATTTTTTATGCTTTATATTTACATATATTGAAATTTAAGATTAAAGGAGAATAGGTAAAAATTTGTGGAAGCTGGCTTACCAAACAATAACTACGAGACGTATGTATTTGCTCATTATCATATACATAGCTGCGTGAAAAAAGTTATTAGCTAGCTCAAATTCTGTTTATATGCAGAGTCAAAAGATCGAGTTAAGATTCGAAGAGTGAGATAGCACCAATTCGATACAATCCCACTTAGCAAACACGATAGAGTCGAACGAATCTTATTTTATTTCAATACCCATTTGCAAAGAGATCGAAGTGAGCTTGAAGATCGTTTCAATAACTTATATAAACAGGATACCTAAAAAACGTGAAACGAAACATTGCCAACAACTCCAGCCACCTGTCCTGCTTGACATTTTTTTTTCAAAAAAAAAAAACAACAGCAACAGAAAATTAAGGACTTTGGCCAAACGACGCTGTTCACGTTGCTGGTGATAGCCTTAACTTTATCGAATGGTTGTAGAACATTGGTTCTAAAACAATACCAGCTGCTGTAGCTGGAGCTGTTTCAATGTGTTTCAAGCACATGACTTTATATCAAATCGCAATCCTAGCAAGCGAACAGCCACATAGTAATTTGAATTTGAAATGAGCTACCAATATTCGTGATACATACAAACCCATTCTGAAGACATGTCCTTGGGTCGACCAATGAGACAGTGTAAGCCACATTACACATACATACACATATGTATCTAAAGTATAATCTTAATCTTTGGCATGTTTGCAGCACTCACAATTGGTGATTGCTTCGCTGATTGGGTAGTTTCTTTGAACAAACTTGGAATTTATCCTGTATAACTTAATCCAAATTCAGTTCAAAAATAATTGAATAAAAGTACATAGTAGTCTTGGTTATTTTTTCTAGATCTAAAAATAGCATTTCAAACATGATTTTTATTTTTTTTTTATTATATTATATGAATGGATCATAAAAGCCCAACTAAAATACTGAATATATGTATTTAATATAATCATATTTAAAAATTTGTATTTATTCATTTCAAATATCTTAAAAGCATGTATTTTTCATCTCATATAACAAATTCCATTTCTTAACCAAAGGAACAATGGGCTATGCGGATAATATGGATCATGCTATGGGTCTCCTTACACCACTTTCGATTGTTCCACATTTGTTACTTTCTTATACTGATAATATGTCATTAAAAGAAAGGGCATATAATACATATTTGTCACTTTACGATTACGTATTTCGAAGATGGTATTATATTCCACAGATGCAAGATATGGCTGAAAGACATTTTAAGGATCATATTGAGGGTATAATTTAAAAATCAGCTTCTAAGATCATGCCAAATCTAATGTATGCTTCATATTTTAGGGCCTTTACCATCGATTAGGGATTTGGAGAAAAATATATCTTTAATGTTGGTAAACAGTCATCGCAGTATTGATTTACCAAGACCAAGTATGCCTGGATTAGTAAATGTTGGAGGTGTTCACATTAAGCCAGCCAAACCGCTGCCCCAAGACTTAAAGGTAAGTTAGTCGTTTGGGGTAAGTGTGCGCACTTTTTTTCTTGCAAACGGATACTAAATTTAATTTTGTGGAAATGCACAATTGAGGAGGTTTTTGAACCTGGCTGGGGTTAAAAAAAAAAACAGAATCTGTTATATCATCTAATTTAAATTTTTTTTAGGACTTCATTGAAAATTCGAAAAATGGCGTGATATATTTTAGCCTTGGTTCCTATATGAAGAGTACTGATATGCCAGCAGATAAAGTTCAAATTATTCTTGAAGCCTTTAGGGCATTAAAGCAAAATGTTCTCTGGAAATACGAAGACGATAATTTAAAGAATCTCCCCAAAAATGTAATGATTAAAAAATGGATGCCACAAAATGATATTCTGGCTCACAAAAATGTAATTCTATTCATCACTCATGGTGGATTATTTGGAACACAAGAAGGAATATATTGGGGTATTCCGATGCTATGCATGCCATTATATGGAGATCAACATCGAAATACAATAAAATCAGTTCGCGAAGGATATGCATTACCAATAGTATTTTCGCAACTGACTGAAAATGAATTGGTTACTAAGATCCAAAAACTTATTGAGAATCCCAAGTACACACAGAAGGCGAAAGAGATCTCAGCGCTTTTTAGAGATAACCCTATCCATCCCAAGGATGAGGCAATGTTTTGGATTGAATATGTGATACGAAACAAAGGTGCACCGAAGCTGAAGTCTTACGGAGTTCATGTGCCATTTTACAAATATGTTTTGCTAGATGTATTTCTTATATTCTTAAGTTTCGTGATTATAACTTTGGTGTTAATTATTATAAGTATAAAGTTTTTAATTTCAATCTTGAAGAATACTCGTTCATCAAAAACAAAAAATGAGTAGTAAAATCAAGACTTAAAACAGTGTTATAATGAGTACCTAGTTAATTTATGTAATAAATAAATACAAAATTTAAATGAAATTAAAAAGTTAAAAGCTAAACTGTTTGTTTAGTTTTTTAAAAATTGTTTTCTGCAAGATCAAAAATCAGAAAGACTTGATCTAAGATCCTACTTTAGGAGACGACACCAGGATAGTTTTTTGTTGTGCTGGCAACGAGACTGAGACCAGCCTCGGACTTGGTTCTCGAGGGTTCTTCTTTTTGCATGGCAGTACCAGCTAAGTTAGTCATGCTGTATTTTGTGCAAAATGATATTTTTGACGGCAGACACACAACGAGTAACCGGTAAACATATGTCACAGTGTGTGACATCAGCTTGATTGAGTGGTAGCGTCCGCAACCGCGTTTATCATCCTTCCTTTTGTAGATTGATAGTAGGTAACTTTCCCTCGAGTGACTCGGCGTTTAGTCACTGGAGGGTATCTCATATGGACCAAACGCGCTTTGTCCACCTTTACCGAAGCGTTAAGCTCAGAACGATAGCTCTCTTTTTTTTTGGGTGAGCAAAAGACTGTTCCAATCGTCAATAATCTTCTTGTACTTACTTAAGTTTGCACTGAACTTTTCTATGAAACACGAACACAAATTATTTGAAAGTTCAGATCTTTGTCGTTATAGCCAAACCATCACAATCTCGCGTTAATCGGTCGGGTTTTAGCATTCCGAATAGAAGCAAAGGACTCTTACTCCAAAATTTTGATATAACTCCACATGATAAAACGAAGTTTGAATTTTCCATTGAGAGGGATTTTCGAAATTTCCCATACAAAATGATGGAAAAACAGTTGCATACGTTTTAGCGATCCTGCATCCACATATGCAGTATACAGCGTATGGGTTAAATTTTTTAAAATTTCCCTGACAAAATGATGTAAAAAGGTTTGCATACGTTAAGGAATACTGCGTATAGAGCACATTCACCGCGATTAGAGAATCCGATGATTGGGTCTGTGGATGGCATCCCATAAATCTTTTCAGTTTTTACTATTTGAACTTCTGCTGGGAAAATCATCTGGAAAGTTAGTAACATAGTTTGGAAAAACATAGACTCGTTTTCACCAAGCGCTCTTACGTCAAAATAACCACCCTCATATATCTCATAAAAAGAAAATTAAAAATGGAAAGAAACATTCAAAGTTTGTAAGTTTATCAGCTTTAATTGATTTTCGTTATAAGATAAGTGGTGTGGAGCCTCCCATCCAAGACCAAAGTGCAAAAATAAACGCTGGACAGTCTCAATACGTAGAATATGGATTATGGATCTGATGCCATGGAGACTAGACTTGCGAGGCATATTCAAGAAGAGGCTTAAAAAAAGATATGTTAAGGTGAAAACTCCTTAGACCAGCGTTTAACCAAGCCTTCAAAAATGTCCGATTTTTCTAAGTTTTTACTAAAAGATTACATTTTATTTGTTTAACTTTTAACTTTAACTTTAACTTTAACTTTTTTGAGTACCCAATGTTTTTGAAAAATTTGATTTTGAAATTTGGGTCCAAGAGAACAACGACCTGAGAAACCAATTTTTTGTATGTCTTCGAGAGGTCTCCTTTAATATATCACTGACACTTTAACTTTTTGTGACCACCATTAAAATCATTTTATTTTTTTTTTTTGAATTTTGAAAACAAAACTTAACATTTTTTGTATTTGTTTGTTGTGGAAAATATGAATAACATTTGTTGCCAACATTTTGAATTTCTCTTCTCAGAAAATATATTTTTTCGATTTTACATACATATGTATGTACATATGTATGTGACCATCGTGAAAAAGCCTATAATCGAAAACGACCGACTTAAAATCCCTCTAACTAAAAACATTTTGTTTTAAATTCCAATGATGATCATTGTGAAACATACAATTAAAAATTAACTGACCATACCTTAAATTTTCTTGAACGTAATCAATTTTTATTTGAAGTGGAAAAAATGTTTTATAGCTTTATTAATATGACAGAAAATTAAAATACAACAAAGTTTTATGGAAAGCAAACATCAGGAGCTCTAGTTCCCAAAAATAGACTAAATGATTCATTCAGCTGGCAAATAATTAGGATTCTGCCTCTCAAGTTGTTTGCTGTTCATGTCTTCTTCTTCAAGATTCCTTACTATGCTCCATATAATTCTCGATATTTTCGTCAGCTTCTAATAGCTCATCATCAACAGGCTCCCATTCTGTGTTGTCTCTTTGATCACTCCAGGTTTCAAATCCAAATGTCTTAATCTGTTCAGAGAGATAATCTTGTTTAATGAGAATTAAGATACTGGGGCATATTCACAGTCATCTGACAAGTTGTTGTTTCTTTGTCTCTTCTAAGCTAACCTGGAGCTTATGTCGTTCAATTTAGACCCGGATCCAAAAGATAAACCGGAGCTCAAATTTTAAAAATGGCCTACTCTTTGACTAAGTTGTTTTTTTTTTCTATCTGTCAATAGTACTAAAATTGTAGAAAATTAGTAGAATTCCGTTTTTTACAAAACAGAGCTGCGAATTTCTTTATGAATAGCAGCTGTTTCTAACCTGTGTATTAACATTAGACTCGAGGCCAGTTGGACTCGAGTTTAAAGTTTGACTATGAATATGCCCCACTGGCCCTTTTTTTCATGTCGATCGCATTCACTTAAAGCGACTCTAAAAATCTCTAGAAGCATCTTTTTGAAATTCTTGGTATTTTCGCATAGGTATGGTTTAAATCTAAGCGTATATACATAGGTATAGGTATGTAGTAGGTGTTGACATTTTTCGCCTTTTATTCATTAGAAGCAGTCCGAAATGTATTATGCTAGAGGAAATTAATTGAGTTCCCTCAGCACACAGTCAAGTTATTTGGTTGCATAGAAGTTGGTTTAAAAAAACTTAGGTTTATTTTTTTTTTCATTTATTTATTCCATTAACTAGAAGGTTAATGTATACACAATAGGTAGAATTTTAAATTTAAGTGCAGAAGCAAGTGCTTATTCAGCTTTAATATTAATTAAATAGGTTGACAAAAGAATATAATTTTTAACATGTGCATAACAATATTTTAAGTTTTGTACCGTCTATTTGTTTAAGAATATATAGGTAACTATTTTTGAAGTTTCCTCTCAAAACAAAACAATACATTCGATACAAAATATTTGGATGGATATAAATTCGATTCTTCAATGACATATTTTTACCAAGTTTCATGAAGGCACCCTTTTTTGTCACAGGGTACCCTTTTTTCCCAAAAAATATTCTTATATCTACAATCAATTAACCTATCAATCAATAATTTGATTTTTTTTTTTTTTCAATTAAGACAATATTTTCTTTTTTTAATAATGTAACAACTGTTTATTACGTTAAATGTAAATAGGTAATTTTAAATATTTTATTTACTTCCAAAAATGCCCCAAACGAAGGTTGTACCAACCGAAAATTCAAATGTAAATTAATTGCTCCATCGCAAAAAACTACAGTGACCATTTCCACATTTCTTGTTAAATGAAAAATTTGTCGATAAATCAACTTTAATATAACTTTAAATGATTTGACGGCAGTTCTATCCACTTGGTTTTGGTTTTTTTTTTATTCATGACTAAAAACTACCTCAGAAGCATGTGTCTTGGATTCCATAAATTTTCCCATTTGATGCAGAACAACTTCATTCTCTCTCCACAAAAATCACCCTTCCATACTTAATATTTTTATAGACTCTGGATTTTCTATTGTCAAAGTAAATGAAGCGTTTAAACCAAATTTTATGATGGTAGGTACACATTTTTTTTGAAGGACTCGTACAGTTTTATTTAAAGGTTTTATAATTGGAATACTGAAGTACACTACCTCCCAGTCCTCCCACCCCATAAATGTTTGTTGTTCAAATATCAATTTAGAAAAAGAGAGGGGAACTAAAATGCTTCCCAATTCTTTTCATACCTTCATAGTAGATGCATTGTACAAAAAATGTACAATGCAATGACCATTCCTCCTTAAAAAAATCCAGTAATACAAAAACCTTGATGAGCGACCATGGTGTCATGGCTCATGGGTAGGGTATAAAAATGATGAGTTTTCTCCCAAATCCCAAATGCGACTGACTAATAGAAAGTGCGCATGTGCATTTTATATTAAATGTATTACGCTCTCCGAAGAGGGATGACGAAGATGACTCGCAAGCTGTGCCTATGGTTCTTCCGTGTTCCTCTGGGTGCGTTTGAATTGATGATCGGCATATGATCATCAGTACTTAAGAAATCTTCGTTTAGTTACAAACTCAAACAATTTGTGTTTCTGGAAATATAGAATATAAACTGCAATATGTATTCCATCTGTTGAAAACGTTGCCTTTTTTGTTCTAAAAAAGTGATTTCCGGTTAATATAAACAAAATAAAACTGTGCATATTATCGAAAAACTTTGTCCACGATACTATTGTTCATTTCAAGAATAATTCTTATTCAAAAATTGATTTTGAAAATCATTTATTTTTCTCACTAAAAGTGACAAAAATGTAACTCAGAAAAAGTGCTCTTTGTGTTTGCGGCTCTCGATCGGCAGCCCTTCATAGGGGATCTATTTTTAAAAATAAACACACTTCGGTGTAAAATTATTTATAATTTTGTTTCCAGTCATCTCTTTAATATTATTTGCATTACGTACGTATATATATGTATGTATACATACAATTTTAAGAAGAAGGTACATCCGCGAAACAACTTTAAAATGGAATCAAACTAAATGTATTACCGCTTCATTTTGCGTATTAGTGTATCTTCTACGGCCGAGTAGCTTCTTAATCTTTATGACTCAAGTGATTGTTAACTTTTTGTTTGTATAAAACATCAAGCATATGGTCCGAAATTTTACAAAAGAAAACTAACGTAGGTACCTACTACTCACCAATTAATTAATTGAACTGTGTTCCTAAAAAAAATTAATGTACTAATCTGAAAAAAAATTCAAAATTGTTTAATTGAAAGTGAAAAATAAGAAAATAAATACAAAACGCGGCAATTTTTATAATTAGGTTGAGTTTATATAATGTTTCTGTAAATTCCCAAAAAACTGAACTTTTAGAATGTACCTAATGCACCTATGTATACACATCTAGAAAAAAATTCAAAACTGCTTAATAGAAAGTGAAAAATAAGAAAAGTTACACAAAACGGTAGTTTTTATATTCAGGTCGAGTTGATACTTGTTTTTGTTAATTACCGTAAAGTTGAAATTCTAGAAAGTTAAAGTTAGAAAAGTTTTGTGTATCGTTTAAAAAATGTTTATATTGGCGCCCGCCACAGACTAAACTTACCCTAAACGCAGCAACGGAGTTGTGTGAGCGGGACAGTGCCTCCTAAAAAGGAGTTAAAATCCTTGGAATCCTTGGTCAAGATACTTTTAATAGTAAAAATTTTGTTTAGTAATGTTAGTAATGTTTGTAAAAAAAAGTCTTACCGGTAATTTCTAGAACGTTAGTATTTCGGGTATCAACAGTAACATATGCACAAAGAATTCACTTCAGTTAAAATGAGATGAGATAATGTGGGCCGCCAAACACCATTTACAACAAATTGTGATTTAAAAAACAAATTGTAACGTTTCCCAGTTAAGTATGTCAAAGAGAGAAGTGTGATTTTTTGATCGCGGTATTATTTTTTTTTCAAAACACTCGCCTTGTTTCATTTTTCAATCGCGACCTTTTTTTACGCTGCCTTATTCAAAATTATAGATATAAAATTTTCAGTGAGACAAATTCCCGCAAAGGCTTTTTGTTGGTTTTCTGGTTAAAACAGATATGGTCTTCATAGACAAAAAAGTTTACCAAAATCGGACGACCACAGAAGTCATTTTAGCTTAACTTAAAATTCATAATTTTTTGGGCACCTCCTTTTTTAAATTTTATATTTCCGAAATCATTTTCGTAATTTTTGTTTTTTTTTCAAATTTAAGCGTTTAAGTGAAAAATTTTATGAGAACTGTCCAGTAGAATGATCAAGTGAATTAAAAAGAACTATATCAAAGAACATACGAGTACATATTACTCGTATATTTATATGTATACATACCTGCATTATTTTAAAACTAAAACTATTCATCTTTACCGACAACTTCCTCCTACACCACGTACGAGTATATACATATGTACCTAATTTCAAAAATAAAATATGATTTATTTTCCCGTTTATGTATGCAGTTGGCACATTTTGTACAGTGCGTAAGATTATGAAAAAGACATCATCATGAACATCAACGTTGGAAATCAAATTATAAATTGTCTGGCATTGGTCATCATATCGAGTATCAGCTCAATAACAGGAATGAAAGGTGAATTTGTTTGACATACTTTATATTATTTTATTTTTCTTGTACTTTTTATATGGTACTGTAAGGAAATATAAATTGTTTGGTTTTTCTTTGTACCCACCAATTTTAATTATTATCAATCAATAAATATTTTTTTAAGCAAAATATTTGTTCCAAATATTCTTTTTTGTAAGAAAAATTAGTATTACTGATTTTTCAGCTATTCATTATGCTTTTAATTTTTTAATTCGTATGATAGTTAAATTATCCGTGCAAAAATATTGACTGATGTATCGAAATGATAGCTACAACCGAACCTGTATAGCCGTTTAAGAATAAACAGTTCTTAGTGCTCAAGCTGCTCAAGGATTTTCAGATAGACTATAGTATTCACTGTTTTTGCCAAGGGAAGAAATGAACCAATATCCACCTTGATGCAATGTCACTAATAGTGCCCAATTATAATTATAAACTAGCCGACCTGGAGCACTTCGTAATGTCGTATTAACTTTAAGCTAAAATTAATTCATGGTATTATAATTAATAAAATACATAAATACAAAAAAAATTAAAGGCTTAATACATTACACACAATTAAACAATAAATAAACAATCCCAAGAACCATTGGATGGTATAAAGTATAGGATGTTTTTTCAGGGATATTTAGTTTATTTTTATATTTTTTAAAATTGGCATGAAATTGACTTTATTCGAAAGATAATCATTTGGCATTTTAATTTGAATATGATTTCTGGCATATGACTTCCACGGCTAGCTCGGACATAAACTAATCTTTTTTTTGGCATTTGTGGCCGTATATCGGCAATAACGGAGCCGCTAATGTTGTCCTTTTCCAGAGGTCGATCGTTTCGGACTCATCGGCGTAGACTAGCGACAGAAAATAGTCTAGCGGCGGCGTAAAATGAGACGTCAACAACATCGTGAACATGTGTTTTTTAGTAAGGCCTACACATTAAGAGGCCTGTGGAAAAAAATAGGCTAGTATTCAGCAAGAGCTCTTAAGCTTGAGTCCCTCTTAGCTCAAAATATCCTCGCTTATTAGCTTATGAAACTGAATTTTTTATGTATTTTGTGCGTTAAGAGGCTCTTAGTACCACAAGCAACTAGATTCACTAAAAACATTAAATATTTGAAAATACGATTTATTACTTATTAATTTTTTAGTAAATTAGTTTATTAGAACAACTTTATATCATTATGAAAAAGTTTCGGATTATCTGGTTTTTTTCTTATTATTTAAAAAAGCAATTGAAAAATATATAATAATAAATATGAAAAACATAGTACTATCGTGGAAGAATGGGGCGACATCTAAAAAGTGGGGGCAACCCTTACTCAAATTTTTTTGCGGAGATCTTGTGGAGGATTTAATGGATCTTTATTGATACAAACAAACAATAGTCTCCTCTTGCTCCTACTTAAATTTTCGATGCTTAAAGACTCCCCAAATCAAATTCTATACACCTAACATTTTGTAGCGCTACTACAAGGGTCGGGGCAACATTAAAAAATACTCGCCATGATAGTACTATGGTTTTCATATACAAAGGATCATTTGTCATTTTCCAAAAGCAAATATTTCAAAAAAAAAGGACGAAATTCAAAAACTTCGCTTTTGTAAAGTGACATAAGGTCAAACACCAAAATTTGGACTCATGCCCCATTGTCTTATGTCATCGCACCGTGACTTATTTTACTTGGAAATCCAAGGTTGTATAAAAAAATCTTACTATTTAGTTCAGGAATGCCAAAATTAATGCAAAATTTTTAAATAAAAACATTTTACATATTAAATAAGCAAATTAATATTTCCATATTTTAGTGTCGTTCTATGGAGATGGATACATAACGATGCCACTGCAGGAAGCAAAAATTTCCACAAACATTCGCATAAAATTCCGAACTCAACAAGAAAACGCATTCCTGTTCTTAGCTGATGGAAGAACTGACTATTGCCTAATACGGTTAGATGGAGGAATTATAAATTTTACATTTAAAATTGATCGTGATGTGATACAAGTATGATTTTGATTTTACAAAAGACAAAAATATAACATTGATTTGTAAATTCTTCTTTATTTTTGTACATAGTTGATTTCACCAAAAAAACAAAGATTAAATGATTTAGAATGGCATGATATAGCAATCCAAAGGTATGATAATAACATTACTCTACAAGTAGATGCAAATATAATCCGAAAATCTCTAATGAACGGGTTATCTGCTTTTAACGTTCACTACGGAACGTATTTGGGAGGCGTTGGAGAATTCAGAGCCGAATATGTTAAGGATGTTAACAATTTTCGGGGTTGTATATCTGATGTGAGTAAGTTTTATACATTGGTGCAATAGAAATGCCAATTAATTTATTGTTTTTAGGTGTTTTACAACAATATAAATATTATCAAGCGAGCAAAAGAACGCATAAGTCATACAACAAGCATTGGAGTGTCGTGGACTTGCAGTAGCGAATTTGATGCGGGTACAGACGAAGCTGTAAGCTTTCTAAATAATGATTCGTTTGGATTATTAATTAAGGAAAATAACCAAGCTGCAGAATCGTGAGTGACATTAATCAATTCTATAAACCTTATTATAACCTTTAAATTGTATTTAAGAATCCGGTTTGAACTTCGAACTATAGAACCATCGGGATTGGTATTCTTTAACGGAGGTTATGATTTTATTCTTGTTGAAATTCAGGATGGCATTCTTCATCTTATTTTCAATAGAGGAGGAACAATACTAAAACTATCTTCTAGTAATAAGGTATCCGATGGACTTTGGCATGCAATTGAAATTCGTCACGATGATGTTGAAGTTCATTTTTCGGTTGATAAAATTTCCTCCATGGAGAACCACGCGAATGTGTCTAATAGCTCAATTCAACTAGAGAAAAGTTTCTTTATCGGAGGTGTTCCTGAAAAAATGCGGCGAAAACTTTCGAGTGAAGGTCTCAAAGTCAACGACCAAAGCTTGAAAGGCTGCATGCGGGCTATTGTGGTAAATGACGATGCGCTGGGATTTCCTCAGATGAGAGCCAGCAACAAGCTGTCGGTGGACTGTGTTTGGAAGTACCCCTGCATTGAAGAGCGCCCTTGTTTACTAAGTGGGGTATGCAATCAATGGAGAGTTGATGAATTTATTTGTTATTGTGATCAGTCCTATTGTATCAAAGCAGATTATCAGGGACCTTTTAAGGTAAGATTTCCCATAAAATTAATACAAAGTACACTAAACAAGTGTGCATATATTGCAACGATTAAGTACTTATCTTCCCTTAAGGGTTACAAGGCTCTTGTTATTTTTTTTTGTTCTTTCTGTCTTTCATCCCGCTTTCATTACTTATTTATAATTTCCGGATTCTTTCATTAGCTCCTCTTTCTTCCTTGTACTGATCCCCTTCCTCTTCTTACTCTATACTATCCATTCACAGTTTCACACTGTCTTCTCTTTCCTCTCTTCTTATCATTTCTTCTTTCCCTTGTTCCCATTATGCTCCTCTAAGTATTCTAATGCAGTTACATATTTTGCTGTCCCAATTTCGAAAAATCGTACACTTAATTTCAAATCTCGGTAATTTTTTTATGTTCATATAGATTTTTGCTGAATCCAGCCCGGAAACGGAACTGCTTAATATTTCTCCATTACATCTCTTAGAAGGAGGGGCAATATTCATAACAGCTATAAATATAGATCTACTTTTTGAACTAAAGAGACAAGATATTCCCGATATAATAATCAGATTTATTATTGTACACCAACCGAAATATGGCACGATTTTGCATTTCTCCAGGGACAAAAATAATTTCATCCCAGTAATATCATTTGGCTTAGACGATTTGAGCACGGATACATTGAAATATGTTCATAATGGAGCAGAAAGTTTTAACGATCATGCAACAATCGATATGCAGATCGACGGTCCAGCACATAAAGTACCAGAATATATTTTAGGTAAACATCGTTTTCTCTTACATGCAAATGTTACGCCTGTAAACGACCCGCCGCATTTACGAATTCCAAGAAATAAAATCCTAAGACTCATCGAAGGAATTGAAAAAGTGTTAAATACTGATTTATTTACCATCGAAGATCCAGACAGTCCATCGAGTGCTTTGATTTATTCTATTTTACCAACAAAAATTCCAAATGAAAACGAAGGCCGTTTTAAAGTTGACGGAAAACCTACAGAAACTTTCTCACAAAAAGACATTGATTTGGGAAGAGTTACTTACTTATTTAATGCAACAACAACTGAAACATTTTCGTATAACATCGAGCTTCAAGTTTCGGATGGAATTGAGACTAGTGACACAGTTAATCTACCGGTTTCGGTTCATCCGTTGAAGTTAAGACTCGTCAATAATACCGGACTAATAATGATTCATAAGTCATTTCTATTTTTAACTCCATACAATCTTTCTATTGTCACTAATTCTGGAGAAGATAGTATTGACATTCGATATGATATTATTAAGAGACCACAATACGGATCAATCCAACGGCTAAGACAAGTGGATTCTTCATGGGTAAACGTAGAGTGGTTTAGCGACAGTCAACTGCTCCTTGGCCATGTTCGATATGTTCATAACATTGGTACTCCATGGCAGGATGAATTCAAGGTATAAACAACTCATATTTTATTTAAATAAAAAAATTAAATATTTTTATTGGAAATAATTAAATAATTTAAGAAAGAAGATGGAACACTTGATTAAATTATTTAAACAAAATGTCGAAATTTCTTATTAAATAAATACTATCAACATTTACTTACATATACATATGTATATAAATTAAATTAAAAATACATATTTGCATATAGATTGATCATTTGATATTAACCTACTTGTTCATAATACAATTTCATATAGTTTGTTGCAACACACGGCCTTGTCACCACACAAACATTTGACTTCCGTATCACTTTTACCAGCCTTCGTATTACTTCAAGTAAGCAATCTGTAATATCAATAAACGGTTCCAAGGAGTTCATTTTCAACAATGAAGTGCTTCTTTTCGAAACTGTACCTCTGTCAACTTTTCCAAGGAACATCATCTACAAAATAATTCAACCGACGAAATATGGATCTATTTTCGTAGAAGGATCACGTAAATTTGCCAAGGTAACTATTTAACAAAAAAATGCAGTTTAGTTTTTGTACACATTTTGAATTTATTACTAAATTTGAGTTCTATTTAAATGATTGATTTTTTTTTTTTAAATCTTACTAGGAAATGGACTCATTCACCCAGCAAGATGTTGATAAGAATAAAATTCGTTATGCTCTACACCGCACATCTTACTCTAACTTTACTGACTACCTTGACTATATGGTTTCTGTGATGGATTGTGACAATGTTATGGGGAGGCTCAAAATAATTTTCACACCCCAGGAAGAGCTGCAGAAAAAGTTATCTTTTCAAAACAAACAGATTTTGCGGGTTCAGGAAGGTGACCGAGCCCTTATTAGTAAAAACAGTTTTGAAATTGCCTTCAATATTTACGACAGTCTAAATTTTTCAATATCCATTTCCCCACAACATGGAAATCTTTGCCATCAAAATGCCAGCACGTCAAAGCTAGAGACAATCTCTGCTTTTACTCTTGAGCAGTTGTTTCTCAATGAAGTCTATTACTGCCATGACGACACAGAATCCCAAGAAGACACTCTCAGCTTACTGATACTTTCGAATAAAGATGCAGATATGCAATTTGTGTGTGAAATCAACATTGAAATCAAACTTTTAAATGACAATCCACCGTACAGAACAGTCGATCGTATCTTCCATGTAGTTCGTGGGTCTGTTCGAACCATAAACCAAGACGAATTGCAGTACATGGATGTTGATGTAAATACAAATCTGTCAGACATTCATTACATTCATGTTTCAAGTACAAACGGTGGATTTTATAAATCCGGAGTGTATATGGATAATTTCAGCCAGGATGATATTAACAATAGAAGAATTGTTTTTCAACACTCTGGGCCAGATATTGGAACAGCTTCTTTTATCGTCAGCGATGGACAGTATGAATCGACTGGTGTACTAGAGATTCATGGCACTGACCCATTTGTCTCAATGCTATCAACAAATGCAACTACTGTTCAAGAGGGTAAATTTGTCATTCTTCGAAATAGGGATTTTGTTTTGGAAACGAATTTGGACATTAAACTAGATGGAATTCATTATGAAGTTATAACACCGCCATCGTATGGTATTCTTATGTATTTGGGAAGAAGAACAAATGATTCTGTTCATATAAAATCTTCAAATCTAACATCATTGACTAATTTTACTCATTTGGATGTAGAAAGAGACCGGTTGGTTTATTGGAATACTGAAGTTGCTTCAATGGATAAGGTTCGGTAAGTTTTGCAGGTATTTGAAAAATTTTGTTCAAATTGGTTAACATTGACACCTGCCATCGACTAAGCACTTGCGATTTTTTTAATGTCCAAGAATTATTTTGTACCGTATTAACATTAAAGTCCTACAAATTAGAAACCAATAAGTAATTGAATTATATTTTCAATATTACATTTACATTAAATTTTTTTTAGATATCGAGTTTTAATAAAAAACACTTTCGCTGAAGGTGAAGTTATATTTCGAATTTACCCACCAGCTTATTGGGAAAACCTGCACATTAAAAAAAATCAAACATTATACGTTGAAGAATCTACCAGTGTATTGTTGTCGAGAGACATTCTGGAGGTATGTATTTATAATTTGTATAATTTGTATTTAATTTGTATTTAATATTTGTATCTTACATTTTCATAATATACCTACATTATGTGTACTAATCAAATGCATAAGAAGCTTAAGAAATTGTAAAGAGATCGGATCTTTCAACAATAACAAATAAAACAGTATACAAAAATGCTAATTTGCTGAGCGCTGTGCTGTATGAATGTTGAACTCTGTAGTTGAAATAAAAGTTTATACCTCTAAAAAGGGTTGGGCGTTTCAATATGGTTTAAAAAAAAGATCGTGTTTCAGTTAAAAATCTAATATTCAAATGGCAATTACTTATTCTTTTGTGCAGGGCGGCGCAAGAAAAGTTCTTGGATATAAATTTGTTTGGAATTTGTTCCCAAAAAAAAATAATTCAACACATTTAAACATCGTTTCCTTCATAGAAGTATCGCCCCACAAAACACCTTGATGAAACTGCGCTCAATATACTGGGCGGTCTTATTTCCAAAAGATTTCAATTTTTTTTTTAATTTGAAAAACTTCAGAATATTGTTAACAATATAAAAAAAATTCCATACTTATTTAAGGTCTCTCATCCTAATATATCTCCTGGTGATATAACATTCCTGGTAACATCTTCCCCTTTGCACGGATACTTGGAAATGCAATCAATGAATTTTGATGACGAATATAACTGCAAAGTGTTTGATCAATCTGCTATCAATACTAACAAAATGTTCTACATCCAAGCCGGAGTCAATCAGTCGACAGATTTTTTTGTCTTTGATGTAACCAATGGAATTACTTGGTTACGAAATCTTATGCTTAAAATAATTATTATTCCGGAACGACTATATATGTTAACGAATCTGGTAACAGTTGTAGAAGGTAAATATTTTTTGATTTTATACCAAAAAAAGATATTAACGTTGAAATTTTTTTCAGGAAAAACTGTTCAACTTTCTGCAACAGACATTCAACCATTTTCTGAATATTATAAAAATAAAATATTAGAATATAAGATAACAGAAAATCCTTCATCTGGATTTGTCATGGCGGGAAATTCAAAAGTCAAGCGCTTCACACAAAAACAACTCGAAATCGGCACCATTCAATATGTTCACAACGGCAATGAAAATTCTTCGGATGCAATAACATTGATCGCTATAGCTAGAAGTAAAGAAAGTGTTCCATTCGTTTTAAATATATCCGTAATTCCAGTAAACGATGAAGTTCCATACATAGCTATTAATACAGGCCTACAGGTATGGCAGGGTGGAAAGTATATCATCAAAAACAGCGATTTAAGTAAGTTGATACCTACAACAAAAAAAATTACAAAATGAGTAAAATAACGTAAACAAAACTTATTCCACAGTGGCACAAGATTATGACACACCCCCTGAAAATCTAACATTTATTGTAAACCATGTTTACGGTGGCTTTTTGGCTCACAAAACCAATTTAAATTTAAAAATTCATCAATTTACTCAAGAAAATATAAATAATGAAGTTATTCAATTCGTCCATGATATCAATTCTAGGAGAAATGAAATTTCTTTCACAGTTAATGATGGTTTATTTAACACAACCGAACAAATTTTAAATATTGTCATTAAGCCAGTAGTTATCATCGAGGAGCACAATGAACATCTTCATGTTTTTCCTCTTACAAAAAAACAAATCTTACGAGAGCATTTGGCATTCAAATGTTCGGATGATGAAAGAAAAATTCAAATCAACATAACTATGCCCCCAAATCTCGGAAGGATTCTATACGAGTCTATGGAAAATGGTCATACAGTACAAGTGAACGAATTTACTCAAGAAGACATAGATAATGGACGAATTTTCTATGAGCACACTGCAGTTATTTATGAATTCCGAGTAAATGATTCATTTTATTTTGAAGTTGCTGCTGGAGAATCTGATCGGTTGCTTAATCAGAAATTTAGCATTGAAATATCAGTATCATCAGGAGGACTTTTACGATTCTTACCGATACCCCAAATAATAGTTGATGAAGGTGGGACTACACCAATTAGGTTAGATTTTACAAAAATGTATGAGTATTTAAAGACAAGAGCAGGCATAAATAATCCGGAACTGTTTATTGAAGTACCAAACAAGCCCAGTCACGGACGAATTGTAGTTGGCAATGATATGAGTTCGGAAAATCGTATAAGTACAACTGAGTTTTTGAAGAAAAATGTTTTCTACGCACACGATCATACAGATACATTGGAAGATACTATATTGATGTCGGTATATCTCTCTCAAGGGTGAGTTTTTATTTTATTTTCGGATTTTAAAGATATGGGTAAATAGAGTAGACCCATAGTATTAGAAGCTAGAGAATGTGACAAAAGATATAAATTTAACGCATCATTTCCATTTGTTTTAAGCTAATAGCTGTTTTCTATTATAGTGGGGCAGGTAAAAACCAAATCCTTGAATTTTGACCGGACGGGTTATAGATAATGTACAAAGATTGATTTTAGGAAGTTTTGCCACTGTGGCAACCTTGTATAAAGGGTCAGCGGCGATTTTAATTGAAATCTACCTTCCATTTTAGCCTGACGGTTTAAGTTTTTGTATTTATATAAATAGTTCATGTCCAATGGTTTGATATTACAATATTTGCCATCTCATCTGAAGTTAAGCTAAAATTAGCAAGTTTCTACGGCCTACATTTAATACTGTATGGGCGTAAATTTTTAAAATCTTTACTCAGAGTGAATAAGAAAGCTAAATGTTTCGTATAACAACTGTGCTATATATGTACATAATTAATATTATAATACGGGAGGCGACCGATCTCATCGCGGCTTTCAAAAAACAATGCTAATCGATAGCGTTTCATATAAACAAAACCGTTAGTCGGCCTAGCCTTTTCAGTTTCATTTTGAACAGCGCTGCTTTCTTTTTGAAATGCCTGACATGTCTTCAAACATATTTATTTTAATTGGACAATCAGCCAATACCATTTGGTGGACTTTTTATCCATTGGCGCAGTAATAGTCACAATAGATTGATAACTGTGATGTTGATCTTGGCTACCATTCAATTGTAGAGTTATTAATAATAAAGAAGACTCCCCTAGATACGAATCTATTTTCGTTTTGATATTGATTAGTCTGAAGCCTTTCAAATAAAAATACTCAATAAAATACTTAATAAAATACTCAGTGAAATAAAACTTCAAACCTATAAGAATCTTATTTTTCACATATTAATTTTTTTCAAAAACAACTACGACAAGTCGGGTACTTTTGGACCTACCCTCGTTTATTACAAGAAAACAAAAAGATTATTCGTTTGCTCTTACTGTTTTCATCAAAATTTCAATTTTTGTTTTCAGGGTAATTTTTCTGTGCAACCTATCAATCCCGGTTACGATCACTCCCATCAATGATCAACCATTTACGCTCATGACACATGCACCACAAATGATTGTCGTCGAGAGTGAAAATCGAACTATAACCAAAAACATGTTACTTACTGAAGACAAAGATACTGCCCCCGATGGTATTCTCTATGAAGTTTTAAGCGGTCCCACACTTGGAGTTCTTAAAAAGACCTCACCCAATGGAGAAGCTCATGATCTAATAATTCATTCCAATCAATTTACCCAAGCTGATATCAACAACAATCGAATAACATATGTTCATTTCGGAACTCCACAATTAACAAAATTCTACTTCACAGTATCAGATGGTCATTTCGATCCAGCACACGAGTTTTTTACAATCAAAGTTGATCCAATTAAAATTCTACCAACTGACAAACAAACGCCAATACTAGTTCAACAAGGTGGAACAACATCTACTATGCAAGTTATAAATATTGCACTAAAAACAAATGTGGAACAGAATCGCCTTTTGTACAATATAACAAATTCACCTTTGTATGGCATAATACTGCTAAAACACCAGCCAACTTTGAGATTTAGTCAAGATCTTCTGGAGGATTCACAAATAAGCTACATGCAGACTGATTTAAGCAAATCTAACGACACATTTCAAGTTTACGCGTATATCCCAAATACTAACTATGGAACTGTTGTAGATGTTGTGGTAATTGTAGCGCCTGTTATTAAAATAAATGATATATGCCTGCAAAATGACGAAAGAGTTCGACTGGAGACTTCCTTAGTTTCTGAAAGTCCACTTATGGTAAAAATTAATAAATTAAATGCAAAATTCATTATCACCCGCCCTCCGAGTTCAGGTCAAATAACGAAAATCATAAGAAGCTCTGGTGATTTCGAGACCCAAAATGAACGAAATACTAATACATTTTCTTACAAGGAGTTAAAAAGTGGAGTTATTTATTTCGTTCCAAATGAAAAAAGCAAAAATAAAAGACTCCCAGACACATTTGAGTACAACTTAATCATCAAAACTGTTCAACCCGCTCAAGGAATAGTTAAGATTGATATTTATACAAACAAAGAAGACACAAAGTTGATCGCTGTGAAAAGTGGCCAATTTTCTATGAACTACATGGCTATTGTGTATGTTTGTATCCTTATTGTTATTTTAGTGTTAATAGCCTTACTTGCAATTAAACTTCGTTGTCTTAATCAAAATAAGATGAATATATGTAAAGAACATCCACCCGCCTTGCCATGTCCTCCAGATTTAACATCAGTCAGTCCAACTCACAATTACAATAATTCGGAACTTGACTCGATTCCTGCTACAGCAGCTTCGACGCCTTTGCCATGTTTTAGCAATATACCACATTGCAAAGTAATGCGAGTTGAAAGTTACAAAGTAAGTGGTGCTGATTATGATGAGTATGACAATGATTATGACTTAAAAGACGATCAGAGGGAAATTCAACACATGGTACCGAATCAGTATCAGCATTCATATGGAGACAATGATACATGGAGTTCTTCTTGTGATATTTCCAATGATTTAGGATACTCAACCGTTAAATCAAATCAGCCATCCAGTAATCCACTTTTAAGACGAAACCAATACTGGGTGTAGTCTGAGAATTTGAACGAAGAAAGACTGAGGAATGGAGGAAGAACAGAAGTATATCGTTATTTTTTACATGTGCGCACACTGCACATTAAGATGTACGTTTGTTTCCCGAACCCATTTTTTTTAAGACTCACCCCTTAAACCGAAAGTTAATAGCTACCGGCATACTGCAACAGCGTAAAGTCGTCGTAAAAACTGCGTATATCTGTCAAATTTTGTATCGAATTTTGTCAAGTTTACGCAGATTACCACGTTTACAAGGACGTTACGCCGCCGCCGCCGTTGCATTAATAACACATTATTTAAGACATTACAAGCAGATCATGCCATAATTTATCTTACAAACAAATTTCCTCTTAAGATGAATTTAAGCGATGATTTTTAGAAGTACGCTATTCACGAGCTTTATTTTAATTATAATTGTACTTTTTTAAATAGTCTCCAATCTATTTGGATGGTCTTAAAAAAAAACATTTTTTCCCATAAATTTTGAAATTCGAGTATTGATAAAAAATAATCAAAACAAAACGAACAAGGATAAAGACAAATTAAATATTAGTTGAGAATCACATATATGAGGCTGAGGAGAAAACAAAAACAAAGCAAGAAAAGTTATAATAAGCTTTTTAGATCATTAAAAGCTTGCTGTAAGACTGTAGCGCAGTAGCTTGGTGGATATGCTCCAATCAGTTAATGCCTTAATGGTGTTATATAGGAGGGAACAGCATGTTTAAGAATAAATAAATAGGTATTATCAACCAGTTTGATATTCTCTCCAACTTCACACTTTAAGTAAATGATTGTATTGTAGAGATAAAAATTTATTGGGATAACATTTGGAGGGCTCACAGCTGTACATTTTTTTTTTAACTGTGCTACACTCAACTGTGCTACACGCAAAATTCTACTCTATTTATATTTGTTATAAATTATAATATACATAAGTCAGCAATACTTCGCTATTTAGTTAACATTAAAACATCAAGTCCAGTTAATATGGAGGTTATTGGTATTTTGTTTACTTTAACTCTTAATATGTCCAAATTCAGCTGTGAACCGTCCATTTAGTGTAGCTTTAACTGCGTATCGGACTTTTAGATAATAGTATTAGTCAGCACAAAATTATTTTGAGGCTCGTAGGCCGTATCTTGTTAATTGGCTTAAATCTAAGACTGGCCATGTATGAGTAAGCCAAATGTGTCTGCAAGTCCAATTTATTGAGTGATGGGTCTTCACCAAACCATTTAGATTTTCAGAAATCTTCAAATGAAATCGGTTTTATAACCATTTAATCTGGCTCAAGCTGATATAAGGTAGAATGTTCATAAAGTTAACAGAAAAAATAAGGCATTTTTTAATATTCATAAGTACGTGCGAAGTAATTGCTTTTAGGTAAATATGTATTTTTTTGTTTCAAAAAAAATTACAGAAATTATAATAGGTACATCTTTTAAGTCATTGCATAGCACAAGAATAAGAAAACAATTTATATCTTACCACTGAAAAATAATATTTGTTACTGAATAGATTTTATTTTAATATTTATACTTTTTAAGGAAAATAAATTACAAAAACTTTATATGTGTTTTATTTATAATTTTTTCACAGTAAAGTAATGTACTAAGGCCATTTTGAACTTGGTTAGTTTAAATCTTACTTTCCTTGTATTGCTAAGGTAAGTTTACGATATTGTATCAGGACTAATTTAGTATAGGTATAAGTAAATAATTTATGCAATTATTTTTATTAAAAAATATGTATTTAGATTGGGCAGCGTTTCCGCCTGTAAGATAACAATTGACAAATCGTTCTTAAAATTTAAATCTTAAATACTATTATTTTTATAACTCAGCATAGTCGTTGGTTCATTCATTCCCATGATACATGGTGACCATATTCCACGGTAACAGTATATTGTTCTGAATTGTAAATATATAATTGCATGTGTTGTTAATTGCAACGTCATCAGTTGTTTTTGAATTTAAATTTATTTGTTGTTAACTTATACATTGTTACATTATTCAAACCAATAATTAATAGTAATTGGTAGTTATCTAAACTGGGGCCTTTTATCAACCATCATAAAAAAAAATCAAACTGACTTTTTTTTGAATATTTTTTATTAAATCGAGGACTGAAAACCAAATACTCTTAAGGCTCATTCGTTTTGAGATATAAAATAAAAACACAAATAATTAATCATTTTGGTTAACAGTTAAGGTTTCTCTTCTTTTTACAGTATCAATTAAATTCCCTAATGCAAATTTCTTAAAGCAATTATTATGAGTTCTCCATACCTCTAAAAATTAATAAAAGATTTGAAAACCTCATGCTATTGCAACGAAGCGATGAATGTATAATGTAGTTTTATCAAATTTAAAAAGAAAACTTTCGAAGGAACAGAAGAATTCAAGTTTTCAAGAAAAAAAATTCCTGGGGACGAGTTTCTCCCACTCTACCTTGCACGTCCGGTGAAGTTAAGTTGTTCATATAGAGGAGAAATGTGCACTTAGTTATAAAAGCATCAAATTATAACCTTTGATAACTACAAAAAAATAACTTTAAGATATTGGAAAAAATCGCCCCTTTCATAAAACAAAAAAATCTTCACGATTAATAAAAAAAAATTTAAAAAAAAACAAGTGTTACACTTTTTTCAAAGCTAGAATCTTATTCTTATATTTTATATTTAAAATAATTTAAATTTTCTTTTGGCTTAACAGACTTCTTATAAAAGCGTGTAAGATATTTTTGAAAAAATAAAAACATTCTGACGCATCCTGTGCTGCATTAAATGCTTTCTTCAACATGGGGAGAAGATGATCTGTTTTATTTTTATTCGATTTTTTTTTATTTTTGCCTGAAATTGATGATGATTAAAATTTGTTGGTAGAAATCTTACAACAAAACTAAAACTATAAAGATCCTTGTTTATCAGTTGATACCAATACAGCTGTTTCCAAAGGTTTATTCCAAAAACAAGTTTTTCAAATTAATTTTTATAAACTTCAGAAATAACTAAACATATCCTGAAAATTTTACATCTGATATCACTTAAACTCTACAAACTATGGAATTATGGAAAATTTTCGAAAAAAAATCTACTTTAAGGAAAAAAATTTTAAATCGCTGTTAACACTATCTAAAATATATTCCAAATTGCTTACATTTTATATTTGATTTGAACTGGAATATGAACCAGCTGGACCTCTTGAAAATTCGAAAAAAGTGATTTTTTTGAATCAATCATAATATATACGAGTATATTAGAGCCATCTTTATTTCAACATAAAATGTCGTTTTTACTTTTAAACCATGTAAATATGTAAATATTGGACTTGAGTATGTAAAATAACAATACCTACATAAATATAAGAGATAAAAGTTATAGTAATGACCAACAACGTTTTTATGTGTGTCTACTTTGTTATTCATTATTTTTGGTGAAAATTTGGTGCTAGACAAAAAATTATTTATTTCTATCGAGCCTAAACTCTATAATATATATACATACAAAAATAACATGATAGAATAAAATATTTTTTGCCAATAAATTATATTCGGTTTTTTTTAAATATGACCACCATCAACGCTTTTTTGAACAAAAATCTACTTAAATGTTGGTTGATTATGTCACGAACTGAATTAAATAATATACAGTAGCTGGAAACTGGATTGAAGAAAAAAATTGGAAAAAGGGCAAGTATCTAGAGTGGAACAATCTAGATGTGTACATAAAACATGTCTTGCCAACATAATATTGTATATTGATATTGTTTACGCCTCGTTTCTAGAGTTTGAATATTTGAAGTTTTAATGAGTCTAAAAATCTTAAAATCATCCGCAAACAACAGATCCAAGGTCCAAGGTGACTTCCTTTCTAAAACAAATGACTTCAGAACAGGATTAAACAAAAATCGACTCTAAATTTTGCTAATATGCTTTTTTTAACCTAGCATTCGTTGATCCGAAAATATATAAGGATCTAATTTTTTTTATTTGTTTTTAAGTTTCACAATTAAATACGCTTACTAAAACAAAAAATAAAGAAACTCGCTCGGTAGGTATACTGTACATAATACAATTTGTATCTTTGGCCACGTTTTTGTGCACGTCTAAAAAAATAATTTTGAAAGTCATTCAAACAATATAACGGGATAGATTTCGAAAAAGTAACTGACATCGCGCGCCGCCGGTGGAAAGATGTGTGTCCAACTTTTTGGTGCTTAAAATGTATCCATACCAATCCAATTTCCCATGCAATCCTTAAAGAAAAGAAAAACTCCGAGTGCAGCGTTCTTCAGGTTAGGTTGAATAAAAAAACTAAAAGAAAAAGCAACTTAACGAAAAAGATTGTCCATCGACCAGAATTAACTTTTTAAACTGTCTGTGAAACTTTAAAAAAAATGCACAATGCGCCAATAGCATTCACATCTTCTATTCATGTGTTGAAGATAAAGCATTATAAATTATCAAAATAAAAATAAAACAGGTAGATAGGCAAACAAACACTTTTCAATGAAATGAGATATTTTAGCTGCCAGAGTGCCTCTTACTAACGATCGATCGAAAGAAATACGTCAAAAATGTTAGTATCTGTAGTGTCTATAAGCGTAACGATCAGAACAGGTAGAGAAGAATCATTTATAACCACTACTACTACTTTGAGCAAAACCAGTTTTATGGTTAATACGTGTTCGATAAGAATATATTCCGCTCTCACCTGAGCTGCCACAAAGTTAGGATTTGAGAAAGTATAGGAGTGGGTATCTAAAAGATATTGACTAGCTATACCTGTCTGTGCTGTAATTGAATATCAGTCGACGATGCGTGTCCCAAGAGAAAACGTAAATTTTTGATTGCGTCAAACTCATTTAGTTAAATGTTTACTTTAAATACATTACTGTAATATTAATTTTACGAATTAAAATAACGTTTACAGCTATAGGGTTGCAAAAATTTATTGTGATAAAAAAATATACTTCGTTAAAAGTTCATTACCTTTAGTTATTGTGCATATTTCTCATAAAATATGCCTGTATGTGAAAGCGGACGTTGGGTTAAAAGATTAGTCATCGTTGGCAGCATCAATTGAGTTAATATTTTGTGGTAAATAAAAACAACTAGAAAAAAAAGAATTTAAGCGAAAGACCAACATTTATGCTAAGCTATGAGCCGTGCCTTAACAATCGCAGCAATCCTTATGACGGTCATACACAAGTCCTTAGCAGTGGAGCAGACTTGCAACGATGGAAAATTATGCTCTTCAGAAGAGTACTGTTCTGCGTTCAGTGAACGATGTGAAAATTGTGAAGGAATTTGCGATACAACTTCTCATAACTTCCATGAGAGTGACTGCAATAAATATTGTGCAGGTGAGGTCAACAAATTTTATGTTATTATTTAAATATTTATAATAAACGTACACATCCATTGGTAGGTATAACAGAGAACAAGATTCCTATTTTAATATAATACCTAGTTTTTTTCTTTGTGAATTTATCAAATGTGAGCAAGAAATTATTTCCATGAAATACGCGGAATTTCTGATTCCGCTTAAATGGAAACGTAAACAAACATAATGAGTCACGAATTTAAAATATATTTTAGTTGATAATTAAATATACCTATAGACGAGGTACTTTTGAATATATGTATGCACAAAAATATTACATATATCCTAACAACTTACATATTAACGTTTTATAAAGCCTGAGTAAAATTAAAATGCCTCTTAATGCAAAATGTTATTCATAAAAATTATGTCATGTGGAAAAGAGGCATTTAAAGCCAAACGCGTTAAGAGGTTGATTAGTGCCCAAATAATAAATGTAATTTCTCTTTTACAGATATACAACATTTTTATAAATAAGCATTTACTCAACGTTGAACACAGCCTTAATAAATGCTTGTACACTACGTAACAATTTACCCGTTAAGAAGTGCTTTAGGGGATTATAATAAACTAGGTTGTTTTAAATAGACTGTTTTCAACAGTTTTAAAAAAACTTTACCCTTACATTTGTTCATCACATTTTGATTTGAAATGAAGCAGAGAATCTATGCAGTTTTAATGACGATATTTCTGCTTAATTTTTTCCTACTTCCGCGTAAGTAGTATTCTAAATGATTTGTAAATTAGAAAACAAAAACTACAATTTTCGTGGATCATAAATATAAAAATATATTTAATTTTCCTTATAAAATTCCAAATGACAGCAAATTTATGAACTCACACTGTAGTTCTGTCTCCATAACTTAACGAAAGAACTTGTAACAAAAAATCGACCTAAAGATTATATGATCAGCCTTGATAGGTATATACCTAATATGAAAAAAGTAGGTTTTCAACTCTGTTTGAAGTCACTCAATCTTAGTAGGTATATTATATTGTTTTTAGGGCATCACCCAGGACATTTTTTTTATTTTTTTTAAGTAAAGGTTTAAAGATTAAAGGATTATTTCTCGCAAATACTGTGGACTAAAGGCAATTTAAAAACAGCTAATTTTAATTAATTAGATATATTTATTATTCTGAAAAAGAGTCACAAAAATTTCAAAGAACCAATATCTTTCGAATTAAGAAAAGTGGAGCCCGTATTTAAAGTACTATGTACAGCAAATTAATAGAACAAAATCTGTTATTTAAATTCTTGTTTAAAACAATATTCATTAATTTATTTTTTGTTTCCTTTACAGAATATGGGAAAGATGTTAACTTAACAGCACAAGTCCGTGCAATGAAAGAACAACAAGATGTCATATTTATCATCCTCATTGTTCTTTTAGTTATTGTGATATTTTCAAATGGAATTAAAGCTATAAGATGGTTTAAAAAAAGACGAAGTGTAATGAAATTTTTCAAGAAATTGACTTCCAGGAAGGAGAAAAATTCAAAGGAACATAATGCCGGCACAATAGCCAACGTCATGAATATGCACGAACCAGAAAGACCGCCTTCACAAATATTTAGCGTGACAGGTAAGCAAACTTGTTATAAATGTATTGCTGTATATAGGTAATATTTTAATATTTTTTTTATAGGAATGGAAGGATCAACAGTACTAACAGTTACAACTCCAGTGAGTACACGTTATCCAGCAGAAGATAGCACAACAACTACGGAATATTCTTATGATAATGCTGGGCTACAGATCACTCCTTCATCGAATAAACCTCATCCTTTTCCACAGAATGCTTATTAGATTTTAGATCAATTAAGATTAAGCCAACAATACGTCCATTGACAGTGATATGTATATTTATTTTTTTAATATATAAAGTAACATTATATCTTTATATAAAAACAATCTAATTAGTTGCCTAGCCCGACAGCGTTGACCCTCAACTATAATATACCGTGCAAAAAATGTTGAAAAAACCTCAAACAAAAAAGTCATTATAGACTGGGAGCCACTGCTAGGAGATAATAGATTTAAAGTTTTTTTAGATTTGAAAATAGATTTTATTTATCTTATATTTTCAATCAATATAATTTTTGATTTATATAAATGTATACAATATTTTAAAAATTAGTATAAGTTGAGTAGGCGATGGCGTTGCTGTCTGCCTGATTGAGAGCCTTAAATTTGTTTAACTACATATAAAAATAAATAAAATTATAAATAATTAAATCAAAAAAGCTAAAGAATGAAAAAATTTAAAATTTAAAAACAATACAAAAACACGATCTGTGTTGAATACACGGTATTTTGGTATTTCTTGTTTGCTCATTTTGTTTCCGCAGGACGCATTGATAAGGATTTAAGTTCTTACATTTACATACATCCTTGTGAATACGTTTTCGAACCAAAATGCCTTAAATGCCTGGTAGAAAATTATTTTTTCAATTTCCGTACATTTTGCTCAGAAATTGCTAGAGAACAAAAGCTCTCGACCCAGCATTTACAAGCACGTTCACGGGTTAATAAATGGATTCCGGATCCCGGATCCCGGCCTCGAACCGACGCCATCCAGTTGCGCATCCTAAGGCTTCGGACGTGCTGGTCTACACCTTCCCTGCAGCGCAAGCATGGTCTACCACGCTGCCGTCTACCATAGAATGTACCACAACCACAAGGGACAAATTATTTTTAATTTTTTATATAAAATTGTTAGCAATACAGGTGATTGGACCCACTTTTTGATGAACAGACAAATCGGGAATAACCAAGTTTTTTTTACAAATTTAACAAACCAAGCATTTTTTGCCCAGTGTTCAAGTAGCGCCGATTTTGTTGATTAACTATGTAATTAATATAAAACAAAAAAACAATTCAATACTGAAAGGTGAGAGTGGCTCCCAGCCTGTGAAATGGAATTTTCGTGGGAATTATTGTAAAATTGATTATTAAAAAACCTCAAACAATTTTTTTTATTCATTTTATCTTATTTTATTTATAATCATATCAAGTTAACATACATATTTACAACATATTAGTTTATTTTTAATCAACAAGAAAATAAAAGTTGTCTTTCATATTTCATAAATTACACTAGTTTACAAAATTTTGGGTCATTAATGCTACCTAAAAAAAAACAACTTTCTTTTAATAAATATTTTTTTATATCCACACGGTTCAATTGAAAATAATAAATTTTCAAAAATGCTTGAAAATCGTATACAGTATACCGTTGCAAAGCAGAAAGTGTTATCTTTCCGAAAATATTTACAACATGTAAATTTTAAAAAATCAATATTAGCCAGTGTTTGAAAAATAGACAAAAAAACTTTTTTTGGCGCATATCTCGAAAACGGTACTTTCAAAAAAAAATGAATGTCATTTTGTTTTCAGCGACCCCAAAATAGTAGCATCGGTGACTCAAAATTTTTTAAACTAGTGTTATTTAACCTCGTTAGTTTCTTGTAATTTTACAAAAGTATGCTGGCCCAAAATTCGCTGGTAAATAGGGCACAACCATTTGTCCATATTTCAAACCTTGCGGATTTTCAAATAAGTATATATCACCAAACAGTTGAATTAACAAACTTAAATCTTTAATTGTAACTGTAATTCCATGCTCATTGAATGCTTCCTGCATGGCCATATGTACCACACCATCATTTTGAATTGGACTTAAACTACAGGTCGAATAGACTAGGCTTCCACCTGGCTTTAAGAGTCGGATGCAATTCGTAAGAATAGCGGCTTGGAGCTCTGGAATTCTCAAACGTTCTTTCAACCTCGAAGACCTGAAGATATTATTGTCATTTTCGTGGAGGGAATGTCGATCGGTAGTACATGGAACATCGACCAATATTTTGTCATACTTTTCGTAATCATCTATGGCCCGAGCGTCCATTTGTGTTAAGAGACAACGGGAATTCTCCCATAGATGGCTAAAATCAATGAGGTATTCATTCATTACCTTTCGAATGCGATTTACTCTGCTTTCTTGTACATCATTACAAACAAGAAGCTCTGGGTGCATTGTCTCAAGCATCAGTAGAGATTTTCCACCAGGTGCAGCGCATGCATCCAGCACCCTTTCACCTGGCTGGACATCCAAAAAGAGAGGAGGCAAAATTGACGCTCCATCCATTAGATAGTGTGAAAGCACCCCAGTAAGACACTTAAAAGGTGATTTGAATTTAGTACAATTTCCCATTTCATAGGTATAAAGATGAAGATTGTCGGGATATGCTAATTTCGTTTCAAGTTCGATATTCAGGGGGAAGTCTGTTGTGGTTTGGTAATATTTGTAGTAATTAGATTCTGGGATCCAATCTTCCATTCCTTTGATTACAGTTGCGGGTACATAATTATACAAGCCACCAGAATCACGTCCATTATCAACTATTCTGCGGGTGTCTAGTTCAGTATTTTTCTTGATTGCTTCTTCAAGTGAATTATTTGAACGAATTTCATTGCTGGCCTCAGTCTTGTTTTTTGAGTGAAAGGGATTTTCATGATTTATATTTTCTTCCTTTTCACTATTCTCTGGATAAATTGATTGTTTTTCGCGATTTTCTTGTTTTTTTAGCATTCCTTCAAGACGATCATCTAATTTGTAAATGGTTTGATTTGGCATATGGGTGGTACTTTCAATTTCACTCCGATCTTTTGCCAAGGAAAATAAAGATTTTATATTTATGGCTCCTGAAAAGAAAAAGAAAATATTTAAACGTTATGTTAAACATTTAAGTACATCAACATATTTTTATATATGTATAAAAAATCATGTTTTCAGATTCAAGATCCTTCAAAAAACATGCCTCACAAGAAAACTTATAACATCCGCTCTTACTGGAAATTTTGTTTTCCGTTAAATTAAATGTACCAAAGCACAGGTACAATATTCTCATTTTTAGATACCTATAGGGAACTTGTTTGCACGTTTTTGGTCTAACTCCCCAACTTGATAAGTTAGGCAATCGGTCCTAAAATGTATGCATAAATATCTCTTTTCTTCAACAAACCCATTTTGCAATGATAGAACACAATGGTTACTTTTGTTAATAATTATATTTTTATTTTTAATAGCTTTTAATGATTCTGAGTCGTGGTTGAAAAATAAAAATAAATAAATGTTCAAGAACTTCTGTAAAAACACAGCACAACTAGAACTGAAAACATCATGACAGAAGCTGGACCTCTTACGTTGGAACAGCGACAATCCGAATGTTCAATAAAATCCTTGCAAAACTGTTATTGTGGTACAACTCGATAATTGATAAAGAAACCATGGCACAATAGATCTAAAGTTTGCAGCACATTCATCGAATAATATAACTATTTTGTAGAACCGTATTAATAGGGAAACCAAAAGTTTTGCTAATTTGTTCTTATTTTGTTTTAAATTCTTGGTTGAATAGCAATATATTTTCACAGTAAATATATTGAAATTAATACTTAAATAAAAAGATTAATTTTGACAGGAAAAAAACTGATTTTGTTTAAAAAGAAATCGTTTGGAGCAATTCCACATATGTAGGTATAAGATATGTATGTATGTAAATAGATGACAACAAATTGGATAAAAGTAAATCGAATTTTTACACCTTAATGTATTTTAAAACCTTCTTAAATAAATTAGCACAATATAAATGAATTTAATAGTTTGAATTCACGTCGAATGATTCTTAAAACAAAAAAAGAAAATTTCTTCTTTCAAAAGAATACTCATTCTGGCACTAATCGAAAAGGACGTAATTATGTATCACTGTCTTTGAATTGTCTAAGACATGTAATAATTCATCGTCTTTAAATAGGCTAAAAATATATAAAATAAAACATAAATTTTAACTTTACAATGTATCCACCTTTTATATAAATAAAAATAGTGTTACCTTTTCTGGTGAAAATAATTTGAGGTATTTAAGGGCTATGGAAATAATCTTACCAGTCGATTGTAAAATATTACATGTTTTTTCTATTTCACCGAAATTGTTAACCATAGCAATATATTTTTGTCCGGATAGAAGAGCTGCCCGCATATTATTCCATCGGATTCCAAATACTGTTCCATAGAAATCATCGAAGTTCTCTAGGACACGTTCTGTGACAGCTTTTTTCTTTTGCACAACCGACTGTCAATAGAAAGTAAATATAAAAACAAGTAGCCTGAATTTAATATAATTAAACTACCCAACGTTGTCTTCCACCTTTCCACCGTTTTTGAATAAATAAAATACCTCGGATTCGTAACATTTTAATTAAAAATTTTTTGTTTGTCGCCGGCAAGGTAAAAGAAAAAGTAGATACTAGATAATAATTATGTAGTTAGAAATAAAAATAAAAAACGTCTGCGTTCATCGGAAAGATTAGAGGCCGCGTTCGCTTTTGACAGCTCTAAACTGGCATTTTAAAAGCTCCACTGACTGAACACAATGGACGCGCGTCTTGGCTGCTTGTGCGAAACGCGGCGCTCGCAAAATAAATTGAATATAGTGTAACGCTCGTTATGAGCCGTCATTCAAGCAGTTTATTGCAATAAAAACTTTATATTTAAAAACGTAATTTTAAGACATAAAAACATGTTCCGCATCGGTTTGGGTTAGCTTTTATTCGTTGGTGCGTCTGTGGTTAAGGCTTAACTAAAATAAGCAAGACCGAAGCGAAATAGTTGTGACGACACGACCATAGAGAAAATACTCACAGAATATTTTAAGTATAGTAAGTATTTTCTCTATGAACGCGACGTTGCGTTGCTATGAATTACCTTTGTATATAAAAACTATAGTACTCTCATGGTGTAAGTCGAATGGGGCGACATCTAATGTATGCGGGCAACCCTTACTCTTTTCTTTTTGCGGAGAGCTTATGGAGGTTTTAATCGATATTTATTGATATATTTTGGATGCAATAATCCAAAAAATAGTCTCCTCTTGCTCCTACCACCAATTTTCGACGCTTAAAGACTCCCCAAATCGGATTTTACACCTCAAGTTTTGCAGCGCCACCACCAGGATCCGTGCAACCCTAAAAAAAACTCGCCATGATAGTACTATAGTTTTCATATACAAAGGATTTACGGAAACACGTTGTTGTTGTTATTATTTTTTTTTGTCGTCACGACTGTTTCGAAGCGATTTCGCTCACCTCATTTGACTGTTGAGAAAAACAAATTAATAACCAATTTAAGGTAAGGTTTTTCGGAATTTTTCCAATATTATTATTTATAAATTACGATTAGCCTTTAAGGCTAATCCAAACCGGTGCGAAATTGTCGTGAGGATGAAAAGCATTGTGTTTTAATTGTTGTTTCATCGTCGTATCCGAATGTTTCGCATTTGTCCGGGCAAGCCTTAAGACTTTGAATTTTTCAGCAACGTTGATGGAAATTAGAAATGTTTTGAAAGATTATTTTAGTATTGAAAATAGATTTTTGCACGATTTTCATTAAAACTGTTTCTTTGCCCGCTGCGGTTTTTGTTCAGAATCATAGTTACCGTTAACTCTTCTTTTATAAGCTTTTTGTTTCCTGTTAGAGAACCCAAATGTCTGGATTTCTCTGAAGTATTTTTCAATCATGTTCATTTTTTAGATATTTTGTGCACTTGTTTCTAGTTTTGTCGTACAGAATGCGAAAAAATTGTAATTTCCATGCTCTTTAGCTTTTTTTTGTACAACTGTTAAGATTCGTCGAGTGCTGTTAAGTTTCAAAAAAATATTCTCCCTCATTAACTAATGAAATGGAAATTTATATGAACTAATCAGAGAGGATTTTTTAAGTTGATAGGCTGTTAAAATTAAAACTTAAAAGCATTAGGTGAATATCAGCCTCAAATTTACTTGTTGCTTTGTGGTACAGAATCGAGTATAGCTTGTTAAAAAATATTTTCTCATAAAATTATTTTAGTGGCCTTGCTCTAACAAACCTCAGGAGTTTATCAATGAATAAAACATAAGTTTAAATAATACTGCTTAAATATATTCATAGTAATTGGGATACTATTTCCATCGGAATTTTTACCATCCCTCTGAATACATTGTCATAAAAAATTAATATTCCATAGTAAATAGGCTTGTAATTTTGATAATGAAAAAACCGCCAGTAATGATTTTTTCATCGCTTTTTAGCGAATTTCCACTATTTAAGACATCGTATCACAACAAGGCGGAATGGATATCAACACATATACACATATGTAAATATAAATAAATAAAAAAAATCTATTGATAAATTAGTATAAAATAATCATTTATTTAATGATGTTATAATTCGATTTCAAAGGTACATTTTGAACGATAAGATAAATTATAAGCTTGATTAAAGGTATTTCTGTTTTTAAACTTTTATACAATTTAAGTACTTTTACATTACATGTTGTTTTCATGAACTGGATTAGATGAGGTAGTAATTTTCAGTGGGGTATTTTCATGATGTTCTGCTTGTTCGGCATCAGTTTTTGATGCCTCTTTATTCCAAGACTGTTCTTCGCCGGATCCAAATAAAGTAAATACAATGAACTCTATAGCGAATAAAACAATCGTAACAAAGAATATAACTCTCCACGCTCCAATGTTTTGCTGAAAATTAATTTAATAAAATGACAGTTAATCAAGTTAGATATGTGTTGAAGAATGTAAATTGTATGATGAAAACTTGAAATCAACTCACATTTCCCTTGGTAATAAATCCTACGAAAAGGGGGACAACGATTCCCGGGAGTGTGGCTGCAGTGTTTGTAAGTGCCACAAGAGTTCCCGCGTAGTTGGGTGCAATATCGATATGATTAGATAAAAATCCCGAAAACATTCCACCCATTCCTATTATACCAAAGGCCATAAACGCTACAGCTGCATCTCTATGGCATCCGATAAAACAAAGACTTAGTAAACATACTCCAGGAACTAAAGTAGCAAAACTGGTAGCTGTCTTTCTACAAGTTGTTGTTGAAAAGTAGCCTTGAATGTGAAGGAAACATAAATAATAAATTTTTGTTTATCATGAAATTTTAAATTTACCTTTTGCTTTTAATGTATCCAAAACTTTGCCCAAAATAATACTGAATAAAAACATGGGATAGTAAGGCAGGGCACTTGCTACTGCATTCTTAGAAACATTAAATTGTAAAACTTGTTTCATGTAGAATGGAATCTCAATTAAAAACATATACCAGCCCCAATTGCTGCAACAGTGGGCAATTAAGATGGCCCAAAATGGGACAGATGTCAGAACTTTTTTCCATGGTACCGCAGGATGTTTTTCTTGTAAACCTTCGGTTTGTGTCGTACCCAGCTGTGAGTTTATCATTGCACGTTCCTCGTAACTGATGAGAGATTGTTTATTAGGGCTATCCTGAACAAGAAAAACCCAAAGAATCATCCACAAGCAACTAAAACCACCCATAACATAAAACACTGACTCCCATCCAAATTTTCCAGCAAGTATACCAGCTGTTAGAATTGACTTTGCGGTTCCAAAAGCTGTCCCCACATAAATTATAGTAGACATAACACTTCTTTCGTTTGGTGGAGCCCAAGCAGCGATCAAACAGTGCATAGCAGGGAATGTTGCACCCCCACCAATGCCTTCTAATACGCGCAAAATAATGAGCCCAACGTAGTGTATTTTTGTCATAATCGGAGTAAGAAGTGTGCAAATAACATTGATTGCAACGGAAAAAAACATCACCCATTTGGCGGAATAGTTTTCAGCAACCTGAGCACCTGGAATTTGGGATACAATATAGCCCCAAAAATAACAGCTAAGAAGTGTTCCTTGTAGCGGCTCACTCCAAGCAAATGGTCCATCCTTGAAAAAAAAAACAATATAAGTGAATATGTGACCTAATAGATATTGTGTATGAAAATAATTAATGCGCAAACAAAAATCGAAATCGGTAGAATTAAATTCTTACCTGTGTCAGACCATGCGTGTCGTCATCAGGAACGGCACATTTTTCTTCAGAAATGCTCGCATTAAGGGTGCTATTTCCTAGATTTTTACCGGATCCATGTGCCGATTCAATAGCGGTGTGGTTCAACATTGCAACCATCGCAACACTAAGGTTAACCTTTAAACCATATACGATAGCCATACCCAAAGATCCAAGTACAGCTAAAATATATCTTGCGGGAATGCATCCTGCGAAATAGAATAAACAAAATGTAACATTAAGAACCTACATAAGCATCGTCCTTTTTTTTCTAAACCTCCTTAAATTTTCTAAATATTCTGAAACTAATTTTGAAAAAAATTTCAGATTCAGAATCACAAGCTACGAATCTTCTCGATTGTCAAACTGAACCCCACATCATCTTTAAAAGCTGTCAATAAACCTTTATTGAGCAAGCCAAGTAATGAGTTAATGTAGACCAGCGAGTGTTGGTCTTAAAACCGAACCCTGTGGAAATCCTAAATTTATTGATATAGGTAGGCCTGTAGGTATATCAAAAAACTTGACTCCTTGGGTTCTAACCATTAGATATGATCTTAATGGCGATAATAAAAAAAAATCTGACCTAAAAAAGATCTATCCTCAAGCCTTAATTTTTTTTTACAAATTCTTTCAAAAAGCACATAATGTACATAAACCTACTCGTATTCGAATCTGAGATTTTTTGATGTGTACAAATATTTAATACCTAAAATAAATTAATTTTTAATTGTAAATCAACCAAACAACGCTGGTTGGTGTGTGAAGTATTTCGACATTTTAATTAATGTCAATGAAACCCAATCGGTAATAATAATTGATGATTTTAAATGTAGTTATTTTGGCATAAAAAAAAAACTGTAAAGGCTCTAATTGATCTTACTTTAGAGTAAAAAATAATTGCTGATGCTGCCAGGCTATTGTGTGGAATTTCTCACTTTATAAAAACTATTGCAGCATGGCAGTGACAGACAAGAAGTCAAGGCAATAGAGTAGCCTGTTGATGTTTGTGTATTACGACATTTACAGGATGTTACATTCGACTTAGAATTATCAAAATCTGTGAAACCCAAGCAGATTTTGTAGCAATACATCTTGAGAAAAATTAAAAGCCCGTTCGACTCAGTTTAGAAAAAGACAATCTTTACAATATTACTACTGTGAAACCTGTTTCTCTAGATGTAGCTGAATTTTAACTGAATATTGAAAAAACTTGTTATGCACTAAGAAAACATTTCACTGAAAATCCGATAAAATCAGTTGGTAAACTTTACCACTGCTCTAAAAAAAAAAAAAAATTACTCCTGTGTAGAAAGAAAGAGGTAATCAGTAAGTAAGTAAGAATTAGTTAGTTGGATTTCTGGTTGGAACACTTGAAAGAAATTAGTAAGGCAGAGAAAACAAACGAATGAAACGAAAACGTTTACAAACAAAAATTCATTCACTCACTTTTAATTTCATTCACTAAATCGATTTGAAATGAAATGAAGTTATTCATCTCACTTGCCTGAATAAGATAAATTTCGGGACAGGCATCAAGGTGGTTGAACTAATAATGTGAATGCAAAGATATTTAGATATTTAGTAGAATGTTGGAATTATCTTTAAGTCTGCATACGGTATTCATTAGGCCCAAAACGCGGTTTTCGAGAAAATATCATTTTTGGACTAAAACCTTATCAAAAAACAAGTTTTCTCATACATTTTTTGCAACCTCAAGTTTGTAAACTAAAAGTTTCATACTATGAAAAAACCAAAGCCATCAATCAAACTTAAGAACTTATAAAAATTAGATACTTTCAAGCTGACTGCAGGTCTTTCGTTTTCATATTCGTATACTTATTTTTTTAATAATTAACTATTTCATGCAATCTAATATTGTATAATTCTCCAAGCCCAAATAGCTCCGGGATGCAGTTCGGTTCCGTGGACAAATTTAGGAAATTGATTTCGATTTTTCAATATCTAGGTATTCGTTCTTGAGAAAAGTGATCGAAAAAAGTATTCCGAGCAAATTTACATGCACACATACAGACATCTTTAAAAACAAACAACGGATTCTAATTCTAGAGGCCTCATAACATGAAGATTCGTTAAAATTGCATCGATTATAATATTATTATAATAATTTTAAAGTGAGCGTTGAACCCCGATAGATGCAAAATGCAAATACTCATAAAGGTTAGCATTAGTAAAAAACTTACGCATATATTTTATATGATATTTTTATAATAAATTAATTTTACTCACACCTCATTTTATTTTCTAATTCGCTTGGGTCTGAAAAGCAAAATAATTTTCAATAGTCCTAACAACGTTTTGCGTCCAATTCCTTTAAAAAACTTGATTTGTTTTTGAACAATTCAAAACTATATTTTTTTGAAAACTGGCTGCAACAATTTTCCTGCACAAAAAAACTATTCAAAATTGCTCCACTTTGGTGTAAATGAAAAATCAAGCAAACTGTTCCATTAAAGGTAGTAGTATTTGGTTGCAATAATCCAAATAATAGTCTCCTCTTGCTACTACTACCAGTTTCCGATGCTTAAAGACTCCCCAAATCAAATTCTTTGAAAATTTGCAGCGCCAAAACAAGGGTCGGGACAACATTAAAAAATACTCCACATGATAGTACTATGTTTTTCATATACAAACCTAAACAGAAAACAAAAGACAAAACGAAATTTTCGAATTTTCGTTCATGAAAGCGGAAACGACTTTTAATGCAAAGTTTAAGAAGATTCCCAAAGTGTAACGTCAAACAAACTATTGGCATACAATAATGATTGAGTCACATAAAGCACTTTGAAAATTACGGAATGTCTCCCCAGAACTCCAAAGAACGCATTGATTTTGTTTTCATTTAAGTTGTTTATTTAATTTTATTAAAATATTATGTTGCAAAAGTGTGCCCTTGTATATATAATTAATTAATTCATATACAAGGAGTGTGCCACCACATCTATCAATATCATTCACAATACAATACAATACAATACTGAGTTTCAAATTGATTGATACATTTCTTCATGTTCAATTGGATGAGTTGATAATTGGCATTAGCAATAACAATAAGGGTATTTCAATAAGGCTTTATTTTTTCAATGTTCCAAGACTGTTTGCATTATTATTTGAATTTCGTTTCAACACAATCGTTTCACTGATTTCTGTTTCTTTCTCATTGTGTTCTATTTATCAGTTTTATGTTTAATGATCAACTTTAACGGCTCAACATCAAAAATCAAAATACATTTTTGTAACTGTCATCTACAGGTCTTTTCAATGACAACCATTATTGAATGATTGCCTACAACCAACTTGTCAGAAAAATTACAGTTTCACTGATTTGTGTTTCAATGATTCAGATAGCTATACTCTCCTGTAAGGGTTGTTTAAAGGTGTTCTAATTTTAATAATTTGTTCATTAATTTTTTGCAAATATCATATAACCCCTTCTTTCCCCTCGCTTCAAATTAAGTTCAGAAGAAAAAAAAACCAAGAGTGGGCTCAAGACAAAGTAGAGGATAAGAATGCATTATAAGACGCGTCATACCATCAGATTCGAGCAACAAAGAATATGATAAGTTGAAGCTTATTTATACCCGGTATATTATTTTAGATTGGATTTATCATGAAAAACACATTGATACGAAACATATGCTAAACTTTTTTAGGTGTCATAGGTAGCCAGATTATGAAAATTTTATTTTTTTAATATTTAAAGATACAAATACAAGCTCATTACACTAATAACTTTTGATCACTTCTTAAAATAATTAACATTAAACTCAAATTTGAAACATTTTGGGGAATCTAAACGATAGTTAGATTTTTCATCAAAAAAAAAAAACTAAGTTAGGTAAACACTTCCAGGATTTTTAAGTTAATTTTTTTCGATGCTTCATAGAATTTCAATATTTTTCATTGTTATTAAATCACTCACTGCTTCACCGCTTTTTTTATCGCACCGGCCACATTGTAATAATATACCTACGTTAATTTTGGATAAATGCTTTTATCAAAAATAAAAGACTTTTAAATGACCTTTAAATAATATTGTTGAGAAGAAATATTACTTAAAAAAAGAAATAAAATTGGTTTTTCCTTGGAGTTATTTGTTTACATTTTACAAATTATTTAGTTTAGTTTCGTTGTTCAAATTAAATGCAACTTGAACGCATTTTCCTTGAACAAAAAGCCAAATGCTATGGGCTATGCATACAATCCCAGTGACCTTCGATAAAAAAGAAGGTCAACTGAAATAGTCCCTATGGAAGAAACAGCAAACAATCATATACTCACTTCCTAAAACATTCCCCTTGGCTAGGACTTCTTCAACCATATTGCACAGTAAATAAATAGCACTTTTTTTTAAATTTAAAACATCTATTAACACTACTGAATGCAAATAATATTGTTTGGTTTAACCATTCATATTTCAATTCAAAACAATTTAAATTTATCAACAATTATTGTATGCACGTACATTTATATCGAGATTCCAGAACACAACTTCCAAATCGAACTCAACAGTTCGTCGTAGCGTTTGGTAAGAAACTGAAACTGATTCCTGTGGATTTTGTAGATACATTTTTTTGTTGGTAGACGGTCGTATGTATTTATATTGTATACATGGACTGTATAAGTTGTACAGGTACATATATCTATATAGAAATGTGGATGATTATTTGGTGTTTGGTGAGAGAAAAGAGAAAATATGTTTTTTATCTCACGCATGTTGGTTGAGAAGAATGAAATTGTAGAGAAAATATTTATAAGTATTTTCTAAAGAGTTATTTTTTTTTATCTATCGCTGGATGACTGACGTTGATGACTGATGAACAGGGTTCCCATTAAATTGTGAAATGTGAAGAACGCTACAAGAAACAGGGAATGCAATTATACAATGCATGGTGAAATTAAATGCAGGTGATCTTGCTTAAACCGTGATCGAGTGAACGTCGGATAAGTTTAGTATGTATCTAAGAATTCGAACATGTTGAGTTGATGTTGCATCAGCAGTTTTTGCAATGCTATCTCAGATCACAGAACACTAAAGGAACCTAATATCATCAGCATTTTCATTTTGGGTCAATTCTGCGCATCTATCAAAATAGGCGTTGATGACGAATCCTGTATTTCTGTGAGCTGTGCCTGTGACCTCAATAGGGTGTCCTTCGTATCTCTTTAAAATAAACGTATTCTCTTTTTTTGTTCCAATTATTTCTACACTATCTTTTTCTTTGAAGATTGTTGTTGTCTTTATTTTGCTATGGTTATTGGTTACTCTTTAATAATAGGTATTCATTTTTTTCTTCAACTTTCTAATAAGATGAAAATAATTCACTAATAAAAAGATATACCTAGGTACTCGTATAGATGCAGTGCAGATTATTTTTACCGTTGTACGTTGTACTTGTACTCTTTTATTACAAAAAATCAAACAAACTCTACTGCGTTTGGTTTTCAATGTTAATCTTCAACACATGCGCAAGATGATATCTTTAGATACGTGAACGTGCAATGTGCAGATAGGAGCGTCGGGTCCGGGTGACGAAAATTATACGAAGAGAAGAAGAATCATTGCTGCATTACGAATTTATAAAGAGAGTAAAATTTTAAGGTTGAATTTTAGTCTAGAAACACTTTGACAACATCGTTTAGCTAAATAGTGGGTGGTGGAGTAAAAGTAAAAAAAATGTTGGGATAGGCTCAAACTTATATGTAGGTATTTAATCATAAAAAATGTTTTATTTTTCGATGATCAATATTATAATATAGTAGTAGATACAGGGCAAAACGTGATCTTACCTCTATTTTCTACTTTTGCTATTTACCTACAGTTGCAGTTCTGATTATTTTTCAAAATACAGTACAGTCTCGCTAGTCCGGGCACATAAGGTTTCTACCGTGTCCGAAATAGCGAAATGTCCGGAACATAGAGAAAAAATTAAATACAATGGACAACCGAAACCTTTTCTAAACCTTTTTATTACAAATAGAAGCACATACTCGTACATATACATATACACATAATTTAAATATATACATTATATACGTACATATGTAAGCAAAATTAACGCATTTTAATTTTTTTTAAAGTTGCAACACTTTAACTAAAAACATCTTTTCAGCTTTTTCGCGTAACCTCTTTAGGAGAAGGATATCTATTTGAGATGCATTATTTTGTTCGGCCCACTGAATGCCCTTGGCGAATATCTTCCTTTTCTTCTTTTTAATATCTTTCTCTCCGATACCTTTCCAAGCTGAATCTAACAAATAAACAGCATCTCCCATCTTTATCATCTTCCAGTAGAATGTGGGTCAAACGCTGCTTTCCATATGCTACCTTTATATTCTGAATTAAATTTTGATCCATCGGCTGCAATATTGCTGTACAATTAGGCGGTAAGAATACGACTCTGAAGTTGGGATCAAATGTTTATTTCGTCTTCTTTAGGATGAGATGCGGCATTATCAAAAACCAAAAGTGCTTTCAACGGCCGGCATGTTAATCTTTGTCAAAAACTTTTTCACACTTGGAATAAAATTATTCTTGAACCAATCAATAAAAATCGTTGTAGACATCCAGCCTTTTTTGGTAGCTTTACATACCGATAACTTAGAGGGGTAACTTATGAGTTCCTGCAGCGTTAGAACATGGCATAAAAGCAACGCGATCTTTTGATATTTTTCTGCCAGGAGCAGATTTTTCATTCGCATGAACCCATGTCGTCCCCGGAAGAACCCTCCAAAAGGCAGCTGACTCATCAGCATTATAAACCTGTTCAAAAACTTTTTCACACTTGGAATAAAATTATTCTTGAACCAATCAATAAAAATCGTTGTAAACATCCAGCCTTTTTTGGTAGCTTTACATATATGCTACTGGAAGATTAACGTTCTTATTTAACTGATTTTCCGATAACTAAGAGGGGTAACTTATGAGTTCCTGCAGCGTTAGAACATGGCATAAAAGCAACGCGATCTTTTGATATTTTTCTGCCAGGAGCAGATTTTTCATTCGCATGAACCCATGTCGTCCCCGGAAGAACCCTCCAAAAGGCAGCTGACTCATCAGCATTATAAACCTGTTCAAAAACTTTTTCACACTTGGAATAAAATTATTCTTGAACCAATCAATAAAAATCGTTGTAGACATCCAGCCTTTTTTGGTAGCTTTACATATATGCTACTGGAAGATTAACGTTCTTATTTAACTGATTTTCCGATAACTAAGAGGGGTAACTTATGAGTTCCTGCAGCGTTAGAACATGGCATAAAAGTAACGCGATCTTTTGATATTTTTCTGCCAGGAGCAGATTTTTCATTCGCATGAACCCATGTCGTCCCCGGAAGAACCCTCCAAAAGGCAGCTGACTCATCAGCATTATAAACCTGTTCAAAAACTTTTTCACACTTGGAATAAAATTATTCTTAAACCAATCAATAAAAATCGTTGTAGACATCCAGCCTTTTTTGGTAGCTTTACATATATGCTACTGGAAGATTAACGTTCTTATTTAACTGATTTTCCGATAACTAAGAGGGGTAACTTATGAGTTCCTGCAGCGTTAGAAAATGGCATAAACGTAACGCGATCTTTTGATATTTTTCTGCCAGGAGCAGATTTTTCATTCGCATGAACCCATGGCGTCCCCGGAAGAACCCTCCAAAAGGCAGCTGACTCATCGGCATTATAAACCGGTTCTGAACTTATGTTCATTTCTTGAATCAGTTTTAAAAATTTTTCTTGAAAAGGCTTAACAGCAGCAACTTCGCTAGATATTTTTTCGCCACAAATCTTAAGACATCGAATCCCATGTCGCAATTTAAATTTTTCAAAAAAATCAAAATCTTCCTTACCTGTCATCTTTATAAATGAATTTGGCTTTGGTTTGAATCATATCTGTTGAAATTGGCACGTGATGATTTCTTTGTTGGATGAACCATGTCATCAATGCTTCTTCTACGGCTGGGTGTTCACCTTGTCTGATAATTTTTCTCTGGCTTTGAAGCAATTGTTAAATGTTCTTAGACATTAAATTTGAGGCCTTTTGTAAGCTTACCTGATCCTTGAAATGTGTTAGATACAAATTTCCGAATTTATATCTTATTCATTTTTATATCAAAAACATTTGACTTCGAGGCTTTGAAAATTTCTGCTACATGCCTAACTGATTTGCCAGTTTCAATATCATCCAATACTTTACATTTCTCAGAAAGTGTCAAAGTAACATGCTTTCTTTTCTTTGCAGAAGCCATAATATAAGTAAAAACTTATGTTTTAAAAAAATTTTCAATAAGAAATTCCATTTACACCAAAAAAATATGCCTTATCCTTCAAGAAAGCTCACGATAAAAAGTCTGTTTGGTTACTTCTGTAGCACTGTATCTGTCAAATTCTTGAAAAGAGGGGAAAATTATCTCAGAGAGAGTACAACTTGTCGCAAAGTAACCAAACGCTTTTGTTTCATTTTGTGCATGAACGTCAGTATGATATCTCAGTATGAATCTTTTTTGTGAAATTTTGATTTATTTATAAAACCGAAATGTCTTGAAAGTATTTTAATCGTGGTGTTGGAAATTTTGAATTCGTCGACATCCAGTGAATCAGAAAATGATTCAATAATAACCGAGTAAATTTTGAAAATGATGGATAATTCAGCCGTGGATTCATTTGTAATAGACGAGGCAATGCAAGAAAGCAGTGCAAAAAGAAATTGCATCAAAACTACCTTCCCTCTCCATTTTTAAATTTCAAATCGCAAAAATCCACAAAGGCACAAAAGAAACAAGTGACAATGACACAAATGGCAGTTGCTAATTTTGACAGTTGTTAAACTTCTTGCACTCGGAAATTCTTGTAGCAGAAAGTTGCAAGTTTTTTCATGGAGGGGAAATTTTTTACTCTCTCATTGTGCTCTCTTGTTGCAACTTTCTTGAGTTAACAAACAGGAATTTGTGAAACGTTGTGCGACGTCGTACGACGTTGTACGAAGTTTGTGTAACCAAACAGACCTAAAATGAAACAGAGCATGAAAAATCAACGATCACAAATATAAGCTTCCAATGAGTAAATTTGCAACGATTTAAATGTCTACATAGATTCCAGAGCCAACTACAAGCGACAAAACTAGTAGGGAATTCCCCGTAATTGTATGAACAAACGTTTTTTTCCAAGAAACAGAGTCAAATAATATATGTATGTACATTGTACATACGCATTTTAATACGCTGTCCGGAAAGTAGAGGTAAAATTTTGAAAGTGTCCGAAATATAGAGGTGTCCGGACTACTGAAGTGTCCGGGCTAGCGAGTGCCCGGACTAGCGACGCTGTACTCTACCTTACGCAATTCTAAGAATCATACCTACTAATTTAACTTTTTTTCCTACGCCGCCGCTAGATATGGAGATATTAATTATTTTACTTAATTTTTTTTTAAAGTTCTAAATCAGGGGGTAGTCTAAAAAAATGTAGGTAGGTACATGCAAAAAGTATAAAAATAAAAATTAATCGTCATTGCACAAATTTTCATTTTAGAACGATTTTGAGTGAAAGAATTTTTTGAAGTCGTATATTTTATAAAAGTGGTTTTTTGATATACAAGATACATAGGTGTATCTACGTCCTACAAGCATTAAAAACCGAATAAAAACCGAGATAAAATATAATTGAACAAGCAAACGGACGGAAACTTTTTCAATTTTCATCACTGACCGATGTTTAAGAGAGTGAAAATGGTGTTTTTTCAAAAAAGAAAAAAATTACAAATGTTCGAGTGTTCGTTAAATCTGCTTATGACTTTGGTCTTAATTTCCGATCTACAACATTATTTTTTTTTTAATTTAACAGGCTTTTAGTCTTAAATGACAATTATTCCATATGCAAAATACCTAATTTTCAAATTTAAAAGCCTGTTAAATATTTGCGGTGACTGATAAAAAAAGTCTTAAAATGTAGAAGAAATAGGTACCTACTCGTTAGTAAGTAAAGGCAATTTTTTTCTTTTCATGTTTTCTTTTGACAATAAAAACAAAGTTTTTTTATTTTTGTTGTCAAAAAAAATCCTTTTATTCTTTTTTATTTCTTTTGTATGAAGAAAATATAGACCAAGAGCTGACAGCAAATTGGAGGTATAACCAAAATTCACGAACATGTGGAGACAGGGTTATTTTTTCGCTGGTTTTTGGTTTGGGGTATATAACCACATAAACATATGTTTATGTAAACTACAGCTTCGCTCTGAGTAACATTTTTGGGGTCCCAGACGATTTGAGTGTCGCCAGATCTAGCCAGACGCCTTCAAAGGCCCACTCTAGAGCCTCATAAATTTGAAATGTCTCTCTCTATGAGACAGAAAAGAAAAGTTAAATGAGCTGTCAAACGAAATTATCTCATCTGTAATGTCCACGCTTATTTCTTAATTTGTGAAAATACTTAATTTCGGCTCCAATGAAAACGTAATATAGGAAAATATTGGCAGAAAATCCAAAATTTGATTTGGGGAGTCTTTAAGCATCGTCAATCGGTAGTAGGAGCAAGAGGAAACTATTATTTGGATTATGGCAACCAAAAAATATCAATAATATCATTTAAAACCTCCATAGGTTCTCCGCAGAAAAAATTTAGGAAGGGTTGACCCCACTTCTTAGATGTCGCCCCATTCGACTTCCACCATGATAGTACCATGTTTTGCATGTACAAAGTTTAAACAACGTATATGTGCTGAACGAAGTAATAAATATTTGTGCAACCGGGCCTAATATGTGGACTTAGCTCTGAAGGTGTCCATTTTATGTAGTTGAACCTCAAATACAGTCATTTCGAAATGTCAACTTTAAGATATCCAGATAGGTCGGTACTGTTGCTGTCACAGTCACAATAATTTATTTTTTTTTTATGTTGAATGAGGAGTGAAAAACAAGGGAAATTTTCTTTTGTAATGTTTTTCTCTGTAAAAGAAAATAGTTTTTATTCAGCGTTTGTTTAAAGATAGTTATAATTATGATAAACCTAAATATAAGTAAAAGTAAATACCTAGTACTAGGGGTGATAATTCTTCTAAACTCATTGTCAAACGTACAGAGTCAACTTCTGATAAATATTCAAAATCAGGTGAATTTTTGTAGAAAAATATGTTAATTACATATGTATGAATATACATTATTATTTAAAAATAAAATGTTTACTAGTATACTCATCTATAACTTATTTATTTAACAAGATATTCTTCTTATTTTTTTCACATATTTTCAAGGGCCCGTTTTTGTATTTTGTTTTCTTTGATAAATTGTAAACTTATTTGTGATTTAAAACTTATAAAATAATAAATATATACATAAGTATAATTGTAATTAACTTTTCGTTTTAATTATTTGCATTAATTCGTTTGTGTTTATGTACATATTTGTGATTATTTTTCTGTATTAGAAACCAAATCTACAACACATTATGCATGTACTTATTTTGAAGCTGGGAAAAGTTAAATGTTTTGTTATGTTTCAGAATTACAAAGTGCACACTGCACAGGTCGGGGTTCACGTTGCATGTAATATTAAAGAAACTAGTAGTACCAAAATAAGAAACAATAACATGAAAAGAGAACTAAAAATGTACGGATTTATTATTTAAATATGATGGTTAATCTAGTGAAGTGATCAATCACCGGTGTGGAAAGTAATTTTTTACATTTACATCGGTCCAATAAGAACCAAGATCCTGAGTGGCATATACATTGCTCTCTACCATTCATGTGTGCATGTTAGTGCAGGAGTGAACTATACCTACAATTTCTATGCCGAATCCGATTAGTTATAGTGAGAAACAGGTCCAGTCATGACAAGTAATACACAGAGGCTTTTAAGTCGGGTCCTTGGGTTGTTTAATAGGGGTATTCATGTAACCACCTCAATGTTAAAGTTTACAAGACACCTCTCAAGAATGCCCCTTTTTAACTGAATTAAGAAAATGTGTGATGAAAGTTCTTCAAACATTAAAAACAACATTTATAATCAACTGCTGCTCAAAATGTTTCATACATAAACACAAAATCAATATCAAGTCATTTCCTAGCCAGGATTGTACTCGATGATTTACCCGAAAATTATATAATTTAACGACTTCTAGTTTTTGAGAAAATTGAAAATTAACAAGGCTACTATTTTTTTTGCCGTGGTCTTAATTTTAATATGAATTCTAAATCCAGTTTCCTTACATGCAAAAGAAACTGCATACACCGAACCTCGCACCTACCCCAAATCCTTGGTCCTCCATATATGATAATATTATAAATTGGGCTCTTAAGAACAAATCTGAAACGGATTTGCCATAAGGGCAATTAAGTTTGAAGGGCAGCAACTCTGCACCTACATATGTGATTAAAGAGTGTCATACTGTAGTCCATTGGAGGCGCAATATGAACATCTTCATGTTTAAGTTTTCGTGCTCCGCATTGATGCCCGTTTAAAGGACAAGTTGAAGTAGCAGCTTCCTCATTTTCCTTTGGAATGAAACATACTTAAGCTCTTTTGAGCACAGAAAAATCAAATTACATGAAAAGCCGTGAAATTGGATCAGCCTTTTACTCCACTTATCCGATCATTTTATTCAAAGCAAATCGAGCAAGCTTCGCTCAAAAAAAAAAAAAACAAACAAGTTATGTTCTCTATGTCTAAGCCAAAAGAGAAAACCAAAACGATAACTCCATTCTTTGAAATTGTGTTATATAAATTAAACAAGTTATTATTTTTTTTCAGGGTGGAGAAGTAATACAAGAAACTATTGCATCGAATGTAAGCGACGACCTGGTTACCTTAGAGTTTCAAAGAACTGACGGTACGCTGATATCACAATTAATAGACTTCAGAAATGTAAGTTCAACTTATAGTTTTATCATTGAGTTTATATGCCCAAAGAAATAACGAATGTAAGAACAATTATTATAAATTCTAAGTGGATAGAAACAAAGTAGAAAGGAGGAGACAAAAATTCCTACTTGTTACATGTAATCGGAGCGTTTGCACAAATTGAGTTTTTTTTGTTGGTTCAAATGATAGTTGTTTTGATGTTTGGTTGTGTTATTTTTTATTCTGAATAGGTTTGAATTTGTGTAAGTGTTCAATTTAATAAAATGCAACAACTTCGGTAGTCTAATATAATTGTCAAAAAAATCAAAAATATCTAATTGTGTCCGTAGCAATTAGATATTTTTGATTTTTTTGCTTTAAGGATTCTGAAATCCCAACATACAAACCTTCAAAATCGCCCGCAGTTTTTGATTTTTTTTGCTTTAAGGATTCTAAAATCCCAACATACAAACCTTCACTATCGCCCGCAGTTGTTATCTCGGCTACTATTCGTCGTAGAGTACATTTTTTTGAAAAAAGATTCTCCAAAATTTTTCGACAACTTTGAGGTTGAACTTGAATTATAATTTACAATAAATACATATTTATTTCTTTTTAGTTCAATGAAAGTCAGTTTTTGTTCATAATTTTAATGCTTTTTAAACCCTAACAAGTCTACTTTTTTCTTGTGACAACTATTCAGGGGTACTATATTTCATATAAAAGAAAATACCATACTGCGGATCCCTTTTTTTTGGGGATATTATACTATGCTATACATAAAATGCCAAAAAAAAAACACCATTAATGTTTCCTACAAATGTATGAACATCTTTTCTGTAATTATTATTTATTATAATGTTTCTCTTAGGAAGTAAAAGTTCTGAAAGCGTTAGTATTAGGAGAAGAAGAACGAGGCCAGAGCCAGTATCAAGTCATGTGCTTTGTGACGAAATTTGTTAAAGGTGACTTTATTTCGGCTGATGCAATGGCAAAATTGCGTCAAAAAAATCCAAGTACTGTTCGAATACCGGAAGAAGATAAAGGAAAAGAAACCTTGACAATGACGTCATGGATACATCTGAATAAGTCCGCGCCAATAACAAGGCATTTGTCTGGATTGTGTTCTGAAGCTGTGGATTCAACGTACGGGCGAGATGTAGATGTTAAAGCATGGGCGGAACTTCCAGGTATTTATTTAAATACTTACAAACCAAATTGTTTAGAAAAAAAACCACTTATATACATTGTTATGTTATTTCTTGATCAAATAGGATCATCGATATCCAGCTTAGAAGCAGCAACCCAACTCTTTCCGGACAGTTTATTATCGCATTGCAGTGAAGTAACCAGTTTTTGGGCACCGTGTCTCTGTACATTGGAAATGTGTATAGGTTGGTATCCGTGTGGTCTAAAGTACTGCAAGGGTAAACTGGATCAATCAATGGGTAATGGCCAGAATCTAGTTAATTATCGATGTGGCATTAAAACTTGTCGTAAATGTTCTCAATACATTTATTATGTGCGACAAAAACAACAGTGCCTTTGGGATGAATGACAAGTGCTGAACTTGTTGCTCGATAATTCTTCACCCCTGCGTACTTTTGTTGCCAATCGACTTACAGCGACATTAGTAAAAACCCAAAGAAGGAGTATCGTTCGACAATTAAACGATAACTATAGGGATAGTTATCTCATTAAACGTTACCATTCTCCCTATCTCCATCACCAACATTACCGGTATCAACATTTCCTAAAAATGTTTCTCACTCGATCGCTGCCACCCTTGATAATAATATTAAGTCTATTTTTTGTACCGAAAACATTCATAAACAAACTGTTAAACATTAAATAATTTAACAACTTGATTAAATGAAGTGAGCGATTCACCTCGTCTCAATGGGCATTTTTTGTAAATAATATGTACAAAATAATAAATCATAATTACATAGATATGTATATTGAAAAATTTTATTTTAATTAGCAATTATTGTAGGTTAATAACATAAATTATTACATATTCTTTTGCTATAAATAAAGACTAATGAGAGTTCTCCTGTTGGACTCTTTTTTTGTTTCAAATTTGATGTATTCAGGGCTTGTTTCACAATGTCGGAATAAAGTTCTAATTAAACTATTAGTCATCAATTACCGAATTCATTTACGTTTCGCAATGTTGGAATAGTTAGTACTAATTATAAATTAAAGATCTGAAAATATTTTACTTGCCAGAGGTAGTGCTGAGTAGCCAATTCAACTGCTAAGTAAAATAATAACATAGTCAGTGCGACCTTGCACAAATAAATGAATATTGGTTTTTTCACTTCACTATCACGACAGTATGAAAACTGGGGAAAACATTTTATCTAAGACGACGACACTTGAAAAATACTAACTTTTTCGTAATCCTATCCTAATATTTTCATCAGTCAGATAAATGTTTGGAAAACTTAAATAACTGACTTAAGCAACTATTTCGATTATTGTGAAACGTAAAGTTCACTAATGGATTGGTTAGCTAGTTAGAACTTTACCCGGACACTGAAAGAAACCCATATACCCCTTTTATAATACTATCTTGCTTGTAATTTTTATTTTAGAATAAATATAAAAATAATTTCAGCAAAATAGAAAAACAACAAACATTGTAAACAAAAACTTTTGAAATTCTTTCAAAAAGAAATTGAATATCTTGTAATATTTAAATATGTCGAAATATTATATATTATACTATAGGTATTGTTGTTAACAAATCGAAAGACGAAACATAAATTAAATAGAAAAATATTTGCGTTTTTTTTTAAATGTTCAAAAACCGGTTTTTTGGATTTTGAAAAAAGCTTTTTTTTTATTTTACTTATAAAAACTGATCCGCTGATATTTGCTTACTTACTTACTTGAGAAATTTTGTATAAGCAGATATTGACATCATATATTGCGCTCAGATATTGCGCTTTTTTATGGACAATATAGAAGAAACAGAAATAAAAAGTCAGTGTTTATTAAAATAATATTGACCTTTATTCAACATACACAAGTTTATACATATTTAAAAGAAAACGAATTGCAGACGATCACGAAAAGAGAACTGACTTTTAAGTTTTAAAATTGCAGTTATGTCTATACTTACAACAATATTAGAGAGTTATAGTTCGAATATCAATGGTTGTGAAATATTTCGCACGGTTCTAATATTGAATACAAATAACTTTATTTTACTGTTTTTCATATTAAGTTCTTCGATATTTAAATTATAAAATGTTGCATTTTTTTTTGATTTTTGTAAGGAACACATGTATCATTTTATACTTTTTTGAAATTGTGTTAAGACGCAGTACGATAATGTGAAATAGTATTTCAGTGAAGTTTCATATCTCTCATATTGCTATTAGCATTGGTTAAAATTTTCAGTTAAGTTTAAAGAACAGATGATAAAATCCAAGAATGGTTTATAAACCTAGACAAATTTATAAGACCGATAAATTTATAAGCATTTTAACACGTTTTGGGCAACTTGCCGTTCATTTCAAAAAGTTAAAAAATCTTTTTTGACATTATTACCATTATTTAAAATAATTTTTTTTCAATCAAAGCTATTTTCTTAAAAAATGCATCAAGACACCAATTTCGCGATTTATTTCAACATATAATGAATAATTTCACATATAATGAAATTAATGAATATTCATTTAAATTAATTTACAAAACAAATTCAAGAAAAGAGAGAAAACTTGGGTTTTGAAAATTTTTTGATGATTTGCAACATAAAAAACTTCTAATTTTAATGATTTAAAACACAAAGCCACAAAAAAAGTAACGGATTTAAATTCTTCTTTACATACCTACAAATTGTTTTGATATACATCATGGAAAATTCAATGAGAACTTAAATACATTTATGTAAATAAATATTCAAACTTAGTTGACAGGAAATGAAGAAACCTGAAGGTTTTTGAACGTAGTCTGCCTCTTGATCGGTTCTCAAAAATCATAACTTTTGTCTTCAGAACGTTTATATGGAGATCCCATGTCTCACAGAACGAATGAAGTTTGTTTATTTGGAGTTGTAACGTAAGGATTGTCGGCTAGCAATTTCAAGTCATCAGCGTAAAGGAGTACTTTTACGTGATTACCCTTGAAGCTTACACCACGAATCTCAGATACTGAATCAATGAATAGGGCTTAAAATGCAACTTTGGGGGACACCTGCCGACGACGTGACGAATCATTCCGTCAGCGAACCATTTTAGCATAGACCAGTAGGAACTTTCTCTATACTCCAATCGAAGTCAAATTATAAATCAATGCTTGTATGTTGACTGTATTAAAAGCTGCCAACATAAACATAACTTCCTGTTAATTTCAATATATTTTCTGGCAATGCTTGTCAGTGAAAAAATATGATCTAAGGTTGAAAATCCTGAACGAAACCCTGCCTGGAATATGCTATTGCTTTCTATCCAAAGAGGAAATCTTCTATAAAGAACTGTAGGGAAAATCTTTCTAACAGCCCTATTCTTTTAAACGTTCACGTGAATATTTGTATTCTGCTATCCGACGGTAAAAACGGATTGTTTCAAAAAGCATACAAATTTCTATCCAAAATAAATTTTAAGAATTAGATTCTCTTAAGAATCTTAAAAACAAATATTGGTTAAACTTTGAACTCAAAAGATAGAAGACTTGAAAATAAAGAGTGAACAATTAAGTGAAATATTCACGTGAATCAAAAGATTCGATCGGATCGGATAAAAGAATAGAGCTGTAAGAGAATTAAGAATAGAGATTCCTCTATAATTTTCAGCTCGACTTGAATCTACTTTTTAAATAAAGCAAATATAAGCGCTTTGTTAAAAGATGTAGGTATACACGCATTATCAAATTCAAATATTTCACTACTTAAAGTTTCGAGTTGTTCCGTTGCATTTTTAAAAATCTCGATTTATACTTCTATAAAACTTGATAGCAAGTCAACTGAAGAAAAATTAAAAACATATTGAAGATAACCCACTGTGAACAAACTAGCCCTTCGATTTGCTTATTCCACGTTTATCCTCTTAAAAATCTGCTATAAAATAAAGTACAGTTAAAATCTTTTCATGAAGGATACCTTTCTGTTCGATCTAAATTCATTTTGCCACTCAACTTTTTTTGATGACACACAGTGCGGTGTTTTTCAAACGTATAAAACTAACTTAGATTTAGTGAAATTATCATTTTTATCGATAGTCATATCACATGAGGCGTTACTGGTAAATGTCTTTGTTGTACTTGTTCAATTTATATTTTTATTGTTTCTTTTGATGGAAAAGGTCTCCTCTACAATGAGTTATTGAGAACACCAGATTACAAACGAAATACATAGCTTACAATAACACTCATTTAAACTTCGTATCCAACGATGTGACGCTTTCCGATACATTCACCAACATAGAACCAGAAGCACACCTCCATTGTTACCAAAGTATTTAACCATGCTTCGCGAACAGTAACATTTTTCCATGCACCAGTACGGGCACCATTAATGAGCCGGCCAATACCTTGGCGAATAACTGGGATGTCAGCAGGTGTTGGTGGTGTGAGCTCCACTTTGGCGTATTTCATGAAAACGTCTAATTGAGGTCTGGCCTGAACCATAAGCCCTAAGAAAAATTCATAAAATAATCATTACATAACCATTGGGGTTAGGTAAGAAGGAATGAACTTACTGTTTACTAAACCGGAACCCTTAGTAGCAATGCTGGCCATTTTGAATTTGATATTTCTGTGGATTTTTTAAAATTAATTAAATAAATTCTTCATTCTTGGATATAAGTAAATTTACCAGTTTTTCTCCGAGTACACAGGAATTACGGCACAGCAAAGTTTGACAGTTTGCATAGGTAGGGAATACAAAGTTCTATTCTTGTTGGATTACGTTGACAACACATAGTACAATTTCCAATGAATTTCTTCTTTCCATTATATATTGGAATTCATTTGGGTTTTCCAGAAACTATCTGTCTTCTCTCTTTTAAATGTTTACATTTACATTGAAGGTAAATAGATAAGGTTGTCAGAGGAGTTTGAAATCCAAAGTGTTCAATAAGGTTGAATGACTGTTACCAATACAGTTCCTATTAGTGGTGTACTGCAAGCAGCTTTATCAAAGGAAAAACAGAAGAATTTAGTAGACTTTGCTATCACACTTCAAACACCATATTTAAATAGCTATTTCTACAAGTGAATAAATGAGTGGCTTTTCCAAATGCCACGCAAATGTTTGAAGTTGGAGAAATAAGTAATTTCCTCCAAATAATCTTCTAAAATGTTCATCTTTTTATAAAATCAAAATCTTTCTTTTATAAAGTCACAATCCAAAAAACAATCATGTTTTTGTGGAAGCTGTTAAAATTTTTCCCTCAAATTAATGACTTATGTGTGTTTGGTAACTAGAAATCTGTACCAAGTTTTGTTAAACTTAGGTTTTTTTTCGTATGGGTTTTGACAGCAAATTGAAAAAAATTCACTTTAACAAACATATCTTTGAAGCCAAATGTCACAATTTGCGCGTGAACTGCGTAGGCGTACGGCATAGAAAAAATTTGTAGACAAAATTTGTCCTGGGAAAAATTTTTCCCGATCTGCGTACTAGGCTTAAAGAAGAACAAGACAAACGTCAAACCGTGTTGAAAGAGATTTCTGTGGAAATAAATAATAAAAATATAAGCTTTATGTGCGGTTATTATTTAGTTTGATTTAGCAATAAATGTTGTGATTTCATTATTTTGAATACCCAACTTTTTTAAAACAATTTGTGTCCTTGATATTAATGATTCCTTCAACTAGACAGCTTTCAACATTATCTTTTTAAATCTGACGTCTGGCGGTAAAACTTATTTACAGTAAAATCTGCCTTTACTTTTGTAGAAATATTGTTTGTCTTGTATAATTTTTAAAGATATACCTGTACATACATTACATATTCAGTCGTTGAAAAGCGTCGTCTTATTATTTGTAATATTGAAGTAAACAAGGAAGTTCGGTTTTTTTCGGTACATATATGTTCATAACTTAAACTTAACTTCTTAAGGTAGTTTTGTGTTAAATTTGTTGTTAACCATGTCCGATAGTCAAAGCAGGGGTCGAAGAACCCCGTCCGAAGAAAGCAGGGACAAGGAGTATGCGAGTTCGCGTCGTCCACGATCTACTTTATCTCCAACAGCAGAAGAACCGGTAGGAATTTGTTTTTTGATCGTACCATATTATTAACATTATTAAAAATGCACCAATAATAAAATAACGCCCTCAGTACATTCAACACGTGCAATGATAGTGAAGTAAAATCCTTCCTTGTTAATCTTCATCTATTGAATGTACATAAAAATGCATGCTGCCTAACAGTTTTGCTAAATGTGTGTATGTATGCATTTGTTTTGGGTTCATGTTTCATGTTACAATACAAAATCTTTAAGTAGGATTGCAAAGCATTCTTATGGACACTATTTGATATTTGAACTTTTTGCAAAATTATAAATATTTTCTATTGAAAAGAAAACTAAATACAGGTAGATGTATTAAACAAATATTTTTCCAATTAGCGGCGTTAAATCAAATCAGGGTCAGCTAAAAATTGAACTTTTAATAGGTATTAATTTGAATAACGCGGCTATGTATAATATTTGTAAATTATGTCCAACAACCGCGAAAACCTTAAAATTATATACGTAGATATGTAGGTATTTATGTACTTGCTTTTATATGTAGGTGCATTTGTGAGCTTTGCTGTCTCTTATTTTTATTTGCTATCCTCGACAAAATGTTCAGATTTATTTGCCTTTGCTTAAAGAATACAAAGACAGCAGTTTTGGCTTGAAAACGAACTTCATTTTAGAATTGTGTAAACCTACACTTTTCTTCATTTGATTCCAGAACTTTAACAGCAACACAAATTCATGTTCACACGCCATATGAGCGATTTTGAGTTCAAAGATGAATTTATTACTTTGATTGGTCAGTTTATATTTCTAAAATCTCAAGAACTTTTCGCTTTTTCAGAAATAAACAAAATTTCTTATTCGAATTAATCGCAAGTAACTACATATAGCTACCTATGTAGTTTGTGTTTGAAGTTCGGTTCGGTTCAAATGCTCTTCACTGACATTAATAAATATAACACTGCAAATGAGAAATAACGATTTTCTATTCAATACATTAAAAAATCGACATAAATGATTTAAAACTTGATTTATGGCTGAGAATATAAGCATTGAGCATACAAATTATTTACTGGCAAATATTTACTGGTTTTTATAAACATGAAAAATTTTCAGTAATTGTATACTATCAAAAAACAGTTGTGCATAACTTTAAAATGCTTGTTAGATAAATTCTAGTAAATACTAGTTTTTAAATTTTTACTTTAATTTTAGGTATACATATAAGACTTTTAGTAAATACATACTATATAAACTTATTAGTAAAAACATGTAGCTAAATATTTTTTTTGTTTATTTTCTTATGTTTTTATGCTAACTAGCTACATATATGCTCCTTAATCTTTATTTTCTTAACTAAATAAATAGCAATATTCCGTAAAACCTTAAGCAAGTGAAGTAATAAAAAAAGTGAAGTTCCTATAAAAATATAAATTTGTATTTATTAGTTTATTAACTAATATTATTACCATAATTTATCTTTTACTTTTTTATTTAAAATAAAAAATCTTAAATAATGTATGAATAGAGCAGTAAAACATTGATTAAACATTATTTTTGTTCTTGTATCAGGTTGCCAATAATTGTGGTTTTTGGTAAGCTTTTCTTAATATATTTTTAACTGGTTTTTATTAATAAATAAAACCTTAATTTAACCAACTAACTTAACGCACAATTAGTTTAATATAACTTTGATGTAAAAATTATTTTTATAACTCTATAAACGAAAAGTTTATCCAAACTTAAGACATAATAATGTGATAAAAATATGCAGGTTGCAAAAAAAAAATGAATCAACCTATTTGGACAAAGGGGTACTGAGAAAATCACTATTGAATTATGGGGTGCCAATAGTTGTGTACAAAATTTGGGGTGCAAACAATTGAAGTCAGTCGTAACCAAATTGACCCCGTGATGATAGAACATCGCCTCAATAGTAGCAGCCGATAAGACTGTAGAAGAAGAAATACGCGGGCGGCTGCACAATTTCAACAGAGCCTACTATAGTCTGCCAAAGCTCTTCAAATTCAGAAATCTACCCAAAACTTCAAAACTGCTGCTGTACTGGACCATAGTTCTGCCAGTACTCACGTATGTATACGAGTGCTTAGCAAAAGACACTCCGACCTCTTAGATGCGTTCCAGAGAAAAGTAGTAAGGAGAATTGTTGGCCCATATGTGAGGAAGGACGATTCCGGAGACGATACAATCATGAATTTTACGCAATCTACCTTGAAGCAGACGTGACAAAAAATAAGCTTGGTCGACTCCGTTGGGCAGGGCACGTAGCTCGCCTGAGCGAAGAGAAACCGGCTCGGAAAGTGCTTTGTGGTACATTCTATGGTAGACGGCAGAGTGGTAGTGTACGACCGAAGCCTTGGGGTGCGCAATTGGATGGCGTCGGCTCGAGCCCGGGATAGGTGGATAGACTTGTTGAAGGAGGCCAGAACCAGACCCCGGTGTCGAGCCGATGATGATGAATAGTTGTAGTCGGTACTTGCGTTTAAACATGAATCATTTATTTAGGTTTGACATTAATATACCCAATTATTTTTTTTTCGCTTCCAAAATGTGTTTAAATTAAAAGCGTTTTGGAGTGAACAAAACCATTTGCTAATTTGTTTTTTGGGTTTTTTTTATAATATATTTTTTTCGGATATTGTGGGTTTTTTTTCGGTTTTAAATCATTATGTATTTTCAAAATTGCACAACGGGAAGAAATAGACCCCATTCAATTTTTTTCTTGTCTTGGTTCAATCTACATGCTCTAGTCTTTTGTCATACCTTATGCAAATCACCTCATATATTTCGAAGAGCATTTTACCTCATTTTCGGGACCATAAATATTTATTACATATTCGATAATAATCTGTTTTCTCAATAGATTATTTAATGAACGCAGTGTCAAATTTTGTATTCGAAAATTAATTAGATTTATTTGGTCAAACTTCATTATTACATTTATAAAAGGTACGTTCAGAAATATATTAATTATCTCGGAGTTCAGAGAACTGAAAAATCTGTCTGTTGGTTAACCTCTTTTTTCACGTACCTTTTTTTGTCTGCCCCTACTTTTTTCCAACATACGCACATTATATCTCATATTAAATGCCAAATTCTTCGAGAAAAAGCGGCTTGTTCCGCTAAGCCGGTTCTGCCGATAGAATTTTGTATGGAAAATAGGAAAACGAGAAAAAAAAACACGTTCTATGGGGAATTAAGTGGCACAATACATATGTACATATGAAGAACAAGCCGGAGCATTTATCTTTATTATGAAAAATTATCTATATGAAAACATCAACTGATATCAAAATGGAGATTCCAGAGATGCAATTTGCCCACAGGAAGAGAAATCACTGCAAGGAACTGCTAGAGGAAATTGGTAACGACCAATTTGACAAAGAAACATGGAAGCGGAATGATAATTAGGAAAAACAACGTCTCTCTCGTTTGGTGAACGTGCCCTCTAATAATATATGAATATAAAAATCCAAGCCTCAAGAGTAGTTTACAGGCGTTGCAAGAAAGAAACGAAGAAGAAGTGTGCCCACTTCAAGCATAGAGGACAAAGAGCGTATATCGGGATCTGAATGAAATGTCTGCTGTTCAAGAACTTCGACATGCAGAGATGAACAAAGGTGGACCTATTATTAAATCCGCGTCACAAAGAAGGAAATATTGTTATAAGATTCGAAATGGAGAAACGATTGAGCCAAACAAGATACTTTCTGACCAAACGAGATGAATGGAATGGAAGTGGAGGAATTTAGTGAACTCTGCAATCATACCTCAATCTCATGGATTTCAATCAAATGACGTCAAGGGTAGAGAAGCTAAAATCGTTGGGCTAAGGATCAATGCTGCAAAAAAAAAGGATAGCCTTTTAACTTGCTCAAATGTTCAAGTAGATATTTCTGGGAAACCAGTAGAGATTATTAATATCTGGAAGGTTTCTACTGACGGCGGATCTGAACAATCTTTTCACAGCCTAAACTGGAAAGCAAAGGTTGCGTTCGGTATGCTGTCCACTTGCTATATCGTATTGATAGAGCAAGACTAACGGGTGCGAGTCAAGCGATACAATGGAAGCCTTTCACTATGCTAAGGACGCAGCATAGTACTTAGCTTTCCGAAAAAACTTCGGCAATGATCGAAGAAAGGAAACACCGCAAAGTTCGCATAGCTGTAGGCGTAACAACATCAACGCATTGGCTACAGAAGCAATGTGACAATAGAACCGTCCAAAAGAATTAGAGCTCATAAGGGTCCACAGTCCACACCTCTAAACAACACCTGGTAAAAGACATACGGATCTCTGCTAATTTCGGATGAAGACCTTTGAGTTGGTTTTTGATCACCATAAACATACCAAAAACAACATCCGTCATTTTAAGCACCTTACTTTTCCTCCAAAATTGTACTAAACTCTTATATAATAGACCAAAACTTAAACTCCATATATAATAGACCAATGCTTTTAGTAGTACTATTTGCTTAATCTTGTTAACTTGATTAAAAATTTTCCGCAAATAATTTCTTTAAAAATTATATAATTTCAATTGTCATTGCAGCGACAAAAAATTCAAAAACGATCTTCTCCCGGTGATGGGCCATCGACATCTTCAAGAAGCCATTATGAACGCACTGATCGTCATGAGAAATCTGATCGCCGCGAACGCAGTGAACATTCAGATAAAACTGACCGTCGTGAACGAATTGAACATTCGGAAAGGTCTGAACATCGCGAAAAGAGTGAACATTCTGAACGCTCATATTCAGCATCTAAAAGTGGTAAGTCCTTATTAAAACTGTTAATGGTATACACCTTAGTTCTCGGCATTAGTTAAATTAAAAAAATGTCGAAAATATCTACTTCTCAGTATTTCATTTATATCAACTCCTCAACTTATAGTAGATGGAAAAAAAAAATTAAAATTTTCAGAATTGGAAATTTTTGGGAAGTAAGATGGAATTTTTTGCAACCCTTTTAGTTTTATTGTTGATCCTGATTGTTAAGAGACTAATTTCAATTAAATACAATTAAAATTTGTTTATAAAAATATGAAATAAAGTTATATAATGTAAATATAAGAGCTCTTGATTTCGGGGGAGAGGATTGCTCGTGAGCTGTGTATTAAGAAATTGATGCCTATGAACGTTTTAAATATATGTGTAAACAAATCTAATGCATAACTGTAACTTATTTCAAGACGCAAAACCTCCAGTAGAAAAAACGGAAGGAGGTAAACAAGATAGACGCTTTCGTTACGAAATCGTCCATACTCGTCCACAAGAAATCGATTCTAAATGTGGAAAGTCAGGTGCACCAATTAGTCTTCAAGCCAATTATTTCCGACTGCTTACAACTCCAACTTGGCGCATATATCAATACCATGTTGATTTTTCGCCTGATATCGAGCTGCGCCGCGTTCGAGGAGGAGTTCTTTCAGAACACAAAGGATTATTTGGTGGCTACATTTACGATGGTATGAAAATGTTTAGCACAACCAAACTCCGTGAAGATTTAGTGAAATTGGAAACAACAAGTAAATCTGGAGAAAAATACATGATAACTGTCAAATACGTTGGAGTTATTTCCATGAAAGAATGGCAATCACTCCAAATTCTGAATTTGATTCTTCGTCGCGCAATGGAAGGTCTAAAATTACAGTTAGTTGGAAGAAATTTCTTCGATGCTGTCGCCAAGGTATGATTTTTTAATTACTTAAACAATTTGATACATAATGGTTTATTTAATATTATAAATTAAGGTTGATTTGCGAGAGCACCGAATGCAACTATGGCCTGGATATCAGACATCTATCAGACAACATGAGCAGGACATACTGCTGTGCACAGAAATCACTCATAAAGTAATGCGCACAGAGACTGTTTATGATATTTTGATGAAGTGCACCCAAGAGTCACGTGATTATCAAGAAAATTTCAAAAAACACGTTTTAGGTAAAATTTTCTAAACCAAATTTCTTTGAATTATTACAAGCAATTAAATGTATTTATTTTTTTTTTTTTTTAATTCAGGTCTTACTGTATTGACTGACTACAATAATAAAACTTATAGAATCAATGACATTGATTTCGCTGCAAATCCAAAGAAAACATTCAAATGCAAAGAAAAGGATGTGTCCTTCATCGACTACTACTATGAGGTAAGGCAATAATTATTCTAAGTTATTATTCAAATAGTCTACGATTTTTATGTGTATAATGTTAAATTTTGATAATTTAAGTTGTTTTGACACATAAGGGAAATTTTACAAATTAATTAATTATTTTAAAAAGAAACAATGTTTTTATAAAAAACTATTTTTTTTTTAAATTGTTCTGTGGCTTATACTACATAAATGTGTTTCATAATTTTTGATGAATTATCTCTGGTTGTTCAAGTCCGGTGGACTTTGTGGTGAGTTGTGGGAATAGGTGGCTTCTAGCCACGGTGATAAATTGACGCAGCGTCCTTGTTGAATTTGATAGCCATGTGAATGGAATAATTAATCCATTCAGAAGTGCCGTCACATCATGAACATATGTCCAGTTGTATAATTCTTGATACCTCCCTCGTAGAGTCTATGCTTGCTTTCTTGTTTCCGTCGTTAGCTATCAAAATGGAGACCGGTGCAAATCCGTAAAAGAAATAATAATAACTTATGAAAGAAAAAAAAATTGAGAGGCAATTTTGGTTATTATTGGTGCGATTCTCAGAACTCACACTACATACATACTAGCTACATTTCGTACCAATACCAATGAAATGCAGACAACAATTGCATTTCAGTAAAATTATTAAAAAATAAATTTTGTAATTTTTTTTTTAACCGAAGATCATTTGTCACACAAAATTCAATTCAAAAGACAGGGGGGTCATTCCGTAATTTTCGAAACGATTATCTTCAAAACGATTATCGTTAACGATATCGCCAAAAATTTGCTTCACTTAACTCTATCACTATCGTCTCGTCTATCGTTTTCAGTTTGAGATCGTTTGGTGTATTTCAGATATTCTCAAACTGCAGTTAAATGTCAAAATGAAAAACTTTGGTAACTTGAAATTTGCAAATTTTGTTTTTATTTCTATGGGATTTGACAGAAAATTTGCAAGAATTTTCTTGTTGCCAAACACACCGACAACTTTTTGTGTGATTTTTGTTTGTTTTGATTACATACATTACATACATACATACCTAAATTATTTCACAATAATAAAATTGGAAAGATTATTTATATACATCCATATATGTATATTAAGTAATCGTGCTTACACATGGGTTGGAAGAGAATAGGGATTTGATTTGTCTCTTAATTGTCGTCGTATTCGTATTAATTGTCTTTTTTTCCAATTTTCAATTTCATTTTCACTATTTAAAATTGCAGTGCCGAAACATTTTCACTTTAATTTGTCAATAGATAACAGAAAAAAAAACAAATGTCAAATTACAGTGGGAACTCAATTATTCAACTACAGTCACCTACAAACTTCAAAATTAATGCAAGACGATACCTATTTAGCTATCGTCCAAACGCTATCGTTTTGACGATATCGTTTGAACGATTATCGTCTTACGTGAAGCAAATAGAGGAAGCACTATCGTTCAAACGATATCGTCTGACGATAATCGAGTTACGGAATGACCCCCTTGAGCAAATCTGATATGCGTGGTTCGAATCCTACAAGTGTTCTGCAAATAAAATTGGATTAAAGCTCAGCACCACTAAGGAATCTGATGATTGTCTGGCAAGCATTAAATAGCTATAACTCCGGCCAAAATAAAATATAAACGAATTAATAAAAATTAATTCGTAAAAAACAATTGGTGGTAGTGCCTTAAAAGTTGTTGTTGTTGTTCACAAAATTCAAAATGAAATTGACAGAATATAGAATGGTTGGTCAAGTCTAGTAAACTGACATTCTGTGTACAAATAGTACAATAAAAATAATAAAAATTCAATTGATATCAATATAAAATTAGGGATATTTCTTATCAAATTAAAAGATGTTTTAAATTGATAACATTCGTTATATCGATTTTTTCCAGAAAATAGACTTAGACCACTTTCAAAATAGACGGCTTACTTAATAATCTGCAAGAAAAAAGCTCATTAGATCCAACTTTTGGCAAATGGAATTCAGTTGAAAATCATGAAAAATCAGTATAATACAAATGTTTTCTTAAGCTTCAAAATGGTACCTTTGACAACAGGAAGGAACTATTTAAATTTCTCCAATCCAGCCGAATTTCGTTTTTTGAGATCTTAAAGTTTGAAAAATAACATACAAATTAATTGAATACAAATGATTTATCTATCTCTATACATACATATATCTATCTACATAATAAAATACTGACTACTTAAATCCTATTTACTACAAGCTCAAAATGCACCGGAGACCTTAAAACCCGGGAAGAAAATCATTTTCATAATATTCACTTTCTTTGTCAACTGAATTTGACATATTTTCGATCGCAAAAGAGGAAAAACAGAAATTTCAAAAAATAAAAATGACATCTGTTTCATAAAACAAATTTCAAATTTTTGTTTGTACTTTACCATCGAACCGGAAGCGGGAGGGTAACAACTAGACACATCAAAAAGATAAAATAAATTAAAAAATAAATACTTGACCGCGTTATGTCAGTTTGACATGCATTACCAACTGTTAAAACGATTTAAAACAGGTTTGACCAATAGTTTTATCGTATTTTTAACTTACTAAGTCGCGTGTTTTTAAGTGAATATTATGAATGTAAATTTAATTTTCCAAGTACAAATAATGCCAGAAACAAAAACTTGGTTAACATCTTGTGTGAATAATATAGCAGTATGAACAACTTAACTATGAATATGTCTCCATAATTATGTCAATATGAACTCAATTGATCTAGGCGATGAAAACGTTCACATTAAACTTGGAAAGCAACACATAAAAGTGCACTTTTTTATAAGTGTTAGTGTTAGAAATCAATAAGAGAAAATTAATATGTAATTTGAAATTTTGTTTTCAGAAATATAAAATTCGTATCAGAGATGCCAAACAACCGCTACTCATATCAAAGTCCAAAGATCGTCAGATACGAGGTGGAAATGATGAATTTGTGATACTAATTCCTGAACTTTGCAGAGCAACTGGACTGACAGACAATATGCGTTCCAATTTCCAGTAAGTTTATACAAATCGAAATTGATTCACTAAAAACATAATAACAACCTTGCCTTCTTCAGACTTATGAGAGCAATGGCAGATCATACTCGAATGAATCCAGATCGCCGTATTGAAAGATTGCGTGTGTTTAATAGACGCCTTCTCGAAACAGATTCAAGTGTTAAGGTTTTAACAGACTGGAATATGAAACTAGATAGAAATATGGTTGAAGTCAAAGGTCGTGTTTTGGAACCACAGAACATTGTCTTCTTTGACAAAAGAAAGTAAGACAATTTTGAGTAATATTTTTTTCGAAAATTTAAACAGCTTTTTAATCAAGAATTTCTGCTGGGGAACAAGCAGATTGGACAAGATCATTTCGGGATAATGCAATGTTTACCACCCCTTCCCGTGGCCTCGATCGTTGGGCGGTTATTGCCCCGAATCGCAGCTCAAGAGATGTTAGAAATTTCGTTGACAGCTTAATAAGGGCAGCCTCAGGAATGCAATTCCAAATTCGTAGGCCAAGAGAGTAAGTTTTATTTTAAGTATGAACGTTCATTATTGATTAAGAAATTATAACAATTTAAAGGAATATGATTTTTGATGACCGAAACCATTCCTACGTTAAAGCCATTGAAGATTGTGCTAATGATGATCCCCAAATGATTCTATGTTTGGTGCCCAACAATAACGCCGATAGGTAGGAATTGTTAACTGTTCAAACCAAAGCCATGGAATTCAGAGTAAATTAAAAAAATATCTCTTCAACAGGTATGGCTCAATAAAAAAGAAAAGTTGCGTAGAACGAGCAATTCCAACTCAAGTTATAACACACAAAACTGCCACAAATCAACGTGGGTTAATGTCAGTGGCTACCAAAGTTGCAATACAAATAAATTGTAAACTGGGTTACGCTCCTTGGATGATTGAACTTCCACTCAGTGGTCTTATGACCATTGGATATGATATTGCCCGCGCAACAAGAGACAAAAGCAAGGCATATGGAGCTCTTGTAGCGTCCATGGACATGAAAACAAATGCAACATTCTACAGTACAGTATCTCCATGCCACAGTGCTGATTCCCTATCTAATGAGCTCACAATAAGTGTTATGAAAGCACTTAAACAATACCAGAGAGAACATGATAAACTACCAGCTCGTATTCTTATGTATCGTGATGGAGTTGGTGAAGGTTCCCTTAACCAACTTGTTGAACATGAGGTGAAAGATCTTGTTTCAAAGTTAGAGAAAATTTACAAAGATCAATCGGAAAAACCTCTTATGTTTGCCTATATAGTGGTTTCCAAGCAAATAAATACACGCTTCTTTACTAGAGGTCGTAATCCCCCACCGGGAACAGTAGTAGATGATGTCATTACGTTACCTGAGCGATATGACTTCTATTTAGTTTCCCAATCAGTTCGGCAGGGAACCGTTTCACCTACTTGCTACAATGTAGTATACAGTAATATTAAATTAACTCCAGACCAATTACAAGTTTTAACATACAAAATGACCCATTTGTACTACAATTGGTCAGGAACTACTCGAGTACCAGCAGTCTGTCAATATGCTAAGAAACTTGCCACTCTTGTGTCACAGAATATATTTCAGGTTCCCTCCAATGCTTTAGAGAAGAAATTGTATTACTTGTAATACTTATATTATGTACTATTTAGTTGTTAAAAGTTTATAAAAGAGGTTTATAAACTTAAATTAATTTTTTTTAACTCAAATCAATACGGAAGATAGACAAAAATGAATTATAAAAACAATGTACTATCTTTTGAACTTTGTAAGCTCTCAATAATTATTTGATCAAAATAAAACATATAACCAATAATTTCTACTTAGTTTCCTTGAAAAATCTATAATAATTTTTTACTTTTTTGTATTTTCTATATATAAGATTCTTTTTTTTTATATGGTCTAAGAAAGATAGCAGAAATTACTCCTCAAACAGATACATAATAATTAATGAAATTGTATGATTGTTATCGACGTAGAATTTCAACTTCACCCTCATAAACATATCCAAAGTTATCCAAAATAACCTCATTGGCTTTACTTATTAGTGCGTTTTAAGAGGTTTATATTCGGGGGAAGGTGCAAGTTTGTTAAACGCTAGTATTTATGTTGATAGCATCTATAGTAAAGTTTAATGAGCATCCACTTTTAGAACTTATATAAAAGCCAATAAGGTTATTTTGGGGGACTTTTTATATGTTCGTGAGCTAAAATTTATCATAAAATTTCATGAATTATTTAATCATACTTTGTACCCTATCTTTCTTAGTCTATTAACAAATTTATTCAAAACTCATCAAACCACCTTGCGACAAAAAAATTAAAAACAGATGTACAATTAATAAATATTTAGACTTAAATTGCTAATGTATGTTAACTACTAGGATTTAAACATGAGCAACGATTCTATTTGTGTGGGCATTGTCATTGCTGTGGCAAGTTCAAAATTAATATAAAGTATTCACCATGCTCTAAAATATTATACCGAATAATATAATAAATGAATTAATTTTGTATTTTTTAAATTAAAAATAAATTAATTATTTACAAACAGTTAAGGATTTTTCTTTTTATTTTATGTGTCTTCAAATTTATGTTCTCATTATGTGTTACATATAGCTATCAGCCACCAAAAAAGGCACCTATTATGAATAGACAACCTTTAACCTTCGACTTTAAAATTTAACGAAAGGAGATATTGCTGTATTCAAATGCCAAAGTTCACTTTTTCTATTATTAAGAAATATTTCCTCTCCCAAACGTTAGATTCTCTATTCATAATGAGGGTAAGTTATAAAAAATTGATAGTTAACAACTCAATCAATATATGTTTTGATCATTGAGATTCATGTAATTGCCAAGTGAATTAAGGTCGCTTGAATTCAGGCAGCGATTGATTTCGTACGCCGCAAAATCGCAGCCTTAATTCATTTTGAAAAAGAAATACGGCCGCTATTGCAAAATAAAAATTTTATCTGCAGTGCTAAAATCAGTAGAAATACAATCAACATAATTCCAGAAGTTACGTGGAATAGGTTTGAATTAATTTTTTTTGCTTTAGATATAAAGTCTGCATAAAGAAAGTTAGAATAGCTTATAAATCCGCCCCTTAAATTATTATTATGTAATTAAGGTCTTTATCGGTAAGTGAAAGATTGAATCTAATTCATGCCTCGTTTCTTTTGTTTTTAAAGCAGATCAAACTGCGTTGGATTGTTATTAAGTACACTTTTTTTGCTCAAGGGGAATTGTTTCTATAAAGCGGACCAATAATATTTCAATCGTTTTCATCAAAAGTAACATTAAAAATAGAGAATCCCAGTTAATGTCATCAAGTAAGTCAAACAATTGAGTAAAAGTAACATTTTTTTAAATTGAATTCATGCTGATCCTTACAAATACTAGACGAATGAAAGATACTTAAGCTGAGAGAAATATACAATGCAGGATGACTTCTTCTTTGTATCACTCAATAACATGGCCGCATCAGAGTTGGAGACTAATCTTGTTTAATTGATCAAGCCCAAAAGAAGACATTCCGTCTATATCGAGAAATGCATCGTTGTTGGAGGCGTTGGCAAGTAGCAGGCATCAGAGTAAGTAGATTTTTCCCATTTAAGGTTAGGTGTTTTTGTTGTCCTTTCCAGAATCCACTTAGATGGTTAAATTGGGCTCCATCACTAAGATAGCATCATCAACTCGAAGGTTAGGCTTAAGTAAGGTTATTAAGACGTGTTTTTAAAGAAAACAACTGACAAACTTAGACCAGCATTATTAGGTACATTGTGATACCACATGCGAAGAATGAGGCGATTGTTCTCATTAGGAAAACCATTCAGAGCTTCTGGTGAAGCGAGAGAGATAGTATCAGTCTTATTCATTAGATTTTCGTCTACTTAGTGTATCTAACTATTTTTAAGCGGGTGGAAATATGCTTTATTTAATAAACATAAATGTCACATTATTAACGGTTGAGACAACCTACTGTTGTGTCTTAGTTAGCTAGCTATAAGACAACAATAAACAAAGTTCTTGAACACGTATTCCAAAGTTGGACAGTTGTCAAAAGTTAGATTGTTTGGATCGTTGAAAAAGATACCTACGACGACGGAGCAAGTTTGTTATCTACTCCGTGATATGATAACAAACAATTTCACTTTCACCATATTGAAAAACTTAATACAGCACGCACACAGTTAAAATGAAAGGGTCAATTCAAGTGTACACATAATTAATAACAAAAAACAGTTATTTTAAACATTATTCTCAGGTTAACTATTCCATGGATTACATTTTAACACAAAGTAATTACCTTACACTACGACCCTAGATTGCCGTTAGTGCTGGCAACCGAAGAGAGGACTAGTTGGGATTTGGGCTGTCATGAGCTATATATTTGCTGATGGTAGTGAAAGGTCAAGCCAAAGCCAAAGAGCTAAGTGTTTACGTCGCTTCGGAATCCTTCATGTGTAAAAATGTCTTTATACTTATACTAACGATGCATACACAAAATGTTTGAAAAAAGCTTTTAACGGACCAACAAAATTGGGGTTTCGTTCAGCAACCCCACTTGGTCTCTTCAGTTAACAATGATACACAATTTTTGTTAAATTAAGTTCATGTTATCATCATAGCTGATACTAAAAAAAAATTTAATGTAAAATATTAGAATTCCTAATCATTAAAATTGAAAGTTGTCTGTGGCCTTTGCATATGAAATCTGCAAAGGATATTTTTCTTCCCTCACTTTCCAGTCACTTTTCAACAAAAGTTGCACTTATGTACATGCAATTTTTTTACAACTGGAGCTGGCCAATCAGAAAGTAGACATTTTTTTGCCTTGAAGTCCCTCGGATGTCTGAACTTACTTATTTCTCTACTTCTTCAGGAGTTTATCTTCTAGTCTGTTAGCAATAATTTACAATAACAAAATTTTTTAAATTTCTTTACTTATGTAAACATTATAGAGTATTTATGGTTGAACTTTATAGGTACATAGATAATTTCATAAGTTGGGCTTGTTTAACACATATTTGCTTTCATTTGGTTCGGCCTATAATCATTATTTATATGTTGACATCCAATACAAGTTTCTTAATACTAATAATGTTTTTTTTGTTTTCTGTTTAGAAGAATATGTGAGATGTGACCGCTGCGTTTGTTTATGTTTCCTGGGCCGTTTTGAAACCAAATGAATTCGATTCGTGTCAAGTGGTCGCGTGTTCAGAATAAATATGTGTGAAACAAGCCTTAATGAAATTATAATAGTAGTAATTATATTATTAACAAAGCACATTCATCATTTGGTCCCAAGAGTAGGTATTATAATATCGATATTATCCTAAAATAAATTGTATTGCTCTAATTCTTTAAAACTTCATCAGCTGCAGCACTGATTTCTTTCCATGTGTATTCCATGTCCTCAGTCTTCGTAAAACGTGAGCAAATAGCCATTCGAAGGAAATATGTATCACCGATTTTGGAAGGAACCATGTGTACATTACCACGACCGTTTATTCTCTTTAAAAGTATTTCATTCGTTTCATTTGGTCCTTTCAATCTGAAGCAAACTAAACCCATGTTAACCTCACCAACAATTTCGAAGCGGGAGTCTTCGAGGCAAAGCTTTTCGAAATATTTAGCGAATCCACAATGACGTCTGATATGAGCCTGAATATTTTCTACTCCATAAAGACGCAAGACGAACCAGATTTTCAAAGCCCTAAACCGACGACCCAAAGGAATTTGCCAATGACGATAGTCTGGAGCAGATCCTTGCATGTCGTGTTTTAGATAAAGAGGGTCAACATTAAAAGCATTGACCAACCAAGTTGGATCCTTAAGCCACATAGCACTGCAATCGAAATTTACGAGCATCCATTTATGTGGGTTGAAGTTAAATGAATCAGCAGTTTCCATTCCCTTCATTAAATGGCGGTATTCTGGACAAATGAATGCGGAACCAGCGTAAGCAGCATCGACATGAATCCAAACATTATACTTGTTTCCAATTGGTCCACATTCTTCTAGATTATCAAACGCACATGAGTTTGTTGTTCCAAGGGTTACAACAGCCTACAAAAAGAAAAAATTCATTATTTTTTTTTACAAAGTGTTGACTGGTGAAAGTTAAGTTTACATAAAATGGAATAAGCCCATCATCAATATCTTTTTTGATGGCTTCTTCTAAAGCTGGGCCTCTTAATTTATTGTCTTTATCAGCTGGGATGGACTTCAGCTTAATTCCACCCAAAAGTCCAGCTCTCTCTACGGAGGAATGAGCTTGAGCAGAACTGTATGCCACCAATTTTGAAACGATAGTGTTATCATCCCAATCAGGATGTTGTTCCTTGACTTCTAAAATTTTCTTAGCTTTTGCGCCAAGAAGAGCCACCAAAGTAGCTTCACTCGCAGTACCCTGAATCACACCACCTCCTTTACCCCCAGAGCAGGCTAAGAATTCAGCTGGAAGATCGAGCATTTTACCCAACCAATCCATCATAACAACTTCAAGTTCAGTACAAGCTGGACTGGCAATCTGTGAACAATTATAGTTAATCGTAATACATAATTATTAATTTGTTAGGATCAGAAAAAGTTGAACTTACCCAAGTAAAACCGATACATGCAATGGCTCCACTTAGCATGTCAGCTACAATTGCTGGGTATGAGTTAGCAGTTGGAAAATATGCATGGAACTTGGGACTATGCCAATGAGTAACACCTGGCATGATGACTCTTTCAATATCGGACATAACATCTTGCCAGCTGTCGGGCTTTTGGGGAGCATTCTCTGGTATTAGAGGACGTAGATAACCTGGCTTCACCTCGGGTAGTACACGCCTTTTCAGAAAAAAGAAGAAAACAAACTTCGTAAATAGATTCTTCATAAACTATTATATTTCTACTACCACTTCTATCTTTATAAAAAAAAATGTTCCAGGAGTTATAAACTTTTGAGAAAATTAAAAACAATAAAACTACTGGTTTTAGGAAATTAAATAGTACATAAAGTCAAGCTAGATTTTTTTTATCAGAATAATTTGTTTCCTTTCAGCTCAAAAGATGTAAAAGATGATGACGTTTTGAAAAAGGATAAACTTTTTTTCTGTAAATTGAAGAGTTTAATATGCCTTTGTAAATATTTGTATCTGCAGTTTTAAAAGGCAATCAGGTATTCTGAATGAATATATGTAGTTTCAATTTGAATTTAACATGCCGTAGCGTAATGAGTAGATATTGATGACTATTTATATTTATAGGTAGTTTTGTTTTGTGTATATAATTCCTCACTGGATAGGTGAAGAAAATTAACCTTCTACGTTTGAACACAGAAACTGTATAAGTGAGATAGTGACAAATTCAAATTTTAAAATAAATTCTTCTCGCATTTCCTTTATTAATGACAACCTTAAAGGAAATATTTTGATATAAATGAAAAAGCATTCATCAATATTTATTATTATTACCAAATTTAAAAGTACTTTGGCTCTTGTCCTAAAGTAACTAAAAACTACTAGGCTAAGGTATTTCAAAATCTTAATGCCTTCAGGTCATTCGTATATTAGATTGTAGATAAAAAATCAATGTACCGGATCAGAGTGAACAAATTACCTTCAATTAAAAATATAAAAAGTAAATTTATGAGCACTAACAACACAACCAACACAGTCTGATTAATTGCAGTTATTGTTAAAGGTTTCCCTCCATGAATCACCAGAAAGCAAAATTTGCTTAAAAACGGGTAAGCAGGTTACTGACAGGTATATACATACATACTTTACGTATAGGTATAGATGTAGTTTAGTAACGAAACTCTTCACACTAATTTAAAAATGTTATTTACAATTCAATTCTAACATGAAAGAGAAATCAAAAGACATACTACTAAGTATATTTTGATATACATAGATGTCTACGTCTATTATTTAAATTTATTTATTTATTTTCATTAACTAATACAAACCTTGATATATACATTTCTATAATCTCGGAGATATGTTTTTTTTGATATTAACTTTAAACAGATCGATAAATAATGTTTAAGAATAGCTGTCAATACTACAGTACATTATACACATTACAATAAGTAAAAGCCTTGCATTGCACTTTTGTATATCAAGGTCAATGAAATTATTAATTTTGACCTTGATTAACTTTCAAAATGCCTGCACGAATCTAATTGAACTCTTATGAGCATTTGCTGAATGTTTAGATTATTTTTGCTGTCTAATTGGCTTTATTATTAAACCCAAATTTTTACATAAACAAAGCCTATCAGATTATTGAAGTTTTACGATCATTTTATGCTCATTAACAAGAGTTGTAATGACATCTTTTTTTTAGCGGTTGTAAATTTTCGAAATATGTTAGGAATTGAGAGGAACAAGGCCTAAGACAACTAAGTAAGAATTTAAGAATATGTTATGTTGATTTTTTTAAAATTTATTTTTAAAACAGCCATCTGTTTTCTTTAAGAAAGTACTTATTTCCCTTTTAAATAATATATTTCTTTCGATTTGTTTTATTAAAATAAATTTTTTTTTAATTAAATGGTTATTTAAAATTAAAATTATTCAACCAGAGTCCAAATATTAGACTCGATAGTTAAAAATTTAAATACTGAAAAATCGGAAAAATGTGACTCCGATATTTATTGATAAGCTTAGTGCCAAATGAAATTCTCATTAAACTCTCATCAAACCCAAAATGTTTCTTCAATAAACCTTTGTATATGAAAACTATAGTACTATCATGGCGAGTTTTTTTTAGGGTTGCAGAGGTCCTGGTGGTGGCGCTGCAAAATGTGAGGTGTAAAATTCGATTTTAGGAGTCTTTAAGCGTCGAAAATTGGTGGTAGGAGCAAGAGGAGACTATTTTTTGGATAATTGCATCCAAAAAATATCAATAAATATCATTTAAAACCTCCATAAGCTCTCCGCAAAAAAAAAAAGAGTAAGGGTTGCATAGGTAAATTAGATGTCGCCCCATTCGACTTCCACCATGATAGTACTATAGTTTTCATATACAAAGAATAAACTCGTGGACGATAGTATTTGACTGTCTTCAAAAAGCTCATGAAAAACCTTTGTGACAAAAAGAACGTGCATATTTTTGGGCTCATTTTTAAATCAGTTCCATCTTCATTCGGGCTAAAGTTAACACGAGTTGTTTTTTTTTGTTCATATGCAGGCAAACAAAAATATCAGTTGCTATGCTTAATTCAATTATTGTTATTTGACGAACGTATATGTAGGTAGGAAATTAACTACTGCTTGCTGTTCGATTTCTGTTACTACAATAATTAAAAATTCTCTTCATCTTTCTAGCAAAAGTCATTTTGGGGTATGTACATATACATATAGTTCAAAATTAAATCAGCATGTGATAGTCCATTAGTTTTAAATTTCAAAAATTCTTTTTACCTGTCTCTGATGTTTTCCAGATATTCACCGATGTAATCAATCATAGATTTCGCGAAATCCTTGAATTCGGCAACTTCCATGTCTATCTGTGGAATAAAATAATATAAATTATTAATTTCCAAATCTCTCAGAATAGGAGTTTTTAAATTTAATTCATATTAAGAGTTAGTATAAAACAAGATAAATTATGAATATCTAGTCTAGATTCATTACGGTGTTCACATTGGCCTCACATGAGAAATGAGGTGGTTCATAAAAATTTCTATTCTTTAGGAATAAAATAACATAGGAACATTTAAATTCTCGTACTTAGCTTTTGGTTAACGAGGTTACAATTTTTCTTTATCTAAATATTTTATTGTAAAACTCTAAAGTTATCAAAATAAATAAAAAAGTACACTGAAAAAATGATATTGCGATATTCTGTTATTTTTCCACGTAAACATTAGTGTTTTTATCCACCAGAAAAATCCAAAATCCAATGAAACAAAAAAAAAAAAATTGCATGTGGTAGACAATTAAACAAAAATAAATTTTGTAACCAAATCGCTGCAAACAAAAAAATATTCAAGAAAATAAATCGAAATAAAATGAATGGAAATATCCGATCAAATAGCAGAACACTGCTGATAGTAAAGACAAGCATATTAAATTTTTTGAACATATTTTTAATATTGGGTAGTTCGCCTCATTTGAAGCGAATGTCAACGCCGTCTATTGTTGCGTTCTTTTTCTGTAACTTTTGAGGAAAGAGCGTAGCTTCCAATATTTTTGTGCAAAACTTTAAAGTCTTTTTAACTTATCAGCGCTCGGTGAATACACATCTTTAAAGTTAGAAAAAGGACACACCATATGATTCAAGATTTAAAAAAAGACATTGGACATATTCATGCATTTTTTTTTAACGTTCGAGTTTATCTTACTTAATAGCAACTATGAATGAATATGCCCCATTATCGTTTTTTTTAGATTTAGCTATAATATTGCCATTAATTTTGCTTCATGAATGATAGATAAGGTTAGTAATTTTTTCTTACACTTTCAGGGCTTTTGTTAAGTTCACAAATAGTTTCAGTACCACTACTGCCAACCTTATCAGTTAGTAAACTTTTGCTCATGATTAAAATGTATTTATATGGTAGATGAGATTAGTTGGTTATTCAGCTGATTGCGAAAAAAGATATAAAATTTTAAAAATGAATGCATTACTCGTACTTTAATTTAAATAAGTTTTAAAATGAATGCACTACTCATACTTTAATTTTAATTAGCCTAATAAATAACAAACCGAATGTCAAATATTCTAAATAGGAAAAAATTAACGGGCTTACCACTATTGGTAGTTTATTTAAATTAAACTTTACCTTGCTATTGATAATTTACTAACATATAGAATTTACTTGATGTTAATAAACTATCAATCTCGGTAGGCCCTTTAAATTTGTTTGTATTTCAATAAATTTTATGATTAAATTTACAGTTATTTTGGAAAAATAAATGTATGCCGTTAGAATTATAAAAAAGTCATGCAAAATAATAGCAGGAGTGTTTTTCTGAAAATCTCAATGGGCATGCCCAGAGATTTTACGGGGTTTCACCTATGCCTGTATAGAGATGGTCTACCAGCAATGTTTTCATAGTTGTTATCGATAGATTGTATGCAAACAACTCAAAAGATGTTAAGGTAAAAAGTAAATCATTTTTGGGAAACAGACAAATTTCAGGTTTTCAGGTTTGAATAACTCGAGCAAATATTCTGCATTTAAACGACATTGAATTGTCAATCTTTCTTAATTAATTAATATTTTTTGCAGAAACTGTTAATCTGGTAAAATATTGAGCCAGTAACGTTTTTAAACGTGTTAAACGATGTGGTAAACCAATCAAGTGTTTGTACAATAAAAGTCAAAGTACTCTTGTTATGTGCTTGATGCGCTTGGTAAACGTGAATTTTTTTTTACGAATTTGTACAAATTCTAAGGACTTCCGGTTTTTTAACTCAAAAAAGTTGAAACGAGAAATGGAGCAAAATTAAATGAAAATGAATACAGTGGAAAATGTATGATATTTGTACTTTTCACAAATAACGAAAAAGCATTCACATTACAAATGAGGTAATTTCGTTTGTTGCTTTCTCTTTCTGTCTCATAGAGAAATTCAAAATTAAAGAACCAGGTTCACAATCGAATCCAAATTGATGTTTGGCTGAACGCGTTCATTCCGATATAATTTCTTGCAAATTTGGTTTAAATTACCTCTTTTGGAAATGTGAATTTGTGTGGGAAATGATGTAGTTTTGGAGGTATTTTGAAAATTATGAACGAAATTACCTCATTTGTCCTAATGAAAATAGGCTATTAGGTTTTTTTGGGTATACGAACATTGTTAACCATATCAGACTTATGGAATGGAATAAATGTGAGTGGTTGTATCTTGTCATTTTATACAATATGAATATGATTTAATGCGTTCAATTTCTATTTCAAATGTTCCTTTTTTTGGAAAAATGGACACAGACAGCTTTCGACATATGACACTTTTCTTACAAATAAACGTATATTTAAAGTGTACCGTGTTACGGGTACACATGTAATTAAACACTCGCCCTTAATTGAGAGCTCTATATTATATACATATTTAGGAACACTTACATTGTTCATGTTATGCACCTATCATTTCAATCCAAAAATATTTTTGACAAGAATGTAATATACAATAATACGCCAAAATATATAAAACTTCAAAATATTCAACAAATTTCAATGTCGTTTTCACTTAGTTTTACAAACTTGCGTTTTTGTTTGAGATTTGAAACAAATTTTTAAAATTTGAAAACAATTTCACGTTAACAAACACACCTTGTATCATGTTATTTAGATTTGTGCATTGTACAATAATGAAGTATGTTGGGACATACAGTTCTAATAATTATCAGATCCCGTTTTAAATGCTCCTAAATTTTATGTATATTTTTTTGGGAATCTAAATTATGAATACATGTATGTATGTATAATAGCACATAATTACATAAATGCTTGACTCTATTGTTTGCAATCTTACAATCTTTTTGTTTGCAATTTATAACAAAGCAAAATTTCATATTGTCACTTAAAACTTTATACCTATCCCCTAAGTACCATAATGTGAACTCAGTCTACTTGGTGGTAATGTTTTTCTGAATAACGTATCCATAAAATACAGGTAGCAAGTGATGTTGATACATATATTTATACGAGTATAGTGTTGCAACATTTGGCTTTCGAATTGCATTTCTGATTGCTTTTGTAACTGTTTTTAATTATGTACTAATAAAAATATACCAATGTCATAGACACATTCAATTACATTCTTGTTAAACTAAAAACGAACTGTAGAAAAATGTTATAAATTAGACCCTGACATTGAAATATGAAAGGTTTTAGGAGTATACCTACAAAACATTTTTTTTTTTCAATGCTCTTTCGAAAAAAATATGTACCTACCTTTGTAAGTACATACAGAGAAAAACCATTCTCCTGATATCAACACCTATAACTATAGTAAAAATGCTCAAATATTAACTAAAATAACGTTAAGTTGATGTACATATGTATTATTGATATGATTTATGTTTTTAAATCTTATAAGATGAATCAAAATTATCAATATAGGGTAGCTAATTACATTCTTTAAATAAATTTGGTATACCTACCAAGTTAATTTATCGTTTAATTCAGGGTTATAGACCAGTTAATTAACTTTAAAACACGGTTGCAGTTAAAATATACATAAAATCTATAATATATAAATTCTAAGAAAAGATTTTGTCAACATTCAACTGGTTTATCCAACAAATACACATGCATAAAAAAGTCCCACACACCAACATATTTGTTTTAAGGAATAATGTAATTTTTTTTTGTTTACAATGTATATAACTGCAATTTGAACAAATTTGAAAAAAGAAGTAAAAAGATATATGTACATATTAAATTAACCAATACCAAACATTCAAAATCAAACTTTTTTAACTTACTTTTTTATTTTAAATAAAAACAAATTAAAAATCAATTAAAAAATTTAACACACTTTATAAATTTTCTTGCACGAGTTTTTATCTTTTGATTTATTTAGATTTATGCTGTAAAAGCGGGAACGACACGGTCAACTAGACGTTCGAACATGAACTGTGCCAATAAAATGTATATTAGAAGCTTTTAAATTAAATTGTGATTCAGTTTGGTATGTATCTTTTTGCTTGATTTCAGATTTATACGGGGTGTTGGTTTGGTTGGCAAAGCTTAGTTGAGAGAGTCGAGGGTTTTCCTTCATAAACCTGTAGCCAGCAGCTGTAGGTAGGTAGGCTACAGTATTGATGAGGCTGGTCGTTAAAGTAGGGAAAATCCCCCGAATATAAAAAAAGCACTATAGTCCACAGCACATCACACAATACATTTTCTTAATGTCTTTAACACACAATTTATGTGTAAAGATACATCTGTATATAGATATACATATCTGCAAGAAGGGTGCTTTCTGTTAAACTAAAGTGATAAGGCAAAATCTGACTCAGTTGATTGTTTATGAGATGGGTTGGGGTTTGGGGATTTTCTGTATATATTTTGCTCTTGAGTTCAACAAGTGCTGTGAATGATGACTTTAACTTATGCTTTCTGTGGATGACAAAAAAAAAGTAGAAGAGTGATAACAAAGTTAGAATTTATTCTTTGGCTGGTAAAGTTCTTAAGAATTATCATGCAATATCATGGCAAAGCTATCTGAAATTGATTCAACTAGGTGCTTAAGCACGCACATACGTACCGTACATATGTACATATGTATGTATGTATGTTGGTAGGTATAAACTTTAAAGTTGAATTGAGAAGATTTAAACTGAACTTTAAGTTTTAATATTTTTTTTGTATGAATGTAACCAATCAATAAAATTTATACATATTTGTGTATTTAGGTAAAATCAACAACAAAAATGGAATGGATTTTAAATAAAATTTCATTCATGGTAGATATGCTGTGGATTTAGTGTAATGAATAAGGAACCATAGATCTAGTGGCCGCGTTCGAGTGACAGTCCGATAGAGTAGGTATCTGATGTGTCGTACAATTTGGGTGTCAGATCTCATATTTACAGTGGCAAATGGAACAGAATTAAGTTGATTTTGTTTTTGGTAATTGTGGGTGTGTGTATTATTTCCAACCAGTTATAATACATGGAGGCACTTACCTATGTAGAGAAAAATTCCTCCAGCTTGAAGCAAACCCAGCAAATATTGCTCTTCAGAAATAAATCATAAATGATGATGAAATCCCAGGTAAAACAAAACATCGTTAAAGAACCATTTAAATGGTTCATAAATGATTTATAAATTACGGACATAGTTTCATAAGTGAATGTATGTAGGTACATACATAGGTACATTATATGATTCCTGTATTTTTATCGTTGATTCAAATTTATGAGTGGTTTGCGAATCAATACAAGGGCTCATTAATAATCCCTATATCCCGAATTAATTCATCATTTACGAATCATTTAAAAGGTTCATACATATAAGTTGAGTATAGTTACGCAAAAATAAAGATTAAAATTGATTTAGACATGAATTCATAATTGGGGGTTTTATTCATTTTTATGTTCCTTATTAGGCTCCTTTTTTAACTTTAATTATCAACACTAATTTCAATAATCGAAGTTACCCGTTAACTTTTATTTTTAATATTTTATTTGATTTGTGTTCTTTTAATTATAATTTTTTATTTTTTTTTTATTTCATGTTTTTTCTTTTGCATTTTTAACTTCCCATAGGGAGTTATTGTAATCGGTCCGATTTTTCAAATTGAAATTTTTGACATTTCTCGACGTTTCAAGGTCCCTAGAGCCTATATCAATCATTTTTAGAGAGATGTCTGTGTGTGCGTGTGTACGTACGTTCGTACGTTCGTACGTTCGTACGTTCGTACGTTCGTACGTTCGTACGTTATGGTACCATTTTTCGTCGTCGATATCTCAAGAACGAGTAGAGATATCGACTTGAAATAAATTTTGTTTTACAGATAATAACTTCGAAAGAAGCTGAAAGGGCGTTTATTAATATTCAATGAGTCGTTTTTTTACTATAGCAGTTTAAAAAAGAAGTGAAATTTTTGGTTGGGCTCAAATATCTCACGAACAAATAATGCTATTGACTTGAAATAAATTATATTCGACACATTATGACGTCATACAAATTTGATATGAATTTGGAAAAAAATCAATATACCGTTATTTTTTAAAATCAAAAAAACTAAAAAAAAATTTTTATAACTCGAATATCCTTAGATGGAAAAACGACTTTAATTTTAAAATAATTTTTTTTTACGAAAAATGTTGTTTTTGACTACTGGTGAAAATTTCAAAAAAATTCAATGGACAGTTTTTTTACAAAAAATTAAAAACTACAAAAAATTCTACCAAAAATTGGTATAAATTGTCTTTCGACTCAAATTTCTCAAAAACGGTTAACGATATTGACTTCTTGTTTATTTTATTTTCTACATAGCATAATTGTTAACAACTGATAAAATTTTGACAAATATTGAATGGGCAGTTTTTTAACAAAGAATCAAAAACTGTTAAAAATTCTAAAGAAAAGTAGTTACAATTGTATTTCAGCTCGAATAACCTGAGAACGAACAACGATTGTGCCTTCTAAAATATTTTATTTTATACAAAGTACAATTTTTTATGAAAGGTTAAATTTTGACAAATATCTAATTGACAGTTTTTGACAAAAAATATAAAAAAAAATAAACTAAAAAGTGGTAAAGTTTTCAAGATCACAAATGGGAAGTTATCAGTGTGGGTCGCACCCAGCCTCTTTATATATTATTTTGAATCATCCCGACCTTCCCTGCTCAAAACTTATACCTACCTACCCACACATATTATAAAAATCCCCCAAGATAAGAAAGTAAGTCAACTTTAACTATCAGATTCGGGCTCTGCTTTAAACCACACAAACAGTAATAATAATTTGTATACTCCGAATTTGGTGTTCTGTTTAATCCAAAGCACAGACGACGACGGATACACTGCCTGTCAAACAGGAGAACGCCATGCCATAGTAACGAATGACAAACACAAAGGTACGAAATAACAGAGCTACGAAATGGTAAAGTTGCGAAATGACAAAGTTACGAGATGACAAAGCTACGAAAAGACAAACGTACGAAAGCGAAAGACAAAGGTGCGAAATGACAAAGATACGAAAAACGAATGGTATGAAATCTGCGGAATTTCTATTTTCGTTTGGATATTGGGATGAAAAAGAAGAAAAAATAGTCCTATGAATGATTTCAATGAAATTGACCCTGGTAATAGGCTTCGATAATGTTATGAAAGAAAAAAATCAAAGAAGGGTGGTTTATAGATATGGCAAAACATGGTGACGTCGTTATTCCCCAACGCTTTCAATGAAATGGACACAAGTAATATTTCAAGAAAACATCTTATACCTACTTATTCTAGAAAAGGGTGGTTCATAAACACTTTAAAAAATTTTAAATTCGTTGTTCTCCGCACGATTTCAATGAAATTGACACAAAGTTTTAAAAGAAACAAATATTTTCAGAATAGGGTGGTTCATAAATATTGGATTTCATTGAAATTGACACTTGTAATATCCTTAATAAAATTATGAAGTTATAAAGTTATAAAGTTCGACGATTTGCATTAAATCGAAACTTGTAATGTCTTAAGTAAAGTTATGAAAGAAACAACTACATACATATTTACATAAAAGGGTGGTTCATAAATTTTGGAAAAAATGGCAGCTTCGCTGCCCTTGGGCGTTTTAAATGAATTGACACAGGTAATATCTTTAATAAAGTTATGAAAGAAAAAAATATTTTCAGAATTATTTGGTCTATAAAAACGCTAACTTTGGTTGATCTGAATGAAATGGACACAAGCAATAGCTGAGATACTACTATAAAAGAAAAAAGTATTTTCAAAATAGGGTAGCTGATATGTATGTAGATATATAGCTAACTTCATTGTACCTGTTACTATTTGAATGAAATTGACACTCAAGTCTATACAAACCATATACAAACTATTTTATTAGTTGTATAGTTACAAATAATTTTTACGCACATTATACAAGCTATTTTACTTGCTTAAGATTTTTTATCAAAAGTACTATGCAAGTAAAAGCTTCAATCAACAATATAAGAAGGTCTTACTAGGGAGTAATAAAGCAAACAATAATGCTGTTCTTTAAATGTTACATTTAATTTTTTTATGCGACTTTGCGCTAGTTTAAATTATTTAGATAGCACAAATATTTATGAATTTTGGTAAACTTTTGACCAAAAAAACGCAAAAAAATCCAATAAATATTTTAATTTTTTCTGCCCATTTTAGTTTGCTAGTTTTATAGACATCCTTTCTACTATATAATTTTTTTTTCATTTTTTAAGATACTTTCTTATCGATATATTTTTACATTTTAGATCTCTGACTGACGTTTGACATTTTTAGTTTCGTCATTGAAAAGTATTCGTGATCTTGGAAGAGCCATCTTTCAATCGACGAATCGCATTAAAAAGGCGTTCTAGAATCCCTTTATCTTCAACCACCAGCCAACCAACCTACTTGCTTTGAGTTCTAATAAGAAGAAGTATTGACAGTGCTGTCTTCAAAAACTACAAAAGAGCAGGAGTCGTGATTTTAATTGGCTAAATTCAATTTAATGCGCTGTCGTTTAGTAGGAGAATCGGCGGGATTTCGTGATTCGTGATTTTGTGATTCGGGATTTCATACCCAAGACCCAACCCGATTCTGTTCGTGGTTGACCAACTGAGATCTTCTGTATCACAGGATCTTATAAATGCTGCATCCTCATCTTCTTCAAAATTACACGGAACAGAAATACGGACTAGAAACATTAGATATCGACAAATGAGGATGTTTTTCACATGATCATGATATCATCTGATCCCTTTGTAACCCACTTGAGGCCGGAACCAACAAAACAACATTACATTGAGGGAAGCTCTTGGGTTAATTAATTAAACTTTTTAATTTTACGTATTTATGCATTTGTTTATTTTTTAGTAATTTATTTTTGTAATTGGTATTATAATTATTTTCCCTAATATTTACATGTTTAAGCAAAGAGTTTTAACTTATATAAAGTGTTATATTAAGAAATTCATAAGCAAAGCTTTGTTTAAAATTCTCATATTTCGTTGTATAGCCATTTGACTTTTTTAATTGTAAGCTTTAATTCCTTTAAATAAATTAGGTCGGTAGAAATGTAATTACAAAACTTAAAGCTGACATAACAAATAATAAGAATAGATTTTTGTACCACTCGGTAGGGCTTTCATATGGAATTTAGTTGATACCTTTCGGGATACTAGAGTATTTGCATTAGGCGCCATTTTGAATTTTAGTGATTTGTTTTTTATTTACACTTGATAATGTTTATTGGAAATTGTTTTTTCTACAAGTTTTATCATAACAAAATATGACTTTCATATCATATCACGCGCAATCTCATTAAAAAAAACTACTGGTTTTAATACAATTGTTTCTTAAGGTATCCTGTTATTAGCAGCAAAACTTTTTAAATTTAAATAAATTCGTTTTCCAACCATTCTGGTAACTACATATGTTCTTTAACCTATATTTTTTTCATCAATTTTCATTTTTATCTGCCTAAATCACCAAATTTCGCTCAATATCTCTAAAAGAATAATCTACCTATATATTTAAACCCTTTTTAATCATTGATAATAAAATCTCTCTGTAATGTAGGTATATCATGGAAAGATATTGATTAGAATCTGCTAAATATATTTGCTTCACTATTTTTCTGTTCTAAGCAATCTATTTTGTCCAATAGAATGGCGCAGTAAGCTTTTAGATATTTAAAACATGATGTGTAAGATTTCCATTTATATTTTTGTATAATATCTACGTTATAAATCTATAAAACTGTTATGATGCTTATTTGATAACTTAGTTAACACCTTGTTTACATACAACATTGAGAATTTGAAAATGTTTTTTTTACTTACTGATATTTTGTTTAGCAATATTTTTATGTAAAAATATTATTTAAATTGTATAATAAGTCTTTTATTATTTTTTTTTATTTGCAAAATTAAAAAATAAATCATATTCAACAATCGGGTTGGGGTCGAAATCCTGTATGTGCCAAAATCCTGTATTCAAAATCCTGTATGCCAAAATACTGTATGTCAAAATCCTGTATGTGCAAAATACTGTATGAGCAAAATACTGTATGTCAAAATCCTGTATTGCAAAATCCTGGTTGGTCAAAATACTGTATTTCAAAATACTGTAAGTCAAAATACTGTAAAAAAGACTGTAAAAGAAATATCAGTTTTTTTTCAGAACTTTGATAATCGATAATAAAATATCAAACTTAAAAAAAAGCAAGCTTATTGTTGATAAATATATGTAGGTAGGTACCTAATTAGGAGCTAAGAGAAAAAGGGAGAACACAAAATTCTACACTTATTTACTTCTTTTTCGTTCACTTCATTTTCCCTCTAAAATGATTTCTTGAGTTCTCTCAAGTCGTAATTGTTTGCTTTCTCTTTCTTACTTTCTCTTTTCAATTTTTCTTTTTCTCTTTTTTTGTGAAAACATAATTTGATTTCATGAATGAATTATTCCAACTTACTCGTCATACATTTGAATGCACATTATTTTAGCCGCGCAAATAAGAAATGTGTCATAATAATATAAACCGATTTTTATATTTAAACGTGATTTGTGGCTAAGCTAAGCGTCCTAAACCCCCTAAAGTTTAAATCTTCAAAAGTGATTTTTGGCTAAATTATGCATTATGACATACCCTTATGTATTTGTAGTATTATTTTTTTATTTGTTAATTTTCTAAGGAATTATTTACTTTCTAACTGTTATAAATTATATTTGAATAATGTTAATAAACGAAACACAATTGATATTCAAAACATAGTATTATGCGTATTTTTAACGGAAATTTCTTTAAAAAAAATACAGTATGAAAATACAGTATTTTGCCGTACAGGATTTTACAAAACAGGATTTTGCAAGTCAGTATTTTGCTCATACAGTATTTTGACGTACAGGATTTTGTGTTTACAGTATAATGACATACAGGATTATGATCTTACAGTATTTTGACCAAACAGTGTTTTGTCATACAGTATTTTGACAAACAGGATTATGACCCGCTCCCTCAACAATCATGCATATAATTTCACAACGTATACTTACTTACACGTACTTCACTTAAAATATCTAATAAATCAAAAATTAAGCTCAAACCATCCATTTCTTCTTATACATAAGTGTCCTTTTCTCTTAAATCTACTTTATCATTTGAAATTTCTCTTTTCTTGCAGGAGAAAGAGAAACAATTAACTTACAACTAGAGCACCGTTTCATTAGTAAATGTTCGCGGTCCATTCACAATGGAATACTTCGATGAAGTATCCTTTTTCACAGCCACCCGAACGAGAAACATCTCCTTGAAAGTCTCTCTAAACTGACGTGACATTCCGCAGTAAATTCCAAAATTAATTGGATAACTCACAACGAGGAAGAAATTCGCAAACAAAATGCAAATATTCGCAATGCGATAATCCAGGAATTCTGTAATAGCCGACGAGATGATATGCAAGACCGTTAGAATGCACAACGGTATCTCTGCCATCAGGAACACGGTGACCACAACAATTAACATCAGAGTCGTGCAGTTGGCTTCACGCAACTTCTTGGATTCCTTTTTTCGATTCTCCGGAATAGGGCCTTCCGTTCTTGGGCTTTTCGCATCGCCTTGAATAGCAGGATATTCAGAGTAACCAAAATTATGCATGGTATCAGATGAACGAAGAACACTCGGAAGGAGAAGTACACCAGATAGTAGGCATCGACCCCGAAATAATCCTCGACTAGTTTGGACGTTTCCATGTGACATACTTCGACTTGATTGCCATTCCATTCGATGTTCAGTGGATGATAGGTTCGTTCGAAGAACCTCGTACTTTGATGGGTGAACGCAGCTAGGCAGATGAAAAAGGTACATCGTTTAACACGTGCCATGGTGCACCAAGTACGTGCCATTGGAGCGTGACAGACGTAAATATATCTGCAAAGAAGAAAAGAGATAAACTTTCTATTGCAAATCATTATTATATAGATAAGTTGAATAGAAACGATTAAAATGGATAAAACTAAATCCCATTATTAAATTATTAAATTAAATTTTAAGGAAATGTGTGTTTCCCCAACCCACACATGTGTGCCAAATTTCATCGCTCTCCGATTTATATTACAGGTTTTATTGATTTATTTCCGCGCTCCCAAAGATCGAAAAGAATGAAGAAGAAACACCAAATTTTAGCACAGCACTGTAGATATACCTACTTTTTTCCCTTGCAATTGGAAGAAGTTTTTTTTTTGATAGAACAAAATAATATTATATAACGTTGAATAGACTTTACCGCTTTCAAAAAGTGGGTACTAATATAGTAACTTTAAATCATCATTTGAAATTTAAAATATAATAAGATAATAGGTAGCTCCCAAGGAAGTAAACTATGTATATTGAATTGAAAACTAGTAGGTAGCCATGGTTTTATAAAACACTGCAATGTGAGACATTTTGGAGATTTTTCCCTTTCCAAAGCTTTCAATTTAAAAAAATTTCTTTTTGAACTTAAAAACCTTAAGTTTAAGTTTTATAAATATTTTTAAATTGTGAAATTATGTTGAAAATTGAAAGAACTACGCTTGTTTTCACACATCAGAATGAGTTATATTTTTTTGCATGAATAAAAATTAAAAAAAATTTTTTGAGATAATAGCTCCCTTTATTTATTCACTCTTCTTTAAAAACAAAAAATATAAAAAATAAAAAGTTGCGTGGTTTAGTAATAACATCTTGCAATAGTCGGCTTAAGTTTTTGAAAATTTTGTCTCTATTTTTATTTTAATTTTATTTAATTTAATTCACAAATAACAAAGTTACGTAACAATTAGTAAGCACACTACCACCAAAATGCAAGGGAAACTGAACCTTAAGCCATAGATATTTCTACGAAGTTATTTTAAGATTGGTTGCCATAATGTTTTAAACATTTTTAGGAAATTTCATGTTTGTTACGGTTATGGTTATAACGCCTTTCTCCTTGAAACACCCTTTCATCTGAGTTTTTCTAGATACAAAACGTTTTTATGCTTTTTTAAATTATTTATTCCATAAATTCATTCGAGGCTAGTAAATACTAGTTTTCAAGTATTTACTTTGATTTTATGAATAAGACTTTTAGTTAATACTACAGAAAATTACCAGCAAAAGCAACTACTGTACCGTTTGGGCATACGGCCCACTGTGTGTACCTACTCCTTCTTACATTAGGTAGGTACCTGCAACTTCCAAGAATTTTAAATGTTATTGTAAAATGTTCAATTGTGAACTATAAATAAAAGTAAAATATGAAAATAGTATTCTTTCGTTGGATCAAAGGTAGAAAGGTATATCTACACACTTGCATAATGATTGCTAAACTTCAAGATTGAGTCAAGTTTTTTTGCAGCCATCATTTTCAGCATCGGGGAAATAAATTTACCAAAACGAATACACGCACACTCTTTGTTTGTAGATATTAAAAATCACGGTCCTTTTGATACTGGAAATCCATTGGAAACATTCATATGCGCAAGTTCCTGAATAATATTTCCAATTAGTTTAGCTTAGGAAGCTCCACCCCCACCATTATGGCGGCGGCAAAATACAATGGTTATTATATATCTTTACATAACATCAGGGTGAAAAAGCGCAATCGCAGTAAATAGGCACTGGTGCGAAATATTGTAAGAAAAACCAGCCCTTGAAGCAATTCTTTTGATTGATGTTGCAGTTGGAGGCATATTTCAGAAAAAAATTTAAATGTGTGTACCTATGAATCGGAAATTTCTGTGAATTTTCAGACTTAACAGGCCAAGCTATTTAATTTTTTTTTTAATACACGGCTGGCTATTGCTATGTTGTATATTTCTTCATTTTGATTCATATTAAGGCATTTCAAAAATTTAGCTAACAGGCAAACAGTGTGTTAAACAAATAGACTAAAATAATACTATGGTTACCTACGAACTCTTTGCAAAATATTTTGAAGTATGTACAAACATACATTCATTCTACTGATAACACCAGTGGCTGAAGTTGCATTTCGTGTAGCACCAAGTTCGCCATTTGATTATGACTTTAAGTAATTTGGAAAATGGAAAATACCTACTCAACGAAAATAATTTGTTTTCTTATTTATGGGCCCTAAAATAAGGTCAAGTGAAATATAACTAAATGTGAGTGTTTGGCTGTAGGTACCGATTTCACTTCTACAAAGCGAATTAAGACCAAATTTCAACTTATAAATTTTTTAAATGCAAAAGTGACGTACATATAAACGTATCCGAGGGCAGTACGCAACCATCCTGCTTGGTCACACTGTAGGTTTTGGGGTAGGTGCAGGGATGGATTTATTTTGCAAACCCCAACCTTGTCTCCCCCCCTTAAAAAATTTATGAATAATTATAGGTATAATAATTGTACTGCGAACTAAAGATCCCAACACATATCCTACAGTTGCACTTAAAAATTTGTTTGCATTTGGAAAATTTTGTTGAAAAATTTAATAAGATAAAAGCTTTATGTTAATATGTATTTGAAAGGACTCATAATCATAAACCAAGAATTGTGAACGATATGATGTACATACCTATCTTTGAACACTTTTTGCTCAAGGTCGTTGTAATTTATGCAAATTATTGGTCTGTAAGTTATTTACACATTGAAATACGAAATAAAACTTTAAATTAAGCCCATTTGAAGTACAAGGTGTCTCAAGAGACAGTTTATATTTAAAGGATCGATTAAAAATAGTAACCCATTTTTCGAATAATATTTTAAATAATTATTAAAGTGAATAATTTGGGAATTTATTTCTTAAAAAAAATAATGTCCAAATGTAGGTAGATCGCAATCGAGGCACTGATTTAATCGGACAGTCAAATTACTAATGACGTTGTTCTGAATTGAAAGGTTCGGATCGTCACGAACAGACTGATTAACATAAGCAGCATAAACGGGTGTGTGGACTTTCTTGAACTTGGTGTGTAGCATTTTTTGGCCGGTATCTTCACACGTTTTTTAAATTTTTTTTAAGACTAAGAATCGTTACCTGCCATACATTTTTGTTTGGCTTTTTTGGAATATCCAATTTTTTCGTAAACGACTCCAACGATTTTTTAACATTCAAAAATTGAAATTCTGATTCATAACAAGCTACAACATGACACTTTAAGAGAAAGTGGCGTAAGATGGCATAGAGCCTAAGACGACACAATGCCCTTTTCATTGATTCTAGCATAATATACATATACATATAATATAATATACGAGTAATAAGGAAATTCTCAAAACGTCCTTGCTTGCTTATGTTTAGTTTATGCCAAGAAACTGATATGGGCGGTCGTCTGTTTGGGTTCCTTAAACTGATCAATGAAAGAAAATAATGAACATTCTCATATTTTCCATGTTCCAATATACACTGAGTTACAAAAAATAATTAATAATAATTTCTAATACCTTACAAAAATAAGTAGTTTTTTTCTACAATATTGTTTACTAACATTTAGCATAAGTAATTCATATAAAAAATAAAAATAAATGGGAATAACTTTGAAATAAAATATAAAATAATGAAAATGGGCAAAAACTTCATAGCTGAACATTTTAATCTTTTATTATTAAATTTTTTTTTCTAAACGATTTCGTTCCCTTAGTAGTGGGTATTGCCTCCCTAACATCTATCAAAGCTACAATTCGCCTTGGCATACCTTGAATAAGATTTTTTAGGGTTGCGTCGTCGATATTATCTCACTCCTAGATCAGAGCTCACCTCAGCCCACTAAGTGCCTCTGGAAGGGCAGGCCGCTTTCTTATCATTTTCTCCAGCAGGTCCTAAACGTGTTCGACGATTTTATTGGGATTCATGTCCGGGCTCATTACAGGTCAAGCTATCACATCGTTCTCCACTTCTTCCAAGTATTCTGAGTAACGGACTCGCACCACCTTACGGACTTGGACCTTGCAAAGTGAGGTCTAGCATTGCATTGTCGTGCATCAGCAAGAAGTCTTCACCAATAAATGGTGCGAACGGAACCAAATGTTCCTCCAGAATGTTGCTGATATAATAATTGGAATTTACCGATCCTTCCACGATGAACAACTTAGTTTTTCCGTGAATATAAATTCCTGCCCACACCGTGACGGAACCTTCAGTTTTGATTTCTTAAAATTTTTTATTTGTTTCTGGAGTAAAGTGGTAACGCCACCGCAGAGTTAATTTTTTTCAAATACAGTATATACCAACTCGTACATGCTCTGTACATGAAGGGCATTGAGTAGTTTGAAAACATTTGGGTGGTTGCACCTGACCGAAACCTGAAAGCCTCATGTTAGGTCTCAACGCTGTTGTTCGTCCATGGAAGATTCTCCAATTTCGAGTCTAAGGCAGTTCCACAATCCATGGACAAGAAGTGGATTTCGGCGTGGGAAGCCATCGTACATACTCGTATTTTCAAAATATTCGAGAAATCTTTGGTGTTGCTCTGTATTGCCAAAGTGTTCAATCTTCAATGTCATTTTTTAAAATATTTTTCCTGTTAGAAGGAATTTATAATTAATATTAGCTTAGATACAATTAAAATAAAATATGTGGATTTTATAGCTTACATGTAGTATGCATGTATTATATTATTGTTATTTGAAAGACTTTAAACTTCCGTGATTACTAGCGTCCTTCTTCACTTTTTTTAACAAAACTGGAAATATTTTTTTAAAACTAAACGAATACAAGCCCATAAAAACCCTAAATTATAAAAAACAAAAAAGCAAATAAGCCTTATACAAATGGTTTTTTACAATATTTTTCATAGCTCTTTCTGAAAAGTAGGTACTATTTTCTGTCGAAGAAATGTTGGGAACAATAATCACAATAAGTACATTTTATATCTTTTAAAATGTCAATGTCAAAATGTCTTATAAGTTTCAAAAAATAAGAAAATTTTGGTTTCTGTTATATCTTACGGGAAAAAATTACAGAAAAATATAACAAAAAAATATGAACGCAACAACAAGTAAAGGGTTGCCATTTATTCTCATTTTCGTAGACCAGAACTGACCAAAAAAAGGAAACGCTAATGGCATTACCTTTAATATTATTGTATTTTTATTTAACAATCAATTACCGGAACGAGAGCGTAAACATTCTTGAAACGTAGCATCTAAAAATATTTAAAGCTAGACCTGTGTTTCCCGCTTAAGAATGAGAATTTAGTCAATTATAAAGATCACGAAGGAACAATTCCTTTATAAGAAGCGAGTTAAAGTCAAGAGGAAAATGGACCAAAGAATTTTTCTGATGGATTACTTAAATTTAAAATTATTCAAAAAAAAAGATATGCTGAAACTACACTTAAATAAGTTTCTACTCAATCATTTTTCACTCCGATTGCATTTGAGTGAAGCGAGAAATGCTGGTGATCCATACTAGAATACTGGTATTAACTACCTTTATTTAGTTTGTATTTGGATATACATAATGTACCCACCAAAAATTTTAATACCCGTTATGCACAATCTTATCAGATTCATAGAGAAAAGTAGATTCAATTGCAAAAAGCTAATGGTTTTATTTTCTTCTGTGTAATCTTAATCCGCCTTTTTGTTCGGAATGTGTAATTGCACACGCCTACGTTTTATTCTACCCGCACCGTTTGCCACTTTTTTTGTGAATATTAAAGGCACGTGTCATATACTTAGTAATTTCTCCAGTGACCGCCTGCGTCATGTTTTCTTTGATATAATAATCCAAAGTTGGAACATGTGAGATTCGTGTGAACAACTCACCCATTGTATCGAGCATGTAACAAGACCCTAAGCATGAGCAACGAGGATAAAGACCATAGGCTGTATATTTACAGTTAACAAATATTTATCAAATATGTTTTCAAATTTACTTTTTCAACCCTTAATGTTCATTTGTGTTTTCAAAATTGAAAACAAGTTAATCATTTCCCATGCGTTGAGTGGTCCTGCGGTGGAAAGTCAAGCACGCTGGTGTATCCTTTAACACCACTCAAGGGCTTCTTTTTTATGAAATATGAGCTCTAGGTTCTTAAAATATTTAAATAGTACATATAAATATACCGTCTTTCAAGGAATAAAGAATAAAATCGATTTATTTAGTAGTCCAAAAAAAAAATTAAGAAAAACTTATGCATAAATCATTGTGATTGATTTCAACACAGGTCTAAATCAAAAGGGGTATTCATGTAACGATGTGACACGTAAACGTGGTAAAAGTGTGAAGTGGTAAGAATTTGTATGGAGTTTTAGTTTACCATATTTACCACACACATATTCAACAAAATGTTGAAACTTTTAATACTTTGACTTTCAATGTGCCACATTTAGCGAATAGCTGATTGGTTTACCGCATCATTTACACCATTTTTACACAAATTAGTTCAAAGGGAAATTCATGGAAAGTGTCTGGCATACTTTTCTTTTTTACCAGTTTACTGTTTACTTTTGGTTTCTACACCAATTATTTGTAACTGGCTCTGGCCACGAGACCGATACCCATTATAATGCCAACTTCTAGGCATCTAAGACTTGCAATTTTTGAGACTTACCGAAATTTCGGTGTTCTAGGTATATGTACCAATAAAATATATTAACTACACTAAATGTATGGGTTGTTGCCTTGTTGGCCTTACCTTATTATATGAATGAAAATATTATTTAGTGTCATAAAATGCTATTGAATTGAACAAGCAAAAACTATTTCAGGGCAGACTATGGGTTTCTGTCGAGATATACAGTTTGACAATACGCGCCCCGTCCTCTCTAACGTCTAACACGGGAAACTTTCGGGTATAAGATCTTTGCCGCGTGCTTATTTTTAACAAAAGAAGAAAGGGATGCTAAATGTCCTTACTTCTCTTGTTAGCAGATACACTACTTGTGCTAACTACAAAGGGGATGTTTACCCTTGAGAGTTAAGTGTGCGTACAGTGAACAGATTGCAAATAGAGGAAGGCTTGGGTATATCTCTTTGTTTATCTTTTTTGAAGTGGGTACTTTACCTTCTGATATTTTTTATTTGCTGCTTTAACTTGTTCGTAGGACAAGTAGATTAATATTCATCAACAAAAAATCTAAGATTTATTTAAAAATAACATTTGGATAACGAAGAATTCCTTACTATTATTTTTCATTACTTTTTTAAAGAAAAACAAAATGAAAAAAGCTCAATAGCTCATCCATTAAAAAGCAAAATTTGAAAATTTAAATATGCAATTAATTGTAGCTCCGGCTTTAGTTGCGGAAAGAAAAAAATTCAAAAAATTGGAAGAAAAGTGGAGTGAAACGAAAATTTCACGAGTAGATTTGCAGTACCCTTGTTAGTTGTTAGTTAAAAAAAAATAGTTGTCTTATTCTGAATGTTAAGTGACTCTATGTCCATGATATCCGTTGTCGAAAAATCCTGTTTTGAATATACACACATACCTCGCACAAATATTCCACTTAGTTTTTCGCCGAAAATTTCTCTATTTGTCTGTCGACGTTTTCTGAAGCCAACTCGGCGAACACCACAAGTGCAGCCTTAACATAAAACATATTTAATGTTTTTAAACAACTTTTACTGTCAGATAAATTACTTTTGAACAGGTACCTACAACAAGTTGCTTATAGATGTAATAATTGAATTATTGAGCTTGTCGTAAAGATGGCATAAGTAATTAATTAAGATCTTGCAACCCGAATGTTGCTAGGAAAATATTTGTATAAACATAGTACCTACTATCATGGTGGCAGTCGAATGGAACGCAATCTTAGGTATGGGGACAACCCTTTCTCAAATTTTATGGCGGAGAGCTTTTAATTGATATTTATTGCTTACGGCAATTGAAATAATATTCTCCTCTTGCTCGTACTTCCCATTTTCCGAGACTTGAAAAATTCCCCAAATCAAATTCTACACCTAGAAAAATGAGCTCATGAAAAAATACTCGCCATTATAGTATAGTACCTGTGGAAATATAAAATGTCAAAATCAGTTGTTACCGAAAATAGAAATTATGATCGGTTAAAATGACATTTTATTCCTATTATTTCTAAATATGAATAAATAGCTAAATCGGTTTTGAGAGTGAAATGAGATGAGTTGTCGAGGAAGGCGAGTTATCTCATTTTATTTGTTAAAATAGTTTTAGTCTCGACACTGAAGTTAGAGGAAGATATTTTTTTTATAAAAGCAGAAAATCAGCTAGTTACCTGATCAAATAACAGTGCAAACATGCGTAAAATAAAACGAATCACTAGCATTTTTTTTATTTGCAAAGCGGTCGACTCTCCCAGAGCTTCTAAAACTAAGCTCCAGTATTATCTAAACTTATTTTACTAACTTAGATATCCGATAAAAAACGGAGTTCTTAAAGCTCCTCAGTGTTTCATTAATATTTCTAACCATGAGCGACATAATGTAGGTAAGTATATTGTAGGCATTTGTTTTTTTTTTTTAACAATACCTCAAATATCTCTTTGAGCTTTGCACTCATGATTTCATCCGAGATAAAACATATCCATATTATTATTGAACAAAAACTTCTTCTGTCTTCAATTCGACCAGATGTATGTTCATTGACTTTTGGCTAAATTATGTTCCTACAATATTCACCTCTTTGTTGATTTTTGAAAGCGTGTCTCTCTGTCTATAGAATGAAAGAAATCAAAAGATTTTTACTTTCAATGGAAAATACAAACAAAAAAGAACATGCCACGTTAAGGCAAACAAAAATGTTTGTTTATTGCTAGGTATATAAAAATTGTGAGTCTGAGTTCTTTATACAGAAAGTAACCCGTTTTCTTCGGTGCTTATAATAACTTAACTGAATGCATAATGCATATACTTATACATAAGGATAAATTTAAAATATACGTACAGGGTGGTTCTTAGAAAATGTACACCTTTTTGATTGTTATTGTTGAGCATGACAGAATTTGGGGAGTGTATCTACCAATAACTAAAGTGCCGCAAAGTAACAACAGATTTTCAGAAAGTAAAATAATTTGCTGTTGTTGTTTCCAGAAAATGTTTTTTTTTCTCCAATTATAATTCACAGTAAGTTAGTTTCTGTGTAAATCGCGCTAATCAACCGTAATTGACTGATTAGCTAAATCCATGAACAAAATCTCCTAAAAGTGTCCATTTGAAATTAAAATTTTTAATATCAAATAGTATAATACCTAATAATAATATAACTCTATGAAAATCATGAATAATATATTCAATTTATAAATATCAAATAAAATGTCAACAAAATATGTATTATCAGGTAGGTATGAAAAAAATAATGGTAAAAAATATTTTTTTTTTTAAATTTGCAAGCATTTTTATATTGTATTATTAATATTTTTATTATAGATTTAAGCTTAAGCTTACATCAATTTTTAGGTCAAGTTGTTAGTAAAACAATACACATGCATTAGTATTTATCAGTAGCCTAACACCCTGTATATAAAATTCCACAGATTTTTTTCTGATTCTTCACAAGTTGTCAAGTTCACCCTCGCTGACTACTAAAAAAAAATTTTTGACGTCATGATATTCATTTAAAACCAAATAACACAAAACATTATAAGGTGCAAAATGAGAAATAAAAAATACACAAAACAAAGTATAGTCACTGGACGACATGCCGAGAGATTTCAACCACCATTAATAACCTACTCAATTATTTTGAATTGAAAGGCTGGCCTGGCACGGTTTTTGTTTTTAAAATTTGTTTTGAACGAATATTTGTTGAAGAGAATACCTAAGAGTAAAACTAGAAGCTGCTGAGTAATGATGTAAACAGGTGGTGTTGTATGGGATATTTATATTAACTAAATTTGCTTTGTTTAAATTTTCGCATGAATGAATTCAACTTATTCAATAGCAACAAAGCACCACACCTGTGCCAACAAATAAATCAAACCATAATGTGGTTATCCTTATCACAATCCATTAATGGTAAGGGTCCTTACCTTGTTCTTGTGAAGCATCCTTTTGTAATGATTGAAACAATTTTTTGAATCGAAATCGATATGCAACCGCAAATATCCTTCATCGAGCTGGATAAATAGTTTTTCAATAATTTTGGAGTTATCGGAGCATTTTTAGCTATACGTAGTGGTACTAGTTAAAGTCCAAGTACTATTTTTGCAAACCCTATGAAGCGGTGAAAGCTTACTTATTATCACCTTATTATATTTTGGTTGTCTGTGTTGTTGAAAAAACCTTTTTTTTTTAAATTAAATAGATAAATTTTTTATATTAAATAGACCCCTTTTATAGTAAAATAACTAGTAAAATAACTGTTCTATACAAATCGAGAAATTCAAATAATGAATTTTATCAGTTCAAACAAAGCGGAACACTTCACTCCAATTTTTGCCCTGGTCATAGACTGGCCAAAAGAAATATTTTCATGTGTCCAATTTAAGCTACCATCAGTAAATATATTTAGTTTCAACTTTTTACCTAACCCTAAATTTTAGTATACAAAATTTTTATAATTTTTTTATTTAACAAGTTAATTCACTAGTAAGACCCTGATCAATTTTTCTATTGTCGTTTTTGTTTGGTCCTGAGTGAGTCCCTTTTTCACTTACCTACTTATCAGATTGAAAATTTGGAGCAAAAAGACTGATTCTGATTTCAATTTTTTTTTGTTTTATTCAATGGTCAACTATAATGTGCCTTAACATCAACTGTAATGTGCCTTGACATAAGAAAACCGCATGTATTGTAAACATTTTAATTTTCTCAAACTTAAATTTTCATTACAAGAAAAGTATTTTTAATGGTTTGTTGTAAGAAGAATAAAAAGGAATACTTTCTTATTCCATGACTTTTTGGTTTTAATTTGAGTTTTAAGTGAAAATAAATTTAATACATACCAAAAAAGTTCAAATCATTTTTGGGCTTATGAGCTCACGAGATGCTTTTCTACCGACGACTTGTGAATTTCGACAAAATATATACATTTTCCTAATGTAGGTATATCAATTAAAAATGAAAAATGGAATCCCAGCTAGTGTAAATACTGAATATTCCATAAAAATGCATTTATGTCGAAGTTCTCATCTTATAATAGAAAAGTACCTGTTCAAAGACTAGACTTTCTCTTAGGAAATGTAAACATTCACTCCCCCTATCCAAAAGCACTGAAGTACAAAATATAAGTCGGTACATAAGGATACTTATTTATTTATTTTAGTCCCACCACAGGGGTTGATTTTCAAAAAAAAAAAAATACCCCGTGGCGAAGTTTATTAAATTATATCCTCTTGACAGTTGCTTGTTCGTTCGCTTTTATGGTTGCTTCATCCAAATAAGGGGTTCGAAAGTGACTATACTTGAAGGAGATATACTCAAACAAATTACACACAGGATTTATTATGGTACACTTAGTTTTATGTTATAGATACCATTTAAAGTGTAACTAACCGGGGGCGATCACAGAGTCTACCTGCATAACCCGGTGTACCCCGGTTAGAGAAGATGATATGAACATGATGAAACAAGGGTGATATTTTCAAAAATTTCAGTGAAAACTTGCGAGTTACTTTTTAGTAGATACTAAAACACAGATGTTAAAAATACTACCAAAAATTACATATTTGATTTTCAATTCATTTACTCAATACGCCCAGCTTGTTTTTAATTTCTATAGGAGCTTTACAAATTTGCCAGAAACACCAGCATTATATAAGTATCATTCTTTCTCTTCACAGTTTTAACGTAGCATGATTCGATGTCATCTCTATTAATTTTCTCACCTACACCGATATTAATAAGTTGAAAAACATTTTCGGCTGAGTTGATTGAGTTCACGTCAGGAATAGCGCTTGTTCTAAAGAATTTTATTTAGACGTCAAATTATTAAAGGTGTCAATGAGATTCCAATGAGTTTAACATAGACCACTATACATATATTAACGTTTTCAGTGAGAATAACATTGCGCTCTTCAAAAAACCGATTTTTTTCCAGTGCATCACTATCGTGAGTTTGAAGCTTAAAATTTTGGTGTGTAGTTTGATGCTTTCAGCACAAAGCATTGACAAAGTTATCGCCTGCATTTATCGTTGAGGAAACGACAGAATATGAATTTAATTATCCATACCTGAAGCAGAGGAAAGATGTGAAGTACCCTTTACAGATGACGCGAGGGCGAGGTCATTTGAGTCCATGTTAGGACAGAAACTGGGAACAAGATGCAGTAAGAGCATATTTATTTAAAGAGTTACTTAGTTGATTACCTAATAAAGCAAGTTTCACATTTAAGGTCCTCTGGGCTTTTGGCGAGGTTGTTTATGCCACAGGTAAGTTGATGGACATGATATGGTGGATCCAAAAGTCACCTTCTGCATAATGGAATGTTGACAGAGCTTGAAGACCAAGCTAAGACTGTTCCACCTAAATGTTGAGTTCGTGCTTCTTTACGGTTGCAGTACTTGGAAAATTACAAGTGCTGTCAATAAACGGCTGCAAGCGTTCGTAAATAGATGTCTACTCAACATCTTCAGGATTTTCTTGCCAAAGCGTATCTCTAATGATGAACTTCATGCGAGAACTAGGCATTTATCCATTGACTCTAAGTGGAAGTTGATTGGCCTTACGCTTCGAAAGGGTAAAGAGTCCATTGCGAGTCAAGAGATCCACACAATCCTTTCACTCAGACAGGCAGACGACCTGGTCGATCTAGAAGCACTTGGGGAAGAACGGTCGAAGAGGAATCAGCACAATTGGGGAAGAGTTGGGCACTTTGCCCATAAGGATTTAAAGAACATAATAGGTACCAGGATCTAAGTAGCAAGCATCAACACTAGAGATATAGGACACAATTACCTGTCTCCTGTCTTTTATCGTTACTTTTACGGTAAGTGCTCTAATGAAATAGCCAGTTGCATTCCTTCCCTTAAACGATTCAACCGTAATACTCTCGCTTCCAGGAATGCTCATCAGTTTACTCTTGAACCCAATTTCGGTCGTACTGTCAAGTACAGGGATTCGTTTTTAAGCCGTACTACCCGAATGTGGAGTACCCTTCCACGCTCTGTCTTTCCCTCTCATTGTGATGTGACGAAATTCAAGACTAATGTTCACCGTCATCTCCTTTCAAATCCCCCCCTACTTACCTTAAGATCGCACTGTGTCTCTGACATATAAAGGGTACATAAAAATCCCCTTGAGTGCGCTCTAATTTAAAAAAAAGCTGACAAATTACAATTATTTTCGTTGATTATTATAGAGAAGGATTGGGGCCATAACTTTGTACCTATTACATTATTTATAGATAATTAGAAGAAAATGATCTTTAATCATTATTATTTTTTGCAACAATTAAAAAAATATTACTTAACTACTAGATTTTCTAATAATTTTTTTTTTTTTCCTGTAAGAATTGGTTATCCTAGTAATTAGAAATTTTGTTTTTAGAATTACTAGTCATTCTAATAATTATTTTTTTTTTGTTTGTAGTTACTACTTATTCCAATAAACAGTAATTTTTTCTGTAATTGCTAGTTATTCTAATAAATTAGACATTTTCATTTTTTTAGAAATTTCTGTTGCTCTAATTATTTAAACTAACAAGCAATACCAAGTAATATTATCAAGTATTATATTGACAAGAAAATCGATAGTGAAAAAACAAACTTCTTAAAAAATAAAGTTTTTAGTACTCGTATTATTGGTTTAGGTAAGTATAATATACCTACATATTTGAAGTGTAAAATAAAAAATAGGACCGTCTTGTTAACTTTCAGTACGTTTTCTACTTTCAAAATGATTTTACATTAAAATACTTTAATATGTGAAACTTCTTGTTTTTGGATAGTTTTTTGTTCCTTTGTCTTACATCAATCAGTCATTATTGCAGATAAAAAGGCTCTTCCATTAATTGGCAAGGAGTGTTTGGTGCTTTAAAAAAGCATACAAAATCAATTATCGACCATATGCACATTAACCATTCAATTTCGTTTATCCTGTGCCTAGTAAACACACACCAACCACAGCGCACTTGCCGCTCTCCAATTCCATAGAGAACGCTAACGTTTCGCTGCACATCAGTGGGTACAAAGTATTAAATATTTACAATGCACACAGCCGCACTAAACATCAACCCATATAAGTTCCAACAAAAATGACAACAACCGACAGCCAGCGCCAGCGTGCAAGGCACATTTCAAAATGCAAGTAACAATTTATTAAATTATGAGCACGTGCACACTACTCTAACAACACAGTAAAGTTCAAATGATGATAAAAGTCTAAAATAATCCAGCAACAACTTCGAGTTAGTATTTATTTTAACTAACAAGTGTACAAAAAGTACAGATACAGAATCCTTAGAATTGAATCGTGAAACACCCACAATACCACATCCAACCCCCTCTCTATAATTCCAGTGATATTTTGAATTCCCAAGGTAGATAGCAGCACGTGCCTTACTACAATACTGAATTATTTGGTCGAATTTTTGAGTGATATTTAGAAGGGATTGACTATATCTTTCAGGTACCTATTTCTTTATATTTGCATTAAATAAGCCAGAGATTTGCTTGTTTGTGGATTTCTAACAATCTTACGAAAATAAATATACATAACTCGAAAAAATATATTAAGGTATGTTCTGTTCATTTCTTTACATTGCAAAAAAATATTTAATTTGCTTAATTTCGTGGCGCAACATTTTAAACAACCTGATGCTAAACATTTAATAATTTTAAACATTTGCTAACTATTGTCATGCTAACACAATTTTCTTAATAAAATCAAACGAAACGCGTCTAAATCACTAACAATAATTGACTGTATGGTATGTATCATTTTTTTTACATTTATAAATGTCAAATTGACATGAAGTTAGCCATTTTAACTTTAGGAAAAAGCTTAAAGATAGACGCTTTACTCGTTTCATATTTATTAGCAAAATTAGATTAAGACTTTGGGTTTGGTTATAATTGCCCAAAAAATATAAATTTTGCCACAAATATAGCCATATGTTTAAAACGGTGCATTTAAAAAAAAATGAATTACATATGATATAAGCAAAAAACACTTTTTTTTGTATTTTTTCTGCTTCTTTGGTAAATGTGAAATTGTTAACTTATTGTCATACTAAAAATGCTTAACATCATAAATCAATTAAAATTTTGCGCATATGTATGTCGTCACACTGGAAGTATACGATAGCTCAAAAAATGCCATAGCTTCTTAAGAACCCTAGAGAACTGCTCCGGTCTTAAAGATTTATTTAACTGTAAAATTAAAAAATCGACAACCGGATTTTTTTTAAATTGAAATTGTTGGGTTGCTATCCTTTAAAACTTGTTCTTAAAATGTTCTTAGAATGTATTTAAAAGAATAAATAAGATCTAGAAAAAAACTGGAAGTATGAATACTTACACATTCAGGTGTAGGTTATGTCACGATGTAACATCATCGTTATCAGTGTTGAATTGGAAGTTAAGATGATTTAAATATGCCACATTGGGTTCTCTAAGACTCATGGCTAGTTTTGATGTTCGGGCATGTCGCGCAAGGAGGAAAACTGTCTTGTGACAGAACTTGAATATAGACAGAACTTGAATATAGACAGAACTTGAATATAGCTTGAATCCTTCACTAAATTGGCTTGTATTCACGGAGCGCTCTTAATTTTAAAAGACTTATCTGAAAAAAGATTAGTATATTTTAAGTTATGAGCCCAGTAGCCTATGAAATGAAAATTTTTATGACTTTTTGAGAAATTTCTAAAAAATTAAATAAGATTTAATAAACTCCCTATTTTTAATGACGAACTTAAAGTGTTGTTGTGTAGATAAATTATAAAATAAATTTCTCATACCAATGTATCCAGATTTCGCATTCTCCTCCTCTTCCCTTAGGACAAATTCAGTCGCATAATAAAAGCAAGGAATTGAAATCATGGCAATAATTACATATATTGCTACCACCATTTGCATTTTCACAGGAAAAACAGGATATTTTGACCTCCGTTCAAGGAACTGGAACTATATAAAGCTTTCTCCGTCTTAATATTTCACCGAAAGCTATAACGCTGATTTTCCCAAACAAAATGGCGATGCAGTTCAAATCGAAGCAATTTAAAATAAAATAATTTTTCACAAAACCAAACTGAAACATGTACATATAATTATATACCTACTTCCATTTGATTTCATCAAAAAAAAAAGTCAAAACTTAAAACTCATATTTGTAAGATCGATAGAGAAAACCAAATCTTGCATCTGCAAGGTTCAAAAATAAAATCTGCAGGAGCACTGGAAATCCAGATACATACATAACATTGTAATGTATTAAAGGTCACTAAAATCAATCAGGAATTATGTATTTAAAATATTCATAATAGTTTAAACCAAGAAGTTTTAAAAACCAAAGCAGTAAAATATTCAAGTTAATTTTCTATATATGTACATATACATATACATACACAAGCTGTACACGATTCCTTCATCCAGATCGAGCAGGCGGCACAGAATCTGGGGCTGCACATTAGTGAAGGTAAAACAAAGTACATGGTGGCGTCGAATGCGAGAAGAACAGTCAAACAATCAAGATAGGGGAGCACGAATTTGAAGTGGTGCAATCCTTCAAATACCTTGGGTCAACAGTAGCAGCCGATAATAATTAATTTAGAAGAAGAAATACGCGTGCGGCTGCTCAATTCCAACAGAGCCTACTATAGTCTGTCAAAGCTCTTCAAATCCAGAAATCTCACCATAACTTCAAAACTGCTGCTGTACAGGACCATGGTCCTGCCAGTACTCACGTATGGATCCGAGACTTGGGTGCTTAGCAAAAGACACTCCGACCTCTTAGCCGCGTTGGAGAGAAAAGTCTTAAGGAGAATTTTTGGCCCCATATGTGAGGAAGGACGATGCCGGAGACGGTACAATCATGAATTGTACGCAATCTGCCTTGAAGCACACATAGTGACAAAAATTAAGCTCAGTAGACTCCGGTGGGCAGGGAACCTGGCTCGCATGAGCGGAGAGGAACCGGCTCGGAAAGTCCTTTGCGGTATATTCTATGGTAGACGGCAGCGTGGTAGACCATGCTTGCGCTGGAGAGATGGCGTAGACCAGGACGCCCGAAGCCTTGGGGTGCGCAACTGGATGGCGTTGGCTCAAGACCGGGATAGGTGGAGAGACTTGTTGAAGGAGGCCAGGACCGGACCCCGGTTATCGAGCCGATGATGAAGATGATGATATACATATGTAATGTATTTGTAAACGCATTAGAACGATTTAAAATAGAAATTTGCATTTAACTTATAAATTGAGCTCAAAATAATTTTTTTTTTTTTTTGAATTGTTCATAATTCAAAATCCTCTCAACGCATAACAAAACAATCCAAATTCAAAATATTTTCTTTTTATAAATACCCTATAGAAATACAATATGTACTTACATAATTATAAAATTCATCGTCATCATCACCAAATGATTCGAATTGGTTTTGAAAAGCCTTTTTGTATATTACTTGTAGATAATGATTTTAATCATTAAAACAAAGCAAGCACTCTGAATAGTTGTCATACCTAAACCCAGGCACCCTACAAAAATGTATGTTTTGACTAAAAGCTTCAGACACTTTTGCTTTAATTAGATAATAGTTTAATGTAACAATAAATACAAATAGAGAGCGGTAAACTGTGGCGCGTGCTTTATTAAAGTCATATTGTTGTAAACCCTAGAACGCATCAAAACAAGCCCCTTAAGTGGTAATGTAATTCCACGTAAACCATATCCTTCACTCGAAATATAAATTATTTCCTGTCACGCGATTTTTTATATCCATCAGGGGGTCATACTGGCAATGAACAACAGATGGTAAGGTGTAAAGTTTACGTGATCGCACACAAGAAAATGAAGCATTGTCCTTAGGAGGTGCAGCAGTGGGATGATACTGGGTAATTATCAAACATGTGTAGGGTTTTTTGTCAGTTCAGAAAGCCAATATTATTCATGAGTAGTATGCTTTTAAGAGATAAGGTGTGGAACGATGAGTGGATAAAGTTTTTTTTTTTGTGAAATACGTGCATAAAGGAGAAGGGTATTAATTGTCCGTTGAAGCATAGAATGGTCAAATTGTTTGTATCCACACCAAATTACAGTAGAATACTTTGATGTACGTTTTAACATCAAGATCAAGCACGGACTTTTATTTTATTAGAACGCGATGGACATGGATGTATTTTATAAATACAAGAATATTATACATTGCATTATATTTCAATACAAACGGATGTAGAATAGTTTCAAATGTTATCTCAAAAGCAAAATTAGAAGAAAATGTCATAACATGGGTTGTATGGTTGGTATTGTATATCGCCATATACCTTAGTGCTCTTAATTTCGACCGGGTAAAAATACCCGTGAAACACTCGAGTTACCCCGTTGGGGTAAAACAGGATTTGAGAATTAAATAAACCTGATAAATTATCAGTGATAATCATTAATAAAATAAAATAAAATAAAATAAAATAAAATAAAATAAAATAAAATAAAATAAAATAAAATAAAATAAAATAAAATAAAATAAAATAAAATAAAATAAAATAAAATAAAATAAAATAAAATAAAATAAAATAAAATAAAATAAAATAAAATAAAATAAAATAAAATAAAATAAAATAAAATAAAATAAAATAAAATAAAATAAAATAAAATAAAATAAAATAAAATAAAATAAAATAAAATAAAATAAAATAAAATAAAATAAAGTAAAATTAAATAAATAAAATAAGAGGTTCACATCATTATTAGAGACCATAGGACAATCTTTATTCAAAATGGATTTTTAGACTTCCTCCAGAACTTGATGAACAGATGTGTTCCCAATTTCTTTTTTGATGTTACCTGTATAAAAACTTGAAACTATTGGAAACATATTTTATTGTTTGTGAAAATTGTCGGCATTTTCAATTTTAGAAATGGAAAGAATCCGGGAAAAATTTGATTATTTAATTTTTTTCCTCTTTTTTTTTACTGTCGCTTTCGAATGTTTAAAAATTTTCTGGTCAGTAAAAAAAAATACATTTTCTTAGTTATTCTACTAGTTAAAATAATCACACACTAATATTGATAACGTGATACCTTTTCTTGTTTTTTCAGTATAAGAAGTTATTTTCAATTCCGAGCCTAAGAAACAGGTGTTTTTTTAAAGATGTGTGGTGCCGGAACTATGAAGGATGCATTTTATGCGACTTTTTTTCGTCTTTTACATGAAAATGCATCAAAATGCTAGAACTTTTAGGTTGAATAGAAGAAAAAAACAAAATGGTAGGTATGGGAGAGGGTCTATTCCTATGCGCTTAGGCAGTGAGTTATATTTCTTATATTTTCAAATAAAAACAAAACTTTTCCGTTTAAATAATAATTTTATTACATTTCTATTTTCTTATTTGACAAACAAAAACTACATAATAAAATCGATTTTGTATGATTATTTATATAAAATTATAAGTGTTTAAAAGAACTAACAAACATAAGCATTTGCATGAGACAAGGATATTAAAAAGAGAGCTATTGCACAACAGTTAATTATGCTGTCTCATACAACTTTACTCATCAATAGTTTAGTTTCGATGAAGTCATATTAGACTAGGTATATTAGATGGTGGTAGGTGAAAATATACATAGGATTGTTGTGAATTAGATGATAATTCTTCTATAATTAGCGGAATTGTCATTTTTCCCCTATTCAAGATCGATTTGCAAGAATATACCTATTAAAGATTGACTTATTCCAAGAGGTTTAGAACATCCAGGATGAAATTGTTCAGAATCCTAGCAAACACTTTCTTCTGTAGCTAATGCCTTTCCACAAACCATTTTTTTTTTTTTGTAAATTTTATTTATTATTTATTTTTTTAATTGTTACTAGAAATTTAATAGGTACTTGTATCAAGTTCTAGTTTCTGTACAAAAAAAAAAAGGCTTGAATTATAAGTTAATGATAAAATTTAGAACATTTTCTTTATGCTCACAAGAAGCCTAACATATTGCAAATAAATCAAGATAAAAAAAACTCAGGTTGTGGTCATTTGTAAGTCTGGTATTTTGTAAGTAACGATGTTTAAGAGAAATATTTGGATCTATTCAGATGGAGTAAAAGTACCAAATCATGTTGATTACAGATTCCGTAAAACTAGTTCCGCAGTAAACGCTCTCCTTCTCACCTACTCATTTATGTATATAAAAAAAAAGAGATCACTACACTGTGAATTACTGTGGAAAGAGTTTTGTGGAATCTGTAATCGACATGAATATTTTTTATATCCCGCTATCCTTAATGGAGAATCGTCTATTCTAGTAATCCATTAATTCTGCATCTGCTTAGACTTTCATACTCATTGTCAAAAATAACTGCGACACCATAAAAATAAACTTTACTGAAATGCAAGTGCAATAATTTGTTTATCCTTTACAACAGGGATATAGATAGTGTGTTAAGTGCCCTAAATAAAATGATCACATTACAAACAGTCGCTTTCCTCCACACCCTCACTAAATGGGTATAAACTCTGGATGTCATCAGTGGGTATTAAAGTCAGGCTTTTCTCAATCAGTTATCCTTAATATGGTGTGGTCCTTTGAAAATGAGTGAATGAAAAATGTATGTTGTGTGTGTGAGCTGTGAGGGTAGAATTTTGAATGGCACATAAATTTCTGTACATCACGTCAGCTAAGTCCTAGTATTTTTTTTTATTTATTTACAAAAACTTACTCTGGTTAAACGCACGCACCATTATTAAGGAGACAGAATAAAATCATTTAGAGTGCTGTGTTTGAACCCGAACGGTCGACAGTGACTTTTCTAAGGTTCTATTGAACACAGCTGGTTTTCGAAATAAACTATTCATTTTGTTCAATAGATTTTTTTTCTTTGTAAACGTTCATAATGGGGGAGTTTGAAAAGACTTGTTCAGTCGAAGTGGAAAAGTAGAGTAAGATTTGGCAGAGATTTAAATGGAATGATTTGTGTAAGTACTTTATTCAATTCATGGGTGAATGCTGAAATTATATTTAAATGGATTAAATCCTTAGTTCAGAGTATGGGTAATCACCTGCATCAATGATAACTATCCTACTGATACAGTAGTCTATAAAGACTAGAAGAATTAGATATCCGCTTGGATGTAACATATAGTAGACCAGTTTTTTGTGGGATTCGATACCAAATAATAAATGTCATGAAAATATATGGTTGCTCCGGCTCAGAAAGGTGTGCTAACTGCATGGAAAATCGAAAAGTGCAAGGAAACGATAACGATAAAAATAAATTTTTTTTTGATTTTTTTAGGTATATCTTCTAATATAACTTTGGAAATACGCAACTTAGGAAGAATTGAAGTATAAATTTGTTCGTTATAAATTATTTTGCAAGATCACATTGTGGGTATAGGATTTACTGAGACTAATATAGTGTTAAAACAGCGTTACAACCCAGCGAGTTTATAATCAAAGTCATCTTGCAGAAAATTTTATAACGAACAAATTTTAGGCGGCATCGGCAGTTTGGCAGTACTCTCCCGAGTAAATGGACCGTTTGCCGCAACTGGAAACATCGCACGATATCCCAATTTTCGGGTACATCGGCATTACAATTACATACAATCCAAACATTTCGACTAAAAACTTGTGGTTAGCAGACGGTCATTACAACGGATACTTCATGATGACTTAAACTCGTTTTCGTACAAAGTCCAAATCATAAGCAAGTTAAACCCTCAGGATTTGCTCGTTTCGCGTGGAATTTTGCCGAGAGATTATTGCGATGACGAAGAAGAAAAGACATTGATAAATTGTTTGTTCATGTGGGCCTCATCACATTTTTATCTAAAAAGCAAGGTAAAGAAAAAAAATTACCGTATATGGAGTGAATCTAATCCCGAAATGCTCAATGAGACGGAACTGCACCCAGATCGATTCACTGTGCACTTTCATTTAAGTGTATTGTGGACCCATACTTATTTGAAGAAAACGGTTAACGGTGTAAAAATAACTTTCAATGGAAATAGTTATTTAAAGAAGTTGAATGAGTTTTTTTGCCCAAAATTGCGAAAATCAGATCAGTTATGGCGGAGCTCCAATAAAAAATTAATATCCAGGAACGCCACTTTTCACTTTCCCCCAAGGACTTTTTTTATGGAGTTATGTCAACCAGAAGATTTATAAAACTAGACCCATGAATTTGACAGAATTGAGACGATCCCAACTTTAACCCTATACAGGCCGCAATGAACAATTTTCTGATCATATGCCGCATATGCGTGGCTGAGCTAGGGGTCATTTGCGGTCTATCATCTTAAATACAATTAGGTATTGAAAATAAAATAAAATTTTCTACCTAATAAAAAAAATTAAAAAAGATATTAGAATTTCTAACGGTGACTTAATTCGAATGCCACCCTGTAACTAATTATAAAATTTGAAAGCCCAAAGCCAACTGAAGTTTGGAATAATCTATAAAATCTGAAGATAAAACAAAACTTGACAAAAGAACATAGAATTAATAACTGTAGAGAAATGCAGCAAGTTTTTTACGATAGTTTAGTTCAGTTTCTTAAAAGAATAGCCCCCTTATTCATTTAAGGAAAAATAAATAGGGGTTGACTATATTGTGTAAGACGATTGAGTAGAATTTACTTATTCTATAAGGGATATAATGTATTGTTAGCACTAATGTAAGTAATTGAGTGCGAAAATGCTATGGCACTTAAATCTCTCATCCTTTGCTTTAGCTTCCAAACATATTACTAGACGCAGAGGTACGAATGGCAGGGTAAAAAAGAATGGTAATATGCACTTGTTTTGTATAACCGGTAGAATCAACAGAGATGGGGTGATTATTCGCTCAGTCACTTGTCAAGCTTTAATTTTATTGCTGTGGCTAAATGACACCCTAGTTGCATTAAATAGTACATCTACACAAAACTATGTTTAAATGTTAAAAATGCATAAATATGTTGTGATTTAAGCAGGGGTGCGGTATCGTCTTTATATGTATATCTACATACATATGTTGCTTATTGAATATGTTAATATGTCTATTGATCCTTAGGGCATTGAGAGATGGGTTATCCTTTTAAGGAAATTAAATGTGTATGTATAGCGATTACTAAATATTTTTGCGTTTCAGACATGTTTTAGTGTTTATCACTTTTAAGTTTCAAAATTGTTTGTGGTTCGGTCGGAATGAGGTAATTTCGCAGATTACAGAAGAAGCGTTTTCATTATGAAGGAGCATACGCAAGAAATAACTCAGCACGGATTAAAATAAAGCATATGGATTGAGAGGGAGATAATAATTGTAGGTAACAAATTTGAAATTATTTTCTTAAATATTTATCCACGTACCTACATACATATTTTCAAAGTTTCTTCATATTAACTATGTTATTTACGAGTTTGTTAGTATTTATATTATATAAATAGGAAATACTGCTTAGTTACACTTACATTTATTTAGACTACCTATTTTATGAATTCAAAAAATCTAAAAAAGAGAGAAGTGGTCATATAAAAAGCTGATATCTGATAGTACATAGTGAGGTCCATTCATTTCGTGGATTTGAATTGGTAGCACTGGTATTTGACACCTGTCAAACTCAGCTATCATCCAAAGTGTCATAAATATTAGTTGAATGTTTGCCATTTACGATAATGGATCGCTTAGCAATCGCGTTAAAATTATTAGAACTCATTATAAAAGTAGTGATTCAAATAAAGCCCCTTTATTATGATTATGGTCATCATAATCGATCGATTTCGTAAGCAAACAGTAAAATTGTGAAGAAATTTGAAAAAAATGGAAGCGTTACTTTTATCGTGCATCATCGTGATACACGCGCAGTCAAAATATTGCTTCTGCAAGTGTTCCTGATAATTCGAATTTATCGATTTATCGATGGGACGATTGAAGACCATGACTTGGATTATATGTGGTTCCAACAAGATGGGCAACAAGCCATACAACACGAGCGATTATGACTTGCGTAGGAAGTTTCCTTGTCGATTTATTTCAAGTTTTTTTTTTACGTCAATTGGCCACCATTATCATACGCTTTATGTACCTAATACCTACCGTTGGATTTTTTGTGTAGGACTACGCACGTGTTCACACGAATAATTCCTTTAAACATTAAAAGCCAGCTTTACTGAAGTTATGGACGTCATGTTCATGTGCAAGTAAGTGGTTAAGAACTACCTCAAAAGAATAGCACGCTGCAAATCTTTCCGATTTGAATGATCGCAAAGTCCAAACTTTCTAGCGAAATAAAATTTTCATAAGAAATGTATGGCTGTGTAATGTGTACTCGCATATTTTATTTATAGCTTTACTTTTCAAACCAAAAAAATGAATGACCCTTTACAATCATTCAAAACTTTTTCTAGGAACCAAATATAGGTAAGTCGATTTTTTCATAACTGAAAGAGGTCTTTAATAAAACCTTAATTCCGTTTTTTCGGGAAGCGATGAATCTGGCAGAATCTGTCATTTTAAGAAACGTGAATTGGTCCATATTTTTGGCATTGGGTTTATTACGACAAATTTTAAATTACCTGCGGTTTTGAAAGTCGATTTCGATTTGTATTTATATAATTTAGTTCAGCCACTAATGTCTTGCCTATTAAGAAATTTGAGGGTGGTAACGGTTCAAGGGCAAATGGTTCTGAAGACTATGACGTAAAAAGTCGAGAATTCAAGCAAGCTTCAATCTGTACCTACGAATAATTTGTTGAACTCTTCGAATATAAAGGTGTGTATCTTGAAGACACGACGCGACTCTTGTTATGTTCAGTAGATTGTATGCCAGTTTCCCATAAGCCACCTTGATGAGGAGAGCCTTCAGAAATTAATCCCCACTCCATCCGCTCGTTTTGGACAATTTTAGTTCAAAGTACAAAATTGGTTGCATTATCGATGAATATTCGAGAGCAGCGTCCGCGTCGAGAGATAGAGCTTCTGAGTGAAAAAGGCTGATATTTTTAATTCACTCTTAAGTTCGAGATATGTACATATATAGCCTTTGTTGTCGGTCACACGTATAAAGCAACACACCACCGTATTCGATACCGCAAATCGTAAACGCTCTATTCTACAGTATTTGATCCTCTGGTAAATCTGCCAACAGTTGGTGCACTTTAAAATGTGTTACATGAAAACAGTCAATACATTTGCGCCTTTGCGAATTAATTCTTAAGCTAAATTTTAAGGCCAACATTTAAAACGAGTCCATGCAAGAATAGCTTGAGATCCGGCGTGAAGTTACCTTTTATGATCTCCAACAAAAAGTAATAGTTTGAACCGATGGTTTGATTGAAGTAATATCGGATTTCGATCGAGTACTCTACAGTCTACCCTGAGGACATCGTAATTATCCATGTATTAAATGAGTGATTTGAATAATTGTTTACTGACACTGCGATTGGCGAGAGGACGATAACTCGGGCTAATATACATCAGAGTTTGGCTGTAAAAAGTGTAAAATACTTAGCTCTAAGTAGCACCGTTATGTTTTAACAGTTTTTTTTTATATTTTAAGTATGTATACTTTTTTTTTCAAAGTGCCCCGCCATTAAACTTTGTCGCCAGGGTTATGGTACGCTCCCAATTGCTTAGTGGTACCACGTTAGTTTTTTTAACATAAGCTTGTTTAGAATTTTGGGCTAATAAAGCAGCTTTGCATCAACCATAAACCAAACTAAAACTGATTCTGTTTTCTATTGCCATGGAAGTTCCTACATATTAATGATTTCTACTAAAAGATTCATGCTACACTTTTCTTGTCACCCTTCAGGTCAACTATTTTGGCACGTTTTAACTTAAGCTTATTAGGAAAATCTATTCAACGAAAGTCTTAATATAAAAGTACTCCCTACGTAACATTACCTACAATCATGGAGAACGAGTATGTGCACCATTACCATAATTTACTCCAGACACCTGCTCTTCTTGTCGTCTGTCCGTCGCATCGTTCTATACAAAAGGTCCCTGTTTCAAATGGTAAAGTTGCGCCTATGTAGCGGAAGGAAGAAAAAAGTAAACAAATTTATTATTATTATGTAAGACCATACTCGTTACGTTAATTTCTTGTGCGACTTGCTTTCAATTTGGTGTCATTTTACATTACTTTATGGTGGTTCTTGTGAGCTGGCCTTTCTTAAGTGAATACCATAATTAAAAGTGACACTGTTGTTCAGGTAACCTTCAAGATCCTTTCGACCGTTAGGGCTTATGACTTCTAAGTTAGGATAAATAGAAATGGGGAGAATAATATAAAAGTTTATTTGTTTATTGTACGTAGGTAAGGTAAGCTTTCATGAGTAAGAAAAGCGGAAAAGGGTACTAAAACAATTACTTAAGTGATTGCGCCTTTTCCGTTTAAATAAATACCTGGTCCTTAGCACTTTGACACGTCGAGTCGGTCGTCACCGTTGGTGGATTTTTGTTTTCCTAAATAATAAAAATAAAACAAACGCTTTTATATAATGTGAAACATTTGTTGCCAGTTGGATTCTAGGTATTTTCTTAATTTACTTATTACATATGTTTAAATATAGGGTAAGGTTGCACTGTGCAATTTGAAAGAACAGTTATGTTATATTCAAAGGTTGATTGTAATAAGTTGAAAAAAAAAATAAATAAAATTATAGCACAGTGGGTTGTAGACTAAACAAATTAACTCTAAATTTTTATTTTTTGTATATTTCTAAGTGGTCCAAAAGAAAAATAAGATTTATCATGAATAGATTTGAAGTTGTCAAACATAAAGGACACAAATGGGAAACTTAAAACTTTTAAGAAAAGTAGAAAAGAGATCTAACACAGTGTGAAAATTGGAGAGGGATTTCAAAGTTTTACGCAGTATCCAAAGAAATGGCAAGATTCGTCCTGGAGCGAATAAAAGAACACCTCGAAGCCACACTCTTCCTATGTGGACATTCACTCCTTGCGGATCATCATCGAATAATGCGTTGAATATCGATCGTTCGACAGTGTAAATAGAGAATTTATCTGGCTTGCTTTGCCCAGAAGGGGCATCCCAGATAAATTTATTGCTATTATCAAGGCTACTTATGATGGATCCAAATGTCATGTTCTACATCTACATAATCGAAGGTTGACAGAGGAATTTGAAATTTAAAGATGGGTTAAGTAACGCTAAATATTTGGAAGTAGATTAAGTCAAAAACAACTCCAATTCATACATAAGTACATATTTTCTCATATGTCAAAAAAATAAATAAAAAAAAATTTATGAATATTTAAAAAAAATACATACATACTTTAAAAAAAATAATTTTTGATATCTAAATTTTAACTTTGATGAAATATTCAAAAGCTATTACACATATAAAAAAAACGGATTTAAAAAACATACCTACTATGAATGGATTTCTGGGTCTAAAAAGGTACAAATGTCATTGTAAGAGTTGCCGATATTTTTAAATAACTTTTCACTGACTCTGACTCTCGAGCTGAAACATATAGACTTATGTAGGTATATATTTTTTTATTTGACACAACCTGCACGATCTAGTGTTTTGTCATATCAAAACGAAGCTCAGACACGTTCTGAATTAAATTACTAGGGAACTGAGTACAGGGGACTGAGAGTTTTTTTTTATCATGTTATGCATTTTTTGAACAATTAAATAAAATTATTTTATATTATGGCTTTACTAGGCTTAGGTATACAATAGTGCCAAAAAATAGGTATACCCCAAACATTTTCTGTAAAAGGTCGCCAGTGGAGTGAGAAATTGAACGTTACTTGGCCCAAATGGCTTGTCTAAAAGAGCCGTAAGAAACGGACGTGAGATTAGTCCCCGATTTCATTCAGCTGAGATCCATTTTTTTATAATGGTGCATCTTGATCAATGTACATAGTATTCTCGATATTTCTGTCTTTTTCAATCTGACAGTAGACTAATGATGTATCCTTGAGACAAATTACAACAGTTATTTTTCATAAAGAAAAAAATACTTTTTTAAAAAGACTAGTATTTCAAGATAACAAATCAGACGTAGGTATAATATAATAATAATTATTTTGTTTGTCCAGGTAGACATCAATTAGATTAATATACCTAAATAATTATATTGAAAAACGATCTAATCGATTAAAAAGTTGTAAATATCTGTGCCGCCGCCGCGCCAACAGTTGAAAATTCCCCGTTAAAATCCCATTGTTCGGGTTCCGGATACAATCGCGGCTTTAGCATCAGCAATACAGCCATATTCAAGCTTTTCGACTCAGGGCGAATTGGAGTTAGCAGACGGTCATTACAATGGAAATTCCATGATGACTTAAACTTATTTCTGTACAAAGTCAAATTACAAGCAAGTTAAACCCTTGTCTGATCGCGTGTAATTTTGAAAAATGAATGCGACGGCCCAAGAAGACACATTGATAAATTGACCTGACTGCACAGGACTTCTTTTTATGGGGTTTTGTCAAGCGCAGGAGGTGAATGAAACCCAGGAATTTGACTCAGTACGTTAAGACAATAATTTAAGAGATCCCAACTCTAACACTTCTGGCCGCAAAGAACAATTTTCTTATCGGTGGCGCCTATGCTTGTTATTTAGTTATTTTTAAAAAAAAATTAAATTTTCCATCCAATTAAAAAATAAATAAATAAAATACATCGATTAAAAAAAGATATTCGCATTTCTTATTGTAGTGCCACCGATATAATAGATATAAAGCAACGCTTTAACCGCTACTATAGGCTAAACAAAATAAAATATAGGTGTTATCATATCATAATGTATTCGCTTTGGTGTATTCGCTTTAAACTTTGTCTTAAAGGAGCGTTTATCCTTAAACTTATTACTTACCCACTAAATAAAACTCCGACCAACTCATTTACCTACACACAAACTTTTCTTACATTTTTAAATTTTAAAGATGGTTTTTTTCTGTCAGAACGCAACAGGGGTATGGCGGTTTTATTGTGGTCTTCATGTATGCATAATGTAAGCCATCCCTTCCAACATTCATTCCAAAGCATATAACTAGATAAAAAGAAAAAAAAAACATTTGCCTAGAAATTATATACTGCGAAAAACGTTTATCCACAAAATGAATGATACATACCATTACATCCCAAAAGAAAAAAAAATAATTTGAGAGGTTTGAATGCATACTCCCAAATCTCACCCTGTTTAAGGAAATGTTTTTATGAGTATGTGTGCCTCCCCATAATCAACTGTAACCCCTTGTAGCTATATTTCCGATCATCAATGTTTTTCTGTATCTTAACAGTCCCGCAAGGGAGCAGATCTGCTTTTGTTTTTTAACAAAGAATTGTGGGTACCTATGTGTATACATAGGTATTCAGAAATCGGTTGGGGGTGGTAAGGACAAACTTCACCACCTGATGGTGAACAACAAGTTATTGAAAAAAAAATAACTGTTATTGTAATCTATTATATACATATGTACATTATACATGTATGTACATAATGTACCCATGTACCGTATACTTTTCTATATTCAAAAACCTTTGCTACCTTTTATAAACCGGTCGAAGGTTTGGGGATTGTTATCATAGTTAAATTATCTAACATTCTACATAGTCCAAACGTATGCACAGTACACTGTGTACAGTAACAATTGGACACACAAATACTTATATAAAATAACCCCATTTGTTTAAAAGCCACACCCTTAATTGTAACCCAACAACCAATCCAGAATTGTATTGTATTATTTTGTATTATGCGCCCTCTGTCTGTTCCGTAGAAGTGTAAATAGACATTTTTGAAGCTGAGCTGCTTTTAAAGCATTGAAAACGACGACGAGGGCGCCGCTCATAAAGAGTAGTCTGTTTATTATTTTGTTTATTTTTTTTTCTCTGGAAACTTGAAAAGGGGGAAATAATTTAAGGGTAGGGCCGACCAAACACACCCCTGTTTTTCCAATTTTCCAATGAAACTTTGGAACGAATGTTGTCTAGTTGAAGTTGGTGTTTTTCTACTTTTGCTTTAGTCTTTATCATGAGATTGACTATGCGGTGATCAATTTGAAACGCGAAACTAACAGTAGTCAATGGTGAAGCTAACGGGTCATCAACGGTCAAATACATATACATAATTGTAACAAAAAAAAAAAAAACGTTATTGTTTACGACCCGACAATTTATCTCACATACGTTTGTGGTTGATTGAATAGTGCAAAAAGTGCGAAAAATGTGTGACCTACCCTCCCATTATACCTGTCTTATTGTCTAAATATGCAAATGAAAAATAAAATGTTATGGATACCCTTGCAGCATCACGCAGGATAATTTTTAAATTATTTTCATCGCAAAAAACTAAATGTTTTTGTTTTTTAATTTAAAGCTATTGAGCTTATTTAAACTAATTCGAAACTACAATGGAACTTTTAAAGTTAATGATGTACAAAAGAGAATTTTTGAGTAGTTGCAAAAGTGAAGAGCGGGTTCCGCCAATAAATTTGGATCAGTTACCAGTGTTTTTGCTGTGTAAGTAAAATCATACCTAGGATATTTCAAATGGTCAAGCTTCATCTTTAAAACAGTTTTAAGATACAAAGAGTACCTACATACATATACCTGCCTATAAATTGTACACGGAAATTTAAAGCAAATGTGAAAAAAAGTGCTTGCGAAATTAAACTTTCGTGGAAGTACCTTTAATGCAAAAAAAACTTTTCTTTTGGATTTAGAACTTTTTGTTTGTGCAATTAGTATGATTAGTCTTATAGCCAATTTTAATTTTTTAGTAAATAAAAACTTGATTTCCTCTGCTATTTTGTTTGGTATCTGGTTATGCAAATTTGGATTTTCCTCAAAAACGTTTTTTTTTTTTTTGTATTTTCTCGATTTATAATATGTATGAACATTATATTTAATAATTTTTTTTTTTAATTTAGTGTTTTCTTAAGTGCATTTTTCTTTTTGACTTTATTTTAAATGTTTAGAATTGTCTGGTCTCTATTAAACGGGAAAAAAATGTAAACAGTTTTTATTCTTATTTTCTTGACATGCCTACATTTATATCATCGTAGGCATTGCGGATGGATTTTCTCGAAAACGGAGATTAAATATATTTTGTTGAAATGCGCAATTGAGGAGGTTTTGGATCCCCCTTGAAGTTATTATAATGTTTTATTTGGCTTGTTGAGAAGAGGCATTTACATACTTCAATGTTTCTTAATATATTCAAATGAGTAAACGGTCTGCAAAATAAGTTCTAACTTATTAAGGATTTGATTCAGAATGTCTAAGTAAAGTTCTAACTAGCTCACCGGCACTTAGGATAATTGTTGATTAAATCCTTCCATTAGGAGGCGTTTCATAATAATCGAAATATTTAATCATCACATACGAGTACTCCAATTTCCCAGGCATTTGTCTTGAATTGAAAATGTTTTTATATAAAATGATTTCGCTATTTTCGACCCGTCGCGATATTGAAAGTGAAGTGAAAGAACTGATTATTACTTAGCAGTTAAATTGGATAATCAGCACTATATATGTATGTACCTACATACAAATATGTATATGGCCAGTCAAATATATTCAAGTTTAATTGATGATAAATTAGTGCTATTCATATTCATATTGTGCAAAGAGGTCAGTAATTGACGATTGAGTTCCAAGAAGGTTAGTTGGAACTTTTATCAGAAACTGTGAAATAATCCCTAAATATATAACATACATTTTGCAGTTGACCAAAAATGCAAATGCAAAAAATCTATAATTACACTCAGTGTAATCAAACGCTCTGTACAAAGAGCCCATAATGCATAGTATTGTATGCATTTCCGACTCTTAATAGAGAACATCATTATCAGAAATATAAAATAAATAAATATCTCTTCCTAATATTGCGACGGTCTTATGTGTTACGTGGTAGATAGATTTAAGATACTCCAACACTTGTTACACCGGTATTGACCGATTAAGATTTGATAAATGATGCCTATCAATCGAACATTTTTGACAGAAGTAATAAAATCATCGGAAGGTTATGTCATAAACTAACGGAAAGTAAATTTCCGTACACTCATATGGAGGAATCGGTCATAAATGCGCTTACACCATTTTCATCTCTGGTGACTAGCTGTCAATTCACTTTCGCAGGAGCCGTCGCGTCGATGGGCGCTATTACTTTTAATAAACTTTTTGCATAGAAGATTTCTATTCAGCGTTATTGCTTGCAATTTGTTTCTAATTTTGGTTTTATTCAAATTGATTTGTGATAAAAAAACGTGGTCTTACCTTTATTTTTTACTTTTGCTATTTATAATGATCATATAAAAATCATACTAGTTTTTTCAACTCCTTTTTTTTGTTTTAAATTTATTTTTATTCATATCTCTTAACCTAACTTAAACTAGACAATGAATCTCAAACTAGTGTACTTAACTAAGACTTAAATATAACTTACTGACCCCATTGGGGCGCTCTAAGTAATTTTTTTCAACTCCTCTTTGTATGGAGATACATATGTATTAATTATTTTAGCCGATTTTTTTTTTGTAAAACAGGCTGTTGGTAAGAAAATACTATATATTTTACTAAAAAAAAAAAACATAATTGCAAAGAATATACATTTTCAAAATTTAATTAAAAGTAAAGAACGGAAACTTGTTCATCCACCGACGAAGTGTCTGAGGAAGAACGGTGTGTCAAAATGTTTGAGTTGTCAGGTTAAAGTGTTAATCAAAATTATTAAGTAATTCATTAATTTTGAAAAGTCGTAAAGAAGTTTCACTTCTGTCAAGTGTACTGTCGAGTACTATAGTACACGAGCAATGGTACATTCGAGACCGTATTTTTAGAGTTTAAATAGCAAAACAATTTCAAGGAGAGCCATTGCAGCGAATACTACATTTTATTTACCAAGTTTATGCAATTATGTGTATTGATACAAAATGGATACTTTGGATATTGCGAGAATATTTGGATAGCTATACATTTCGATGAACGCCAAAACACTAGCAAACTCGATGTTCGTCGTACCCTTAAGTCAAGGGCAACAGCCAATAATGGTTTAACCATTTACTTTTAGTAAAAGAAAGTTTGAACTGCCAAAATTTCTTTTTGGAGTCAAAGAGTACTGTGAAATTATCACTACACAACACAAAAAAATTAATGCATTTAGGCAATCATGTGTAGATCTACATTACCGACTGCAATGCCCAGAAAAGCTTGTTTTGTCGTTTCTTTAATTGAAATTCTTTAAATTTCTTTTGCTATATTTGCGGCGAGTTTACGCCAAAATAAAAAAAAACACTTTCTGAACTACATGGTTAAAAAGGTATACCTATCTTTCTTATTTTAACCGTGAAATGAAAAACTAAGATAAGTCATGGGTTCCCAAAGTTTGCTGTTGAAAGTGTTATACATAATCTGAATGGGTGGCGCAAAAGAAGCATCGGTAAAATGCCGTTTGGTTCGCCAATGACTTTGACTGAACCAACTAATCATGCTGTGGATTGCTCTTTTTGCTTTACTTGACTGAAAGGATTTCCAAGAAAAAATGAAAGAATAAGAACACAATTTTTGAATAGATTTACTTAGATTGATTTTAAAAGAATAGAATCAATACTTTTAGAAATGATAATTTGTTTTGTTGAAAAAAAAAAAATATCCCAAATTTCCAAATAGCTATTGAAGCTGTATATAGCAAAAAACGTCGTTTTTTAATTAATTAACGGGAATATCTCAAAAAACTGACATAATGGAAAAATTCTGATTTCGGATTCAACGTATTCGGAAAAGTTTACTTTGGTTCTTGCAACAAAAAACTGGTTGACCAGAAAATGAAATAAAGATTTATTACTGTAGGAAAAGTGTGATTTTTAATTTGGACTTTTATCTCGAAATGTAGACGTGATAGAAAGTTTTGATTCGATTTTTGAGTTCAGAAAGGAAAAACTTTAAAAAAAATAGTCGCATCCACAAGTGCCCTAAAAGTGAACAAAATTCTAGTTTCCACTGGATCTTAGCTATTTACAAACATATGTACATACCTTTCTCCACTTCCTGTTTGGTCACAATTCTGTTTTTTTTTTTCTGAAATCCTGTTTGTTCAAAATTATGTTTGACCAAACAGTTCTGTGTTTCAAAATTCTGTATGCACAAAATTTTTCATTTCAAAACTGCCTTAACAAATTTTTTATTTAGATACCTATCTACAATAAAATTTTTTGATTTATGATTCTACTAAAGATTTATTTAATGAAAACAAAACACATTATACTATTAGTTTAAACCGAACAAAGCTATACCTACCTTAATGAAAGTAACATTTCATAATAACAATGTACTTTGTAAAAATTAAAAACAAATTTTCAAATTTATAGCTAAATAACTACATACAAACATTATGTACAACACAAAAATATAAACAAATTATTTTAAATCAAGAGAATCAATTTGAAAGGTACTTAATCATTATTAACATGCCTTTGACATAGACTTTGGAGATCCTATGTTAATGTTGTTGTAGACTGAACAGTTCAGCCCAAAAAAAACCCTAAAGGGCAAAGCCTAAAGAACTTGGATGCTTATTTCAGGTCAAATTTGCAATTCACGGAACCATTCTATTAAGTGCATGTCCTAAAAATACTTCCCAAAGTTTGTATCTGAATTAAGGTAATACCTACCAGATAGGGACTAGTAAAAATAAAAGCAAATAAGATAATCATATAATAGTAGGTACAAGAAAAAAAGTTGGCTTTGTGAGCTGTGGTTTTGATACCAAACATGTTGCTGGGTGTGAGTTTTTTATTTTTGTTTCTACATAATTTGAAGAAAAAAAATTTGAAATCGATTCGTCTCAAATTGAGATGGCAGAGTAGTTTACGTCAGGTAATCTACGTGGTTAACTGCGCGTAGTTAATCGGGTTAACTACACGCCTGATTTGTTTCATTTACTACCTACATTATTTGTTACGTGTGCTACCTTCACATAAAACATTAGATTTCAAAAAAATTAAGAAAAATTTACCAGCGAAAAACATTTAAAGTAAGATCCTATTCTGCCGTTTTCTAATTTAATGAGAGTGAAACCACTTTCGCACCAATAATTATGGAGTTTTCTTCCTCCAGCTAAATTTGGCATTTTTCACTTCGTTTTTCTTTCTTTTCTTTAAATTTACAGTTTTCAATATTTCAAACTACATTTAGACGTCTAGCGCTACGTTAACTACATTTATGTCGTTTTCAATTGGCAATCCGGAATTGGTTTTAGATTCGGAATCCCAATTGAACAGTTTTTTTTTGATTCTGAAAAATTTGAAGTTTGGTGTGACTGTATTAGTACTTCAAGCAATCACTTCACAGTTCACACAATTTGTAAATTTAAAAAAATATGACATTTATCAAGTGTGATATTTAAGTCTTTGAATGTGTGAGTGATTCTGTTTTTGCTTCTGATTTCAAATCCAGAAGAGAAATTCTCTTTTTTTTAGAATCGGAACTGTCACTTTTGCCCAATTGAACGCATTCAGAATGGTTTTTTCTGCTTCCAGATTGCCAATTGAAAACGACATTAAATACATAAACTACCTCATTTATGTAGCGGACGTAAAAAATGTAGTAAATCAAAAAAATCGCATTTCTGCCATCTCTGTCTCAATCTTAATAGATTTTTGTTATGCATCAAAAGCAACGTTACTTCAGGGGTTCAGGCCTGTTAAAATTTCAAATTAATTTAGTAAACCATTATACCTACATTATTAATTTAGGTACATACATATATGTATTAATACTGAAAAATACTGATGGAAACTGCCTAATAAGGTCCATACACTGCGCAAACCGTTTGAGCAAGAAAATGCAGATTGTTGTGAATGCTGAGTCCTGAGTGTTTGAAGAAATTCAAAAAAAGTTTAATTTTCCGTGCCCGCACAAACATGTTTGTGTGGTGTGTGTTGAATTTTGCTCAAACAGATGTCAACTCTTTTGCAGCGAAGATAATAATCAACAACACAAACAAAAGTTTTGGACGGAATTTATAGAATTGTAGGTTGATCTGAATCTGATTGATATGAAAAACGTCACGCAACTAATATCTCTCAAACATGTGTGTGTAGTGTGTGGCGAAACTATGCAAACACACGTTTGAACAAACGTGTTTGCGTAGTGTATGGGTCCTATAAAATAATTTTAATATTTGTCAAGCAAATTATACAGACAAAAACAAGCAACATTGGATTTGGGAATATGAAAACACTGCCACCTTAGATTTCAATTTTAAAAATGGCTTCTTCAAGCATTTTCCAATTTTACGAAATAGTTTATTTGATTTTTAAGGTTTTCGCGATTGTTTGACATAATTAATAAGTATGTATTTTCGGATTGATCGCGTTATTTAAAAATATAGAGTGCAATTAGGAACTCACCCCGAACGTTTCGCATCAAATTGCATTGATCGTGGTCACCGGGATGCGAAACGTTCGGGGTGAGTTCCTAATTGCACTCTATATTTTTAAATAACGCGATCAATCCGAAAATACTTATTAATTATAGTTTATTTGAATTTGTCCTTTTTATAAATTTGGGAACAGAAAACACTCGGAACAACCAATGGAAGGCTTTTAGTGTAATGGCACTAAACTCCCTAACGAAAACTAAATAAGTACTAAGTACTACTACTAAGTAACTAAGTAATTCATTGAAATGTTGTATATTTTAAAAACAGAATAAGTATAAGTAATAAGACGCTCAGATTGTTAGAGATAGATAATAAAATTTGTCAAACTGTTTTCGAATTCATTAAATATCTTGTAAAGATAGGTATTTATAGATTAAAACGATTCATTGGCTTGAAAAAACATTTTATATCTTTTGAGACAGTTTCCATCAATTGCAAGTTCTTTTCAATTATTAATATAAATAGGTACAATCACCGATATCATGGTTCCATAGATATCGCAGTTAGAGGAAAAATATTAACCATTTTTCAATTCATTGTGACGTGCGTAGGTACCACTGCGTCACAATTCGATCAAACTAGCGTGAATCATACTCAGACATGACTTTAGACGTTACTCTTAATTATTTTGTATTATCAAGTTGCTTGTTGGTTTCTTTTTCAGTTTTTGTGTATTTTATGTTGTTGTATTTTCTAAACTGTGTTTAAATTGCGCAACTGGATGGCGTCGGCTCAAGAGCAAGACCGGGATAGGTGGAGAGACTTGTTGAAGGAAGCGAGGACCGGACCCCGGTTGTCGAGCCGATGATGATGATGCGTTTAAATTTTTATTATAAAAGAAATAGGTTTCAGTTCAATTGTTCAGGATGACTCGCAAAAATGTCAAAAAATGCTAACTTCGTTGTTCCTTGGCCGATTTTAATCAAACTCCCTTAAGATCAAATTATAAATGAAAAACATATTTTTTTAGTGCACGGTGACTTATAAAAATGTCACAAAATGCCAACTTCATTGTTCCTTAAGCGATTTCAATGCAATTGACGCAAGTTATAGCTTAGATGCAATTATGGGAGAAAAAATTATGTTTATTATGATAATTGTAAAAACATGACAACTTTCTTGTTCATTCGGCGATTTTTTTTTCAATGAAATTGATGTTGGTAATAGCCAGAATCAGACTGCACTAGGTTCCAACCAGGTTCTATACAACGGAGCCAAAATAAGCAGAATAGATAATTTTGTATTATAGCTGATTCGGGGTCAGGCACGAGTATGATAACTTGGGCGCCGAAAATTGATAACGGTTTTTTGTAGAGGGGTCCACAACAAGCATTATTTACTATGGGAGGGGTGGTCTATCTTGCCCCGTTTGGGCGGGAGGGGCAATTTTATGAAAAGAGAACTAAAAGTGAAAAAAAAAATCATTAAAAAATAACGGTTATACTTACAGTTAAGTTTAATACGGTTTTTTACAGCCAGTATTTTATACTATAAGCCACTTTTGGAATCAATCAAAAATTATGCACAGTTTTTGAGAAAATGAGTTTCAAACAGAAAATTCGGGAAAAAAAACACAAAAAAAATAGTTTGAAGTATAATTTCTAATTTTCTTTTTATAGACTTCGGTGCTCTCATTGATTCCTAATCAAAAACTGAAAACTAGATCATTCTATGACTTCTAGTTTTTGAGAAAATTGAAAATTACTACATAATTACTTTTTTGTGAGATTTTTATTTTTGCCGTTGTTTATATAAGATTTCTTATCTATGTAAGCTTTTCTACATGAAAACAATGCTAGCATTACCGCGTATAAACAGTTGAGGTATGTATGCAACCCCCCTGCTTGCCCCACTATAGGATTTTCGATGTATGCAAAATTTGATATTTAAACAGTAGTAAAGTATAAACAGTTGAGGTATGTATGGGGGCTTGCAGTAAAAAAGCTAAAATCTCATAAAAAAGTAATCAGTAATTTTCAATTTTCTCGAAAACTAAAAGACATAAAATAATATATGTAGTTTTCAGTTTTTGATTGAGAATCAATAGAAGCATCGAATTCTATAAAAAAAATTATATTAAATCTTACAGTTTTGAGGAATTACACTTCAAACTTTTTTTTGTGTTTTTTTTCCCGAATTTTGTGTTTGAAACTCATTTTTTCGAAAACTATGCATAAATTTTGCCTGATTTAAAAATTGGCTTATAGTACACAATCTTGGCTGTAAAAAACAGTATTAAACTCAACTGTAAGTGTTACCATTATTTTTTAATGATTTTTTTTTTACTTTTAGTACTCTTTTCATAAAATTGCCCCTACCACCCAAACGGGGCAAGATAGACCCCCTTCCATAGTAAAAAATGCTTGTTTTGGAACCCTCTACAAAAAACCGTTATCAATTTTCGGCGCCCAAGTTATCGTACTCTCCCCCGGGTCACAATGCAAGAGCGACACTCAGCTTACAGCAAAATCTTCGAAGCTTACTACCTCAAAACTAAATATTTTGGGAGTCAAGTCAAGTGAGCACTACCTATAGAATGTTCTTGTTGAAAAGGGAAGGAAAAAAAATTTAGATTTTTTTTTACAAGTAATTTACCTCAACTAATTTTATACTCACCTAGGTTTTGTAAGCTTTGAAGATTTAGTTGATATCAACTTAGTTTTTTTCTTTTTACAACTCATTCTGTTCTTGAAATTGTTGAAATTGTAGAAGTAACTTGATATTAACTTAAAACAGCATACATATGTACTTATATGATTCTCCTAAAAAGTAATAGTGCTAAAAATATTTTTTTTCTTATTCACAAAAATATAGGGCTAAGTTGACAGACTTAAACTTATGATTTTAGTAAGTTACCACAAATATTTATGTAAGCTCGCATAGCCAATACAATTACTATGCATTTCTTATTAAATCAAATATGTTCTTACTCAGACTTTTAAACAAGATGTGAGTACTTAAAATCAAACTTGTTTTCAAATTACTTTTATCTCACAATAAACTTATCTTCCTATTGATTGACAAGCTTACCAATTTTTGTACCTTCTTAAAATTTCATAACTTAATCGATTTTTACATACACTACAGATTGTTTATTGATATAAAAGATTTTTTCTTTCAGCAACTATTCCGAAATGTGGAGGATGTCATGAACTCATACTGGATCGATTTATATTGAAGGTTCTTGAAAGGACGTGGCATGCGCAATGCTTACAATGTAGTGAATGTAGAGCTCAGCTTAACGATAAGTGCTTTGCTCGAAACGGCCAATTATTTTGTAAAGATGACTTTTTTAAGTGATTAAATCTCTCATAGTTATTATAAAAATCAATTGCTAATGTGTCTTTAAATTTTTGTAGAAGATATGGAACAAAATGTTCAGCATGTGATCTGGGTATACCACCTACACAAGTAGTCCGGAGAGCACAGGATAATGTTTACCACCTGCAATGTTTTCTATGTGTTATGTGCTCGAGGACACTTAATACTGGGGATGAATTTTATTTAATGGAAGATCGGAAATTAGTTTGCAAACGTGATTACGAAGAAGCCAAATCGAAAGGTAATTAATGATAAAATTTAATATTTTTTACATATTATAAAATTGAAAATACCAGGGCTTTATTTGGAAGGATCACTGGATGGAGATCAACCAAACAAAAGACCTCGAACGACTATAACTGCAAAACAATTAGAAACCCTTAAAAATGCCTACAACAGTAGTCCGAAACCTGCCCGCCACGTAAGAGAACAACTTTCTCAAGACACTGGTCTTGACATGAGGGTTGTGCAAGTTTGGTTCCAAAATAGGCAAGTAGCAGTAAGCTCTGATAACTGCATATCCAGAAATAGGCCACTAATAAGTTAATTAAAATATTTATTTTATATCTGTAGGAGAGCAAAGGAGAAACGACTGAAAAAGGATGCGGGTCGTACTAGATGGAGTCAATATTTCCGATCGATGAAGGGTGGTGGCTCACCGCAAACTGATAAATTCCTAGACAAAGATGAATTAAAAGTGGATTACGATAGCTTTAGTCATAACGGTAATTTTTTTTATAATTGTTTGCATATTTTTTTTTCAATTACTCAAGGTTAAGAAATAATATTGGATTCTTAGAATATTACACGGTATCACGTTGAAAAGGCATTCCTGCAAGAAGAGTTTTATACCGAACAAGCCTGGTCTCGGTCTCGGTCTCGACCTGGTACCAATTCAGAATTTTTCCAATTTAGTCTTTTTAGTGAGAAAAATAAGAAACAACCATTTAATTCTAGAGCATGTCTATATGATTTACATTGAAATATTCAATTACATGTTTTAAAATACAACTTTGAATGATTTTCTTTACTGGAAACAACATTGGGACTCGGCAAATCTCGGTTCAAAAATTACACTTTAGTCTCGGTTTCGTCTGGGGTGCCTTGAAGTTAGTCTTGTCCAGTGTTGACACCTTCCACAAACTTTCTTGCAGTAGATTGGCAATAAAAAGCCGTAGATCGATTCTCAAGATAATTTCTCAACTACTTTCGTATTGAATGCCATATAATTATTATACGTTGGTTTGAAAAGACTTACACATATTATTAACAAGATTTCCTTATCGTTTACAAGCTAAAACTTTAAATAAAATCCATCAATATACTAATTGATGGAATTTTCTTCTTCATATTTTTTTTTTTTGTAGTTTGATAGACATGCAATTTTTAAGTTCTGGACCAGCAAACTGAACACAAAAGTTAACGAAACTGGTTTAAAGTACCTATATATGTATGTATTGGCTTGTTTTCGTTAAATCGATTCAGAAAGCTATTGGCACAGCCTATAGCAAAGTAAATTATAAGAGATTAAGTAGAACATAAATATTTAACTTTTGTATTAGAGTTTAGTTTTAAGTTAAATTTAAAAATGACACCAATTTTTTACCTATTCTGTACATTATATTGTAGCATTAACTAAGATTTTATTGTTTTTTCACAGATCAAAGTAATGACAGCTACAGTACAGTTAATTTAGGACTTGAAGAAGGTGCTTCTCCACACAGTGTAAGAGGATCATATACTCGAGGAAGTGGTAGTCCACACATATATCCACCCAACCATTCACCTCCAGCAATTGGATCTGGACATTCTTTTGGATCATATTCAGACAACATTGTTTACACGCATTTAGGTTGGCTATATAAAATTTTTTTATCAAAAACATTTTATTATTAAAAATTAATATTTAAGGTCATTCTGTAAATTCGGCAGCAAAAAGTTCTGGAAATCTTCACGTTGTTCCAGGAAGTGGTATATCAGATTTGAGTAACGACTCTAGTCCAGCACAAGGTTATCCCGATTTTCCTCCTAGTCCTGACTCATGGCTGGGTGATTCAACTAGTGGCAATGCAAACTCATCAACATCCGCTGTGCAATACTGATATACAACATTAATGACGATCCTTAAGGTCTCAATCACAAGCATATCCTCACCTCGATGTTGGAGCATGTAGATTACATGGGCCTCCTTTTTTGTGTGGGGTTGGGGTGTCTTGAAAATTGTTTATATTATCAGTCTTTATTTTATCATAGAAGGAGATACATTTTATGTGAAATCGGAAACATTTTAAAGCAAAAAATATCTTCGCAAAGCATGATTTCAAAAAAAAGGTTCTAATGAACGATTTATAAGAAGTTTATATTTTATAAATATTAAATTCAAAACACCATCATGAAGCCATTAAATATTTTTCGAATTTCCTATCATTTATCTCCTTCCAAGTATTTGTGATTTATGGAATTATGATACATTGTGTTCTAATTCCCGATCGTTGAAGTATGTATAGAAAAAAATAATTGTAGCGTACAAATAATATATTTTGTGTTTAAAACAAGGTGAGAACTTAATTTTGATTTGATTAAATCTAGTTCCTTTTTAAGTGTTAAAAAAAAATGAGCCGTTTATGGCTTATTAGTCATACAAAAACGTAAAAATGAAAATGATTGAATAAGAACTATTTCTTTAAGTAGGCACCTAAACCTATACAAAATAAAAACTTTTGATTTAAAGTATGTATGTAGGTATACATTATGAAAAAATGTATGCATGCCTTTGTGTATATTTATTAAAAAAAAAAAAACTAAACATTAAAACCACTGTGACATAGATAAACTTAATGGTAACTTGTATGTTTAAAATATGCATAGAAAATTGATTTAACAGTTTTTTATTTAGTTTGCGGCAAATTCGTTTGTTTACAAAATCTTAATAAGAGGCTAAAAAACGAAACCGAGTAATCATGTCGTTTACAGATTCCGTAAAACTCGATCCGTAGTAATTCACAGTGTAGTGGTCTCTTTTTTTAACGATAAATGAGTTGATGAGAATGATAGATATTGGTACGGATCGGGTTATAAGGAATCTATAATCGACGTGAATATACAAAGGACAGTTTTATCGCAATCATCCGTCTCTAAAAAAAAAATACTTAAAAGGCAGCTGATATGGATCATCTAATTTGAAGGATTAGGTTACTTATAAATTAGAAACTGGCCCTAAGACCCAGTAGGTAGGTGAAATGATGTCGGAAGCTTTCGGATGAAAATGAGTTGAGTTTCGGTTACTTTTGCTTTCGTAAGTAAAGAACGCATCTCAACTAAGTGAAGTGAGAACGAAAAAAAGATAAAGATTATTAATTTTCTTGTGTGTAATATGACTGAAGTTACAACTCGTTCGTTTTTAGGCATTAGCTTTCGAAAGCGTCCGTACTCAGTATTTTTTGGTTAGCCTTCAAAGTTTGATGAAAAAACAACAAAAAGCAATACAAACAAGAATTAATGTAAATGTGCGAAAAGTAAGTGAAGACTTTTTTAATTTGGCACATGGAACAACATACAGCATTGCGTAACAAAAAGCAGAACAAAATTTTTAGTTTATGATTTCGTTACCTATGTGAGTTGTATACGAGACTTTTTGTTTTAAAGCAGCTCAATAGGATTAAGAGACTACGATATCGGTAGGTATGTATGTATGTACATATGTAACATCATTGTGATCCTTTAAAAAATTCTTCTCCACTCGAAAATAAGTGAAATCGATGCATAGTAAAAATATGCTTGAAGTTTTGCAAAAAAACGGTAACGGAATTCTTCAGAGTTAATTATTAAGCTCCTAAAAGTGTTATGCACAGTAGAGATCATTTTTAAAATTACTTTTGCTTATGTTCCTTTGAAATGAAAATTAAAGCTGAAATGAACACCAAAGTCCTTTGAGCTAAGAGCACGACCGAGTGTGAACTGCGGAATAATCAAAAGCATTTGCCATACGTGTTCTTGAAAAGTAATTGAAATTATTTATTTAACAGGATTTAGCGTTGGATCATTTTTATCATACAGTAAATTTGTAAATATCGGCTAGCAATAGATCGTGGGCGTGATTAGCTTTAATTGCCTTGAAAATGTTTATATAAAAGACTCACGGGAACGTATGTATATGGTACTATATCGTTTATAGCGAGAAAAAATAGAAAAGGCACCAGATATAGCTTCCCTGGGGAACACCCAAAAAGGCGTTCCTTGTGGGATTTTTTTTATCGTAGGGTTCGAATTTTTGTTCAAAACTTTTACTTTAGTTAGTTTAAAATAATCAAATTTACTTTACTTGCAATTATTTTAACTTATTTCATAAAAAATTTATAAAAAAAAGTTCCACCGAGCAAAGAAAAATGTGTAAAAACAGTGTTTTTTGTCAATTCAGAGTAATTCGAATCTTAGCTTAGAATTTTTCCATCACGTCACAGGTTCAACATTAAAAAAAATAATCTTTGAAATTTTATGAACTAGGTTAGCCTAGTTCCAACTTTATCACATTATTTGTTTTTAGCTGTGGCCTGAGGGACGTGATCTGGTAGATCATAAAATTTAACTCCACCACGACGATATTAAATATCATTGTCCATCTGTTTTCTTAAAGAAATAAATGTTTCCCTTTTTTAATTTCTTTTAAATAAAATAGCTCTTCAGCTTCTTATTACAATATGTTTTTTTTTTACTTAAATGATTATTTAAATTTTAAATTATTAAACTCGAAATTTTAAAATTAGAATTTTGCAAAACCCGAAAAATTTGACTGATCGTTATTCCCTGCGGCTCATCATTTGCATAAACAGATTTTCGTTGTTTCCCTTTTTAGTTTGGTCTGATCCCTTATTCAATATAATGTCATTGTCAACTAAACACTACACCAACACATCACCTACTCATAACGCACTGTCTTTTTGGAGATACTAATGTTAAACATACTGAAGTAAGTCCCTCAATTTGTTATAAATGCTAAGGAATGTTGTAGGCACTTGTAAACTATGAAACTATAATTTGTTGTTGTTTTTATGTTATAATGATGTTGTAACGTAAGTCAGGTACTTCTGCTTGTGTAGAATATATAGAAAGTTTCCGTAGTCCGCATACATTAACAGTGTTCATGAACCGAATAATTAGAGGGAGTAAGACTAAGGTTGGATGGAGGTGATGCAGCTTAGACGTAATCAGTATTGTTATAGTATCGGAGCATGACGGTAAAATATAAGAATGTACCTAGATACGAATATTTTAAGTCAAGTCAAGAAGTTTTTTTTTGAATTGAAATCGTGTTGATTTAAATGTAGTGAAAATGAAGATATAATACAAAAAATATACTTTGTTTTATGAAATCAGCTGTGGTTTTTTGAAAAGTTATAGTTTTATGATTATTCAGGTGAAACCGAATCTGATGTTTCCTAAAATTTCGTGAAGTAATTGCAAGAAGTGTTTTTGGTTTTAAGCTTTTTTAACTCTCAAACTATAGTTTTTTCTTGAATGATGGCTTCAGCCAATGCAACTGAAAGCTTATAAATTTGCCTACACATTTTTATTTAAATAATTATATCTTAACTAATTTTTCCGTCGAACCGTTGCACTGCTCGAGGGTGCTGAATCCGAATCTGATGTTTCCCAACAAAATTTCATGACAAAATGAAAAACTAATAAAATGCGTCTTTTTCAAAACTATTTTTTTTTGCATTTTTGTTCATGTTGCGTGGCGAAAATTTTTTGGGGAACATTTTAGCACACACAAAAAAATAAAACATGGAAAATATCAGCACTTCAAACAGCTTTATCCGGATAAATAAAGGAGATTATGTCTTCAGTACGAACGGTATGACGGAGAAAACAAAGGATTAAAGATTTAGAATTTAAGAAAAAGCGATACTTTTCGAGTTATATTAATACACTAATGAAATGCATTTCTTATTAGATTTTATTAGGAAACAACAGATGCAGATGCAACGCCCCGAAAACCATAAATCAATTAAAAAAAAAATCAAAACTACTCAAAAACTTCTATCTTTTTACGAAATATTCACTAGAATTCATACCTATCTTAAATTAATTATTATTCAAAAAGAGAAGTGTTTAAGTTTTAAGATAATTGAAAAAGACAAATTTGGTTTAATTTACCTATTCCTAAAAATCATTTTTTCATTAAAATAAACTACTTAAAATTTCAAATCCAACGTATGTTAATACCTAAGATCAGTACAATTTGATGAATATTCGTTTGAAATCGTGGATTAGTTTTGTTGGATTGGAAAATATTTTCTTTCGTTGTGGTAAGTTGTCCAAGTTGGTTTCTCCCCAAATCCAAAAAAAGAGAAGACTTTTTAATCCGATTCACCAGGCCCTTAATTTGCCTTATTTTTCTTGTGACAAAGAAAGAATAACAAGGTAATAGTGCTGTCGCTGAAAAAAATTAAAAAGGATCCCAAAAAGGGGACCGAGATAAAAAAAGACAATAAACATTCACAAAAAAAAAAACAGTATAAGAAGTAAAAGAAAAATGTATTCAAAAACTCAAAACTTACAGCATTCAGTAATAAATTTTCGAATTAAACCGACAGCGTTCAGTACGAAACTTTGTTATCGATTGTTTTTTATAAAATTTTTAGAATATCTAAATGAAAATTATTTTATTAGTAGTACAATCGTGAAAAGGGTTCGAATAGTCAATTTCTAGAGAAGCCGAACGCAGTATAGGGGCCAATTATTAGGTCTGTTTGGTTACACAAACTTCGTACAACGTCGTACGACGTCGCACAACGTTTCACAAATTCCTGTTTGTTAACTCAAGAAAGTTGCAACAAGAGAGCACAATGGGAGAGTAAAAAATTTCCCCTCCATGAAAAAACTTGCAACTTTCTGCTACAAGAATTTCCGAGTGCAAGGAGTTTAACAACTGTCAAAATTAGCAACTGCCATTTGTGTCATTGTCACTTGTTTCTTTTGTGCCTTTGTGGATTTTTGCGATTTGAAAAATTGAAATTTAAAAATGGAAAGGGAAGGTAGTTTTGATGCAATTTTATTTTGCACTGCTTTCTTGCATTGCCTCGTCTATTACAAATGAATCCACGGCTGAATTATCCATCATTTTCAAAATTTACTCGGTTATTATTGAATCATTTTCTGATTCACTGGATGTCGACGAATTCAAAATTTCCGACACCACGATTAAAATACTTTCAAGACATTTCGGTTTTATAAATAAATCAAAATTTCACAAAAAAGATTCATACTGAGATATCATACTGACGTTCATGCACAAAATGAAACAAAAGCGTTTGGTTACTTTGCGACAAGTTGTACTCTCTCTGAGATAATTTTCCCCTGTTTTCAAGAATTTGACAGATTAAACACTTCGTGCTACAGAAGTAACCAAACAGACTTATTGTCCCCTTTTTGTCGTGATGTCATCACGAGTGAATGTTCTCAAGGATCTTTATATTATTTATCTGTGGTTCTTAACCACGCTGCATGCATCTGTATTTGATTTCTGCAAAAAACAAGGGATGTCAAATATTAAATTAGAAAGAGAACACAAAATTGCGGAAGAACTTCTTATTTTGCATTATAGCAAGTTCCCATAATCACGATATGAAAACGAATATGTTCATCTTAGTATGGTACTCTTTCGCATATTCAGTTTTTTGGCATAAGCTTTTCCCACTCTACTCTTCTGTATGATGCAGATGCAGATACACCATTCATTCACATTTTATAACTTACTTTACTGAACAGTTATCTTGCTGTTTACTCTTTTCTTCTTTAAATCCAAATTTTTTTTTAATTTATTTAATTATTATTTGGTATTTTGGGCTTTCAGGATTTTGAGTTTTTGGGATCTTGGATCTTCGCGATTTTGGATTTTCGGGACATTGACATTGACTATTGACAACATGTTTATAAAAAAAAAAACACTGAATAAATGCTACGAAAACTCAGATGAAGGAAATTTTTAAGTGGAGCAGTGGAGCTTTCAGGATTTAAGCTTTTGAGAGTGAATAATTTAACTCAAGAGAGAAGGATGTTGTCGCTTTGTGTTTTATATTTTTCATGTTTTCTTTTTTTTATGTACCTATGGAAAAACAGTTAAAATGGAGTTATACAATAATTTTTGGCTATTTTCTAATACATATCTTCATATAAGGAAGGAATTTACATATACATACATACCTATGTATTTATAAGTTCCGTTTGTTGAAATAAAGAAATAAATAAATGGAATGAGCTTATTGAAATCCATAGAAGTAAGGATTCAAGACAAAGACTCAAAGATTAAACTATTATTTACACAAAAATCTATTGATGTGATACATCCATCAAAATCAATTCAAAATTTTGTTCTTTTAGGCCTTGATTCATGGTCTGCATAAGGCCCTCATTATTGACATTTTTTTTTAGTCTGGTTAATATTTTCTTGGCACATTTTTCCCGGGTGAAAATTATCTTCCAAAGTCGATAAGAGCAACTGTCAATTGATTTTAATAAATATATCTGACATGACATGGACTTATTATTTCGAAAATCGTTGCCGGCTTAAATTTGATAGTGTCTTTAAAACGTAATCTAATTAAGCGTGTTCTGCCAAACCATTACTTTGAGGCTGATATGGTGGGTTTAAAATAAATTCAGTCATTCCGAAGGGTTTCCAAAATAGCATATACAATATACCTACATATAATATTTTTTTCCAATGCACTAATTACATTCTGTGAGTGGGTGCAATTAATTTGCTGAACCTCATTACGTTATGAATTGAATATGCATCAATAACAAAATTTTGAGGCCTTTCCAATGAAAAAAAATTTTATGAGAATTTACTTCCGGCCATTTTGTATTCAAAACCACTTTTGGAACATTTTGACATTTTTATCGATATTAACCCCCAAGCTGTACTTCTTTTTTCATTCTTTCTATTCCGTTATGGTTTTGATGTAGATTACTGCAGGAATCAGGAATTGCTTACTTACATATCTCCGTAGTATAGTGGACAATGATGCTCTCAAATCATAAAATTTTGTTTGTCTTCTGGCCAGTTGCAAAAAAATCTACTGAAACCAATTTTTGCTAAAATTCTTTTAAATTTATCCGCCTGTTAAATTTGTCTGGGATGCACCAAGGCCATCTACTCTTTGTCTCTGTGAACCATCCCAACCAAAAACCGTGCATTCTTCCTTTATATCTTCTTTATCTGACCAGCCATCTTTATAAATTTTAGCTAATGTCTTATCTTTATTTATTTTGTTCCTTTGTTCTTCCTTTCCATTTCAATTATTTTTTTTTCGTTTTTTTATCACTTTCGCTTTCTACCCTTTTCTTTTACTCTCTCCGTTTCAGTGCACTTCCGCCGAGTGTGGTATTATTTTCTTCTTATTATTATCGATGGTGCGGTAGATGCGAATAATTTTAGATTTTTTTTTTAATTTTAAACTTACTAGCTCGAGTTGTATCTGGGTTACATTCAACCTTAAACAAGTTTCAAAACTCATATATCAAAATTTACTTATTATTCGCTTATTTTTTTAATAATTTTTTTTTTAACTGCAGATTGCAACTGACTAAATCTAATAACACAATATATACATATAAATACGTAAGCTATGGCAAAAAAGAGCAAATTAAGGAATTCACAAAAGATGGAAGAAGAGATGTTTATCGAAACAGTCACAGCAAATCGAAGGTTGAACACCATATTGCTCAGCGGACATCAAATGCATGATAGTATAATATTGAGAAATTTTCAGGCAAGCTTTTTCCAAGGAATGTAGGTACATTGTTAACAAAAATATAATTATTGTATCTTTTTTAGAATATTACACAATTAGAGGTTAGTGACAATAACCTCGATTATCTGGACTTTAGTACATTGAAAAAGCTACAAGTTTTGCAATGTAAGAGGAATACATTAAGCGAACTTCTTATTGATGGAGAAAATCTAATACAGCTAACGGCAACAAATAACGGTTAATATAATGTTAATACTGATGCACTATTCTATTGTTTTTAAATCCAGTTATTGAGGTAACTTGTTTTAGTCGTAATCTTTACACCACAAAAAATAGGTAAATATGTTTTGTAAAAATGATTGTATTTACAGTGCAAAAGAGAATTGATGCAAAAGTCGTTAGAATCTATAGAAACAAAAAAAAGATTTAAACAAACTGAAAATGAAATAAACATAAACATAAAAAAAATGTAGGATGTTTTTTCCATGTTCGATAATTTAGGTTTTGTTTGCATATTTTAAAACAATCTGCTTGGATCATGTGTAAAAAAGATACGGCTAATATTTCTTATCTAAAAGAGAATGAACTTATGGTTGCGAATTTAGCCTGGCATTTTTTTAAGTGAGGCAACGCTGACTGGTTTTAAAAATAATATCTGCTTCTTATAGTTATAAAATCTCACTCCAGTTATACCATTATATTTTTAAATTTCAGATTTGATGAAAATATCGGTCCTTTCAGAACCATGCCACCTTTACTACTTGGATATAAGTTTTAACAAATTTAAAGAGCTGCCGCCATGGATCGATAAATGCATAAATCTACGGTACCTGTCTGCCAACAATAACGTTATTGAAAGAATAACCTCCCACATTATAAACAGCGAACAAATTTCTCTCCACACTTTACAATTAGCCAATAATAAGCTTCGTTTTTTGCCAGAGTTTACTAAAGAAAAAGTAAATCTTCGAATACTTTCCGTTCAATGTAATGAATTGGAGAACTTACCTAAACATTTGTTTTCATCGTGTACTGATCTAACAATCCTTAATATATCTTACAACAAAATCCAATCTCTGCCACAAATAAAAGATGAGCATTCATACATGGAAAGTTTTTTGGCTTCCAAAAATTTATTAAATACTGAATCCCTGGAGAGTATCAAAAATTTAAGAAATATTAAAGTTCTTCACCTGGCATATAATAATTTAAATATTTTACCTAGTACCTGTATAGAAAATTGGATCAATTTAGAAGAGCTGGTGATTTCGGGAAACACGTTAGAAAAACTTCCAGAAGAAATTTCATCACTAAAAAAATTAAGAGTGCTCAGATTGCATTCCAACCTTCTTAAATGTTTACCTGATCTTTCAAGCTTAAGTTCACTTCAAGTTATTGATTTAGCCCATAACTACCTGAGCAAAGTAAACTTGGAAATTATATTACCAAGAAATGTGAGATTTCTAGATTTATCATGTAACCAACAATTGCAAGTAGATTTAAGTCAATTAAAAACTTTTCAAGCTAAACGATCAATTAGCTTCGTTGATGTCACTGGCAAGAATCGTTATTGTCTGCCTACATCAGGATTATATAGAGACAACACAAACTCCTTTTTACCATGGAAGCTGGGATTTTCAGAAACTCCGGGGAAATGTCCAAAGCTTTGGGTAAGCCAGCTCAGACTACCACAATTTTGTAACAACGAAGGTCTTTTTGGATTATTTGATGGACAAGCAAGCAAAAGAGTAATGAATTGGCTTCCAAAATGTATTCCAACAATGCTTTTGCATTACCGTGAAAATGTAAGTAACCCTCCCGAATATTTGAAGTATACTCTTATATCAGCCTATGAAAATTTTAAGACCAATGAAAAAACTTTTGATGATAGTGCAATTTTATGTCACATTGTAAAGGAAAACCCGTGCCATGGCTTTCAGGAACATATTCGAAAATCAAGAAAATACATTCTTCGGGCAGCAGTTTTAGGACAAAGTAAAGCTTTTCTCATCACAAAACAGGGATCGTTTCAACTTCCACCAAGTTCAAATAAACATAGATTTAAAAAGTATGAAAGTGTTGGAAAATCCGTTAACGAAGCAGATGTTTTTGAAATGACTTTGAACTCAGATGATGAATATTTGATTATATGCAGTAAAAATATTTGGGAAACCATTCGTATAGAAACAATGATTCATGAGATTCAAAATGAACACAACCTAGTGCTAGCAGCTAAGAAGATTCAAGATATCGCCCAAAGCTTTGGCTTGGAACAAAATATAAGCATCATAATTTTAAAATTTCAAAATATAGACTCTTATGTGGACCGTCTTAGAAATGAGCTTAAAGAGAATGTTAGAAAAAAGTCGAGTATCTACAGTAGTCCTAGTCGCGTTGACTCTTCGAGAGGAAATAGTTCTGAAAACCAACTTTGTACATCTAATAGCGGTCGTTCTTCTCCAATAGGTCAATCTGACCAGGATATAAGTGAAGCAAGTGCTTGCCTGAAGTATATAAAGTCAGATTCTCAATTTTTTGGAAATCCTTGCATATCTTCTATCAAATCTCAGTCAGGTGGGGAAGACAATATTTCGAGAATTCTTGAAGAACAAAGTGATATTATCGAAAATGATTCCCTTCTTTCTGAAGAGCAATTTAAGTGCTGGGAGTATATGTTAGAACAGAACACTCAACTGCTCTTTGACAAGGAATTGAATAAAATAACCAACTTGTTTATCAAAAAAGATAATTCTGCAAGTACTGTTAATTTGAACAGTAAGAGTACCAACAACTACAAATACTTTGGTTTATTGAACTCAGCGGGGAAAAGCAAAATGTCATCAAGTTTTCCCCAGCTTATTAATAGAGGTATAAAGGAATACCCATCTTATCCAACAAAAGCTCTAGCTTCAAAATATTTCGGTTCTGCAAGATCATTTCAGCAGCTTGGTTCTTTGAAAGCCACACATTTGGATTTAAGAGATGGATTAACAGACGTTGAAGGCACTAATTTAGGATATTTCGGGTCTTTACAACATCTCTTGCCACATAATTTTGAAAATGAATTTTCAATAACTCGTGAGACAAAATTGGGTGATGATTCAGTTGAGTACGCAAGTCGAATGAACCAATATTGGGGAGTTGCATCAACAGAGCTCTAACATGAACATTTTTAAGATTAATATGTAAAGTCATAAAATTCGAATGATAGTAAATTTTAATAATCCTTTCACATACATAAGTGTTCATCGACATATGTGAATTAGCAGAAAGGGTTCAACACCAACTGATAGAGTTTAATATTTGATATTAAATTGAACAAAATTGTTGTTTTTTGTAATAAAAAGAATCTTTTATGAAATTTTGTGTAACTTAAACTATCTTGAGGAAACTGTTATATTTAAACGTTGATGGGATTGATACCCGTTCATAGAAATAAGTTGAAATTTAAAGCATTATTCGCATTTGTGGTTCACCACTCATATGAAAAGCTTTTTAATCAAGCAGCTGAAAGGTACTTTAAACTGTTTGTAAATGTTTAAGTATAACATTTAAAAAAAGTTAACTTCTTTTTAGAAAGTTATTAATACTTTAATACTAATGTAATAAAATGATAATTTCAGCAATAATAAAAGATAAAACGTCACATCTCAATATCTACCTCATATTTAATCACGACTTTTTATACTTGGCTTTGATACATAATATGTATATAATATATGTAATATGTATATATGTATATATATTCTTTCAATCCTAATATCATCCAAATGTATCAATTTTCAAACAAACGTTTTTTATTATCATGTACATTTTCAAAAAAAAATTCTTTTAAGAACTCTCAAGAAGCATCTAAAACTTTTGTACATTTGGCATCCCTTGCAGGAACATGTTTCGTAAATTTTTTGGAAGATAATGTCTCTAGCGAAATAAGAACCGCTGACTAAATTAATAAAAAAGATTGAGCACTAACCTAATTTATTACTACAGTGGTAATCGGTGCACGATCTCCTCGAGGATATGTATGATAGGTGCCCCAAGTACGACGTCAAGATTATTCTTGTCGGCTTCAACGCCAAGATCGGAAAGGAGGCCATCATTGGTTTGATAGTCGGAGGACACAGCCTGCACGACAACACTTTCGGTAACGGACTCAGGCTCATTGATTTCGCGGCGGGGCGAAATGTCAATATAGACGCCGGACATGCTTCCAGTATCCGGGATGCCCCAACATTTCGAGGTGCCAACACAGACTCGGATCACTACTTTGTGATAGCCAAAGTACATATGCGGATGACGCCACAACGACGAGCGGATGCTTTAAAACGATTTAACGTCGCGAAGCTAAAATCACAAGAGATAACCAGGACTTTGCATACCACGTTTCTCTTATGGGGTTTTTCATTGGTAAGTTAAGATTTCTTAATAAAATTTGATTTTTTTTCATGGCGAATGGAACACAATTAATAACTGTTTTTTTTTGTCACTGTGTTGGTGTTATTTCTTGTCAGTGAAAATACTGTCGGTGTAGCTGTCAAATCTGCATTCAAATTTGTTTTCATTTGAAAAGTGTTAACAATTTAAAGCTAAAAAAGAAATAAAAATGAATGAACAAGTAAATTTAGAATTTTAGAGTAGTTACTAGCTGACCCGGCAAACGTTGTTTTGCCTTATAAATTATTTCTTGTTTCTAGATAAATTCTAGTGTAGACAAAAAGTAACGTAGGACTGCATGCGTACGATGATGGTAAAATGACAGAGTTACCAATTTCGGCGACGTCGGCGTTGTTTTTAATAGCGTCTCGTAAGTGAATGTACTCTTCCAGAATATTAGCGGATATTGGAGAGCGTCATATGAACGATGTGTATCAGCAATGAACTGAAGATTATTATTTCTTCTACGAATTACAATTTCTTGTGTACCTGTACGATGGCCAACCATAATTCCAGCAACGTCTTCCACAACAGGTGCATTGAATCTACGAATATGTTCTCCAGCTGGTAATTGTAAATGTGTGATTTGAATATTTTCAACAATTCATTGTGCTCGTTCAATAGAGCGTCCAAGACGCTGACGATGCGCCTGACAAAAAATGAATCAAGGTTATTATAGTCACAACGTGCATTCACGCGATTGGCAAGTGCGCTTCCCGAATCCTGCAATGAGCCCATTTTATGATAAACTTGGCCTCTGATTTTGAATGTAGAATTTGTATTGTTGACCATTAGCATTAGTATTTCGAACTATTTCTGTTGCTCCAAACGATGTCATTTGAAAGCATGAATTGAATGTTCGAATTGACTTCAGGAATACGTTCGAATCTGGATCCGTGCCGATAAGTAAACCGTTCAATGGTTCAGGTGGTGTTTCAACGCCACACATCCCAGGTGGCTCATTTATGAATTTGAGAGCATGACAATGCGGACATTCCTTATCCATAGCACCAATTACCACTTTTGAATGAGCATAATATTCAATATCGGGCTCATACTGGAATGCTGGACGCAAAAATGAATCAGATGTAAAAATGCACGATGTACCTGTTGGCCTTGTTGGTCATTTGTTCTGCGTGTATATTAACCGTAAAACGGCGTGATTGTCGTTGTTCTAAACGTATAACTTCATTGCGCTCACGCTCAGCTCGTGTATCTTCTGATTGAATTGCTGCATGCTTACACGTGCATCAGCATTTTATTGCTGGACTTGTTCTTCGGTTCTTTGGGATCTTTTATCTCATACTTCTCATACTTCTGGACCTACTTGTATTACGGCTCAAATCAGCCCCTTTGCGTTTTCTTGGCATTGCTCTTGAAATTACTTAATGATGGAAAACGTTATAGTTATAATTACGGCCAGGATTATAGCGAAAATATTAGTTTTCAAATAATTATATAAAAAAAGTATACTTACAACACAAAAGCCGTTGTTGGTTTGAGCTCGTGACACGTGTTGAGTACTTTTAAACTTTAATAATAAAAATCAATGTCTATTTTCTTAAAAAAAATTTTAGATTTTTAATCGAAGTAAAGTTAAAAACACTGTAATTGATCAATTATCGAGCGGGATGAAAAATGATTAAATTACTAAAATGGCCATAAGCTCAAATCAGCCCCTTTGCGTTTTCTTGGCATTGCTCTTGAAATTACTTAATGATGGAAAACGTTATAGTTATAATTACGGCCAGGATTATAGCGAAAATATTAGTTTTCAAATAATTATATAAAAAAAGTATACTTACAACACAAAAGCCGTTGTTGGTTTGAGCTCGTGACACGTGTTGAGTACTTTTAAACTTTAATAATAAAAATAAATGTCTATTTTCTTAAAAAAAAATTTAGATTTTTAATCGAAGTAAAGTTAAAAACACTGTAATTGATCAATTATCGAGCGGGATGAAAAATGATTAAATTACTAAAATGGCCATAAGAAAATAGGGGTTGGTGATAAAAAATTAAAAATTTAGGGTTGTATGTATTTTTTAATGCAACATTATAAAAAATTTTAACAAAAATTGCATTAAAAAAAATTTTTTTTTAAATTTTAAGGGTGAACATTTGAACAACCATTCCCTTAAGTGTACACAAACCACTTTAATCAAACTGACAGATAAAAATTGTTTTAATGTTAGTGCATGGAGGGGTAAATCTCTTTAGATCTGCAAAATTGATTATAATCAAAAAAAATAATCAATTATTTCTGCCCAATGAAATGCTGTAGTTGTCAAAATCAGCTTTTTGACAGAATTAAAATAAAAAATATTTTTACCAATGAAAAACCTCATTCAACTCCCAACAAGCCCGCCAAAATCAGCATCGGTAGAGGACCAGTGGAAGCATTGCCAAAATGCCATCAAAAGTGCCGCTACTGGTGTGCTGGGTTTCACTAGACCACCACTACGAAACCCCAGGTTCTATGAAGAATGCAGGCTAGCGCATGTTGCTCCCTTCGTTTTTGCCTAGTCTGCAGCATTGCTTGGTCTCGTTCTTTGCAACAATAAGGGAGGAACGCCGACTTCTAAGGAGAAAAAGAGAGAGCATGCGAAGCGGGCTGTCGACTCTATTTTTTAACTCTTTTAACCCTTTATATGAGTGCAGTCTTAAAATTTATATAACAGAAATCAATTCTTGGAAAACCACTTTAATTGTCAAGTGCTGGAATAAAACTAGGTAAAAAACCCAAAATTTGATATCTTACCTGTTTTGGAATCTCCCAAGTATCATAAAATGTATGGGTTTTTGGGAAGACTTATCAATGAGCTTTTTTTTATTATTGTTTTCTTCATCATGTAAACATAAATAACTGTATGTTTATAACGCATTTTTTGAAAAGAAATGATGATGATGGCACTTGGCAACACGTCACCTGGTAGTCAAAAAAATCTATCTCTAATTGCGGGTTCGTGTGCTGACTTCAAGGGGTGGTGGGAAGCAACTTATCAAGTGTCAATCAAATTTAAATAAATAATTTTTTTCTTTTCGAATGGTTTGTGTAGAATATAATCGACAGTAAAAACTATAGTACTATCATGGTGGAAGTCGAATGGGGCGACATCTAAAGTGTGCCGGCAACCCTTACTCTTTTTTTTGCGGAGGTTTTAATTGATATTTATTGATATTTTTTGGGTGCAATGATCGAAAAAATAGTCTCCTGTTGCCCCTACCACCAATTTCCTATGCGCCACCACAAGGGTCGGGGCAACATTAAAATATACTCGCCATGATAGTACTATGGTTTCACATACAAAGGTTGTTGTTATTGTTACATTTAACAATTGTTGTTTTTTTTAACAATCTCATTGAGGCATTAAAAAACACATCAAGTATCATCGCAAATAACAGTTTAAACTGAGAACATTTAAATTCGAAAGAATTATTATTTTTTCCTCGAGTACATAAATCACAAGGGACACAAAATAAAACCAAAACACATCAGTCGAAGTAATTTAATTATTAATTTTCTATGTTGGTTTTGTTAATATGAATAGCATGTTGTCAAAAAGTACGTTTTGTAATCGCTTAAGATCTAGCAAGTCATTTAAAATTTATTTTATTTATTGTTTGCAAGCTAATTTAACTTTTTTTTTTATTTATTTTCTTTTTTACTTTATTTCCTATTTTTTTAATATAAGTATTTTTACATTTAATAATTGTATTTAAAGTTTAAGTAAGTTGTTGTACGCTATATTAGCTTAACGCTAAACACTGTATTTTATTTTTTTGCATAATTTTGTTCTTATTACATGAAGTTAATGATGAGTTGTATTGAATATGCTGCTGTAGTGCGCATTAGAAACGTTTGCATTTATTACTATTTTTTTTTAATGTTGTTTAATATTTGTTGTGTAAATCATGTACTTTTTAAGAATTGTTTTAAAAAATGGCACACTTAAAACTTGGCTCCAAATACTTTTTTCCAACTTATTTTATATTTTAACAGAAAATAATGAATTTATAAATATATTTCATTTTGTTTGCCATCTCACTGATATTTAGAAATTTGATTTCTGCATTCGATTAAATGTACACAAATATTTTCTTATTTCTTTCTTAGATACAAATAAAAGAAAAAAATAACAACGGATTAAAAGTTAATAGATAATCTTTTTTAACAACTGACGTTGGACATATTATATTTTTGATGAAAAACTAATTATATATAGGTTTATTTTAGTCCTCATCTAGTATTATAGTCTTATTATAAAAATTATAAAATGATCACTTCGGATTAATGTTGCTATTCGATAACGAAGACGACGATGACGTTGACGCTGTGGGGGATGTTGATTCGGCGCCCATTTCGATGGTTGTCATGGACTGTTGTGTGCAACTAATGCAATTGCTATTATTTCCCGTTACACTTTCTCCACTTGTTTGTGGTCCAGTGGGGGAAACTGATGAAGAAACTGAATAGTCTAACTTGTAGATTGCACCCCTAGTGACATCCTCCATCGACGCTTCGTTACAATCTCGTCCGTTGTGGGTCTGTGATCCGCAGTTGTAGCAGGATAACTGTTTGCTTACTCCTACTGTTAAGGATGTATAAGGCGACGTGGTCAAGAGTGCGGCACTGGGTGGAGGAGGATTTGTTTGGGCTTGAGGCAGCACTGACTGTTGCTGTTGTGGTGGTGGTTGCGGCAGTTGAATAACATTCGTTGTAGTCGGGGGAGGTACAGAAGTTGTAGGCGAAGAACGGACAGCAGCCACAGCTGCAGGAGGTGGCGCCGTTCCTGATAAAAATGCAATACCAGCTGGATGATATGGGTAGATTAATTCTCCGTTTGGTGGAATTTGAAATGAAGGCAAACGAAACGTTCCATGAGGCGATGGTCCAGCTATTGCGTGACTATGGGGTATTATTGGCGGTCGCGTCGTCGAGGCTATGTGCTGAGCATGGTAGGGATGTGTGGCCGTATACTGCTGATGCTGCGCCGGTTGTAAAATAACCGAGTTCGAAGTGATAACGTTACTTATAACACCACCACCAGCGGGATTTATTGCGGAAGGCGAAGTTATGAGTACTGTATTTGCGCCAAGATTATTATTGGCCGATATTCCTCCGCTGCATACCACTGCAGCACTTACTCCTTCATTTCCCGATCCAGTAACTTGATTATTATTTGTCAGGGAAGGTTGAATCATATTGGGAACACTGCTTAGTATGATATCATTTCCTAAATAATGCTGTTGGGGACTAGTTGCAGGTGGGTACATGAGTGGTGCAGAACCAGTATTAGAACCAACACTGATTGGCAACAACTTATCGGATCGGCCATTTATTCGGGCAATATTCAATTGTTTGTTATAGTTCAATTGCTGCTGTTGTTGTTGTTGCTTTTGAGAGGCTTGCTGCTGTTGTTGTTTATGCTGCTGCTCATTTAGTTTCATGCTTCCTATCCCACTGCTATTACCGATCAAGCTTGGTGTTTCAGGTGGTGATATATCACCTGAGGATCCAATTGAACTGCCCGAATCGCTTGCAGCACTTTTTTGTTGGTTCATCACAGTCATCATGCTGTTCTCCATTTGTGGATGCTGTGCATCAACCAGCGACATATTTTGTAATGTGTATGCTAAACTTGAACTTATGCCAAAGTTACTAGATGAAAGCGACTGAAAGTGTTGATTTAACTGCTGCTGTTGATGTTGCTGATGTTGCTGTTGCTGCTGTTGTTGTTGTTGCTGCTGTTGTTGTTGTTGATGTTGCTGATGTTGTTGCTGCTGCTGGTGTTGTTGCTGCTGTTGCATTTGGCTGTGATGTTGTAAATTGATTGCTGACTTTGATAACCTTGGGAGTGTGTGGTTTCCTGGTCTAGCATAACCGTTGCGAATCAACGCCTGTAGCTGTGTCATAGAGCTTTCACTATTTACCATTCCCTGCAATTGTCAAAAAAAAAAAAAACAATGGTTATAATAATTGCAAACACTTTATTTCTATATGTTAAATAAACCTGGCATACCAAAGGACTAGACCTTATTCCAAAAACTAAGTGCAAAATTTTATTAAGAAAACAAATTATATTTGACGTTTTCTAACACCTAAAAAAAAACCCACCGAAGAAGGTAGTTTAATGGAGAAATAAGCAATACATGTGTACATTTTGCATCTTGCCAAAAACAAATATTTAATAGACAATTGATATTCGTTAACTCAATTTCAGTACGATAGTTCATGTAGGTTTAGCAATGTTTATTATCGTTTATATTTTAAAATTAAAAATCTTCATCAAAAAAAAACTTGTATGGATGCAATGCGATGCAATTAACTTCAGTAAATGTACTTTTTAAATTTCACTTGATAGTGGATAATGACCAGTAAAATCGATGCACAACTATAATTTTTAATTGTAAACAAAGCATTAGAATTAGAGCCTGAGATCCTACTTTGTATATGTAAACTATAGTACTATCATGGCGAGTTTTTTTTAGGGTTGCGCGGACCCTTGTGGTGGCGCTACAAAATTCGAGGTGTAAAATTCGATTTTGGGAGTCTTTAAGCGTCGAAAATTGGTGGTAGGGGCAAGAGGAGACTATTTTTTGAATAATTGCATCCAAAAAATATCAATAAATATCAATTAAAACCTCCATAAGCTCTCCGCAAAAAAAAAAAGAGTAAGGGTTGCAGGCATACCTTAGATGTCGTCCCATTCGACTTTCACCATGAGAGTACTATAGTTTTCAAATACAAAGGATCCTATCCATGTATTTCAAAGCGTACACGTATACCCGTTTTCTTATAAGATCTGGATTTGAATACATGTATTTTAAGCATTTTATTGTTATCCGTGTATTCAGATTGTAAGTAACCGGAATTTATTACACAGATTTTAAATACTCGGATTTTCATTTTTAGCTGGAATGGATTTCTGTAAGGATTTTTTGTGATCAATTCAAGTTTAAGAAATAAATAATTGTTGTGGCATAAATGATATGTTTTACGAGCTTAACCAGATATATATTTATAAGATTTGGTTTGATTGATATTTTTGAGTTAACGAAGAAAAAATATTTGCCATATTAGAGTGGTCTCAAAAAAAGTTTTTGTCTTAAATATGAAAACATTTACAAGGCGTTTAAAAAAAATTGCATTTTCACAATAGAAATTCTTTTAAGTTTTTAAGCCAAATTCAATAAATTTAATATGTTAGGCTCAAATTATTGAAGATAAATATATGTTTAAAGAGGGTAAATGATAAGGTATAAATTGTATTTTGATTGTACAAAAAATATGAAAAAATACAAGTTTCTTAAATATGGCCTACGTTTTCGACCGGAAAATAATTAAATTTAGTTTGATCTTTAAATTTTATAGTCTATTTACATATGTTGAGGCGAATATTTTTTTTCAAATATATTTTTTTTATTCTATAATTTGTTGTTAACAGTTACCATATCAAATATTTTATTGGATTCCGCCTGAAAACGTAGAAGACAACATCTATTACTGTTCATCGATTAGAGATTACTAAGTCGAAAATAAGACAACAAAAATTACCACGTTTCAAGAATTTTAAATACGATCGGTCTATTTTTTATGATTATTTTTGAATTTTATTTTTTTGAGGGAGTGTAGAAAGAAAAAGAAATAGTTATAGTTTATTGAGATTTTAAATTCTGATATTTTGGTAAAAAATCGAATTTCTAAAGTACCAGTGAGTGCAAATGCATGAGCAAAAAACGGTTTCATGAATTTAACAGTTTTTCAAAAATATATTCAAAATGAAGACACAGGGCAAATTCTTAAACTCAACATTTGCAAAGCAAACCCCATGCAAAGCAAATGAAGAATGCAGTTGAAATGTCAAAAGCAAGTGAAGTGCGCAAGATGTTTTTGACATTTGCACAAATACATTTGCATTGCGCATGAAAATAAAATCTACTTTATTTAGGGACAATCTGCTTAGCAGGGATGTTTACGTTTGCATTCTGGAACTGTTTGCTTAGCATAATTTGCGTAAGTTTTGGGTTTAGGAATTTGCCCACAGAAAACTTAAATTTTGGCAGCTAATAAAAAACAATTTCCAAGGTATCGTTAAATACAGTTATCTGCCCATTTTTATATTACCCTTCACTGCTTGCGTGTATTGATTTGATTTCTTCAAATGCCTCTCCTCAATCGAAATTGCATTTGATACCTCATTTATCAGAATACGTGATACACATATACAAGTATTTCAATCTTTAAATTATAATTAATCGAAATATCAAGAAATTCATTTTTAAATTTTCTGTTTGGTTCATCGCTAACTATCAAACACCAATTAACTATAAATTAAGAAAATCAAGCTAAATGGATCAATTAAATTGATTAACTCCTATCATACTGGATTAAACTTTAGGTTAGTCTTAAATAAATAAAAAAAGGTGTGAGCTTCATCCGCATAAGCTCACGCGGGAAATAAACCTTCAGCGTAATGAACACTTTCATAAAAACAAAGAAAATGGGAACATTTAAAGTCACATGCTAAGAAAGAGTGATATAGGTTTATGTTGGTGTCTTAAATAAAAATAACATATACAATGTGCTTCACTCACACATGAGATAATACAAAATTACTTCTTCAGAATTTTCATATTGTTATTGTAATTTTTCTGCTGGACCATTAGTTTTTTTAAATTTTTATTTTTAGTGATTTGTAATTTATGTATATCTTTTTATAAGTTTTTTTTTTTTAAATCCTGTTGTAACACATTCAGATATGCATCTGAAATTGTTTACTATTGCTTTAACTGATGGCTGTAACCAATCCCTAACAGAGTTTCAAATAAAACCGCAGTAGAAAAGCATGCCCTCACTAATGATGCGAACAAATCTATTTTTTCAATTCAGACTGCAATTTCTCGTTAAACCATGATTTTTAATGACAATTATTAAAGTTTAATGAAAGTAATTTCAGTTTATGGCGGTTGAACTAGAGTTTCTAGAGGTCGTTTCAAAAAATAATGAGTAGGTATTTACATCTTCCTGAAAATAATAAATATGTATAACAACATTGTTAATCGTGAAGCTTTGAAGTTGTGGTTTCGCGAAAGAAATTGTAATTCTTCACTTTGGACAATACAATATGTATATGGGGGTATTCGTATGCTAAGCTTAGTAAATTAATCTATAAGCTTTAATTGTGTTAAACGAAACATGGTTTTTAATTTTTTTTTTAACTTCTTGATGCGGGTTTCTAATATTGTTGCTATCGAAAATAACATTTTTTTATGGGAAATCTAATTTTCTTTCATTTTGTATTGTATTTTTTTTTTGTTAGGACCCTTAATTTACAAAATATTAGGATCTTTAAAAAAACTTAATTTAAGCCGTTTTCCCCATAACCTTAAAATGTTATTAAATTTTTTTTAATGAGAATTGTTTTGTTTCAATAATTGATCGTCAATAACTGATGATTGAATTACCTCTTCCATATTTTTAATATTTTGGGGGCCAATCATCTCATTATTAATGGATCCCATCATTTGCTGATGCTGTTGCATAGCTGGTGGAGGCGTTGTTTCTGCCGATGGTCTTCTAACAGTTCTGAGCGGCAATCCTGTTCGCTGTAAGTTACGCACTTGCTGCATCGACTGCTGCTGACCTTGAAAAATAGAGCTGCCACTTGTTCGATTTGGACTCGCAGCACGACTGTTTGAAGGAGACGATTGTTGACTTAACATCGGAGATGAAGATTGCGGATGGTGTTGCTAAATAATTAAAACAAGAAAAATTTTATTAAAATAATTAATTCATAAACATTATCTAAGCTAAGGTCAGATACAAATAATAGTAAGATTATTTTACCTCGACCGGGTTGGTTGGATAATTTTGAATATTTGACCTTACAGACCATGCATTAGGATGTGCTAGAGTCAGTTCAGCTGGAATGGCAATATTTGATGAAAGCATATGCGTTATACCGTCAACTGTTATCTGATGCTGAAGAGCACCATCAGATGGAATCATCTAAAAAGAAATGGAAATATATTAAAAATTATACTAATTTTTTACGAATAAAAACCTCTCAAAAAATATCGGATACAAAAATTACGGGTGTCTCAAGTATTTTGTCAACCACTTGTAACATTGTGAAGCTCAGATTCGGATGTGTAACGATTTTTCTTGTAAATTTTTGTATTCACCCTCTAAATACCAGTGAATAAATTTGCCTATGTCAAAAAATGTGAATCACAAACATTTGATGTGTAATCGGATTATTGTGAAAGAAAACTAAAACTTGAAGAATTGGGCCCCTGATCTTCATAAAGACATACTTAAAAATCTGTAACTGAACAAGAGGATTCAATCATATTCCGATTACATTAAAAGGGCTGCTTAGCGAATTCATCAAACTGTCGAGGATATCATATCCCAAATCCTATTTCATTAGAGCACTTACCGTAAAAGTAACTTTAAAAGAGTGAGAGACAGGAAATCTTACGCCGGTGATCCAGTGAGGAAGCCTAAACATCTTGCGGCATTTTTTCGACGTTAAGTATGAGATCATTCAACAAAAGATGGTTCGTAATACATATACCTAGAATCGCAAACTGATTAGTTTCTTCGATGCAAGTGCCACTCATAGATAATGACAGGGGGTACGTCTCGCTTTAACGACAGAAGGCAGCATTGAGTTTTCGAAACGTTAAAATCTACGCGATTTCTACTACTTGTATAGAACGACTCGAAAGAGAGCAGGATGCCAAACTTTATCAAATGCTTTGGAAATATCAAGTGCAATAATCTTACTTTCTCGAAAACGATGTAAAGATTTGTTCCACTGTTCGGTGAGATAAACCATAAAGTCACCAGTGGACCTATTGCTGCGAAAGCCGTATTGCCGGTCATTAAGAAGCTTTTGATCTTCGAGATATTTCTTGAGCTGATAATTTATCAGCGTTTCCATGACCTTGGAAAGAAGAGAATTGTCCGGTAATTAGAGGGTGAAGAAGATTCCCCTTTTTTTGAAATAGGCTGGAAAAATGCTGTTTTCCAACTGCTCGGAACAAGCCCAGAAGAATAGGATAGATAGAAAAGCTTACGCAGTTGTTTTGCCAGCGTGGAAGAACACCTCTTCAGAACAATGGCGGGGATACCATCCGGACCAGCGCATTTATGTATGTTGAAATCTTTTAGGACTCTCGCCACAGCTCGAGTGCGAAAGAAAATTTGTACGGTTGAAATTGATAAGCAACATCATTTCTTACGTAGACGGCGAGACCATGGTGGGGAAGGAATAATGGCACTAAGTTATACCCATAAATTCGACATTCGCCTACTTGAGTTTCACTTAGTGCCCAAAGAACTGGCCTGTTTGTAACAGAATGGGCGTACAAAGCGAGGAAATTTGCTCTAAGCCCCCCAATATTACAATAGTCAACTCTGAAATTTCCAATCATTGTGATTATGGTCGTCACAAACGACCGAAAACGCAAGCAATCGGTAAAATATTGAAGCGTTAGATCTATGCATCATCGTAATGCACGCTCAGTCAAAAATATTTCTCTTGCAAGTGTTACTTATGATACGAATTTATCGATTTTCCAATAATCGTTTTTTTTTTGTCGACGCGCGATTAGAGATCATAACTTGGACCTTGGAAGGTATGTAATTCCAAGAAGACGGGGCAACAAGCTATATGAATAATAATTATTGTTTTCAACACTTAATGGCAAAGTCCAAACTTTATTGGAGTTACGGTTAATTATGTCTTGGTTTCAAAACCAAGTTCAAATGATAATTGTCTTAAGGCCCTAACAGTCAGAACCCAAAACCAAGGCAAAAATTGAATTAATAACAGCATTGAATTTTGAAATTAAAATTAGTACATAAAATTTTGAATTTTTTTTTTTCATTTTTTTTAACAAAATTTTGAGATTGAAAATTAATTTTTCAAAAACTATTTTTTAGAACAGATTTATTTAAAAACAAAATGAAAGAACAAATTTTTGGCTTTTCAAAAAGGTATCGCACAGCATTGTGGGTGAAGCCGTAGATTTTAAATATTTTTTTTCCATTTTAAGTCAATTTTTTCGAAAATTTCCCCTCCCGGCTAAACGGGAGGAATAGACCCCCACCCATACGATTTTTTTCTTGTCTCAACTCAACCTATACGCCCTAGCATTTTGAGTCACCGCCCTGTATATTACCGAATAACACCGAATAATAAGAAACTACTCTTTCGCAACTGAGTTGCAAAATGCACGAATATGTATTTAACTATCAGTAAGAAAAAAATCATTTCTCAACTCTTCAATTTGAAACATTGATATTTGAGCGGTTTTTCAGCCCATTGCAAACATATGTTTAAATATCGATCTTTTGATAAAGTGGCGGCTGACTCAGCTTCAGAGTAAAAATTTTCTTGTACAAATTTTCCGTAGACACTAATGAAATCGCAACAAATTTGAATAAACGCAGATGTATTTTATTTTTACAAGAAATTTCGTTCAGACAAACTAGATCTAAAATAACGGCAGAAAAACAGAATCATAAGAGAGCATGCAAATAGAAAACAGATGAATATACACAAAAAATTGCACAAATCAATTTAGCATTTTTAAAAAGTTACACTTATAGAACCAAGAATGCTACAAATTTAGTTTTGCGAAAATTGAGGAGTTGTACAAATCGAGCGTTGCTTAAATTGAGTTTAAACTTTACTGTGTGACAAAAAAAAACTGTTCGCTAGCTAATAAGCTGTCATATTAAGTATTGTAGTAAATAGATATACCTTTCAAATGACATACATACATAGCTACGTCTCGTATTAATTGGTTGCTAGACTAGCTTCCAAATATTTTTTCTGTTTATGGAACAACAAAAAAATAAGAATCTAGATTCAACCCTGAAGAACCCGTGGATAGCGACAACGTTAGGAAAAGATGGATGAGACTTGTTGCATTTTCCTTTAAATTCAAATTGACAAAAAGACTACTTAAAATTTACAATTAAAAAAAAATCCCCAAAAAATAATAATGAAAACATTGATTTGAGAACATAATGTACATAATATATTTATGTATGTTTATTATAAGATCATTAAATTTTAAGTTTTATTTTATTGTGAATTGTTAAATATGTATATTACCCATTTGTCCTATAGAATAAATAGTTAACATGAATTCTAATTTTAAATTGGAAGAAAATCAAACAAAAATTAAAACGAACAAAAGTGGAAAAATAAAGTTTATCATGTTTCTGGTAAATTCTGACTTCTTTACTAATATTTTATAAAAACATCATAGAAATAAATGCAAAAGTTTGAATTTATGTATTTGATAAATGTATGTGTCTACTTTTGTATTGTATTTAAATAATAAATAAGTTTTTGAATTTAATCGAGTATTTATTTTAAATACCTTGGACAAGTGAGCTTGTGGGAAGCTCATTGGTAAACTGCCTTGTGATATCACTTGAATGGGTGCTTGCATTGATTGATGTTGTCCGGGATGCATATGTATCGCTTGATGTTGCTGTTGGTGTGGCACCACCATGTGATGATGTTCATTGGATGGCGTCGTCGCCGGTCTAGATTTCTGCTGTTCTCTATAATCACAAACTAGCCTGTTCTCTTTGATTTTCTCAAAGATCTCAGCGCAAGTCATATGTTGCTCGAAAGTAAAGACAGGATGATTTGCTGCCATTGTGTAGACCAATAACAACTCCTGCAATGTGTCCGAATCATTCAGTTTGTTAAAATCCCTTCGGCCCCAACCATCGAGAGTCTTAAAGATCTCCGTAACACACGAACGATTACACGCTCTAATTAGAGCTAAATATAATGCCATTTTCCGCCGAATTTTCTTGTCAGTTGGTTCACCCTTCTGACAAGCTGCCATATCTATAGCAAGATCCTGGGCATTATTAACTCGCAACTCTATGCCACGCAATTCTTGCGAGTCTCTTCTGCCCAATTCTTCCAGACACGTTCCCAGGAATCGTAACTCAAATGGGAGGCACATATTTAAAAGGGCGCACATTGTGTCAATCCTTTTATAGCTCTCTAGTTCTTTAAACCATGAAATGACGTCCTTTTTACAAATCATTTCCAGAAATGCATTGATATCGTACGCGGTGTACCGATAATCACTCCTTTGAAAGGTAGCAATTGGATGGACAGTCTTCTTTCAGTGCAGTTCCACTTGCACCTATTGTATTTTCTTTTTTTTTTTTTTTTTGTTTTACAATTTGTTGAACAGAAGCAGGTTAATTACTTTAATTTCCTAACGAAACTGCTTCGACACTCATTTGATTTTAACTTTTTGTTTTGTTTAACCTTTTCATTCAGCGATTGAATTTACTTCCAAATTATATTTTATTACGGGCAATATTTGTTTCATTCATTCTTCGAACAATCATTAACCACACGATACTGCAACTTTTTATTTTACATATATATGCGTGATTTAACTTTAGTAAATAATATTCTAATGCTTGTCTCCGTTTATAGCAGCAATATAAAAAGTGTTTTAGGAAACTTAATATAACATCTATTAAATAAATTGCAGTGAAAACAAGTTGCAATACTAATTGTTCTTTTCTTTATTTTTTTTTTTACTACTGACAATTTTTTCTTCACTCAACGAACGAACTTCATCGTCGATTTTCTTTGCAAGATTTCACTTATTTCAAATTCGGGTTCGATGTAATACTATTTATGTGCAAAGTATTATTGGCAGCATGTCTGTTTGAAATGTGATACTTTTTTTTTCTTTAATAATTGTTTTTTAATCAAATAAAGTAATTATTTTGTAGCCTCCCAAATAAAAGGGAATTAAATTATTTTGTCCGCCCGAGACAATTCGACCATCAAGAATTCTTCTTCGACACATCGATGTTTGAAACTATCCATGTTCGCAGCATGTTCGCAGTATCACCATGTTCGAAAAATTCCATTAATGAATTTATATGGTCCAACTAGTTTTACAACATTGTACGGCTAGCCGTCGTCTCGTTTATCGTGCAAACCTCGAGGCGGTGGCGGTCACAAAACAAAATGAATGATAATCTTAAGAGTATATATAATATGGAGTGCTTGTTCCTATATCAAATACATTGTAACGCCAGAAGCACAGATAGGGGGTGCTAGTATCTACTTTCTTACAGTTTCGGGAAGCACCAGCGCGGACCTGTCAAACTTCAATCATAGTTTTTTTTTTGTATTTTTTTGAAGAGGGATGGAAATTAAAAAAAAATAAATTAAATTTAATTAAATTCTGGAGTGGAGTGGAGTGCACTCTTATTCGAGGTCCGCGCTTTTGCTTCCCGAAATTAGTGAAACTAGCGCCCCCTATAAAAGCTTCACGTTTGAAATTGAACAAGCACTCCATGTTATATATGCTCTAAGATGATAATGAGCAAATCACTAGAAAGACACAATTTGTACATGATTTGTGGATTGCGAACACAGTTATGTTTTTTCCAAGTTCCAATTAAATAGTATAGAAAAACAACTTTTTACTACGGCTAAAATTATGTGATTCTGCAAATAACAAAAAAAGCACTTTCATTCCAAATAACACTCCGCTCTCATTAGAGCCCAAAAGAGATAATTTCGTAAATTACAAAAAAAAACGTGGTAATTTCGTTCGACAGCTCATTATTGTTTTCTCTTTCTGGCTCATAGAGAAATTTCAGATTAATAAGACTGGTTCACAATAAAATTAAAAATGTGTCAAAAAATGTAAAAAGCACTATTCAGTTCTATTCTCGCTACATTAACTTAATTCTGACCACATTAGTGACATCTATTAAAAATTTCTTTAACTATTTATTTGTTGGTAGTGGGTTTTCATTCTTCGCGAAAAGTAAAAGGTTAAAAACTTTTTAAACTCCTACTTTTTGTAAATTTGAGACAAAATTTTTTTAATGGGTTGAAGAAAGACATACACTTTTTCACTTTTGCACTTTTAGAAGTTTAATGAAGGATGGCTTGGAAAACTTTTGAAAAATATGAATTTTTGCTCTGCAGAATTGAAAATTCTAATTGAGTTAAAATATAATACCCAACTGTCAAGCCATAAACTGAAAATTCCATTGAAGAGTTTTAACGGATTGAAAAATGATTAAAAAACCTGCGAAACATCCGATTTTTCCTCTGAAAATTCTGTATTTTTTATTCTGTAATAAATTCACTGTCTAAAATTTTATAGCATTACTTCATAATTTGTTAATTAATTACAGCTAAACTATTTTTTTTTCTCGCGCAATTATATATAAATCTGTGCAACCCAAACTTCAAAACTGATTTAAGAATCGATCGTTCAGTTTTTATCAAAACACAAACTTTTTAGTTGCTCATTAAAAAATAGTTATCTGTCCCATAAAATTCGATAAGATTCATGTTAACAACGAAAAAGTTTCGGAACTCTTGAATCATGGAAACAGCTTCAAGTTTGTTTTAATAGGGCTTGGTAAATACCAGCCTTAAAATTTAAAATATATATATTTTGTATTTTATTTGCATTTAAAAATAATAATTATTACTAAATTAATGGCATTACCATTAATCATAATCGTGATAACCTAACTCTATTTGCTGATTTGTTTTTTTTTTTCATCTCTCAAATGAGACGCGTATTTTCAAAAGACGAGCGTCGAGACGCGCGTCGTGTTCAGCCAGGACGGGGAGCATTATTGACTAGACTGGAATATCACTGGAATGTTAGCAATCTAAACTTATTTTTATTTCACTCTGTTAAAATTAATTATTTCTGAATCGTCATCGTCGCCTTCTCGACTTTAGGAAACAAAAAGTCGGTGGAATCTAAAATAGAGTGAGTCTTATTCTTATTGAAATAAAATTAAAAGGAAAACCACAATGGGTGGATCATCGAATCAAATAACCAATGATATAGAGATGGAAAATCCTGAAGCAGTTGCCGAAAACCCGGAAGGAATAAAAAAAGAGCGAGATATTATGGCTGTTTTAGAAATTCGCGAGCATATTCGTCAAATTGAGAAGTCCATTGTGAGTAAGGAATCGAGGTATGAAATATTGCAAAAAATCAGACAATGAAAAAATAGAAAATTTCGCTTCATATGTTTTTTTTTTAGGTTTATCCTTCGTGTTATTCGCAGTTTGCCAAATACTCGTCGAAAGACCAATAGCATTGTTTTGAAGAATATCGCAGTGTACATCTATCCCTCGGGACCCGATCGGGACTGTGTGCTCAGTTTTATCTCAACTCTTCCCGGTAAGGGTCAAGAATTGGAGGGATTGAAAAATCGAGCTGCTACCAAAGCTCCAGTACCCGAGGTCGATGCATATTTTTATCTTATCGTTTTGCTTAAACTTATCGATGATAGGATCTTAGACCAAGCTTCAAAATGCTCGGAATTGTTAATGAACAAGATCCTACATCAAAACCGTCGAACCCTAGATTTAATTGCAGCTAAGTCTTATTTCTATCGTTCATATGTCGCCGAGTTGTCCAATGATTTGGAAAGTATAAGGGGATTCCTGCATGCTCGATTGCGAACTGCAACCTTGCGCAATGATTTCGAAGGGCAAGCCGTTATCATTAACTGTCTTCTTCGCAACTATCTCCATTACTCCTTATATGATCAAGCTGATAAACTTGTTAAGAAGTCTGTTTACCCAGACACAGCCGGCAATAACGAGTGGGCTCGATTTCTATACTACTTGGGCAGAATAAAGGCTGCTAAGTTGGAGTACAGTGTTGCGCACAAACATCTTGTCCAGGCACTTCGCAAGGCTCCACAGACCACTGCTGTTGGGTTCAGACAGACCGTTCAAAAGGTTATCATAGTCGTGGAATTGCTTTTAGGTAATATCCCGGAACGCCAAGTTTTCCGCCAGCCTGCCTTAAGGAAGTCCCTTGCACCATACTTCCAGCTTACGCAGGCCGTTCGCATGGGCAATCTTCAGCGTTTCGGAGAAGTAGTTGAGAATTTTGGTCCGCAGTTCCAACAGGATCATACCTATACTCTCATCATACGCTTGCGTCATAACGTCATTAAGACCGCAATTCGTTCAATTGGTTTGTCCTATTCAAGGATTTCTCCACAAGATATTGCAAAACGTCTAATGCTTGATTCGGCTGAAGATGCAGAATTCATTGTAGCCAAAGCGATTCGGGACGGAGTTATTGAAGCTACTTTGGACCCTGAGAAAGGATGCATGCGAAGCAAAGAAAGCACAGACGTCTACAGTACTAGAGAGCCACAATTGGCATTTCATGAGAGAATTTCATTTTGCTTAGATTTGCATAATCAAAGTGTCAAAGCGATGCGCTATCCACCGAAATCGTATGGGAAAGACCTTGAGAGCGCTGAAGAAAGGCGTGAACGAGAACAACAAGATCTAGAATTGGCCAAGGAGATGGCTGAAGATGACGACGATGGATTTTAAATGTAACCGAGAGTATCTATTAAAATATTTTTGAAAATTGTTTCGTCAAGTTCTATATTAACCCTATGTTTAAATATAATATGATATGATTTCTGGTATCTGGAACTGGTATTTTTTTATGTAAGTTTATGCCAACAAAGGGAATGTTCTTTAAACTGACAATTTATACACGATTAAACCAAATTGTTTGGAGACGCTTTGTAGATTTCTGACTGGAAATCCAAATGGAATAAATTGGGTTTGGCGACTCATTGGACTTAATAGTCTATAGGTTTTCATAGAACCCAAATTACGCGATGCAATTTGTCTGTCGTGTTTTTTCACAGTGGCTTGGGTAACAGTTTTTGGACTGAGGCAGACAAATGCAATGTTTTTTCCAATGGTTTGATAAACATTTTGGGTCGCTTGAAGAACTGATTAATAATGAAAAATGTGCTGACTAGTAGGATTATCAATCCAAAACTTGATGTCCAAACAACTTAATTATCTTATATTTTGCGCATACTAAGGAGGTTCCTTTCACCATTTTTATGGAAATTATTTGTCAATACCTTATTCGAAACTCTAGAAGTTGAGGGACTCAAAGTGATTGCGTAGGCCGATGATGTTGCAATAGATTTTTCTCTTACATAACTTTTTCAAGCCGGTGTTAACAAACTTACAAAATGGTCACACTGGGCTATGCGTAAGCCCAACAAAAAAGAACTTGCCAAATTTACAAGGAAATATAAAATTCCACAAATAAATCCCTCAAAATTAAATTGTATTCCGCTTTCCTTCTTATATGAATATAAATATTTAGGTCTAATTCTAGAAAAAAAATTGGTTACAATGATTTTGAATGAAACAACACTACTTGGGTGGGCTTGAGCTACCACAAGATTTTAGAGGCTGGAGTTAAGTGCCTTTTATATGAGCAGCGATCTGCGTTTGATATTTAATTCATATGAGCGGTCGCAGAGAGCTGCAACCCACACAACACAGTTGAAGTCGTGCGAATAATTTGTTCGCAGCTAAGCGGTTTTGTGGACTGCGAAAGTGCGAATTCACATTTGACAGATTGCAGGTCGCAGTTGTTGATCGCATAGAATATAAATATACCGAATGTGTGCGGAATAATTAGGTTAATTAGGCTTTTTACTTTTTTGTCTTTCTGGTTTTTACTGTTAAATAAAGAAGAACAAGAAAAAAAGTAACAAAATCAGATGCAATAAAAGCAGGCGAATAAATTTTTCCTGTGAAAATAAATAATCATGTCGATTACAGAATCCGCAAAACTGGATCCGCAATGATTCACAATGTAGTGTTCTCTTTTCTTCTCACGATAAATGAATAGGTGGGAAACAGAACTCTAACTGCGGATCGAGTTTTGCGGATTCTGTAATCGACATGAATAAAAATAGATTTAGTAACTGTTAAACCTTGGACCTTTTCAGGTCCAAAAAAGGTGTTTTCGAAGAATGGGACAGCTTGGAATTTCATTTAGCACAGGATCATAACCAATGGAGAGATGTATATTCTGATCTGATTGCCGCCATTGATGAATCAACCTATAACAAACAATTAAGAAGAGCAGCCTTGTCTGAAACAAGACACATTTATAGTAATTTAAATCATCAACTGGAGAATATTGGTTTTTCGTATGAGGACAGAACTTTTAAAACTAAATTTTATTCCATATAGACAAGATTTATCTGATATTTGTACCCTTTGCAATCTTAATGAGCGGGAGGATGGGTATCATTTTATAGGTGTATGTCCAATTTTAAGTGAATTTAGAAGGCTTTATTTTGGTAAAAATTACTTAACCCAAAATGAAACATTCGAAATTCTGAACGGTAGTAATGAATGTATAAGTTTAGCTTATTTCTGTAGAGAAGCCTTAGAATATAGAAATAATTTGATGAATTTCGCTTTTTGATGGCAACAATACTAGAAACTTAATAGAGCGAGTCGGGCGCAATTTGACAAAAAAAAAATATTTAAATGTGCACTCTACTTTGTTTTTTTTTATGTTTTCTTTTTTTTTAATTTTACTATTTTGTTTGATTTAACAATAAATGTTCTAATTTTATTATTTTGCATTCACAACTTTTTTCAATCAATTTGCCCCTCTTGATATCAACATTTTTTTTTAAAATCTGATGCCCGAGTGAAAAACCTAATATTTCTTGAAAGATTCGGAGCTGCCAGAATTGTATTATTGATGTGTTTTCTACATTTCGTATTTAAAAGAGTCTGAAAAGAAAATGGTGAATAAAGGCAAAAGAAAAATTAATTTTTATTTTTGACTAGAAAAAATTATTTATAGTTTTCGTTCTCTGTTGTAAAATTGAGTTCATAAATCCCGACGTCACTTTTTGTACGGAGTTGCAAAAAAACGCACCTAATGTGTAACAACGAATCGTTCTACTGTAAAAATCTAACAAATCCTAGCAATGGCCACGTTCACAAAAATATCTATAGCAATCCAGATTGGTTTGTGTTGTTGTAATCTCTTGAGAAAAAACAGCTGATTATAAAACATCTGTTCTCAAAATAAAAATCTCAACCGATCTAAAAAATTCTCGTATATTCAGCTATCTGAAGAGAAATGTCAAAAACAGCTGATTTGAATTCAAATCAAACAGCTAAATTAACCTATCCGGTTTTAGTCGTTCACAAACATAATACGGATACTGAGATAGCATATCTCAGCGCAATGTGAAATTGTGAACGCAGCCAATGACACTACAACAATACTTTTTGACATAACACTAGTTAACTATAATAGTTAATAAAAGAACGCGCCACTGTGTTTTCTGTTTTATTCAGTGTGTTATGCTCCTATGGATGGAAGAAATTTTATCTTCTTGGATTCGTGTTGTTATTTAATTCTGTTATAAATTAATTTTGTTTGTTAGATAAACTCTAATTATATTTCAATTTTGTAAAAAAATTGTATTTAGTCTATTTCTGTTTGTGGTTTCGTTATTATTCGTTATTCAGTGCTTTAGTGAATCGAAATACGTAATCTCCAATAAAATTGTATTAGTTTCTTTTAAAACTATATTATAATTAAGCTAAGATATGAGTGAGAATAAACCTGATTCTAGCACATCCATAAAAAATGTTTCCAAGGAGCAACCCAGCCAGCTTAGGCGCCCGACTTTGGGAACTAGTGCTGCGACGAAAATCAGTCAGGAAAATCGTCTTGATTCAGTGTCTAGATCATCGACATCTTCAAGAGGTATACCTATTGACATATTTTGCATACAAAAAAAAACTAAAAGCATCTAATTTACTACATTGTAATTGTGTACCCGTTTTTTGTTTATAACCACATGTTTATTGACAAAAATTATTTAAAAAAAATTACATATCATAGTCAATATTCTAAGTTGTTATAAATGTAGGTATTTAGATTTAATTAATTCCACTTTGACCTTGTTATTGTTTATCCCGTATTTTCAAAACCCACTGCCACGTTAACATGGTATTTACGATTGGAGGCGTACTCACCCACAGAACAAAAATCTAATTTTAATTATGTCGATTTCCTTCTAACAAAAAAGCGCTACTTGTGATGTGAAACATTTCTTGGGGGTTAACACGATTTTGTTCTGGCGACGCTGAAATTCTTTGCACAAAAACATCAAGAAATTCCGTCATATTGACATCATCGCTAAAAATTTGTATTATCAATACAAATCAATACAAAGTTTTAGCATCGTGCTAAAACTGGATTTTTGAATAACCAATATATACAATAAATATTTATTTACATAGCTTATTGCGTGTACGCAACGAATCCGAAAGGAGCGGAGGTTATGTTAATCGGTAGTCTGGCTCCTGGGAAATCGGTCGCTATGGAGCGTTACTCGGAAGCAGATTGCACGTTATGCGTGCGAGGGTTTTACAATTTTGCAGGGCAAAATATGGTCTTACCTAGAGTTCAGAAACAAAGTAAAAAAATTCCGGATTTTGGTGTCCAATTTCATTAGTTGTTGCTTGTTGTTCAATAATCATAAAAAAAATAAAAGTCAAATTGTTCAATAGTCAGCGAAGCATTCAAAAACAAAGAACAAAAATGTATTGTTCAATAAACAGTTAGGTATAAATAATTCCTAGGAATATGAAGAATTAAATTATCTAATCATTTCAGAGCGAGATAAAGTTTTATCCAGGAATTAATATTTTTGACGTCAAAAAACATATTTTTTCACTATTGCTCTCGAATAGAGGGTTTACTATAACAGACGGAATCTAATGTCAAAAACCAACGAAGAGAAGCTTTTCAAACAGTCAAACACTCTTTTTCGTTCTTACTTCACTATGTTATATGGTAGTTGCCGTTATTTTTATTCAATATCGTCTCTAGAGAAATAAAAAAATCTTAAGTTCCAAGAAAACAGTAGCTTAAGCTGTTGGTCGAGATACAGGCAAGGGATCCACTTTATTCCCGTTTTCTACCTCTTTTTCTATATCGAGTTCGATTTTTTTTACCTAATACTTGCAGAGTGCAGAACAGTTTAAAAAACAATCAAAAATATATGGCTCTGTTTTATTCAGTTGTGAGTCCACCATAGTATGTCCTTAATAAAATTAAAAAATAGTTTAAAACAAAATTTTTAATTTTTTTTTTATAAAATTTTGACTGAACACCTTGACAGAAAAACACCTATTGTCCTTGTTATTTTTAATATAGAGGGTTATTTAGATTTTTTAAATTTTATTTTCAGATCATGGCACCATTCTCACCGCGGACACCGAGCAATTTATTATTGGACAAAAGATTTGGGTTGGTGGTATAAGTCCTGGTCAAATTGCATATATTGGCGAAACACATTTTGCGCCAGGAGAATGGGCTGGTATTGTTTTAGATGAGCCGAACGGTAAATTAGGGTTTTTTTTTTTTTAAATTTAATAAAACGAAAATGAAACATTTTCCAGGCAAAAATGATGGTTGTGTTGCTGGCAAGCGTTATTTCCAATGTGAAGCAAAGAAGGGAATATTTTCCCGACTCACAAGATTAACACTTCATCCTCTCGAAAATGCTGCCCCAAGACCAGCACAAACTTATTCACCTGATCGTTCCCGAACTGTATCACCAACACCTAGTACTCAGAGTGTTCTAAACAGGTCTATGGGAGGAAGTAAGAAAATATTTATATCACTTTATAGTCATTTTAATTATTTAAGCCAAGATTTTCATTCTTTAGTGATATATATTTGTTGTCTTTCATAGGAAACGGTTTTACATTAGGCGACCGTGTAATTGTGTCGTCGGGCTTTGGAAGCAGACTAGGAACACTGAGATTCATCGGTGAAACTCAATTTGCATCGGGTAATTGGTGTGGAATTGAACTAGATGACTCAACTGGCAAAAATGACGGATCCGTCGAAGGTGTCAAGTAAGATTTGGCACTAAAATATTAAGATAGCTTGAAAAATGTATTTATATTAGGTATTTTGAATGCAAACCAAAATATGGTATTTTTGTACCAATCGCAAAGGTTTCTCTCTCTCCAAAATCAAAGAAATCTCGCTTATCTAGAGCTGGTTCGAGGGAGTCTCTTACGTCCGTAGGCACAATGAATAGCATTGCCACCACAAACACATCAAGGCTCAGAATGCAGGTAAAACTAGAAAAATTAACACATTTTTGGGTTTTATCTGAATAAAAATTTAACTTTAATAACAGCGCTATTCAAATTCATTGAAACAACCAACACCAAGTACAACTAAAAGCAGTTTTTCCATGCAGGTTCGTATTTTTTGTATGTTTATAATTATTATGTGCCCTTTTCTTATATTTAAATTTATGTAACAAAAACATAATTAAAAATTAAAAAATTAAATTTAAAGATTAAAAATTTTAAATATATATTTCTCATCTTATATTTGAGGATCTACTAAGAGAAAAACAAAACCACATTGAACAGCTCATGATTGAAAGAGATATGGACCAAGAAGATGCTCAAAATCAAGCGCTACAGTTTCAAAAAATCATTCTTGAGGTATGTTATAATTTTGTGTAATACCACAACTATTAAATGTATTTTAACTAAGTATTTAAAAAAATTATTTTTTGTTTAATATCATTTAATCATAAATACATAAATTCAATTTTTTGCAAACATCATTACAAATAGGAGAAATGATTTTTGTTGAAAAGTTACAGAATCAACTTGTTATTCGTTGTTCGATTAAATTCACACTAATATTTACAATTTGAAATAAATTGTCAGGGTCTCTAAAATTATTTTGTTCGATTTTTATTATGAAAGACAAGAATAAATATTTATTGAAATAAGAAGAATTTACATGACTAACAAAACATTTAACAAAGTGTTAGATACCTTAAAACAAGTAGATTCATTTTTTAGGAAATCATCGTTTACTGAAATTACCTAACAGAGTGATGTTTTCAAATTTAAAATTCTGAAGAACATAATATCTTTACTTAAAAAATAAATTAAATGTCTCATGAAACAAATATACTGAAACAATATTTTTAAATAATTATGTATATTGGCGTTGATGAAAAATTAAAAAATATTCACTAAAGTGGAAATTTTGAATTTTGTTGTAAAGAAAACTGCCTCGTGCTATTTCATTATCTAAAAGGTATATCTTGTTAAACTGCGAAAACTACATTTTTGTATCGGAAATTTAAACATCGCCTTTATTGTTCCCCCTTTTAGACGTCACCATTTATATGCTGTTAAGGTGATTATTTTTGGCATAAAATACCGCAATCATGATTTTTCTTAAAATATAATAGACCATATAATTAGACAAGGCTACTACCTAACTAATAATATCTTGGAAGTGAAAGAGGTATTGCAAAGATTCAAACTGATATACTATTCCGTGTTACCGAAAATTGCGAAAAAGTTTCATAGTTTTAAAAAACTCTAATATTTTAAAGCTAATAAGCGCCCACTTCCTGTTATCTCAGAGATATAATACTTTCAGAATAAATTAGCAAAAGTGTATGTGCAACAAAATAATCGTCGACGATGAGTAATATGTATGTATAATGGTTTTTAATTTTGCCTTATAACGTGGGTATGTATTGTATTGTGTATAAAGCTTTTTTCGAATTAATTTTATTTTATTTTATTGCAAGTCTAATAGAAAATGCATTTTTCTGTTTTTGTTATTTTACTAACATTTATGTTATGGAACATTTTAAAACGCAACTGCAACTGCCTGTATTCACAGGAACTGCAAATAAAAACTTTCGCAAGTTCTTTTCGCACACTTCAATCAAGGCAGAGCTTGAGCTTGTGGACCGATTTATTTCAAATTTAGTACACTTATGCATTGAATTTAAAATAAATGATTCCTTTATTTTTAGAAGTAATTTTGCGACGTTTGACAAAAAAATAAATTTTAATGTTTTTATTGAAAAATAGCGAGTGATAATATTTATAGATAAATAGAGATATATTTTATTTCCATAATAATTATATAAAACGAGTTATACTGGTACACAAATTAATATGACAATAGCTTGTATAAGTTGTCTGTAGGAAGTAATTAGGGACATCACAGTAAGATACGTTGCTATATTCATCGTTAAACTACGATTGTTGTGCATTGCTTATAAATGTGTTCCAGTGTTCTAAGTTTAATAGCATATTTCGTGAACTAAGCATTTCAAAAAGAAATATGAAATTGAGGTTTGCGAAAAAAGTTCCATCCATTCATTTACTTGGTAGTTCCAAAACTATGAGGAAACACCTTTGAAGAAAGAAATATTGCAGCCTTTTCACCTGGACATGATCCTTGTAACCCCACACCTAGGCACATTACAACATTATTGTCCTTAATGCGGCAGCGCCGTGAATTCTGAATTTAATCGAGAGTCGAACCGTTTTATTCCTTAACTACTCGTATTTATAGCATTTTTGGAAGTGGTGTTCCTTCGAAGACATATTACCAAGAAATAATTTACGACAACGCCAAGATATTTTTTTTACTAAAAAAAAAATGTTATTTTCGTGGAAATTAGAAAACAAAAACAATTCATAATAAAATAAAATGTCAACATTTTCGACTTTTAAAATATCAGTAAACAAAATTAAATTTCAAAACCAATCACCTTAAAGCTTATTTGCCTACTTATTTTTTTGGTTTAGGTGGCTTAACTCAATTTCACTTCATACATTTCGTACGACGCTCTTAATTTACGTTCATCATTAACTGCTATAATTATTCACTCAAGGTTTAAATCAGTTTAAAGTGTATTTTAAATTAGTGCATTAAACTCGTAGATACTATTTGGGCACGAAAAATTAAATCCATATTCGCAACATTCACTCAAAAACAATACATATATAAACGATATACTTGATTGTCTAAAAATGTGATAAACTTGAACCATTTTAGCCTTATTTATGTAAAAGTGACATAAAACTCTGACATTCGTAGTCATGTACATTTTTATTTTTTTTTTATTTTTCTATTTGATTTGACTAGTTTTTGTAGTTGTGCTTCGATGTTAAAGTGCAAACAAAAATATTTGAAATTTGTTTTAAGAAAATCGTATCCTTTTTATGTTTATATGTTTTTAAATTCCTTTTTTTTGCGAGTGAAAATATGTCAAATTTTATTTGAACAAAAGAGGTGAATGCTGTGAAAATGTGAAAGGTTGTACCCGGTTTTAACGACTTAAAATGATGTGTAGATTAAATTCAATCAAGTTAAATGCGATCAGTTTTATATACTTCAGTTTGTTTGCGGGTTTGAACAGTGAATATTATTTACTTTGGTTTTAATTTTTTGGTTTAACATAACATTCCAGCCACTGAATAAAATAACAAATAATAGCCATCGCTTTTTTCATATCTCAAAAAAGTTAACAATTTTTAAGTTGTTTTAAATGAAGAATTATTAAAATTTAGTAGTCAATTTTTAAATAATATTACTTTAGACACACTGATAATGGCGTCCAAAGCGTTTTTCCGATCGAGGCTCTTTTTAAATGTTTGATACGACATACGAATGGAAATACACCTAACCAAGCTAATGAATACAACACTGAAATGCAAACATAATGATATAATTTTATATAAAAAAAAACAATAAACTTATTAAAATGTAGAATATTTTACAAGGATTTGGTACAATTATTATATTTTTCTAATAAAGCAAGTTAAAAATACTGGTTTTCTTTTTTATTTGCAATATTTAAATTAATTTTTTTTGTTCTAATAAATTAACATTTATTTTCAGCTCAAATCGAAAATTGATACTTTGGAAAAGAATTTGGAGGAGGAAAAAAATAAAACTGAAGATTTACAGCTTTCAATTGAGGAAGCTAACTTCTGCGGCGACGAATTAAATGTAAGATTTTTTTTTAACAACTGCATGAACAATAATTCTTTGTCTTATTCTTTTATATTGTGTAAGTATTAAAAATAAAATAGGTGTCCTTCTAATATTCTTCATTCTTAGATTAAAATGGACAAAAAAAACCATTACCAGTGTTTTGCGCCAAAGTTATCGCACTCGTGCCGAAACTTTGAATTTATCCTAAATATCTTAATCCATATTCATTTATGTATTACTATCAAAATAAGACCATGTAAATTAGAGGTATAACCAAAATTCACGAACATGTACATATGTGGAGGTACTAGGACCTTGATTTCAAATTCAATCGTCTGGAAGGGTTATTTTATCGCCGGGGCTGGAAGCGCGAAGTTGAAAACTGCGACTTTGGTTTGGAGTATATAACCACTTAAATATATGTGTAATCTAAAGAAGATAACTCACTGATTAAGAATTTCGGAGTCCCAGACGATTTGAGTGCCGCCAGAACAAGCCAGACGCCTTCAAAGGCCCTCAGAGGCGCAAATAATCTTTTCATTTCGAAGGTATAACCATACAAATGATATATCAAAAAATTATAAAAAATCTGATTAAGAATTTTGGAGTCCCAGACGATTTAAGTGTCGTCAGACCTAGCCAGACCCCCTCAAAGGCCCGTTGGATCGAAAAAAAAAAATTATTTTCATTTATTACAAATGATATATCAAAAAATCAGCAAATATCTCTTCGTCCCAAATATTTGAGTGTCCTGAAACAATTAATTTTCAATCCCGCTTATTAAATAGGTACTCGTATATAAAAATAATTATAGGTTTTTAATTTTTTTTGAATTGAAAACTTTTTATTTTCAATTAACAAAGTAATAAAAATCTATAAAGTGGGCCTTTGAAAGCGTCTGTCGACAATTAAATTGTCTGGGACCCCGAAATTCTTATTCAGAGCGTAGTTCTCTCTATATTTAAGTGGTTATATACTCCAAACCAAAATCTGAAAAATCGCCGTTTTCAACCTCGCGCTTCCAGCCCCGGCGAAAAAATAACCCAGCCAGACGACTGAATTTGAAATCAAGGCCCTAGTAGCTCCACAAACATGTTCGTGAATTTTGGTTATACCTCCAAACCAAAAATTTGCATTTAGACTATAGTCCAATAATCTAAAAGCTATTAGATAATGAGGGAGAATTTCGTGTTAAAAAGAGTCTCATAAAGTTATTAGCGCTCGGTGAATACTGGCCTTGACTTTAAAAGTATTACTTTTTTCTGTTCATATTGCACAACGTACGTTTTATTTAATGTTTATTGTTCTACTGGTTATATTTTTTGTACCTATGTATGTATATTAAAAATGTACTTGAATATTGAAATTAGTTTTATTTTCATTATTTTCTTTTCAATTTTTTTCATTTTTGAATTTATTATTATTATTTAAAGAATAAGACCTTTTTTTATAAACATAATACATAATTGACATTAAGGTCGTCATTGACAGAGCGCTCTTAAGTAAGTAAGAACTTCTCAAAAATAAAAATATACTCTCTCATTAGCTCCTGAAAAAAAAATTGTATTATCTAATGAGGAGGATTTTTTGAGTTAAGAGGCTCTTTAACTTAAGAGTGCTCGGTGAATACCATCTTTATCTTATGTATGCTTCAAACTTTCAATATGAAAACCAATTTATTGTACTAGTTATTCTAGAACCATCATTTCAGGTACAAACTCAAGTTTACAAGGAAAAAATTACCGACCTAGAACAGAGGCTTCGTGCGGTTACTTCGGGTTCGGGTGCGTATAAAAATGTTTTATTTTTTTAAACTATTCTTAACTTATCAATGCATGTAGTGTTATGCTAATTATTTTATAAATTTTTAGCCAACCTCAAAAAACAATCATTTTGATAAATTTTTGGACAATAAAGTAGTTTGCCTATTTCATTTTACCTAAATTTTTTGCCTATTGTTTTCGGTTGCATTTTGTGCTAATTGTACCTATTTTATAATGGAAACAAAATAACAAATTTTTCCTATATCACAACAGATTTCTATGAATCATATGAAACATCGCAAAGTTTGAAAAACTAAAAGTGGTCCCTTAATAAATATAATTCTCCGATAACTGACTGGATTCTTAGAGATCACAGATTTCATTTAATACCCCATTCATAGGAATCTGTTGTGAGATATTTGGGACAATTTAATTATTTTGTTTCTAGGCGTCAATAACGAATACCATTTTTTTTTTTTTCAAAAAATGATTTTTTAAAAATATTTTTACACATTTGCAAACATGTTTTTCAAAAATATGATGTGATTTAAACAATAAAAGTATTCAATTTTAGGTTACAAGTATTATATGAGAAAATAAAGTAATAAAAAAAATTGCGCAATTTAAAAACCAAAAATCATAGACTTATGTCCTCTCCTAACCCGTAGAAACATACTTAGGTCCCTTCTTCTGACACCTCTTTTTAAAACGACTCGGTATGAGGGCTTCTATGAAATAATATATGATTTTGTTTACCAGGTGATGAGTTCCCAATAGATCCTGTGAAAGATGAAGCAATCGTAAAAAAAGAAATTACCCCTACTGTTGAAAGCAAATATGATATTCAGCAGCATAACAATCAGTATTCATACAACCAAAATGAAAACCCTAAACGTGATAGTTTGGATGATATAAAAGCTCTTAATGGTTTTCGAGAACTCTTACGTAAAGCAAAAGATTATAATAGCTCGGAGACGACTTACCAAGAAGAACTGAATCGATATATTAAGGATCCGGATGAAATTCTTCGAATTCATTCTATTAAGATGCCATTCAACCAAACAAGCGATAGATTTTTGAATGATTTATTTGAAAGTCTAGCTTTGGCCATCAATGAGTTAAACTTTATGTCAATAGAAAATAAAAATATTTCCATAAAGTGTATGAACTTTGAAGATACCTTGAAAAATTATATTAAGGATATTGCCCGAATTGAAGATAATAAATCTGAACTTTCAAAAAACCTAGAGGACTTGAGAACGGTTTGCAAAAATTTATCAGACGAAAATGATAAAATAATAATAGAAAATAAGGCTTTAGAAGTAACCGTAAAACGGTCAGAGGATGAAAAAAATGTAATTACGGAAAAACTTCAAGACGTTTCATCAAACTGCGAAAAGTTTGTTGGACTAAACGAGCAGCTGCGTACAGAAATCAAGTTGCAGCAAGAAAAGACTGAACAAATCGAAAAGGAAAAAATTAAAGTTTCACAAGAGCTTGAAGATGTGTTGTCAAATTGCAAAAGTTTGTCAGAAATAAATAAAAAAATGCAAGCAGAACTAAAAACAAATGCTGAAAAATCGAATTTGCTTGAAGGAGAGCAGTCGGAGGTGTCTCGTAAGATTGAAGAAATTAATTTAAAGTGCAGAACACTGTCAGAACAAAACGAAAATCTACTTAAAAATTTTCAAGCAAGTGAAGATAAATTGCATATACTCGAAACTCAGAAGTCGGATATCGAAGTAAAAAACCTTGAACTGCTAACTAAGTTAAAGAACTCATCAGAACTCAATGAAAAAATTCAACAACAACTTCAAGTTAGTGAAGAAAATTCATTTAAATTTAAGGAGGAAATAGAAGATCTTTATAAGAAGCTATCAGAAATGTCAACGAATTACAAAATTCTCTCAGATGTCAACGATCAACTCAAGGCAGATATTAAAACCAATGCAGAAATGTTAAAAAACATGGATGAAAACAGTATTGAAGTTTTGAAAAAATTGGAAGAAACTAAGTTAAATTGTAAGAGTTATGAACAAATAAACGAAAAGCTGCAAGAAGAACTCACTACGAGTGAAGCAAAATCGTGCCAAATTGAAGCAGAAAAACTTAGTATTTTAAAAAATCTTGAAGAGTTAAAAACAAATTACAAAAGTTTGTCTGATCTCAATGAAAAAATGAAAGAAGAAATTATCGCAAGCGAACAGAAATCAAATTTACTTGAGGACGAGAAATGTAAACTTTCTCAGAAGCTTGATGAAAAAATAGAAAGCTGCAGCAAACTCTCGGAACTAAACAATAAATTGCAAGCCGAACTTGTAATACAAGACGAAAAATTGAAATCAGTTGAAACGCAAAAACTTAATATTTCAAATAATCTTGAGAGCTTGTCAGATCAGATTGAAAGTTTAAAACTAGACTTAAAAACTTCTCGTGAAAATTTTAACTCACTTGAAACCGAAAAATTAGATATTTCGAAAAAGCTAGAAGAAGTACAACTAACTTTGAGGGCAACCCTTGAGCAAAATGAAAACTTGCAACATAATATTAAAACAATCGAAGAAAACTCAAATTATATTGAAAAGGAAAAGTTTGAACTATCAAGAAAGTTTGAAGAAGTGTCATTGAATCTTAACAATTTAAAGTTGCAAAACGAAAAACACCAAAATGATATCAAAACAAATGAAGAAAAGTTAAAAATTCTGGAAGAAACTAACGTTAATATTTCTCTTATGCTTAAAGACGCGCAATCAAATTATGAAATCTTATCAGATGTCAAAAACAAATTACAACAAGAATTGTTATCTAAAAATGAAGGTAACACATCTTTTTGTAACAATTTAATGCAACAAAATGAAAAGCTTCAGCAGGAAATGAGATCTGTAGAAGAACAAAACAAAAATCTTGTGTTGGAAAAATCTAATATACTTCAGAAATCAAATGTACTCGAGGACGAGAAATGTATACTTTCTCAGAAGCTTGATGAAAAAATGGAAAGCTGCAACAAACTCTCGGAACTAAACGATAAATTGCAAGCCAAACTTATAATACAAGACGAAAAATTGAAAGCAGTTGAAACGCAAAAACTTAATATTTCAAATATTCTTGAAGAAACTAAAGTCAAATTTGAGAGTTTGTCAGAACAGATTGAAAGTTTAAAACTAGAATTAAATACTTCTCGTGAAAATTCTAACTCACTTGAAACCGAAAAATTGGATATTTCGAAAAAGCTAGAAGAAGTTCAACTAACGTTGAGGGCAACCCTGGAGCAAAATGAAAACCTGCAACATAATATTAAAACAATCGAAGAAAACTCAAATTATATTGAAAAGGAAAAGTTTGAACTATCAAGAAAGTTTGAAGAAGTGTCATTGAATCTTAACAATTTAAAGTTGCAAAACGAAAAACACCAAAATGATATCAAAACAAATGAAGAAAAGTTAAAAATTCTGGAAGAAACTAACGTTAATATTTCTCTTATGCTTAAAGACGCGCAATCAAATTATGAAATCTTATCAGATGCCAAAAATAAACTAGAACAAGAATTGTTATCTAAAAATGAAGATAACACATCTTTTTGCAATAATTTAATGCAACAAAATGAAAAGCTTCAGCAGGAAATGAGATCTATAGAAGAACAAAACAAAGAACTTGAGTTGGAAAAGTCTAATATACTTCAGAACCTTGAAAAGGTTACTTTGAAAAACATATCAGAGGCAAATGAACACCAGCGACAACTTCTGGTTAATTGTGAGAAATTGGAAAATATCAACGAAAAACTGCAGCAAGATTTAAAATTGTTGAATGATAAATTCAAAGAAAGTGAATTGAAAAAAACTGAAATTTCTCAACAGCTTAATGAAGTTACAACAGGCTATAGTAGTTTGAATGAGGACTTTGTAAAACTTAAAGAAGTGCTCAAAAACAACGAAGAAAAAACCAACCAACTTGCAACAGAAAAGATTGATATTTCTGGAAATCTTATAGATGCAACACTTCAAATTGCAAACTTATCAGATTTGAGTGAAAATTTGCAACAGAAATACAATATCACTGAAGAAAAATGCAAACAGCTTGAATTGGAAAAGTTAGAAATAATTGAAAAATTAAAAAAAAATTCAGAACTAAACAATGAATTGGAGCAAAAACTTAACACCTTTGAAGAAAAAACTAATAAACTTGAAGCAGAAAAACTTGAAATATCTGGAAATCTTGTAGATGCAGCCCTTGAGTGTGAAAATTTGTCGGAACTAAATAAAACTCTACAACAGCAGTTAAAAGATAAAGAAGAAAAATGTATAAAACCTGAACTACAAAAGAGTAGTGAAGGCTTAAATGAGGCCACTAATATGCAGTTGAAATTGGAAGCTTACGAGGAAAAAGATATCAAAGTTCGCAAGGAAAACTTTGAACTATCTGAAAACTTAGACAAACCACCTTCAAGTTGCCAAACATCCCACAATGTACACAACGAATTCATCATTGGGCGTCTTCAATTTGGTAATCAGCTTCAAGATATTTATCAACTTATAAACTCAATCAAAAGCTACATTGAGAACTTAGATCAACATATTCAATCAATACCTTCAATACGAACCGATAAGCTCAATGCTGCAGAAGAAAAATCATGTGAACTACAGTATGATTTCATAGAACTACAGAGAAGGTTTGAATCTCTTCTAATGATAAACGAGAAGTATCCTTCCTTGAAAGATTCAATTTCTAAGTCTTTATTGGATGAAGCCAAAAGAAATATAAAAGAACAAGAAGCTTGTATGGAATATGACCCATCGGATGAAATACAGTTATTGCAGAATATTTGTATCAGTTATCAATTAGTACTGAAAGCTAATGATTTGGAAACAGTTAGTTATCTCAATGCAAGTCTAGACCCATCCGGCAAAGGTTTGGATGAAAGCGTTTTGAAAAATCTTAAAAGTGATTTGGAGTTAACAAGAAGTTTTATCATCAAATTGGATGAGCTTAATTTTATTTTAAAACGCTTGCGTTATTTCCAATTAAAAATATCTAAATATAATTCCAAAGTAAATGTAAACTTCAACAGTTTGAAAAATGATAAAAGTAGCTTAGAAGACATCTGTAAAGTCACTCTACAACTTAGAGACGCTGAAAAGAAACTTAAAGACGAATGCTCAGAACTTATAAAATTACTTATAAATAGTATGGAAACATTTGAGGATTCAAAGCCATCTTTAAATAAATCGACAACCACGAAAACCCAGGTTAAGAGTACAGTCCCAATTTCACATATCGATAAGTCCATACAAATAATAAATAATGTCATGAATTCGAACTCTATTCTTTTGAATATGCTCTGCGAGAAAGTTGAAATTTTTGAAGAAAAAAACACTTTTGCTAACAGAAATTTGCTAACCGAAAATTCAAAATTAGATGTTAACACAAAAACAGAACTCAAGGTTTGCACCTTTTTTTATTTTAAAGTGTTTAAAATTAATAAATATACTTTATCTAGACTGAAAATATGGATGAAAAAACGGCACAAATCAACTTTTTACATTCAATAATTTCCGATATGCAACAGAAGAACGATAAATTGAAGGATAAAATTGAAACGTTAGAAGCCTTTTCTACTGATTCTAAAAAGTAAGTAGTACATATCTAAATACATTTGTTCATTGTCTTCGTTTACTTGATGTAAATAAATGAAAAGGCAATTCATCACATACCATAGTATATTATATATATAATTCTCTTCTGCACCAAGGTTTTTATAACCCTTCACGTATTTTTTATTAAACCATTATTTTCACGTGCATTTAATTTATTAATTTTAATTTATTTAAAATTAATTCTCGTTTTTTTTATTTCAGATCTTATATGTACGAAATGATTGCCGAAAGAAAACCAGCTCCGCGTATGTTTTGCGATATTTGCGATCAATTCGATTTACACGAAACAGAAGACTGTCCATTGCAGGAATCAGATGGTGCTACAATCTCATTTCAACCAGTCGAAAGAGTGGAAGACGAAACCAATGAAAAAAATCTGAAGAACATTCCTGAAGCTAGAAAATACTGTGAAAACTGTGAAGGTTATTGCTTTGATTTAAAGTTTGTTTTTAGATATGTATAATTCTCTTTTGTTTAGTCTTTGGAGATCATGAAACAGAGGACTGTTATGCTGGACTGGAATAACATTTATTTTTCCTGGAAGAAAAATGTGTAATTTGGTGTTTACATCAGAGTTGTGTTGTTATAATATTAGTTATATGTTTTTGAATTATTTAAACAAAAAAAATAGAAAAATATATTTATTTTTAAACCAAAAATTTATGTTTTAACTGCCCAAATACTGAACATATATTTGAAGTTTTCTGACATGAGGTCTTACTATCTTACATGGTACGACGAATTGTTGATAAAAATGATACATAAGTATAAAAAAGTACAATTTTTTATAAAAGATTGTAGAGCATGGCTTTAAACAAAAAATTTGGTAAGTTAACATGGTGTTCGGAAAGTATTTCACTGTGCGAAAATAGATTGTTAGGTATTTATCAATTGAAAATATTCTTTTAAGATTTTAGGGTTGAGTAACTGGGTATGCCTATGCGTAGGTATTTGAGTTAAATTTTTCTTACAGAGCCTCAAATGTCCTCCCTCATTACCTCATGAAAGGGAAAATTTTGTGTTTTTATTAAAATGTTGAGGTTCTTAAAGTTAGGGGTAAGGAAGTTACCCCCCCCCCCCCATATTCTTGAAAACCTCACTGACAACTCACAAGCCACAACAGTTCAATAAAACATAAAACTAAATTCATTTGAGGATATTTTTTTTAATTCAGTGAAAAATTTGGAAAACAAGTATTGTAAATGGAAAAATGGCTTTTTGGCACGGGTCTTAAGCACCTTACATTAGGTATAATTATTATATTATATATTATATATCGTCGGTTTATTGCGAAAACTCATTAAGTAACATTTTATTGATTTTGAGATAATCGAATTTCAAACTTTTAAATATTAAAGATTAGTTAATCAAGTACGTAAATTGTTATATTGATATATAATTTATGGTTTTTTGGATTTATATATATCTCTTCTATCTCAGACATTTTATTTTTTATGTAACAAACGTCATCTTTAGACTTAAAAGCCTATTAAAAAGCGATATTTAATGGAAATTTTATTGGTTTTTCTCTAGTGGCTACAGGGACTTGTAGTATTATGTAGTAAAAAATTACTTATACATTTTTTTTTTGTTGTTGTTGCCTCAAAAAGAATTCTTTGTTCCACATTTTTTGATCTCATTCTCAAAGTACTTGATGACGGTAATAACTTGCTAGAGATTTTACTTCGAATTACTTTAAGCTCTGTTTCTTTTCAAAAGATAAGGGAGTACTGCACATATGTAGGCATGTATTATAGATATAGTATATTATGAATGTATAAATTGACATTGATAACATTACTTTTTAGCTAATTGATAAACTGAACGTTATATAACCAGTTTTTAATATTGTTTAGGGTTGTCCTTATAAAAGTATTTATTTTATTATAATTGAGCCTTAAAAAAACTAAAATTACTAAAAAAAATTGCCAAAAAAGGACTTAATTTATCCATTGTAATATACATACTCGTATATTAACCCATCCTTAACAAGAATTCTTACCGAAATACAATTTTAAAAAAAAGAATTGATAAGTCAATTTTTTCTTAGCGAAATTTTGTTTATCTTATCATAATTTCCATCGATAAGTCCAAGAAACAGAATGTTAGTGCAACAGAAACTGATAATTAAAGTAATTTTTGATAAGCTTATCACTTATCAAACCGAACATCAATAGATGTTTGGTGCAACACTTATCTGATAAGTTGAGTACTTTTCACTTATTAAAACTTAAAAATATGTATATTTATCAACAAAAAAATATCAAAATTCATGATAAGTTGCTAAGTGATTAGTTGTTGGTGCAGTGGGTCCTGATGACAAAAAATACATGCATTGGTTGAGCTAACCCTTTTTGTGTCCCTGGAACTAGCTTCGTCCAAGATTCTGTAACAGTAATATTAAGGTCCAAATGAGATCTCTAATTACTCTAATTATAGTGTTCACTTTCTTGAACAATCTTTACGTTAAAAAAATCGCGCGATTTTTTAAAATAAAATAACTCGTTTTGATTGCAAAAGCGGGATAATAAAAAACGGGATTATAAGAAACGGGATGATAAAAAGCGGGATTTCAAGAAAACGGGATTATAAAAAGTGGGATTTTAAAAAACGGGATTATAAAAAGCGGGATATCGTACCCAACCCGACAAGATATAATGGACAAGCGAAAGGTCACGAAATCTTTTATGAAACGGAGAATAAAATCACAAAAATTTAAGTAAGTTCTCTCAGTTTGAATGTACGATAGATATGTAGCTAAGACAAAACAAACATGTTAATACAGGGGAACAAATAAGAAGACAATCGGAGGCTCCGTCCATCAGCTGCAACAGTAGATTTACACCACCACATGCTGCACTTGGGCCGAGCAGCCCAAAACAGTTTTACAACAAATACACAAGGAGGCAACCGTTTTGAAATCAACAAATAAACATTGCAAAAATAAAATCAAGATCACTGTGTTCTTTCAGTAAAAAAAAATCTCTCTGAAAAGCTAGATGTCAAGTACTTCCAGTAGTTAGTTGGTAGGACAAATAAATGTCTGAATAAAAAACAACATAAAGAAATAAAAAAGTTGTCAGTAGGATCCATATCGCTTTATTTTCATGTCAAGATCGAAATGGATCATTAGAGATTGTTAATTCGCTGACACCCCAATTACGAAGTTCGTTTCACTAAAACGCCAGTAAAGCGATTAGGCAGCAGCGATGATATGTGTTTCAAGAAACCGACTGGAATATGATCATGAGGTGGGTGTATGTGGGGGAAAAATCCTGAAACTTTTGTTTTCTTTTAATCTAAACTGTGGTTTTTTAAGTCTAGTCGTTTAACAATCGTTGAAGCTAAACGTTTATGGTAATAAGGTTGGCCCGCGGTCTAAAGCGCAGCCACTCGACGGCAGTGGTAACGTAGCGCTGATTTCCCAAAATCAGCAGAAGCGTGACGAAAATTTCAAAAAATCCTTGGTCCTCTTTGGACCAATGTTTGGTCCTTACTTACTTTACAGCTCTGGATAAATCCAAAATTAGATATTTTTCCGCAAACAAGTCCGAGATGTGTCACCTCGTTTTTGGGTGAATTCCTTTTTTTGTTTCTGTTCTTCTTTTATATTTTTCACTCAGTGTTGTTTTCGTTTTATTTCTTCCTTTTTTAATTTAAGTGAAAAACCGCTTAATATTTAGTTTTCAATACAATAATTATATTTGAGTTTATTCAATTCTATAAGTTTTTTTTAAATAATTTAATAAAAAAGGAGGACTAAAAAAGGGATGAACCAACTTGCTTGAAAGAACAATTTAGAATGCACTTTAAAGTGCAAATCAGTCGACATCCACATTTCTATCAAAAACCATAGACCTTAAAATACTTAGGTTACTAGATACCTAACATCGCCCTGAAAAGTGAAGTTTGTTTGTCATTCTCTCGTAGGCATCCCATAAGAGCTCATGGAATATCTTCTGCTAGACAAACTCAAAAAAATGTTTCACTTTATGTTTTTACAAAAGATTCAATGTTATACTACGTTTTCATTAGATCTGAAATGAGGTAATTTCATAAAATGAAGAAAAAAGTGTTCACATTAAAAATGAAGTAATTTCGTATGACATTGTTGTTTTCACTTTCTGTCTCATAATTTATGACTTGTTCATAATCGAATATTTTTGGCGGAATACGTTCACCTAATTTCGTGTATATTTTTTTTGATATTACCTCAACAAAATAAATAAGGTAATTTGGAGCTAATTTGCAAACTATCATCGAAATTACCTCATTTGGCCTAATAAAAACGGACTGTAAGGTATATACATAGTTGTATATTAAAATCTATGGCAAAAGCCAATGTGGGTGCTATAAGTGTGGAAACGATGATTTTCATTTAAGGCCTATTCGAGTACAGGTCATTGTCGGTCCTCAGATACAACTACAAGTATCTACATATTGTTTAGGACTGGGCAATAACTAAACACTCAAACAGATACAAATTGTTTTTCATGTAATTCAAGGCCAGCAATGAGCAATACCCTTTTTATAAAAAAATTACAATTTCAAGGTATATTCTCAATGCAAAGCATTTCATTTTTGATTTGAATTTTAATTACCATTTTTTTGATGCAACTATTTTTGAATTTTATTTTAATTTTTTTTTTTTAATTAAAAAGAAAATTAATGTTAATGTTTGCATTTGCATTTTTTAATGAGATTAATTTGCAACATGCTTTAATTAAAATTAAATTGTTAATGTTAAAATGTTTAATGAATGCAAATTAAGTATCTTAAAATAATTGCTTTAAAATTTTTAATGCAATTTTTTTGTTGGATTAATTTTTTTAATACAAAAAAAATAAAAATAGAGTTTTTAAATCCAATATCAGTCAAAATAGTACTTTCTTTTACTATAATATAATGTATGCAACATGCATACATAAATAATTTTTTGTTGCTACAAATATGTAAGTTATAATAATAATTGCTGTCTATAATCCGTTATTCATGAAAAAATAACAAAACAAATTTTATATTTTCTTTGCAATTTCTGAAAACATATTTTAAAAAAGTGACAATGCTTTAGTTTGCAGTTTAATACGGAGATTTCGATTAAACATTTTGGAATTCGTCAAATAGTATTCCACAAGTATCGAACTAAATATTTTTCCTAGTTTTTGAGAAAGAAACTCAATGATTGAAATAAAACAACATTTATGTGACTGATAAAATAAATGCCTTGCTGAATTTGAGACTTCAAATTATTACAGAAACTATTCAGTCGTCGGTTTGATGAATCTTCAAAAATATATTTTGACTCAAATTCAACCACAAAAGAGAATTATTTGCAACTACCAAATCGTTGAATTATTATTTTTTTTAAGCACAAAGTAGTTTATGATTTCGAGTTCGGAAAAGAAAAGTTTATTTCAAATGAAATCACCTATCCATCCAAGCTCATTGCAAAACTAAAACTAGTGATTAAAGTATTATTTAGTTGTTGTTGGCATTGCATGTCCCTCCTACGTTTATGGAATTTTCTAAGCAATTCTTTAGTTTGATGCCATACACTTAAGAAATAGGTAGAGCAAAATAAAATAATAACAAACGTTAATTACTATGATTCACACTACAATATTTTTGTTGTAAAACCATAAACAATATCTTATAGCTACATATAAGCAAATTCAGCTTGAGCACGATTAAAATAGACATTAAAGTAATACAGTTTTTATATAAAAAAAAAACATGATATGATTAAAGTGCTCAATACAGAACGAATTCTATTTCAAAAATATGAAAATGGCTAAAAGAAGAAACATAACAAAATGATTTGTTAAAATCTTACTTATTAATTTAAATATAAACGCAAAAATTGCACCTGCTTGAAAATAGATTGAATACATAGATTATATATGTACAAAAGAAAGTATAAAACAAAAAATAGAGGTTAGTTAAAATACGTCTAACATAATATCAACATTATGAGAAAAGAGTATAGTTTTGGCTATTTTTTTCATACGACTGGTGAAGGTGATAAGGATGCTCTTATTAGTCTAGTTGGGGAACCAATGTTATCACTGCTTCCTCGATGCAATCGAAAAAGCTCGCATACTGTTATAGCAACTTGTATTACTCCTTTGCCTTCGAGAATATCTGCAGCACAACAAATGAGATTCTGAAATGAGAAAAAATGTTTCATACATACATACATACATAAATCGAAAAAAAAAACATTTAAAGTAAAATTAAAATTGGAGTTGGGAGCACGAAAACTCGAAGAACGCCCGGCGTGCAATCGGCTTCACAAATAAAAGTTATAAAAAAACTTTTAAAATATTATTATTACAAGATATGTTAGAGTCATAGTAGTTCATTATTTTATACAAGCTTAGTACAATGGAACAGAGCTTTCACCGTGGCATCATGGACTGATCCAAGCCATGATAAGAGAATATTCAAAAATTCTCATTAAACTTGAATCTATTAACCAGCAATACGCGCGTTCTTTTGAGTAATCAAGTTTATGGCATGACAGATTAAGAAAAAAACTTTTTTACCATTTTTTTTATTTATTGTTTTACGAGCAAGAAATTTTTTAATTTAGGTAATTTGTTTTGTTAAAACCAAGTTTAGTTTGAGTAAAATAAGGCTTCGCAAATCGACAGTAGTATGTTTTGTTGTTGTGCCTGTAAAAATTTCTGTGACGTAAATGCTTCACCTTGATTGTCCGTTACAATTGCATTTTTGAGTACAAAATATATTTGCCGTTCAATATAAAATTTTCTTACCTTCAATTCTGTTAAGTACTGTATTTCATTTCATTATTCTTTTGTTTCGTGTCGTGTTTTTTCACGTCAAACTTTTCTTTCAACCTCTTTTTAATATTGACAATTTTCAAAGCATAATTTTCTTTTTCATTTCAGGAATTTGGCCTTTTTAACTCATAGTAAATTCATTTTGTTAATCATAAGACAGCGACTTGTAAATGAGAATTATGGGAACTTGCCAGCGATGCCAGATTGAGGGATTTGTCCCGTTTTTCGGGATTTTTTAACCCTAAAGGGAAAACTAACCCGGAAAACGGGAAAAACAGTCAGCTTAAAAACTTGTACGTTTTAATACCAAATTTTTTAATAACAGCTTATGAAGAAATTCTAAAGCGATTCAATTTTTATGGCGACGGCCAAGTCTTTAAACTTCTCGAATTTATTAATCCATTAACATTAACAGCATTTTTTGGAATGATATCTTACAAATGAAGTTTGATATGGTAGTACATAGATTCCAAGACATGAAAAAATTGGTTTCATTTATTTTTTGTCTTCCACACAGTGTCGCTGAATCGACAAAGAATGCTTGCGTCTACATACAAGTAGAATATACGAAGATTAATATACATAATGTACTTAAGAATTTGTGATATTTGAGGTTAGTCTTATATGAATTAAGATATTTTTGTTTTTTTTTTTCTTAAATAAAATAATTTATTACGTTTAAAATTGATTTTTCTTTGCGGACAAAAAAGGGAAAAAACGGGAAAAACTTACATCAAAAAGGGGAAAAAAGGGAATTGACAGACAAAAGTCTGGCAACGCCATTCATCTTATGATAAACACTCTGCCCATGCATAAAAAAGTCTGAAGTGTAAGATCTCGTGAGACTCATGTACACATTTGTGCATAACTTCCATATACATATTATGTGTCTCATTATTATTATTTCGCATAAAAAGCTAGCTTTACTTCAGAAAAGTTAGATTTAAAACCGAAATAATGCTTTTGCGTGCCAACCACTATCTATAAAATATATTCTGGTAAAAGTTGCTTCTTTTTTGAACAGACCTACAGCGCATTGTCATGAAATTTCAACCTCCAGATATCCAACAATTCGAACGATTAAATATTAGATACATGTAATTTAAATTAACATATGTTTCTTTATACTTTTTTATTTATAATTTATTTGTTTTGAAAAAAATTTTTGTTTATAAAACAATCGTGAATCTATTAAGAATATATGTGCATGTAAATACATTAATTCAGACAAATTTTTAAGCTCACTTTTGATTATTATTTTTTAAGACAAAGGTAATTCAGGAATAAAAAGCTATAAATGTTTGATTAACATCCAAATTGTTGTACACAAACGTAAAACTTCAAAATAAATATATTAAACTTCATTTAAATAAATAAACTTTATAAATATAAATAATAAAACAAAGACCTGTATAAACTTATTAAATGATAAAATATATTATACATTTTGGGTACTGATAAGGAATATTTCTTTAAAAAATTAATATTAGGCGCGCATAAGCGATTTTGCTGAACAAGGATCATTGCATTTAATTTTTGACACATGCTAATTCTTACATCAAACACCAGTCAGTCATTGTGCTCGTGCATAGCTGCCTTAGTTATGATCGGTTGTGAGATATCGTTCCAGGACATCTTTAATATAATATATGTAACTTCTCTTTAAATACGTTGCAATTTTTTTTTTATTGGTTAGCAAAGCTCAGACTCCAATATATTATTATTTTTTCTAACCAATAAATTGTATATATTAATTACTAATTAGTTAGGAATTATAAAATCATAGGTTACAGCAAGCGTAGATAGTTTTTGCGTACAAAAAACTACAGCATTTAGCTCTGTTTACAAAACAAATTATTTGTCATTGCTTAAATTTATTACGATTTTGTTTTAAATTACATTTTAAATCAACAATCTACTGTATTTCAATTCAAAGTTAACTTTAAAAAGTAATGTAGAATATAAAACTATAAATGCTTCTGTTAACTTTGTGTCTCATGGTCTTCTCTTTGTAAAAAATTATTTGGTTTTATTGAATTGAGAACACGTTCTGCCTTTCCGTCTAACTATTCCTTGTCTAGATAACGTATATTAATCTGGAAGTGGAAATAATACTAGAAGAACAAATGTCGCAATAAAGACAAACGATAAAGCAACTGTAAGGATATTAAAGTCGTGATTTAAGGCCCGATTATCCTTTTTAATTTCTAAGTTTTTATCGGCACTACTTGTTTGGTAAATGCTATAAATGCTTTTTGATGTGGCATCGGCATCATCACTGGGACTGCTCCGTGAAACAGCTTGGTCTTCGAAGAATTCTATTCGTTTTGTTACCATCTTCGGTGTATCACTGATCAAGGCATCATAACTCTTAGAAAGGCAATGTGAAACAACGGGCTGAGATTCATTAATATTTTCGGTGTTGTTTTTAGGATTCATTCCGAGAATATTAAATTTGATTGTGTGGAGATCATTATCATTAAGGACAGAAGGTATCTTCTCATTGACTATTTGATAGCTATCGGCATCGGTTTCCTCGATAGTGTGTAACTGGTTTCCTTTTCCGCCGCTGGTGTTTATTTTCAAATTACAGTTATTATTTGATAAATTTAATTTTATCTTTTGAAAAGTTTTAATTTTTGCATGCCGTAGAAATTTTCCCAACTGGCTGCTTCTTGTGACAACTGCTTCGTCTTCGCGCTGATCTTCGGTTATGGTCTTCTCACGCATAGAATTTACTTTATTTTCCCAATTTTCTGTCAATTGCATGTTGGTTGCAGGCGATTGATGTTCTTCCATTGATTGATAATTCTGTTCTTGATGTTGATGAGCTTGCTGTGATTCTTGAATTTCGGAATTTTTATCAATAGATAGAAGAGCTGATACTGTTCTGAAAACAGCGGATGGATTGGGCAGCAGCGGCGGTTGGAAATCCTCATTCAGAGAGTTATTTTCATCTTGGGGCGAGATAACATCATCACAAGAGCATATCAACTCCTGCAACCAACATCAATTACAGATGAGTTATTAGCAATTTGCGTTTTTTCTTATTGTATTTTAATGTGTAAAGGTTGAAAGGATTTTGGGAATATTTACTTGAACAAAAAATGCTTTAGATTAACATATTTCTACAAAGTTTGGCCAATAGAAGTATATTCTTTAAATCTAGAAAGCATGAATAAAATTGTAGTGCCTTTTCTCTGTTAACCATCAGGACATAATTTATTATTTCTCTCAAATATATTGCATTATAAATAGGTTTGTATTTCATCTGAAAATGTTTGAAATACAAATCATATGTAGATATAAAAAAATTTCAATATTATTTTCTAAATAACAATATTGAATATAATATATTATATATTACTATATATAATATAATAAATTTTATTCCTGTTTCAACGAGCGCTTAAATTGTTAAATCACGTCAGGTTTTTGAGAAATACTTTTTGAAAAAATGATATTTAAGGTATATTTGAGGTCATGATGAAAAAAAAGTCTTCGAGAAGAAAGAAACAAGTACCAACAGGTTAACTACTATAAAAAGTCCAAAAGTCGCAAAGAAGGGTGAGTCTACCTTTAGTCGATTAGTTAGGATGGGCAATTGACTGCATTGCTATAACTTTTTTTAAAGCCAAAAACTGCTTATTCTTATTAAAACCTTGGTTTCAAAATTAATTTTTCAAACTGCGAATTAAGGAATGCCTTTTACTAAAATAGAGTATAAAGCCACCAAAATCCGTCCAATTGTTTATGAGAAAACCGAAAACCAAAAATCCGGTCATTGGCCGGTACCATTAATAACGTTTTTTTCAAAAATATTTTTTGACTAAATTCATCAAAATCGTTAGAGCCATTTTCGAGATAAAAATGTTTTGTCTAAACGGTACTATGACGGGTACCGTTTTTTTTGGAGCTAAAAAAAAAATCTCCCCAAAAACGTATGTTAAAAGTTTGAAGAAAATTGCTTCAGCAATTTAGGCTGTAGGTCGAGACTTTAACAAACTTTGAGTATAAAATTAGTTTACTGGTCAAAAACTATGCATAGATTTCACTTAATTTAAAAACAGTGTTATCTTTAAAAAAAAATATAATTCTCAATTGCAATTATTACCGTTATGTTTTCACATTTTAATTATTTTTTTTTAAATTGCTCCTCAGAAAAAAATGCGTTATTATGTACATACATATATCTTGTCGGCTGAGTTATCGTACGTTCCAAAATTTGGTTTAGAGGATATAGGAGTTGATATATTAATCCTACTCTGAGCGAATTAGCCTATGGAATTAAGTTAGACGTAATAAAAAAGAGTGCAATAAGAAAAGATAAGCGTATTTTATGTATTTCTTTCCTAAAATTCAATACATGGCAAAGAGGATAACATAAATTATTGGAATAATGTTAAAAAGTTAAAATTTTAAAACTTGAACATATGTACATTTAAAATAAAATAAATTGCTATTCATCGAATAAATTTTGATCATTGTTCATGCACTTTGTCAATTTGGATTCGAAGGCCTATTATGACAGGTGATAAAAAGGTTAAATATATAATGTACTTATTTACCTACTAAAATAATGTAATGCGTTGAAAACGACTACAATTCTGCATACCATCAGCAGTTAAATTGTTAGGCAGAAAAGCATGTCCATATTGTTATAATAATTCAAAAACACATTCATAAACAAAATGTAAATTTGCACCGAACCAACAGAAATATTGTTTTCATTTGAGCCTTAAGTTTTATTCGATTTAACTAATAATAAGAAACTTGTATCACTTCATTTAAAAAATAATTCTAATAGCAAAGTCAAATTAGAAAATCAAATCGTTTTTTTTCGATAGACAAAATATATTTATATTTAAATTAAAAATATAAATATGTATATTATATATTTTTGTTCGTTGGAATTTTCTTACAGTCAAAACTATAAGAAGAAGTTATGTATTGAATTTTAAATATTATAATTCAACGAATAATTAATTATACCTAAAAGTTGATTCATCTTTAAGTTATAGTGTGTTTATAAAATCTTTATATAAATTAGGGGATTTTGTATGCAAAAGATACAATATTAAATTTTTTTCAAAATTGACCAATTGTATTATTGCTAAGAAAAAATATTTGTTGTAAATGCATAAAAAGAATTGCAAAACAAACTAAAATTTTACATGTTATTAAGAAAACTTTATATACCGGAATAATAATAATATGAATTTAAAAATTCCTAAAAATACAAGATATAAATTGTTGGTAAAAACAAATAGATATTGTTCAAAGAAAAAAGGAATTAAGAAACAAGTTTGAAAAATTTAGATAGTGTAATAAAAAGTAGTAGACTTCAATCGAAAATTAAAAGTTATTACAAGCTTAAACAATACAAATGAATTGAAAGTATTTAAATAGTTTTTGAATTTTTTTAAATTTAATTTTGTAAACTACAGTCTATCATATTTTTATATTATTTATATTTAACTTTCTGTTTTTGAGAATGTCATAATTATAAGAGACATCTCTGATTCTAGGCTTTTCATTAAATGATCCAACTCATATCTGGAGTGGTAAATTTATCATGAACTTAAGTTAAGAATAAGAATTATGTACGTTGGTCATTAAGTAGTGCGATAAGAAAGAATTAGCATGTTTTACTTCTATCCTAAAATAAAAACCTACGAGCATAATTTAAAAACTAAGATCCAAACAAAAAACTCTCACAGAGTGATAAAGAAAAGTTAAATGTTTGATTCATTTTCAAATATGATTGAATCCAAAATTTAAAAACTAAAACTTAGTTTATGAAAACATTTCCAAATTCAACCCTTCATATCAAAAGAGATGAGGAGGAAAATGGTGTCACAGGAAGCAATAGTAAAATAAATTATTCTACACGAGCAGTTCTCAATAAATCTATTAAATATTGCTTATGGATCCATCACATTAAATACAAATTGTTCTTTTTGGATCATATGGAGAGGATAAACACGGTTTGCCCAGCTAGTTCATCAATTATAAGCGAAGTAACTAAGGTTCTTAACCAATTAGAAGGGGAACGCAACCATCTTGGTATTTAAACTCAAAAGCAGAATTAGAATTTCAAAATTAATTAGTAAGTAGTAACTCAGAATAGAAATTTTCAATCACTGATTACATGTTATACATAGGTAATAGAAAATTTCAAGTATGAATAGCATGTATGTACACTGACCACTTTTTTCGCAAGCCTATTTTTGCGATTTTTCCCTGTTGGATTGTTTTTACGGAAAAATAAATTTTCGAATACTGCTCAGGAACTAAAAAAAAAGTTATACAAATTTCGCCATGTTTGAATTTTTATTGAATAAAAGTTAAATACTTAAGCAATGTAGGCAATGACATCAAAACACAACTTTACTATTTATTTAATAAACTGGCAAAATTTTTATGGAAAATGTTTTAAGCAAATTGGTCCAAGGCTTTCGACGCGAAAAATTAAACAGATTTATTTGATTAAACTGAACAAAACGTCTATATGATTTACACAATTATTGTATATACATACATATGTATTTTATTTATTATATTTTTTCGTATGTACTCGGAATTCAAGGTAATCAATTGCATAAAAGTAAGTGAGTAAGGCCTCGTGGCCTTATTTCATTCACGGCTTAATTTAAGTTTTTAAAATGAAATGAGGCCGCATGGTCTTTTAAAGAATTTACTTTAAAAAAAATATTTTCAGACCTGTCGAGTTTTTTTTTCAAAATATTATATTTTTAATTAATAATTTATTCAACTTAAAATTTACTTTGTACTGTTAACTTTTTAAAGTAATAAAAAAAAAATTAAGCACTTTGACTATATAGACATTCTTCGTTCAATCTCTCCTTTTCCAACTATTACATGGAGTCGCTGAATCCGAATTTCAAATTTGATAATTCCTACGGAAGTATCATCGAAAACTTGTTTTTTTTTGACGATTATGAAAAAATACTACATTATTTTTATTTTTCTGCAACACGCACTTTTTGAAACGATTTGACAGTCCAATATCCAATTCAAAAGCTAACGTCAATCACTCGGAGGAAAAGTGTAGTAGACCCATGCAGTTCATTTATTTACAGACATTGCAATTTCTTTTATTTTTGCTTTTGTTATAAAGTTTAACTTTGCCACACAAACTTCTATATTTAAAAAGTAAAACATTGGATACAGCTTTTAATATTCAAAATATATGCATTTATAATTGCATTACAAGTTAAAACCCCTATTTGGAAAATTAATTTATTTAATAAAATTATTGCACACGTGCTTCAATAGGATACTTTGTATTTTTTCAGTTTTTTTTTTTGGCTTTAATACAAAATGCGACGAAAGAAGGCTGGCAAATTTATACATTGGACCAAAATATATTAATCTTAAGCAATTTTGTTAAGTGAAAGATTTGTTTTTACTATAGTAACAGTGAATTAAAGAAGTAATAATTATAATATTATAACTTACCTCATCAACGCCAATTTTACGACACGCATCTAGGAAATTATCCACGTTCCTGCGACAGCGAGCCATAGTAAGTTTAGCCTAAAACATTTATACATTATTAAATTCAATTATTAATTCAATGTTTGTATAACTCACAACCCCGGGTGATGGTACATGTATGCTGGCCACAGACCTTGGCCGAACATTGTTAGCTAAGTGACAAAGAATGACACCATCAGTCAGAGCAGAAGCTATGTCATCAGGTAAAATCGTTTTAAGTCGGACTTGAATAATCTGTAATTAACAAAAGAAAAACAAAAATAAGTCTAATAACGAAAGCATTGTTTATTTTGATAAGTTTATTTTGACATTTTGTATAGTGTTTTTGTGTATCGCCTTTTTCTGCCAATCACAATTTTCATTAGAATTTAAGCTTACAGAATAATGAACCTCATTATCCCTTAATTCGTACATATATTATTTACGCGGATCACAAAAGTTGATCATAAAATGTATATCGATAATAATCTTTTCAGAGCAACTTCCTCAACTTCTAGAAATTTCTACAAACATTTAAATCGCTAATTGGTATCAACTATTTTCGTAGAGCGTTTTTACTGAAAGTAATCAGGTTAATTTTTAGAACAAGAGTTAAAATATTAAGTTTAAACTTTATACCACCTCCAAACGTCTTGCCACAACTTTGTGACCTATGCTACAGAAGATATTTATCATTTCTTTCCTCATATTTTCAAGAAAGTTTTCTCTCGCTAAACCAATTTCATGAAATTTTAATTAGAGCATTGGGAGACATCTTGTATTTTTTGTGTCGAAAATACCATGGTCGTTTGGTATGGAGACCAAACTTATGACATTATGATTGAAAGGTAATCAGCTGTAATTAATTTAATTTTTTGCTCCTATTTAAAATTACTAAGAAAGTGTTAATTAATTTTTAAAAATGGGACCAGGGCCATACAAAAGTACACATGGTTCTTTGCTTTTATATCTTATTCAATAAGTATTAAATTTATGCTTTTATATTTATGCAAAGAAATTTTGCAATCAATTCAGGGAGGATTGGCATTACTTTATTCTTAAGAAAACTCTTTGTAAAATGTAAAGAAGAAAACTCTGTAAATGTAAATCATAAATGTTTCAACATATTTAATAAAACCACCCCTGAAGAAGTTAGGAAAATCCGACGAAAAGCAGGGAAAAATTAGGAACATCGTTTTACTTGCATAAGGAAGAATGTGGCCAAACCAAAAAAGGCCGATTCATCATATTAAAATATAAATTATTTAAAGAATTGGTCAAATAATTATTAATTAGATTATTTATTTAATTTCAACTTTGATTAAAGTTAAACGTAAAAGCAAGCAATTTAAATTATGGAAGGTATTTGTTTTCAGCGAAATCACTTGGCAAAGTTGTAGACGAGCCAACGAAACGCCTGAAATAAAGGAAATAGTTTTTTTTTTTGTTTTGCATTCGGAAATTATCGATCTGCAAGCCTGTCAAACACTTGTATGTATATAATTGGTAATTGCTTTTTATTGCGTTTGTAAGTGGTTTTAGGGAGATTGAAACTGGATTTGAACACGATTACTTTTAATTAACAGAAAAGATTTTTATGATGTTTACATTTTAAGTAGCCGCCTCACCAAAACGGGGGGAAAGATTCCCCTTCCAAACGGTTTTTGTCTCGTCCCGATTAAACTGACACGGTCACACCATATGCAAATAACCAGGTTTTTTACATAATAAAAAACATGCGTGCACTTTTTGACTCATATTCCCTATATCCAATGAATTTCGAAGTTGCCCTTATAGTTAACGTTTCGTTCTTGTCGACTGTGAAGTTTTTGACCACACATTTTTGGACAGCTCTTTTAATCAAGTTAAACGTGACCAGTTTAATAAATTTAACTTTATGTATACTCAATGTATATGTCCATGGTGTTAATTCTTTCGGGTAACTTTTTATCTAAGTGAAATTTAAAACTGCATTCAATTGCCTGAATTAAATAGCAGTTAGTTATATTATCATGCTTATACTTTTGGTTGTTTTGACTTTTCCGCCATATTGATTTTGAAATAAATAAAAAATAAAAAAATTATAATAAAATGAAAACTTTAAGCACTTACATTTCTAAGCTGAGTCATCAGCTCTGTTTCTTCACGTTGTCTATCAAACTCTCTTCGCATAGTAAAACTTAATTTATCCGTAGGAACGTCCTGATTCCATGTTACAGACCTTTTCAGCGGAATAAAAACACTTGTATATGAAATACGAGTACACAGTTTATATTGGTTTACCTTACCTGTTTGCTTTATTTTGTGCTACATATATTTGTTGTTTGGCGATCATTTCAGGGAGAAATTTATTTCGCACAACTCCATTTGGCGGTGTTGAATTATTATTAATTGGAATTTCACTATTTCCTAATGCTTTAATTGGACTGCTAGGTTTTACATATCCCAAGCATTCGCCATTTGCATGTGGTCCCAATGTTTTATCTTTTAATTTTGTTTGAAATACTGCAGACATCAGTTCTGTATTCCTTGATGGAATCACTTTTTGGACAGGCTTCTTTGGTAAACAAATTGGTTGATCTTCAGTTGTGATTATTTCAGTAAAACTGTTAACATTATTCATTTTTTCCTCCTTGCAACGAGAGTCCTGTTCATCGTACGAATTAGACTCATTGTCTCCATTCACGTCATATCTTTTTTTGGTTTTGGCTTTGTAAACGCTTGAAATCTCATGATTTCGTTGTTGTTTAAGTGCTTCTTTGTACTCACGATATGTTTGAATATTTCCAAGATGTTTGTTATTTTTGTCGATATACGGATGGTTTTCACTTAGCATGTCATCCTCTGGTGTGGACCCACTAAACATAATAAATCAGGATTGAACTCAATTATTATATAATTAGATTTACCTGCTTGTGGAACTTGTCTGAGAATAAATTATAACATCGTCGTTGAGTTGAACTTCTTGTGAGAAACTTTGATCCAAAAGTTGTTGGTCTTTGCTCAGTTGTTCGTCCGCTACTATAGCTGGCTTGAACATATTAGAATCGCTAGTTATATCCGCATCTGAAACGAAGCTATCCATAATAGAAGAAGGTACAATTTTTCTTGGCGACAGCAAGTCAATTTTGGAGTTTTCTAAAATTAAAAACAATTCCATAACAATTTAAACTAAAAAAAAAGTTTTTCGTTTAATGTACTGTTTGGTAAGTCATGTGACCAGCGTTTATCCATTCCATCGCATGTACTGTATCCCGAATCGACTTGATATCTTGTGTTTCTCGTTGATTCAAATATACTAGCATTTTGCTTTGGTGCTCTCCTTAATGTTGTGTATCCATCGTAATTGCCTCCAGCCCGACATCCTTTTTCATCTTTTGTTGCTTGAGTTTCGAGAAATTTGAATATGTGCACAAGTCCTCGAACGCAAAGCTATTAGAAAATATTTATTAGTGTTTGTGAAAAAAAATACAGATGTAAAGATTTTACTTACACTTGCTGGAGGAGATATAAGAGGATTGTTTCCCAAATTAAATTCCACAAGGGAAGTCATTTGACGAACTTCTAACGGAAGACTAGCTATGCGATTATTACTGACATCTAGAGACACCAATGTAAGACAAGCTAATTCTAAAATATAATCAATATTTTGAAAAAATCAAGTAGGTACTATTAGTTTTTACTATTAATCATTTGTAAACATTACCTCTAGGTAGATAAAGAATCTGGTTGTTACGTAACGAAAAAGATTTCAAACTTCGCAATTCACCAACTCTTGCGGGAAGAGCTGTTAGCTGATTATATGAAGCATCTAAATCTGTCAGTTTGTCCATACGACCCAACTCATCGGGCAGTGATACCAATCTGTTGTTGGATACCAACAATACTTGCAAGGGCATAAAACATAATTCTTTTGGAAGCGTGGAAAGCTGATTGCTACGTAAATCCAAATAAGTAAGTAAGTTCAGATGTTTCACTGATTCAGGAATATATCGAATCGTATTATGATATAAAAGGAGTGTTTCGAGGAACGCAAATGTTGTAACTTCTTCAGGTAGTTCGCAGAATCGATTGCGAGATAGATCTGAAAATAATATATTCTTTATTTATTTACAATAAAAACGTAATTTAAACTTCGATTTCTGCTAGAAGCTTTGATTTTGTTTTGCGTTTCCTTCTCTCAATTTTGCATTCAATGTCTTACTATTATTTATCTGTCTGTTTTTTTTTTTTCTACACCACAAACCACATAATATGTTAAATCGAACACCAACTTACCCCGGGAAACCCAGAGAATTTCCGGAATTCCGCTTAATCACTGATAGATGTGGGCGACAAGTGATAATTTCGTACAACAAGCCCACAAATTGTTTTTTTCGCCAAATCCCCCATGCTTTAGAAAAAAAGGAGTGAGCCTCATATTTTTCGCATTGTTTTATAATTTTTTTCAGCACCCTTGGTTTCTTTTTTAAATTTTTTGACGATTAATATAGCTTTGATATAATTTTTCTTTCATTTATGCTCCATATAGATGAAAATCTCGTACATACAAAATGATGAACTGTCAATATGAAATTCATTTTAAGTCAGATATTTATTTCACAAATTGACCCGACTTAGTAGATTGACCATGACCAACGTAACAAGCCAAGTAAAAATAGCTGGATTGCTATCCAGACCAATCAACATTTTTAATTGACTCCGACAAGGGAATGGTTTGGCCTGCCTCCTCTTCAACCTGGCGTTGGAGAAAGCAATCCGTGACTCTGGCACGGCAACAAGAGGGACCATCGTCAACTGGTCCAGATATTTGCTTACGCAGACGACATTGACATCGTCCAGATCGGGCAAGCGGCACAAAATCTGGGGCTGTTCATTAGTGAAGGTAAAACAAAGTACATGGTGGCGTCGAATGCGAGAAGAACAGTCGGTCAAACAATCAAGGTACCGGGCCACGAATTTGAAGTGGTGCAATCCTTTAAATACCTTGGGTCAATAGTAGCACCCGATAACAGTATAGTCTGTCAAAGCTCTTCAAATCCAGAAATCTCACCATGACTTCAAAACTGCTGCTATACAGGACCATGGTCCTACCAGTACTCACGTATGGATCCGAGACTTGGGTGCTTAGCAAAAGACACTCCGACCTCTTAGCCGCGTTCGAGAGAAATGTCTTAAGGAGAATTGTTGGCCCCATATGTGAGGAAGGACGATACCGGAGACGGTACAATCATGAATTGTAAGCAATCTGCCTTGAAGCACACATAGTGACAAAAATTAAGCTCAGTAGACTCCGGTGGGCTCGCATGAGCGGAGAGGAACCGGCTCGGAAAGTCCTTTGCGGTATATTCTATGGTAGACGGCAGCGTGGTAGACCATGCTTGTGCTGGAGAGATGGGGCAGACTAGGACGCCCGAAGCTTTTGCGGTGCGCAATTAGCGTCGGCTCGAGACAGGGATAGGTGGAGAGCCTTGTTGAAAGAGGCCAGGACCGGAACCTGGTTTTCGATCCGATGATGACGATTTATTTCACAAAGATCTTCTTTTATATTGTCAATATAAAACAGTTTTTATATAATTATATAATTATAATTTTTCAAAATTCAAATTAGAAAATATATTAATAAATGAAAAAATATTCATACGTGCATCATTTTTTAATACTTTTTTGACATTATGTTCATACTCAGCAGGATAGTGCGAAAGAGTTTTTCAGTGAAGTTTGACATCTCTAATATTTTTTCATGTATAGGTAAGAAAATAGCCAAAAATTAAAACTAAAACAAAAATCTTTAATCTTCAAGGATTTATTGTAAAAACCAAAGCCAACTGGGTTATAACTGTGATTAAGTTTTTTTTCTTGTAATATACACAGTGGCCCTTATTGCTGCTATCGACCCTTGATCGATAATCAACAACGAGCAATGGAGAGCAATCGCTCGTTAATGTATTATTTTTCGTGATGAGTATGTTTTTTATTAAAAATAGTTTGATACAAAAAAAAACTATCTGAAAATATTTAATACAAAACCATTTTTTACAAAAAAGTAATTGTGATGCCGTATACGATCCAATGATGAATTGATAATTTTTTTTACTACCGACTTAAGAATTTTTTGCGTTAAGATGCTAGCGGTCGGTAAATACCAGTCTTGGTACTTAAAACGGATTTTATTTTGAAAGGCTATACTGTTTTTGGAAGAGCAGAACGAGTAATTAAGTGGATACAAGCGCAGAAAATCAGGTAAAAAGAATAAATTCAGGCAAAATCATTCCCATTATCAATAAAAGGTGGACGATAGATCATGTTTACGACTTTTTCACAAGTTTTTTGTTTCTAAAAGCCAGGGAGTATATAGGTGCTGGCTAAATGGTGCTGTTTTTCTTTTAATTTCAGGGATAATATACCTATAACCACATAACGTTAATGTCGTCATAAATATTCCTGTTGAACTGAACAAATTTTCGAGAGCAATTAATCTTTATTGCTCTTATCAGGATCAACTTAATAAATTTTGGTAAATTGCAATAGAAGCTTACAATTTGAGTAATTACCTTATACCTTTAAAATTTCATTTATTAAAATGTCTAGTCTCATACAGACAATGTACCTTTTCCTTTATTTAAATTTTGTGATTATTTACCAGGTAGATAACTATAAATTTCACTAAAGCTATTTTTTCAGAGATTGTACCTGTCTCGTTAGTCTTTACACTTTCAGGTTTTCCTCCACCCACTTGCCACAAGTTATTTTTTATCTTAGTATCTTTATAGAGAATAGGAATGCATTTGGTTTTAAAGCATAGATTTATCACCATGTACCTATTCAGCTGAACAGAACAAGCGGTCATGATATTGATAGGCAATCATCCAATTAAGATCAATAACTCCTAATCGTTTTCGAAGAATGTATCGCTTTTCATTATATCGGAATATCCTTTGGCAAGTCAATTTTTCAGTATTTATGTGGCAAGTTCTCCATATTTATGAGTGCAATACTAATTTTATTGATTAAACCATTTTTCCACATAACATCTAAAAACCGAATGTAATCATGCAGACACCACACCCAACATTGGAAATGTAAATTGGAAACAAACCCACCTGCAATCACAGTATCCGACAAATTATATTTAGTCGCAGCTTTTGGGAAATCTTTTAATTTGCGATTTGTTAAGATTAACTCTCCGCTGAGATTGGCTTCTTCCAAAATCCGCTCGAGAGACCTCACCAATTGAGAATGTCCAGTGGTAGTCGAATTATGTATTCGACTGCAGTGAAGTGTAACAGCCATTGTTGATTTATATAAAATTTTGTTTCTTTGGTCAAAAGCAAATTTTTAAATTTTTAAATTTGTTTTCTATATTAATCATTCTTCTATTTTTTAGGTGAAAGCCTAATTCAAGTACCCGAACAATTAAACTCCATTGCTTGGCCGATAAAATTGTCGGTAAAAACTAAAAATAATCAGAGATTCACAAATCACAACTACAATTCCAATTTCCGTAGCCGAAACAATTTTCAGTAAGGAAACACACACTTTCCATGTACATGCACAGTACACATACACAGTTATCCGTAGTCCGTACACGTACACACGACGAATGGCTTCCCTTCCAATGAAGAAAGAATAGCTCGGTTCAGTGAGGCTATTCCAAGTGCTGTTCAAAATGAGGAATTTCCCCCAAACTTCAAAATAATACGATAAGTGTTAAAAATCGTTAAAGCTACACTTTGAATTAAGTAAGCTTTGAATAAATTAAGCAGCTTCTAAAACTGTATTATTATTTTTAGAAATTTTATGGCCAATTTCATAAACATTTAACAAGCTTTTAAATTTTTAAATGAAATATTTTGTATGAAAGAAACGTCATTTAAAGACCAAAAAGGTTGTTAAATTTTTAGAAGGGCTTTATGAAATCGGGGGCTAGATTTTTATTTAAATATATTAATTTAACAGCCCGATTCTCCCCCTTGTGAGGAGTCATAAGTCACAAGCTCTTGTGACTATTCCTTGTGAGGATTGTTGTGATTCGATAACATTTTGGTATTCTCCCCCTAATCGTCACAACAAAACTCACAACGAAACTCACCACTGCAAAGATGAATTTTTTTTGTGACTTTTGGAACAGCTGATAATTAAAAACAAGAACAGATTTCCAAATTGAAAAATAAAACAACAAAATTTATTTCAATAATGCAAGCGCCAGGTAACACAATTAATATATTTACATGAAAATGCTTTCTTGTAGGGCAAATGGATCGTTTGCGTCTGTCATAGTTCTTAAGAGTCGTCTTCGCTACAATCTACAAATACAATAGGTTCTTTGGAGCCATACAATTCGTAGATACTTTTCGTTTTCAGATAAAACTCTCGAATAAGATGGAATAAAATAAAATCCACACCGAAATATCAAAACACAAAAAATTTGTGAGTTGTGACCTGCCTATAAGGAGATCACAATTTCGATAGTTTTTGTGACTCTCACATCTTGTGACCGTGGGGGAGAATACGAAAAAGTCACAAAATCAATTTCACCACTAGTTGTGACTTGTGAGGTATCAGTGATGTTGGGGAGAATAGGGCTGTAAGTCTGATTTGAAAATAATTTTCTCATTCTTGTTTTACTCTTTCATTGAACAACATGTTCATTTCATTCATTAATAAAATATTATAATCAATTTAAAAGACGGTATTTCATTTAATTAATCATTGGTCTGGCAAAAATAAGTTCACTTCATTTTACAATTCACTTCAAAATTGCAGAAAACTAAACACTTTCTTCTTCGATCTGGGGGAATTAAGGCTTAACTACATTCAGTTACTTCTCGACAAAAGTGGCAAAAAGTGGAAAAAGTGAAAAACAAAAACATTCATGTGCTAGATATCTTTGGCTGTGAAAAACTGTTAAACCAATCTGACCAACCAATCATTTGCCAAAAATTTCACATATTTAGTTTTTTTCAATTTTTGTTATATTGCGATTGCGACTGAATTGTTCAACAATTTATTTTTGGTTTTTAAAATTCATCATTTAACAGCACGCAAAACTATTATTATAAGTTGTGATTACTTTTCCAATAAGGTTTGACGTTTGTCTTGATAAAGACAAAAAAATGAAAAGCTTAATTAAGGTCTTCGATAAAAATTCTTTTCTAATTAGTTCAATTAATTAAAACCCACTACAAATACATTTATAAAATAGATTTCAGACTTCGCTTATATTATCACTAGAGCCAAAATGAGGTAATTTCGCATTTCGCAAGAACATTCATATTACGAATCAGGTTATTTCGTTTGACAGGTCCTTGTCGTTTTCTCTCTCTGTCTCATAGAGAAATTTCAAATTTATGAGGTTGTTCACAATCGAATTAACTGAATCCAATAACCTAATTTTCCAGGTAATTTCATGCTAATTTCGTTAAATAATGAAAGAAATTATGTACCTTAATTGGCCCAATGAAAACAGGATATTAGAAGCAATTTTGTTTTATCAACATTTTGTACTTATTTCATTAATTTAGCTGTTAATATTTTTACCATTTACAAGATTATGTTATCAATACCTATATAATAATAAAAAGACAAAAATAATGAATTTTTTAGTATGCGGGATTATGACAATAATAAGCAAATAAGCTAAAATTAATAGGGTTTTCCATGGGTAGTGAAGATTTCGATCAAAAAATTGATTTTTTTTCGTGGCCCATGGAATACAATTGGAATTGATTTTTTTTGTCACTGTATTGGTGTAATTTCGTGTACGTGTAAACGAGTTCGGTGAAGCTGTCAAATTTCTACCTAAACATAAACAATTCATCATTCAATCATCATCAGTTCATTTTTTAACAGGTGCCTTATTTATTAGCATTAGCAAAAGAAAAATATCTTCACCGCTTGATTCTTTTTCAGAAGAAGTAGATGAAGTTGATGAATCTACCAATTCATTTAAAATTGCTTCCATTTTTTTTTAAATTTATTTATCTAATAGATGAAAACTCAAACCAAAACTAAACAAACCCAAAACAAATTACAAATAAAAAGAAAAAACTTGTATCTGTCAAGCTAACAGCTGAAAGTTGTATTAGTATTGGTGCAAAGAGGGGTAAATCTGCTGAAAAATCCAGATCTGCAGATTTGATTTTAAATCAAAAATAAATCAATTTATTTTGCCCCATGGAATGCAAAAACAGGGGAAATCTGATTTTTGACTGATCTGGATCAAAAATAAATTGATTTATTTTGCCCATGGAAAACCCCATAACTTTCGCTAAAATTTATTTTGCTTCTTATTATTTGACATATTATTTTGAAAATGTGCGCAGTATATTATCTTATTTATGTGTATATTTTGTGAGCCAGGATACATTTGGATACAATTATGAACGCGTCTAACAGAATTTTCATTGTGCTTTAATTTGCTATATAAAACCTCCTAGTGAATAAAAAATTTATTTTGCAAGCAGGTTAAATTAATATTGTATTGCAATTTATTAGCCTGCAATAAACTTAAATAACATCGAACAGGTAATATTCGTTTTTTCTTATTAAAAATTATTTTATCTGTAAGAAGCAAATATAGTAGAAGTTGAGTACTTCTCAACTAATCGATAATTATGTGTACGTCTACTGTTTTTCAGTTTCCCAGAGAAAATATTTTTTACTAAGATAAAATTCTACAGGCTACGTTTTATCTTTGGCTATTACAAAATGATGCAGCTATTTACGTACTGTTTTGAACATATTCCACACAGTTTTATAAATTAGTTCTCAAAAATCTTTCATATGTTGCTATAAAGCCAGATTCATTTGAAGCCAATACTAATAAGGTATTTACTTTTAACCTACTAACAAAAAATTACTCGAACTCTGCTGCCTGCCAAACATAAACATTGCAATTGTTCATGAATATTGCAAATGTTTATGAGTTCATATATCCGAAATATAGCGGGCATACCCGAACAAAAGTTAGTGCTCAAAAATAAAGTGAACGTTTTGAACAACCATGGAACCGTGAGTAAACATAATTCGGTGACCGTAGATCGGTCATTACCATTGTATATAAATTTGCATAGTACTCTCATGAACACGTTCAACACGTCGGCCACCTAGCGATCACACCACTTACTAATTTTTTTGTTGCTGTTTCTGTGTATATACAAGTGCGCCCTCAAACGACCACACCACACAACACAAAAACCATCTTGATGAAAGTACTATAGGTTCTATATACAATGCCCATGGGCAAATTCCTAAAAGCAAACTTTTGCAAAGCAAATGAAGAATTCAGTTGAAATGTCAAAAGCAAGTGAAGTGTGCAAGATATTTTTGACTTTTGCACAAATATATTTGCATTTGCGCATGAAAATAAAATCTACTTCATTTAGGGACAATCTGGAATCTGCTTAGCAGGCACAGTACACTTATAGAAGGTAATATCATTAGAGTTTTCATTTTTTTTTTCTCTACTGCGTATCTGGCAAAATCGTAGTCTCATTTGTTGTTGTGCCATACTTGTTGTTGTTGGATATTGTTGTTTATAATATCGCCTATTCGGCCATATTGAACTTTTGTTGTTGTGTTTATGTGTTTCATATCACCATGCCGGCCATCTTTATTACCCTTTTGACTGGTCTCGTTTTTGAAAACTTGCGCAATATAATACCTTCTATATGTGTACTTTAGAAGGGATGTTTACGTTTGCATTTTGGAACTGTTTGCTTAGTACCTATAATTTGCGCAAGTTTTGGGTTTAGGAATTTGTCCATGATTTTGTTAAATTGTTCGAAAAAAAAATAATTTTATACCGAATGAAATGGTTACGAGATGAGTTTTTATGCTTTTAAAATAATTAAACAAACCGTCATACGACGTCATTAGAATAACGGGCGTCCAATTGATTTGAATGTTACTCAACCACTCAGTCACAAGAGGACAAACTTGACGTCCGAGAATAGTTTTGTTGTATACGAAAAATTTTACGGTTTTGGCTCACCGTATTTTTAAGCTTGCGTTCATATACCTAAAAAAGTGACGATACCACTTACAAATTCCAATTGAAAATCAACATTTTTTTAAATTTATCAATCTCATTATTAATAGAAGTTTTTATCGAACCATTTACAAATGTATTTCATAAAACAAAACAAAAATCATTCTTTAATTACAGTCATACGTCAAAATTTTGTTTGCCATCATTATAGCACAACATCAAGAAGGCATCAGGAGATGATGGATCATCCAATTAAGACTCTGTTGGTAGTACTGGGAGTTGGAATTGCTTCTTCCGCACCGAATAGGCAGAACTTTGATTTGCTTGGTCGAAATATTTCAGATTCCTTACGTGATGGTTTGTATATTTTGTTTTGTTGGTAAGCGAAAAAATTTTCTAACGAGTTTCAGTAATATTAATACAAGACAAATAACTTTGGTAAGTAAAAAGTAAACTGTAAATAGCTATGGTAAATGGAGGTAATATTTACTGGTATATTGGTAACACTGTTTTTTTTTGTTGTATTAAAGGTTTCCCCAGACGTCGGATTAAAAAAAATATTACAGCTTTTTTGACTTCTTATTGGAAGAGTAATTATTAAGAGGCGCAATTTGATTTAAAAAGGTTGTGAATTCAAAATATTAAGATAAGAATATCTGTTGCTAAATCAAACAAAATAATAAATTTAAACTGATGAGTATGAAGAAACAAAATATAAAAAAATTGAATTGTGCCTTTGTAAAATTAATCGTTTAACAGCAGGGAAAACTATTATTTTTATTATTTATTTTCCGTTTTTATTACATCTGATTTTGATTACTCTTTCAAGGTTTGACGTTTGTCGTGTTCTTTATTTTACAGTAAAAACCAGATATACAATTGAAAAATACAAAAAAGTAAAAAACCTAATTTTGGTTTTCCATCAATTTATTTCTGTGTATTTCGATTATTATTTCATAGTTTCATATATTTTTTCTTCATATTTTATTTTTATATAGTGTATTTACTTCTTTCTAGTTAGATATTAAATTATTTGTATTTGTACTTTTAGGTTAGTCGCGCACTAGCACCTGTGTTCGAAATCAAACAGTTTGATCACCAGTTTACAGATCAGCGCGCACATGCAACACTTCAAGCAAACAACGAAGTAAACTGGTTGGAATTGTGAATATTAGGGTTGTCACTCGGGTCGAACATCGGCCATGATACTGTGAAGATCCATTATTATACCCTGAAATTTTTGACTGAGATTAACGCAAAACTTAGGGCTTTCGAAACTTATTTGGAGCAAAATATTCTTGTTAGTCCAAAATTTCTGAATATGATATCAATTTATTAAAGCTAGGTTACATTCATTTCTCCTTTGTACTTAATTGTTTAGTTTGTATCAAAACAAAAACAAAATAGGTGGTCATGTGCGCGCTGTCTCATTCAATTCCATAGGACTCATTTAAGCAATCAAACAGTTTCGAAACTAAAAATCACATGCGTGCCTAGTCTTAGTATTCGAAATTATGTGTCAGAAAGGAAGTTTTCGATACCTATATTTCAGAATTTACAGAAACAAAATTCTATTGTATTAATACGTATCAGATTGATCAAAATGACAAAATTGAATATTGAAATTTGAGTTCCGGAAAATTTATTTCTGAGGCATGCTTTTAAAAACGTTTCGAAAGATATTATATATGTATAAGCACTGAGGTCTTAATGAGCCACTAAATCTTCTGAAGCATGCTTCTAAGTGCCTGGCTACACTGTGATTTTTCAATCGCCTAACCAGCCAGTTTGTAGTCAAGAGGGATGAGGAGTGAAGGGGGAAGATGCTCACGAAGGGAACTGAATTTTCCGAGTGCGCAATACAAATTGTTCCTCTTTTTGACGTTTGTTTATTTTTTTTTCTGGCTTCTTCTCAATGAAAATGTCAATTTGTCATTCATTGTAATTTCAAAGGTGTAGATTAATGTTTTCAAAAGTTTTTTATGTTTATTACTTTTCATTTATTTACGAAATGGAAAAAAGGAACGTGACTGGGCACAACACTGTGTAGCCACAGCACGTGATTTTTCAATCGATTGAAAAATCACCGTGTAGCCAGGCACTAATATAGGTAAAGGTAGAATTTCAATCGTCGGACGCCAACGTCCTTAAGAAACGAAAGGATACATAACTGTCCATAATTGCCATTAAGTATAGTCTTCGTTAACTTTTTAACTTTATATATCGATATCAACAGTGCTCATCTACCGCTCCTGAGAAAGTGAAGTGGCAGTATGGAACAGACCTCAAAATGGTGGAACCGAATTATATGGCTTTCCATTTGTGTGTTTGGAAAGTTACTTTTCGTTTTTTTTAGACATAAGCCATCGAACACGTCCGTCTAGTTCTACCTTGAAGCGTATATTGTATGGGCCTTTATAATGTATTTGGAGATCACTTAGGCTGGTATTCACCGAACGCTTTCAAATCAAATAATCCTTCCACATAAGATCATAAAATCAGCTATTGAAAGAAGATATTTTGAGTTAAGGGGCTCTAAAGTTTAATAGCGGTCGGTGAATATCAAAATTTCATGTATATATTTTTGAATAGTAATAAATATCTGTAGGTAATAAATAGTTTTTTTTAACGTGTGCTTGTCATTATGTTTTCAGTTCTTAGTAGTGTCTTGTGACAAGTTGTTATTTCCCTCAAAAGGTTAAATATCCGAAGAGAAAAGTAATATTAGTTGTTTTTTATCCACATGATCTGATCTGTATTTGCTTTTAACACGTAATACAAAAACAAAAATCAAAATTAGGGTTTGTAATATATTTACGTGTTAAAAATTGATCTAGATCAAATCATCATATAATAATATGCAGCTTCCAAATACTTGCACTTGGAAATGATGGCGTCATATTTACTTCATTTTTTGATACATACATGGTGGATATGCCTACTGGGGAAGCCAGCCATGAAACAAAAATGGCATAACGCGCTAATGTGCAATACCTCTAATGCTTACGATAAAAAAAAGGTTTATAGCAGGCGTTTTTTCAAGTCCGTAGAGAATTAGTAATAAGAGACGATGTTGGGGCACAGCAGCGGTAAATCACTTTTTGGCTTGGCAAAATGCTGAAAATTTCAAAGGTTTTACTCAAGCACCGGAAGAATCTGCATTCAGTTTATTAATAAGTTCTCTGGAAACTAAATTTTTTATGTGATGGTGCTAACTCATTCTTCGTCCAATATTTATGTATGTGCTTCCAAAAAAAATTCTGTTAACGTCATAAGCATTTGGGTGGCGAGGAAATTTGCACTTATTTGTACTGCTCCATCACTGTTTATGATAAAATAATCACAATTGGTTTATACCTTAAAAAAAAGTTTGTTTTTAAATCGTGAAAAAGTGATGTCAAAGTTGAAAATCAGGGGCCGAATTACCGCATCAGTTCACGAGTAATACGTGACTGAATTGTGCGAGTTTGGCCTTACCGCTCACGTTATTGAGCAATCTAGTACAGTAATTTGACATTTCCTCATCAGTTATCGAGCAAAATTTCATTCGATAGCTAAAGAGCTCACTGATTAGAACAAAACTGAAGGAAAATGTAAGAATTTTTCCATCACTGATGGCACTCACTCACTCGTTCACTGATGCGGTAATTCGGCCCCTGACTTTACTGTAGAACAATTTTTTTTCTTAAAAAATGAAATGACCAAGAATCACATCCTAAACCATAGAGAAAAGACTAACGTAGAGAACCGACTCAGATGGTTCGTTCTCTTTCGCCCTACAAGCTGTACTGAGAGGATTAAGGCAATAGAGGTGTGAAACTGTGAATGCGTTAGTTGTCCAATTTTTTTTGTAGTCCAGTCTGACATTTAGTTTTTTTCCACAACTTACACCACAACATTCTCCTCAAATAAAATTTGCGGGTTTAAGAAGCAAGAGGGGTACCGGTCGGTTCTCTAAATTTTCTGCAAAATTTTAGGTTTAGAATTTTATGTGAGGAGTCTTTAAGCATTAAAAATGGGCAATAGGAGCAAGGTCAAACTATTATTTGGAGCATTGCAACAAAAAAATATCAATAAATATCGATTAAAGCCTCCACAAGCTCTAGGAAAAAAAAAATTGAGTAAGGGTTGCCCCCACTTTTTAGATGTCGCCCCATTCGACTTCCACCATGATAGTACTATGTTTTTCATATACAAAGCCCCCTATTACTCTATACTGAAAGTAGTCAGTTCTGCGTACGCCGATTAATTTTTGAAACATACTTCATGAGCTTTCACCTTTGACATTTATCATTTCATAACTCTCATTTGAATATTCAAATTTATGTGCCTGGCTACACGGTGATTTTTCAATCGATTGAAAAATCACGTGCGGTGGCTACACAGTGTTGTGCCCAATCATGTTTATTTATGCATCAGCTTGAAAAATCACAATTCATCTTCTGATTACATTTTTTGAACACATTAATCTACCCCTTTTATATTCAAATGAATGACAAAGTTGACATTGTCATTGACAAAAACCCGGAAAAAAATAAACAAACGTCAAAAACGTGAAAAATTTAGCAATGGAACTGTATTGCGCACTCGGAAAATTCAGTTCCCTTCGTGAGCATCTTCCCCTTTCACTCCTCATCCCTCTTGACTACAAACAGGCTGGTTAGGCGATTGAAAAATCACCGTGTAGCCAGGCACTATAACTGCGTTACCTATATGTTTTTTTTTGTATTCAGGCCGCACTCAAAAGGATTTTATGTACTCTTTATATGTCAGAGACACAGCACGAGCTTTAGGTAAGCAGCATGGGATTTGAAAGGAGATATCGATGAACATTAGTTCTAAAACTCAGTACTTCACAATGAGAGGGAAAGACAGAGCGTGGAAGGGTATTCCATATTTGCGTGGTATGGGTAAAAAAGGAAATTCTGTACTTGACAGTACGACCGAAATTGGGTTCAAGAGTCATGAAAGAGTGAGAGACAGGTGTTCAAGAGACGTAAAAGTATCGATGATATTCCTGTCTCCGATCACTTTGAAAGTTTGTCTTGTATACTGTCCAAGAGACTAAAGTAAGTTGCTGGAGCACTAGCCCAGAGATGGGAGTTATACTCAAGCTTTGGACGTGTATAACTTTTATAGATAATAGCCAGATCAGAAGGGGAAAAGAATTTCTTGCACCTCCAAAGGAAACCTAAACATCTTGCTGCATTTTTGGCGACGTTAAGTATGTAATCATTCCACAGAAGATAATTGATAAAAAGTTGATAATTTATCAGCATTTCCATGACCTTGGAAAGAATACGTAAGTACGTAAGTGCAATTGGTCGGTAATTAGAAAGTGAAGAAGATTCGCCTTTTTTTGGGATAGCCCGGACAAATGCTGTTTTCCAACTGCTCGCCACAGCTCGAGTACGAAAGAAGATTTGTCCCATAGAATCATTTACGCACTCAAGAGCCTTCCTGACTTGCTTGCACTTATTCCGGTTTTCCTCAGTTTGGTTGGCTCTAAAACATCGGAAGCTAATCTCTTTGACCCTAATAAGCTCTTTACAGCTCGCATCGAATCATAATTTCTCTTTGGGTCTGATACTATTAACCCTATGCGGGATAAAAGTTCTCATACCCAAAATAATCATATTAGTAATCATATCCGCGCTGGAGTCTACGTCACTGCCGAGGAAACATTGTGATCAGTTAAATATCCTGAAAAAAATATTGAGGCCATCCCGGTTGGCTTTCTCATATTGCTAAACGGTTTTCACAGGAGCTCTTTCTCTAAATGGATTTGATTGTCTCGAAAAATTTGCGGAAATAATATGGTCAGATGTGCCTAGAGGCGTTAATACACTGATTGTGTATTTATCAGGATCAGAGGTAAAAAACAAGTCAAGAGTATTTTCGGCTCGGCCATTAACATCCGATACTCTAGTGGTCTCGTTGACAAGCTGAGTTAGATGATTAAACTCAGCGAAGATCTTAGCACACATATCTGGGTTTTGTCTACGGATTTATTTACTTAAAGAGGTAGCTTTTATTAATTATTACCTCTATAAATATATGGAGATATCCTTTACCGGGTCAATTCAAACCATTATCTAGGGTAATTTAATAGTAATAAGGGTATTCATGCAAAGAGATAATTTTCCGCTCCAATAGACGTTTGCATGAGCAGGCCGTAAAAATTCTTGCACAAACGTGACCAATAATCAGCTGTCACAATTAAACATCACAAATTACTTCTCTAAACTTTATGAGGTTTATGTCTTTTCTTTCTACATCAAATCTGTGATATCTGCTCTGCGGAATAATTTTTTGACAGCTCGTTCCTGCGGAGATAAAATTATCTGGATTTCTGAGATTTATCCGAGTTTTCCGCCGTTGCATGAATAACCTAATGAATCATTTTATTAAAGTATATAAAGTACGCACAGAGCGAAAAATGAAACAAAATTAAATCTCCAAACGCTCTGAGCTAAAAAAGAAACACTGCTAGCTCCTATAAGTTTATGGATTTTAGAGTTGGCAGTTTTTCTAATGCGAGACCTGTTTGACAGTTCAAGCTCAAAAAATGGACGTTTTCCCGAACTCGGGAAATATTTTCCAGATAAATCCATGGGAAAGTGTATCGTGAAGTATGAATAATAATAATTTTCAATATCCAATGACGTGGTGTCGTGGTTGTTGGTTTACTTGACAGTGGAGAAAGACTCATATTTATATCTCTTAATTAAAATTTCCGAAATAAACTTTAATTGAATAAATTCTCAAAATGCTTGAAATCAAAAACGTTTTAGAAAAATTTTATAGCGACTATGCCAATCATACGTCCAGAAAACTTAAGTTGATCGACGCTTATCTCTTTTACATATTTTTTACCGGCGTTATTCAGTTCGCTTATTGCTGTTTGGTCGGAACCTTCCCCTTCAACTCGTTCCTGTCTGGATTTATATCGAGTGTAAGCTGTTTCATATTGGGAGTGTGCCTTCGGCTTCAGGCCAATTCGGAAAACAAAACTATATTCTGTAAAATCTCACCAGAAAGAGGATTCGTCGACTTCATTTTTGCTCACGTTGTTCTACATTTGGTCGTAGCCAACTTTATAGGATAAAAACCAGTGTTATATTAATAAAATTGATGAATAAATAAAAAAGTTGCAGTTTTAAGATTTATTTCATATTAAATTAAAGTTCAGAATTAAATTTGTTTTTGTTTTTTCTATGCACAGAATGAAACAGTTTCTTTCATAACATTAGACGATGTTGTAGCAATTGTTTTAAAGAATCTTATTTCTAAGTCTAATCGCCACCTTCTTTTTTTTCCTTTATCGCTTCCTGAAAAAAAAATGTTTGACTTAATAAGCTTTAAATAATTTACATACATATTATCAGCAATATACAAAATTAGAGATATGTGTGCGTTCTACGTTCTTTTGTAGTGTAGAAAATTTATCCGCAAGAAAGGCTTTTGAAGATGGGTAATTTCAATTTGTTCTCCTTAATATTTTTGGGTATCTTATATATCTGCGTATACATCGGTCCGTGCCTCCTAACAATAATGTACGGAAGGAACTCGATCAAGTTAAATTCATTGGTAAGAAACCCAAAAATTGGAGATATAAATGTGGTAGAATAAATCAACCAAAGAAAGGTTTGCATGGCTGGGAAAGACGTTAGCAAAATTGTAACAATCATACCTGTAACAAAACGGCAAACATTTTTTTTTTTGGTACATTCAACGAAGTATCGCATAAAGATGCAAAGAGTGCGGAATATACAAATTAATTAATTTAGCACATAATGTAGCACTTCATAATGTCAAATATCTGATTTTCAAATAACAAATTAGCGTACGAGAGTGACACGATCAGACCCACGAGTGTGTCGCTGCAAACAGCACATTCAATACAGCAACTGCACTCTCTACAGGTTGAGCCCAAGCAAAAATAAATACATAAGTGAGGTTTTGTTTTGACTCTCTGTTTTCACCGTACACAACAGAAATTTTTAAGCATTATTTTTCTTGTAGAATTGTTGCTTTAAAAATTCGATTTAAGACGGCATAGGCATTGTATATGAATCCAAATGAAAACGAAATTTTTATAACATAATGATCGAGGATGTTTTGGGTTAAATGGCTCTTAAAGTTAAGAGCAATCGTGGTAAATACTGGCCTATATCTTCACAAATCCACTTTTTGGGCTTTTTAAGAAATCATAATGGCATATGCTTTAACCCGCTTTATTGAAAACATCACTGAAGGCTTCAACATTGTATTCACTCCAGGAAGAGTTCCAGAAAGCATATTAAGGATTCCAATTACGGCTATAAATGATAACTTAGAATTTTTCGAATACTCAAAATTAAGTCAATACTTTTCCTCCGCTCTTTGTTAGCTTGAATTTGACATGAATTTGTTAACATGAAACCCCAGTTTCCCTAGAATATTTATACGCGATGCTAAATTCCGTGGGGTTCTTCGACCATAATTAATGTTCCCAATTTTAGATGGTGGCTAAAGTTCCGAGTTCTAATTCAAAATTGACCGAGGGTTCATTTAGATAGGAGTGCCAAAGCATGCTTTCGAATATTTTCGAAATGTCTTGGTTATAAATGTTAGCTAGAAGAGCTGATTGCAAATAAAATCAAATGAGCCTCATATGCCACAAAAAAATTTCAGAATTGACCTGCAGTTGTTAAATAACGTAAAACAGTTAAATAAATGTACCTTGAAACGCTCTTCAAATAGGGACAATTCTGCCAGAAGATCAGTGATAGCGTTCATAAATGCTTCTTGCGGTGAATAGTCTGGAGTTGTCTGTATTCTGATAACGAATTTGTGCTCCAGTGGGTGAGGTACTTTGTAACCAGCAAATAGAACGTTGGGATCTTTCAGCAGCTGACTAAAAGTATTATGTATTTTATCAAAATGATCTTAATTGCTAATTAAATATTAGGTTTTACTTTCTGATCATATTTCCAAGGGTATGGTCTTCTTTGTTGACAGTAAAAATTGCTGCGTTTGTTACTTTGGTATCTAATTCTTTAACGATTCTGGAAACAAAATATATCACCACATTGGTCATTAAACGAAATATTTTTTTTAAGTACTTAACTCACTTTTTCTCACCATCGTACAGAAGAAACGACTCAAAAGTTGGTGGTGCATTCATTGTAGATTTTTATATTTATGTATGTTTAAACTATACAAAAAAAAATTCTAAAAGTATTGTTTTGTATAAGTAAGTTTTATCCACAGATAAATAAGAAAAGGATCCCAACCCTAGGCTTCAAATTCGCTTTGCCAACAAATTGAAAAATCAGCTGGCACGCAACATAAAAAGCAAGGCTAAATACACCAAATAAATCACGCACACGTAGAAAGCCATTTACCATTATACACCACGAACTTACCAGCTACTAATGGTGGTGCAAAATTAATCCTCCAATATAATTTTTAATTTACAATTTAATCTGTTAAGCGGAAAAGGTGCAAATGTCAAATATATTTAATGTACGTGTTTTCCTTTACTAATTCAGACTTCAGATCGGAGCCTGAAATGTAAAAAAAACGTGTTTTCTTAGGTCAAAGCGTTCAAAGCTTCAATTTTGTGTTTCTTTTTTCACTCTGAGCAAGTTTAAAGCTCTCTTTGAGCTCAGAATAAAATCATGGAACAGCAGAGTTGAAAAGCTAAGCTAAACAGGGGAATAACTGCTGTGAAATGACAAATGTCAAGGGAGACGCTTAAAGCTAGTGACTCCGTTTTGGATCCGCAAAAATTTCATAAATGAGCAGAAAAAGGGTTACAAATCGGTTCACAATAGCTTGGAAATTAGTTCCAGACTTTTAAATTTATGTATTGTAAGCGAAAAACTCACCACACTTATGAGAGAAAGACATCTCACCACACTCAGCGAGAGCCGAAATCAAATCGGATCGATATTATTGTTTTAGTGATCGGTTTGTTTGGGAAAGGCCATTGTATATGAATTTAGATAGTACTCTCATGAACGCCCGGCAAAAATCCTCGTTTCAAACCCTCCTAGTGGGTGCCGGGCGGTAATGATCACCACAGTTATCTTGTACGTTGTCAAGATGGGGATCAGCTAAGGTCAGGTTGAATTGCTGTAGTTTCCTACTCCTTAATAGTAGCAACCTTTAGCAATGCAATCTGACCATAGATACGGGGTCCCTAATTTCAGTGGTGGTGTGAGCGTTTTATACATAATCCGTGCCGAAGAATGAAAGGCTGGGGGGTAAACCAGTCGTGAACGAGCTCATTCGGATGCCTTGGCAGGGTCCGTCTTACTTTCTGCCTTACCCCGGTATATCGGCTCTACCGGGGCTGACCTTTTTTTTCCGACCTACTCGTGGGAACAAAATCTGAAAAAAAACAAAATGGACAAAACAATGACAAATATATGCAACTCAACGGACAACGAAGACGAACTGCTGGCTTCTAGCCAGGAGACAATGACGGGAAGCTTTCTCAGCACAGATGCCTGTGTTGAAGAAATGTCTTCCAAACCCTCAGGGAGCATAGCTAGTACCAGCCATAGTACTCCTGTGCTCCCTAAATCGACCAATACCAACAAGCCATCGGGTAGCAATGCCAGCCATAGCATTGCGACCCGTGGTAAGAAGAAATCTTCAGGCGTTCTTCGAAAAAATCAGTTCCTAAGGGCCTCACATATTCTTGGCAAGATTGCTAAGAATGAGGCCGAGGGAACTATTCAGGAGAGGGACGCCGAAGACAAAATCAAGTACCAGAAGATTGTTGAAGAATACAATAATCTTCTGGGAAACAAAGATAAGGCCGTCAAAAGAAACAGGTCTCAAGAGGAGACCTTGCCTTCTAAAAAGAAGAGCAAAACTGACGGCAAAAATATGAAAGAGAAAGCCAAATCTTCGGGAGCGGCGCAACCGCCTACTCTGAGCGAGGTTGTCAGGGATGACCTACAGGTAGCGGTTGTAGATGAGCTTTCCACCAATAGCAAAGGTTTGCTATCGGTGTGGAGCTCTATCGAGGCTAAGCTCTCTGAGATGGTTTTCCTGTATACTCTGACCGCAAGTGAGGGTCCCTATCCTAGTTTCGACTCAGGCGAAATGCTCAGGGGGTATAGGGTTATCAAATGCGATAATGTGTTTTCAAGGGATTTCCTTAGAGAAAGCATTGCTAAGGTCAGCAATGACTGGGAGGGCATGAAGCTCAAGCTCATCCCAGCTAAGGATATCCCTAGACAACCAAAAGCTCGCATTTGGTTGCCTCTCATGGGCATCAAACCTAGCGGACAGGAGCTGATCCGCTGTCTTCAGAGGTTGAACCCACTGGTCCCCATGCATGACTGGGTCGTCATTAAGGTGGAGGAACCGCAAAAGACCAGTGCTTCATACCTTCTGAGGATTAGCGAGGAAAGCATTGGGGCTCTCATAAAAACCGATTTTAAATTGCGTTTTGGCATCAGGCATGCCAAAATTAAAATCCTACGGAATCAGGAACCAGATGCCGATAAAGTAGATGATGGCGCTGAGGTCAGCGCCGCTGTCGACGAATCGGTGGTTCCTGACGCAGCAGGAAGTCCGAAGAATTAAAAACGCGCTGAAGGTCGTCCAGATTAATCTGAAGCACTCTAAATGTGCTTCAGATAATCTAAGAATTTTCCTAAGTGAGGAAAATATAGACATCGGCGTCATCCAAGAACCCTGGGTTAATGGCCTCAAAGTGAGGGGCCTTCAAGATAATCAATACGACCTTTTTTATAAACCAGTAGCCCCTGAACAAGGTAATCCTAGAACTTGTATCTTAGCTAAAAAACACTTAAAAGCTTTTTTGTGTCCAAATTTTAGCACTCCCGATTTGACAGTTGTCAGGCTGGAAGACAAAGAAACAAATGGACTACTGGTGGCTTCTGGCTACTGCGACCACAACAGAGAATCACCGCCTGAGGAGGTGAAGACCCTGCTGGAGGCAGCAAAGCAGCAAAAAACGAGCCTCCTGATTGGATGTGATGCGAACGCACGACATTCACTCTGGGGTAGCTCTGAAATCAACGAACGAGGTGAGTCTCTTTTTGATTTTATTATTGATAACAACCTTATTGTTTGTAACAGAGGTGATACACCCACCTTCGTCTTTCCAAGTTCGGAAAATTACGACGGCTGGGAAGATGTACTCGATATCACTGTTACAAACAACTGTAATTTGGTGGTGGAAAATTGGAGAGTATCCTCTGCAAATTCCTTTTCGGATCACAGGTGGATCCTCTTTAACATAGGTTTCAAGGTAGAAACCCCTCCCCCTTATAGAAACCCTAAAAGAACTGACTGGAAGAAATTTAGTCAGATTACTAAATCTAAACTGGGCAAATTACCAATTAGTAAAGTAGAAACTGTGGAAGTTCTCGAGTCTAGGGTAGAGACCTTCGAGGCAGCCGTTAAAACTGCCTTCAGGGTCTCTTGTCCAATTAAATATAGCCGCAAAAAATTCCCTCCCTGGTGGAACGAAGATCTTTCGGCACTAAGAAAAATGACCAGAAGGATCTTCAATATCTGTCAGAAGGAGAAATTCTTTCAACCTTACAAAGACTGTCTCAGAGAGTATAAGCGAGCCATAGCATCGTCCAAAAAACTTTGTTGGAGAGAATACTGTCACTCCATAGAAGACATTAAGGATTCTGCCAGATTAAGTAAAGTTTTGTCAAAGGAACATTGCAATCCCTCGTTCCTTAAAAAATCTGATGGTCTCTGGACAGCCTCTCCTGCTGAGTCCTTGGAAGTGCTAATGGCATCACATTTTCCGGGTTGCGAGAACAGCAACCCCGCAACTCTGAGTACTATAAACACCGACCCAGCTCAGGAAGAGCTAATCAATTCCGTTATAACAAGAGATAGTATTTCATGGGCCATAAATACTTTCTCTCCTTACAAATCACCAGGCCTTGACGGCATAATACCAATTATGCTGCAGAAACTGCAAGACATAGCAGTGCCCTGGCTTGAAATAATCTTCAAGGGTTGCCTCTATCTCAATCATGTACCTGAGACGTGGAGACATGTTAAAGTGGTCTTTATTCCGAAAGTAGGTAGGAGAGGTCATGAATCCGCGAAGGACTTCAGACCTATCAGCTTAACATCTTTTGTTTTAAAGACACTAGAGCGCATCCTTGATACTCACATTAGAGTTCTACTAGAAGTCTGTCCTCTTGATGTATCCCAGCATGCTTACCTCAAAGGTAAGTCTACGGAGACTGCCCTGCATGAGGTTGTGCGTACAATCGAGAAGACAATTAACTACAAAGAATATACCCTTGCAACCTTCCTAGACGTGGAAGGTGCTTTCAATAACGTCCTAACTGAATCTATTCGTGATTCACTAGCTCACTTCGGCGTAGATGGTTTCATATCAGAATGGATCATTTCTATGCTAAGTGACAGGAAGATTCACGCTTCGTTAGGAAACACTACTACTACTAAATCTGTTAGTAGAGGAACACCCCAAGGTGGTGTTCTTTCCCCTCTCCTGTGGCTGTTAGTCATGGACAAAATTCTCGTAAAGCTACGAAGTAGCGGTGTTAAAGCAGTAGCGTATGCTGATGATTTGGTTTTATTGGTCTCAGGAAAGTATACCACAGTGATTAGTGAAATCACTGAGGTTGCTCTGAAAAAAGTTAGCAACTGGGCTACAAGAAGTGGACTGGGTGTTAACCAGAGTAAAACGGAACTGATGCTTTTTACTACCAAAACTAAAATACCTACTTTCACCCCACCTCGACTTAACGGCCAAACTCTATCTTTATCTTCTAAAGCCAAATACCTTGGAGTCATTCTTGACCCCAAACTGAACTGGAAGGTAAATATAGAAGAACGGGTCAAGAAAGCATGCATCGCTTTCTATGCCTGTAGAAAAACATTTGGTAAAAAGTGGGGCCTCCAATCTAAGATGATTCTTTGGACGTACACTGCTGTAGTTCGACCAATTTTGTCATATGGATCGATTGTGTGGTGGCCTGCACTTACCAAACAATATAACATAAATAAACTTAAGAAGGTTCAAAGAACGGTTAGCGTTGGCACTACTGGAGCCCTTCGATCCTGCCCAACAGATGCCCTCAGCGTTATCCTGCACCTTCTACCACTCGACCTGCACATAAAATACCTAGCGGCATGCAGTGCTGTAAGACTAAAAGAATCTAACTGTTGGTCTTCCAAGCCTTACGGCCATGGATGTGTCACAAAATTGATTCCTCCGGATATTTTTCTAGCTAACACCGACTACTGTGTACCTCCTCTCGGACAAATCGGAGATTTGAAGGCCATTTTTCCTACTAGAGATGATTGGAAAGACGACAGTGTGACGAAAAATTTCGACACAACAATCTTCACCGATGGGTCTAAGATGGAGTGCGGTGTTGGTTCAGGTATTTTTTCCGAGACCCTTAACATCTCCAAGTCTTTCAGACTACCAGACTTTGCAAGTGTATTTCAAGCTGAACTACTAGCAATCAGAGAAGCATGCAAACTGCTCAAATTAAACCAAAATCATACCAGAAATATAGCAATCTGCTCTGACAGTCAGGCGGCCATTAAGGCCATCAAATCATCCGCTTCTACTTCATTACTTGTCCAGCAATGTCGGGGCGAACTATCGAGTCTGAACACTAACCTCCGAGTCACTCTCATTTGGGTTCCAGGTCATAGTGACATAGAGGGAAATGAACGGGCTGACGAGTTGGCTCGACAAGGCTCGGCCCTTCATAGCTCATTAGCGGTCAATGTTAACATCCCTCTTGGTGCTGTGAAGAAACAAATCTTTTCGATTTTTCTCAACGAATCCAACCGCCGGTGGAACAATCTCACAAACTGTGCCCTATCAAGAAAGATATGGCCAACCTACAACAACACACGTTCTAACGATCTTTTATGCAGACCCAGGCATGATATAGCCAGGATCATAGCAATCTGCACGGGGCACTGGCCCATAGGAGAGCATGCAAGAAAGCTGGGAATCCCCTACAACCCTCATTGTCGTAGCTGTGGAGACCCACAAGAGAAAGAAACTGTGGTTCACTTTCTCTGCAATTGCCCCGCTTTAGCCTATTGTAGATTAACTTCCTTCGGGAAAGCATTCCTCGATGACCCAAGTGAGCTTTCTGAGAAGAAAATCAAAGATATGATTATCTTTCTGAATGCGACGAAATGGCTTTAACAATGATTTGTTAAAGTCTATAAAAACCACATCATTCCGTTTTATATCCTTATTAGATTGACACGAGTTAATGGTATCAAAACGGCGCTCTCCAGCGCTAATTGAGTCGCAAGGCCAGAGCTAGCGACGACCATCTCTATCTATCTATCTATCTATCTACTCTCATGAACACGTTCCACACGTTGGCCACCTAGCGATCACACCACTTACTAATTTTTTGGTTGCTGTTTCTGTGTATATACAAGTGCGCCCCCAGACGACCACACAACACAACTCAAAAATCATCGTGATGATAGTACTATAAGTTTTATATACAATGGTTGGCGCTGCAAAATTTGAGGTGTCTTTAAGCGTCGAAAATTGGTGGTAGGGGAGGAGACTATTTTTTGGATTATTGCATCCAAAAAATATCAATAAATATCATTTAAAACCTCCATAAGCTCTCCGCAAAAAAAAGAGTAAGGGTTGCAGGCATACTTTAGATGTCGCCCCATTCGACTTCCACCATGATCATTGTATATGAATTTGCATAGTACTCTCATGAACACGTTCCACACGTCGGCCACCTAGCGATCACACCCCTAACTAATTTTCTGGTTGCTGTTTCTGTGTATATACAAGTGCGCCCTCAGACGACCACACCCCACAACACAAAAACCATCGTGATGATAGTACTATAAGTTTTATATACAATGACCATGATAGTACTATAGTTTTCATATACAAAGAGAAAACCTATGAATAAATCCACAGCCCATAGAATTCTTTTAATTTTTCCCCTTGTTGCTATGATACATACTATCATCTGGCTCACCTATCTCACTTACTTTCCCAATTTGTTGCCAGCAATTGTCAAAATGAAAATAATCTCTTACTTTGACTACTTATTCTTAATATATTCATTCGGAACTCTCCAGTCCTATAGAGAGCAGACCCCGAAAGAAAAAATCTTGTTCCATAAGAGTACTATAGAAATTTATATACAATGGGGGGGGGGCTTAAGTTTCGAGGTGCAATTATGGGTAAACTTCATATTTATTTCGTTTTCAATCGAAGCCTTTTTTTCATTTTTCGGCCTTACTTCCATACCACTTCTGAAGCATCAATTTCGTAATGTTGTTTTTTCATAAACTTTCACTAGTAAGACAGTAAGTAAAGTTGTACAGTATATTATAATAGCTTTTAGAAAGCAAATATATTGTAATTCCATTATCATTAAAAAAAATACAAATTTTATTTAAGGTAAAGTAAAAAGGTATGTATTTGAAATAAATGTGAATATATTGTATTGTATTCTATGAAGGCATTTTTTACCAGCAAGGTTTTAATTATGTTTGTTATTTCTTACCAGTTGCTTGAAACAAAATATGTACTAACTTTCCAATCAAATATATTATAAAATATCATTAAAAAAATTAAAATACTTGCATAAAAGATTAAAAACAGTTTTCAATAGAAATTAATACAGGTAAAAAAGTTTTCCAGAAAGATATACATTAATATTTAAAATAAAACAGTTTGAATACATACTCTATATAAATGAAACATAAAAAATGAGTTTAACGTTTTTAGGTTGCGTTACCAACTTTAGGCTAGGCTACAAGGTTTTAAAAAATATATGTGTATACTATAAATATCTTCTTAATTTTTAACGATAGACTCTTAAATAATATAAAGATTAACAGAAATAACACCATCGATACGAAACATAGACAAGTGAATGCAAGACTAATCTTTTTGTTTCCTTTTTCTGTATACAATGTAAATGTAACGTGCAAAAGTAATTTTATCTTTTTAATTGATTTTAAAGCTAAGCTTTTTAAGCTTAAAACTTTCATAACAAAATGGATTTAATCCTTATTTTCTTATAGACAAGATTGGACAAATAAATAAGCACTCGTTATTTATATCTTAGATCTAAAAATATTAATTAATAATATTTATTCACGTCGAGCTCTTTTCGGACGTGTAGCCATTGAAGATTCCGTTGCCTGAACCCCGACTTGACATCCAGTATTGAAATTTGATTTCTCTGACCCACGGACTTTTTTATTCACGACTGAATGAGCCGTAACTTGTAGAGAAATAGCATGTGTATTAAGCTTTTCATTTAAAAGCAATTCTTTGATGCCTTTCATCTTCTGGCTGTGTAGGAATATTACCGGTTGCTTGGGCATAAATTCATAATCATCGTCACATTGCAGAATATGTTGTGGGGTTGTTGATAATGGAGAGGACAGTATTATTTTGGGTAATGCCAGCGTGCATTGCTTGGAAGTGTTTTGAGATGTTTTGAAATCATCCGTTTGTATTGCATCAGGACGCGCGCCAAGGTGTTTTGGATCAGTGGTGAACAATTGGCCTCCTCCTTGAAGGAGAAATTCTGGGTTTAAAATTTTTTCCCCGCAGGCAACTGTAAGATCTGCCAGAGTAGTAGGTATTTCTGATTTTTTATCGTTTTTGCATTCTGCTATAACCAGCTTCTGGAAAAAGATATATATAAATTTTTTTTCTAGTTTTAAGACAATCATAAAAAAAAAATATTTTGTAAGACGTTGGTTTACAAATTATTAAATTACAAACTAATTTATTTTTATAATAAAAACTGATTCTTAATCATAAATATTTTGGAAAATTTAAGCAAGACAATATTGTTTCTCACTAGAAGCTCCAAATTGTGCATGACTTTGAAAATTTATGCAGTTCAGATTTATGCAGTTAATGTCGCAGGTAGAGGGATTTTATTGAAATTTGATACTTTTGGATACGCTAGCTAAACATTGCATAAAAAATATAACATACAAACGATAGAACTAAAAAACGTAAAAAATTATGACAGTTTAAATTTGACAAAGTTATGCGATGTTTCGCTATATTGCATTGGATAGAAAAAAATATATATAAAACTGCACAAAAATCGCGAGTAACACTTATAAAATAGCTCAAAAAGAGCATACAATAAGAATGTAAATTTTAATCGTGTCTGTCCACTTTGGCTTGCTAACTTTATAGAAGTGAAAAGCTTGAAAAATTCGAAGTGAACTTGATAAAATGAGGAATCGCGCAATTAAGACGACGTGCACTGGATCGGCTTGTGTGGCTGAGTGGAAAAAATCGATAAAACATTTCGTCATAATTTGGTTTTAAAATATTAAATAGAAGATGCGTTATTGAGATTTTTCCAAATTTTGGGTTTATTGTTTATATAAAAAAGATCAATTTTTGGAAGTTGGAATACTGTTTGCCCTCATTGATTTCACATGTCTCCTTGATGTAGGACAGCATGTCCTGAATTTCAACTTTGTGCTTTTCGCACTTAAGTGTTCAAACATCCAACATTTCTGCTTAATTATTTTTCTATGGATAATTTGAATTTCATATAGTCCTGAAATGCTCCGGGGTTCACTCTTTCCAATGGAATTAAATCAAATCGCTTGCTCTTAACTTTCGGTATTCAATTTTTCTGTCTCGTTGCTTTGCGAGCGCTATCAACCATGGTAATAGATTTGGCATGAATGCAGTTTGTCTACTTTCGTATTCTACTCCAGCGCCCTCCACTTCAACTAAAACTCTTGACTTGAAGAGAAGAGGATAAAAAGCTCGTTTGTTTTCGTACGTAAAACACTAGCATTGAACTACAGATAAAATCACATTAAACAATTTTTTTTATTTGACTAGGCCAGCCTGAAGCATTCAAAGCAGCATCAAACGGAATAGAGAATCTACGTCTTTTTAAATAAGTTTTGTAGAGCGTACGGTATTATTTGCAATAGTTAACTTAATTGCAGCATATTCGTTTAGATTTTTTTCCGTCACATCCACGTATAAGCGAGAATGATGTAGAAATCGTAGACGAAGTACAGAGTGCAGTATAAATTCGATTTCTACAAAAGTACCGAGTCCCACTTATTAGCTTTTTTGAAGGAAGAGATTAAAATTTTAAAAATACTTAAAATCATTACCAAAAGCACTCCTATAACATGTAGTATCAGAAGCTCCAGTGGCAGCACTATCATGAAAAACAGCATTCCCCTTAGCAGCAACAAGATTTTTACTAACAAGAGCATCAAAAACACCAATAAGATTTTAAACGTTCACATACAGCAGTATCATGATTCACATCAGCAGCATAACCTACAATCAATGTCAATGGCTTAATCCTCAGCAACAACAACAATCCTCTCAATAGCAATAGCAGCAGCTACATGATCGTGATGAACAACAAAAACTTTTTTTTCTAAATAAGTTTTGCTGACACATCAACATCAATTTCAATACTGGCAGAATCAGCGGACAGGGAAGATGGAATAGAAGAAGGCACCCCAACAGTAGCATTAAAACGGAGCTTGCAAACCATGCGCATCAGCTATAGCAAAATCAAAGGCTTGCTTGATATTTTTGCTTGAACATGGATATCCGGTTTTTACTTTTCAAGAGAGGTTTATTTTTACCAAAAGGCCAGAGATATAGCATTGTTGTTTTTATGCAATGGAAATAATAGAGATTGACTATATGAAGAACTATTTTTTCCTGCGAACAGTTGTAATTGTTTTGCAAGTACCACACTTCCTATGGTTTCACTGGTTTTTGTGCATTCAAAATGAAAACTCGAATCATTAATAAAAAAATTAATTCATACAAAACAATTGGTGGTAGTGCCTTTAAGTTGTTGTTGTTGTTCATTAAAATTCAACTTTTATCTTTGTTTTTAAAAGATAGAATCCTTTCTTTTAAAATTAAGTTGCAAAACTAAAGTTTAAAGAAAAATATCTTTATGTATATATTTATATATCAAAATGCTAGGGCGTGTAGGTTGGGTTGAGACAAGAAAAAAATCGTATGGTAGGGGGTTCAAAGTACAGTACAGGATTGTTTAGCCCTTGTAATAATAGTTACTGCGTGTCATGCCGGAGGTTTAGTTGGAGAGTTATAAGACACTTAGTCTCTGGTTCTTTATAAACTGTCGCGTCACCATTTTTTTTTATTTATTATTTTGAATTGTTAGTCCCGTGACAGTCCATTCGACAGGCAAACGAGCCACGGGATTAAATAAAAAAGTATTTTAGAATTCCGCGCGCAAACGTTACCCGGGGAACTGAGTCACAGTAAAACATAACGATTCCATGTAGCTATATATATGTATGTTTTAATAAAAAGAAACAAACTGTTAATGACTTACCTCCGTGCATGTGATTGAGTTATTATTTCCTTCGACTAATTTATTTTCATTTCGTAAGTAGTTTCCTTTCACTTCGTGAGCAATGCTTTGTTTTGTGTTTGTATTTTCACATTCTTCTAACACATTAATCACTACTTGAGATCTAATGTCGTAGTCAAATTTTGAAATAGTATTAACCAGCGGCTTGGCCCAACCTATATGCAATATGGGCGTTGAGCTCTCTTCTTCCCATTGACAAACTCCATCGTAAAACCTCAAAATATTCGCGAATACTTCAGAATCTCGCAAAACACTTCTTCCCGAATGACCTGAACTTTCCGTTTTTATAATATACGGTATCATTTCATTTGCAATATCTACAAACTCTTTATATATTTCTTCGTCATCACGACAACTGTATGTGTACAACCGTATAACATCACCAGCATTAGCCCAAGATCGAAAAGCTTCTCTGTATTTGCCCATGCGATAAAAGTAAGTGCCTTGATACGTATAGGGATACACGTGATGATTACTATAATAGACTTTAGCTGATTGTATGGCTTCTATATATAATGCTTCGCAGCTTTTTCTCCCGATAGTAGGACTTGCTTCTTCCAATTCTCCAAGACTTCCTGAAAAAAAATAAAAACGATATTTGAATTTTCATTGTTACCTAGTGCTATAACGTTTTAAATTTTTTTTTTTAATATTATGGTGCTGTCAAGGCATTTTCATCATACTTTATTATCACTGCCAAATTTTGTTTTCTAATTGATATGGAAAATCTATCGAATCAACTACATAAAACTGAAGTACTACAAACAAGCAAGAGTTTTGAAGAAAATACTGGAATTATTACATTAATATACGAAATAAAAGCTTAAACTTCTGGATAAAGCTTTTAAGGTCCATTTGCTGATACAGAACATAAATACTTATGTTCCACATAAAATCTTATGTGAAAGTTTACGTAGAGGAAAAAGTAGAACACAAGCGCTTAGGTTGAACATAAATATTTAAGATTCGTTTCAGCAAATAGCCCTAAGTGTCTCAAATTACCACTTGATATGAAAATGTTATAATAAACTTTTACAAATTCATCTTTGCCCCAGCGACTAAACTATTGTGTTGCTAGTTTGGTCGCTTGGGCAAAGATCAAATTCATTAAAACATTTTTTATCTAGCAATCCATAGAAAGTGGCTAGCAAAATTCTTACTAATACTTGACAGCCTCCAACGCCTAACTTCGTCACATTCGCTTCTGAATAAAGCTTTTATGAGCAGTTCAAAACTTAGGAAAAATATTCCATACACAAAACTAGAATATGAACAAGTTTTTGAACCTTACAGGCGGCAAGCCGAGGAAATAAAAATTCTTGCAATTGCGGAGATGAAAAACATAATTACACTTATCGTTAAAGAGGAAAGTTTATGCTCTTCTTGTATTTAAAAATAGTCTCGCTGGAACCCGGCTTTGTTGGTTAACTAATACATAACTTAAAAATTAATACCAAAGGTTATCTGCAAAAAGCGACCATACATAAATACCAAGCATATAAGCATACCAAGCATACATTACATTAGATTGAATTTTATATTTTATGCATACGCAACATTCTTTTGATAGGTATTACATATACATTTATGTACTTTCTATAAAAGTTCTAAAAAGAGGGACTTTAGTTTTCCTAAAAGATTATCAAATTTCCTATAAAATGCCAAGATTATTTCCAAGTGGCGGAGTTAAAGAAAGTAGTTCGTTTTCTATAACACTGCAATTTTATACAATGTACAGACTATGGCAGTCATGTGTTGATGCATTTGACTTTGATAAAACTTTATACTCTAATATAACACAAAAGGTGTTATGGTAAATTGAACTCCATTGGTAGGCAGAGCACCTTTCCCTTCCTTTAATTTGACATTCAATTCATATAAATCCCTTTACGGGAAAGATGTCCAAAAGAGCAACCAAAAGAGTGCAACGTGAAAAGGTTTGTCCGACCAGCGGTTTTGTGTATGTTGGGACTAAGACGCGATGAGAGAGGTCGCCTCCCACTTATAATTGATATTTAAATTTTTAATCGTAGGTAGAGTAGTTTTTCTCAATTTTCATGCAATTTTTTTTCCAATGATAGAAGCTAAATATAGCGATTGTCATACCCTCTGAGAATAAAGTACTCTTCATACCGAATCATAGCGGTTTTCGAGTGACGGCTGTTTTTTTTTTTTTTTTTTTTGAAATTTGGATGAACCCCTACTTTTTACCAGTTTTGTCCTCATCACATCCATAATTGGTGTCTGATTTTTGAATTTAAAATAGTTATATATTTTTTTTAAAGGAGATACAAATACTTCAAATAGTAAAATCAGAATGTCAATTTAAAAAAAATTGAATTTTGTTATTATATCTCAAGCTGTATTCATTTTAAAGTATTGCAAGTTTGGATTCCTATTCTTGATTTTGAGGGATAAAAATGGAGCAAATTCCAATTTAACTTCTTTTTTTTAATTTGATTTAAATATTGTAAAATATATAGGTATTACTGCACAGACTCTCCCGCTGTTAATAATTCAGAAAAATCCAATAATGGTTTCTAAATTAATTTAAGGATATAACACATACCTAATGCCATTGGGTATTTCTCCAAATATCCCATATCGTAAAGCAGCCATAAGAGCCGTTGTTGTAACTCGGCTACCTCTACACAATCAACATTGGCTGTTAATGATATATTTATTGCAGTAACAATAGACGCAACTTCCATATGGCGGTCGCAAACTACTGGCATTCCTGATAAGTAAAGCCATGCTTTTGATTCGATTCCTGCCGTAATATCATGTCCGCGTTTGTCTTCGCTTCCTTTCCCGTGCCAAGTTACTTCTATAGCTTCCTGACGCTTCTTTCCAAACACAACCCAGGCATGATCCTCCGATATAGCAAGATGAACATCCTTGTATCCCAGCAGTTGACAACCAGCGACAACTCCAAGGGCCACTCCGAAACAATCTAATTTGTTATAAGACAAATAACTATATAGGTTTTGTAAATGTGCTCGATCTTTATGACTACTCCAAAACAAAGAGTGCCAAATAATATCCGATACTCTTTTGATCACATCACGATTTGCATAACGCCCAGACTTTGGTTTCTGTATCAGAGTCAATATATTTTGATACTTCTGGTAAAGATTATTTACCATTTCATATGTGACAACGGGAAACGTTGAACATTCTTCCTCTGCTGCGTCACCGTTGGTGGCACCTGAATTCTCTATGACAGCTGTATCAGCCAGCTTACCAGTTGTGAGCGAGATTTCAACAAATCCGGCCACTATTGAAAGTAAGGTGAGATCGGGTTCTGAATCTCCTGGTGACTTCTCAAGACATTTACGGAAGAAGTCCACAACGTCAGACATTGACTTCAGGGGAAATAGCTTGCTATTAACAATTGGCCGAAAGTTTCCAGATGACATCGTGTTTTTGATGTTTAATATTGAATAGAAACCAAAACTTATGCATGGGTTACAACAGCTCTCTTTAAAAATAAATTGCGCGTTGAAAATATATTATTTTATTTATGTTGCATTTTAATACTTCAATTCAATTAATTTTGAATTGCTTATCAATATCAAATTTCATTTAAAAACTACTATTCTTCAGAACTTTTTTAATTATTTTGGTTTGGATTTGAATAAAAACATTACATTCTTGACAAACATTTTGATTAAATAAAATATGAAATGTATTCGTACTTTTAAAATGTATCTTTTTATCAATCATCAAACATTCCATTGGACTTTTCACTTTTTTGTCTTTGTCGTCTCTCTGTCTGGTTTTTACTGCTAAATAAAAACAATACAAACGTCAAACGAGAGAAAAGATTTTTCTGTGGAAAAAAAGATAAAAAAAAATAGTTTCACGTGCTGTCAGGCAATAAACAAACAAACTTTTTTAAAGAAATGGGTTGTGTGTCTGCGAATCGCGAGTCGTAGAGAGCTGCGAACAACACAAAAGCAGGTAACGAGTTTAGGTTAAACTCGTGCGAATCGTGGGTTTTGTAAATTCGGACAAAATCAAGACGCATTCTACAGAGCTGCGAACGAATAATTCACACGAATTTAACCTCAAAAGAGTTGTTTGCCTGCTTTTGTGCTGTCTAATTCGTAGTTCTCTGCGACCATATGAATATAATCAAATCAAATTCTCCAACCATACGCAATTCGCAGACGTAGATCGCCGCTCGATCTGCGAACTGTGAATGGTCACATAAATTGAATTTCATTGTTAGCAGCTCATATGAATGGCTCTTTAAGTGCATACATACATTACTTTGTTTATCCATTATCAGCCTTATTCATAAACGAATTATAGCGAGTGTATAACGCTATGTACTCTTTATAATGCCGCTTATTTATAAAACTTAGCTAAACGCGTTTTAGGGGTAATATAGAGCCTACATAAGGAAACTACAGCGACGAAATGTCATTTTGTTTTCGTTTTTCAATATTTTTATATCTATTATCAGTCTTATTTAAAAACGCAACATAGAGCCTACATAAAGTTATGTACTCCTTATAATGCCTCTAAACGCGGAAATGTTATTTATAAAACTTATGCAACGTTACATAGTGCCATAATAAGCTAAACGCGTTTAGGGGTTGAATAGAGCCTACATAAGGAAATTATAGTGACGAAATGTCATTTTGATTGAAGAACATAATTTGTTTTGAATTATTCAAATTAAAAAATAATAAAAATGCCCTTCCAAATTTACCTCATTTTAAATTGTGTCTTCCACAAGTTTTCGGAGGAGTATCTAAAAAGTTATATTAATTATATTCAAACATTTGTTTCGCTTATAATACTTACTTTATCGGAAGAATACCAATTGGCCGTACGGATTCGTTTAGCTTTCGGCGGTTCCATTATTTTTATTTATTGTTTATAATTTTTTTTGATAGGTACTTCTCTACAAACAGCTGATTTAATAATGACAGTGAAATGGAAAAATGGAATAGATTTCCCCATTTTGGTACTTTTTTTGACATAAGCACTGCATAACTATAATTTATAGGAACATTTTTTATAAATACGAATTTATGCAACGTTACATAGCGGCTACATAAAACCTTATGCACTACATAACTATTCATCTGTTTAGCGAATTCTATTAAATAAGACTGTATATGTTTTATTTAGCAACACATATTAAGGGTATTAATGCATCGACGGAAAACTCAGATAAACCTCAGAAACCAGATAATTTTATCTGCGCAGAAACGAGCTCTCAAAATTTGTATGGGAAAAATATTCTGCAAACCAAATAAATTTATCTCACAACGGCGGAAAACTCATATAAACCTCAGAAACCAGATAATTTTATCTCTACAGAAACGAGCTGTCAAAATTTGTATGGGAAAAACATTCTGCAAACCAGATAAATTTATCTCACAGATGTACATAGATGTAGAAAGAGAAGAAATAAACCTCATAAAGTTTAGAGAAGTAATTTGTGACGTTTAGTCGTGACAGCTGATTATTTCTTACGTTTATGCAAGAATTTTTATGGGTTGCTCATGCAAACGTCTAGCGGAAAATTATATCTTCCTGCAAAGCGGAAAATTATCTCTTTGCATGAATACTTTATTATAATTTTTTTTTTATTATGAATTAACAAGATTTTTCAGTTAATTTGTTCCTTTTGATTACTCTTCCAATAAGAAAGCTGTCATCAATTTTCTTTATCTGAGGTCTGGGAAGAAATTGGTGCGTTCTTTTTCTAACACTAATATACATTGGACGCGTTCGTCTGCAAGATTATTGACCGATATAAAGTTCAGTTATGTTACTGCCTGGCTACACGGTGATTTTTCAATCGATTCAAAAATCACGTGCGGTGACTACACAGTGTTGTGCCCAATCACGTTCCACTTTTCCATTTCGTAAATAAATGAAAAGTATTAAACATAAAAAACTTTTGAAAACATTTATCTACACCTTTAAAATTCCAATGAATGACAAAATTGAGATTTCTCGTGTTCGAGTATTCATAAAACATATGTATATAATTCATGATCAGGTTTTGCTCGTATTTTGTTTTTCTCTGCAATTTAAAATACGAAAATTGATTTTAAAATAAAACTAAAATGATAAATGAACGGGTGTGTTGTAACACTTATCTAATTTGGTTAAAATTGTACCTTGTAGAACGCGACCGTGGCCACGCGAGGTACAAATAGCGGTATTTGCCAAAATCAATCAGGTTTTTTCCACAGGTGTCACATTAAAAAAAAATTGTTGCCATCTTTCTTGTTGAAAGAGTAATTAAAATTAGAGCTCTTGATACCCCGTACACTAACCGGGTACCCGGTCATTCTGGGTATAACCCGTCATTCTGGGTATTACCCGGGTACCCGACACATTGCTGGGTACCTGTCAGGTGTCGGGCATCCGGAAATTTATGTAACTGGTCCAAAAGAACCATTATAGCTCAGATGAAAAAATAACAATAACAATAGAGTGCTTCTTAAGGTACAGGTAGAATTAAAAAAGTCTACTTGGTTGGTGTTAGGAACCACTTTTTTAAGTCGTTTTCAAAAGAAAATATTTTGTATTAGAGTAGCGTAGTTTTGATCCGAGAAAAAAAAGTTATAAACAAAACTTTTAAAACAATACAATTCCTACAAAAAATGTTAAATAACTTTTTTCGATAACTGCTTTTGTTTAAGAGTTATAGTACATTTTGTTAAATCTCGAGTCCGTCGCGACGGACGAGAATTTTCAATTTTGCCGGTTGAAACAAACGTAATTAGGTCTGCCACCACTGGGATCTTACTCTATAAAATAAAAGCAAAATGATAGCAAACAAATTTTTGTACTCTTCAACAAAAACAAATTTGTTTAAACTTTATTTAATTTTTGTATACCTCTCAAATGTGAGTTTTTTTTTAAAGATTGAATCATTTTACAATTCTCAAAATAAATATAATATTTATAGAATACGTAAAAAACCCTTCTGCGTTTACAGTTTTATTTTTATTTTTTAATTTATTTATTTAGTCTGGATCTTCAAAGTTTTAATGCAATTGGTAATTGATGTGAGTTCTTTGATTTATTATTGCTATTGAATTGAATATACTGATGATGTTCTTGTGATTTAGATTTCGACGAATTTGAAATGAAGGACGATCTAAAGGATGCTGAGTTATGATAATTTCTGGTTGATAAAGTAAAATGATAGTTATTAGTATTTGAAGATATACTTATTGGCGGAGGAGGAATAAGCTTGATTATATTGTTACCACCGTCGCTATTGAAATCACCGTCCCCTCCGTCAAGGCGATATTCTCTACTTTTCGTATAAGTAGTATCATAACTATTATTATTTATTTTACATTTTTGTGTACCATTGGCATTGTTTTTGTATGCATGCGTAATTTTAGCATCACTGACTTTATTACTGTGGATTTTGCTTGATATAATATTATCTCTAAAATTTGTATTATTATATTTATTTATATTACTAATATTATTGCTAACGCCAGCTTTACTTCTATTATCTTTATTGGTGGTACTCATCATAACGTTTTTACTCGTATGACTCCTACTACTGCAATGCAATCAAGATATTTGTTTTGCAACGATGACACCCGGTCTACATTGCTTAAGTGATGCTGTTGTTATTGTGATATGTGATGGAGGTGTTACAATGGGTATGGATGATGAAGCTGTCGGCAAAGCTGGCTGCACTTTGACTATTGACGTGGGTATTACAGAATTACTCGCTGGGATGATGTTGTTCATACTGCTGTTAACATTACTGCTGTTACTACTAGAAGGCATGATATTTGCTGCACTGATGTTCTGAGTTGTTAAGTTTGTCAAGTTTGATGTTGACAAGGAATTATCTCCGCTGCTGGGAGCTAATGAAATTGTTGAGCGTCCCCTTACAATAGTTACGATATTAGTTGATCCAATTTTCGGATTCTTGATCTGTAGGAATGGACTCAACTCGGCAATTGTTTTGCGCTGTTTTTGCTGCTGATGGTGTGGCTGAACAGCAGAACATACTAATTGCTTATTAGTCAATGCCAAAGGAGATTCTTGTGATTTTTGTGCTTTTTTTTGCTGTGCAGCGCTGTCACCAAATAGATGATCACCTTCAAGGTGTCGAATGGCTTCAACGATCGTTTCTAAATTTTGCCTCGACCGTGTCAACCCAGTGGGATTTCCTGCCGCTTTTTTTTGTGAGGGCTGAAGATCTGAGTTTATTTTCATAATGGTCTCATTTATTCGTTCAACTTCGACTTTTGGTTGAGCTTTAATTGCTGCCTGTAGTATTGGCTGCAATGCGGAAGTGTCATACTTAACGTCTTCTTCTTGTGCCACAATAATTTCTTCGTGGATATTTTCATCGCTTATGATTTCGGCACAGTCGTCGTTAACTTCTTCAATTGAGGAGCATAATACTACTTCAGATGTTTCATTTTTGTCGTTGAGAGCTACATATGAAATTGTTCCATTTTCCTCATGAACGTTGTCTGTATGCTCGATGACCTCACGGGAAATAAAATTGTCGTTATATAACTGCCTTTTTATCAAACGAAGTTCCTCTTCAATAACTGCCCGAAATCGGCGTTCTTTATCCAATTGTTTCTTCAATTCAAGTAGCTCTTTCGCACTATGTGTTATATATGCATTTCCATGAGCCGTTTTTGCCAAGCCTAAAGACACTGCACTTGTTGTGTTAGTACCAGTCTGTAATAGTGTAGTTGGCTCCGGTGAGACTGAACCAAGACCTTCGTCAGAGGAATCAGAAATCGTTTGCAGCGATATTACATTATCAGTAAGCTTACGTTTTTTAATTGCGCTGCATCCCTCATCGGTGTTAGATCCACCATTTCCACTTCCATATCCGCTAAGAGACAATTCGTGTTGGCCAAGTGTACGTTTCAGTTGACTGTTCTGGGCAAGAAGTTGTGTTTTCTGGTTTTCCAGATCACATATATATTGGGAAGTTTGCTGAAGAATGGCAGCCTAAAATGTAAAATAAGTTATTTATTAGTAACTATTCGATTTCAATTCAGAAATAGATTGATTTTCAATATTATCAATCATTGGGAATATCTTAAAGCCGCCTGTAAAAGCTATTATTTGATTTTTGTAATTTTGTATTGTTGTGTAGACAATATTTTTTTAATTTATTTTTTGATTCCTGATTTGTTCAGCTTATTCAGAGCATTTTATTAAAAATAAATGTTTTTAGATTTTAAAAAATGTACTTCTATTATTTGTCAGCGGCACTTTATTAAATTATCGCAGTATCTTGTTAAATTTTCCGTCTTTAAGGAAGGGAGGGGTAAACATATAAATTAAAATATTAGTAGTGAAAAAGATCACCCTATTATGTATATGCACCACTATTCTGCTATTCGATTCGATGGGATTTTTCCGTTAACTTAAATTTTAATTCGAATTATTTTCTTAAATATTTAATGTTCTGAGTTGCTTGTGGTAGCAATTATTTTTACTTGCTTTTTTGGACTTTGGAACATTCGTATCCCTCTGGCGAAAAGCCAAATACAAATTTTCACGTAAAAAAATAACAGAATAGCGCAGAGGACCGTTTGTTACTTTTGGATTAAGTTACTTAATGGAAAATCTATTTCAAAATTAAAGTAAGACCGCAATGAGCGAAACTGAGCGTCAAAATGAAATTATATGAGGTATTTTGCACTAGACGGCAACTGAAATTCAGAAAAAATTCCTAATTTTTTTCAGATTTGTATTTTGCAGCTTACGGCGTTTTTAAGTTTTGTTTTGGAAAATATAAAGAGCTTTTTATACCTCGAAGTTTTATTATTTTTGTCTCTTTTTGAGGAAAAAGATGCAAAATATCGGTCAGCAATTTCAAATTTGTATCTGCTATGGTGATTATTAAAAGTATTCCAATCATATGTTTGTAGGTACTAGAAACTATTATTACTTTTTATAACTTCCAAGTTATATAATTTTTTGACGTTATTATGGTCATCTTAGGTTCGAACATTTAAAAAAAAAGTCTTTTCGCTTTATACTTGTAAAAAAGGGATAATAGAATATAAATTGTCTGTGTTTTGGTTCTTGTTTTCGTTCCATTATTTGAAATATTATTTCAGCCAATGAAGTTTCCATAAGGAACACGTTTGAGTTTATATGAACAAAAGTTCATTTTACTTATTGAACGACAATCGAAGAGAGAATGAACAACATAATAAATTAATAAAACGTAAAACACATATTTGACAAAGAGTATGTTATTGAACTGTGTCATAGCATAGTGAATAACTGAAAAGTGATTATAAAATATTAAGATAAGGTTAGTAATTTAATAGAGATAATAGAGAGATAAATCAATCTCCAACAGATAGCTTATAAAGATTCTTATTTGAGTGTGCTTTGGTCAAGTAATGATTAAATTATATAGTTGCGATAAAAAATGCAAGTGCGCGCCTAACTTTAGTCTCTGTGTTCCATTCCTATTATCAAAACAAATTATACATATTAAGGAAAAAATTTAAATTATGAATAAGAACGAAAATACTTATTGTACTTTACTTTATCATAGATTGTATAAAAAAAATTTCGAGATTGAATTGTACATAAAAAAAAAATTTACATATACTTACTTTACTCAGTTTCTCTCCCTCATGTTTTGGTAACAATGCCCTCAAATTTTGAAATCCTGCATTAATGCTCTGCATGCGACGTCTCTCATTGCTATTTGCTATTTCTCTTCGTATGCGTTTTTCACTTTCCAAGATATTTTTGGTTGAAGAATTTTTGGCTCCTGCACCATTTTGCTCCGTGCCAGCACTGATGTTCATTTCGTTTCGATGATGTTGCGTGGTTACAACAGTCGACGATGCCAACCCATGCAAAGGATCTTGGTTGTTGTGCTGCAGAGTTTTTGTATAACTAACTCGATGTTGGTAAATTTCACCTCCAGTATCTTCAAACGTCAAACTAAGAAAATATTTATTGATAAGAAAATTCATAATAATAATACGTATTGCAAAACTTAAAGGTAAGATGGTAATTTCTGACACTTTGTCATCTTCGAGTATCCATGTGTAAATTAGATACCGAGTTTTTTACATATGTATGTACATATATTTTAATCAATTAAACTTTCAATCTGCCTCATTTTTTGTCAACTAAAATTCTTGTGTGTTTAGCATAGTTAATGCTACACATTAACTGCACTGCTAGTATTTAAAGTCTACACAAATCTAAAATTGGGTGCCTGTGCTAAGAAATTCAAATTCATACATATTAACGTACCCCTCATCGATACAAAGCTTAGCTAAGTTCTAAAGCTTATTATTATTTGCGCCATCGAGATGGAAGGCGATTGGCAAAACAATAACACAAAGTTTTTGTTTTATATTTATGTGTGATTTTAGTATTATTCTGTCAAGCTGTTTCTAGGTGCTACTCTATGATTCCAGAATCCTTATAGAACGAGTAATAGAATAACTCGCACGAAACAAGCAGGATTCCACACTGGATCTTCCTGTGTGGACAACATTAACACCTTACGGATCATCATACGCAATGAATATCATTCGACAGTTTCAACAGAGAATTTATATTGCTTGCTTTGCAAAGGTGAGGCATCCCAGATAAACTGATTTATATTTTTCAAGCCTACATACGATGGATTCAAATGTGAATTTCTGCATAATGGAAATTTGACTAACAAATTTGAAATCCACAGTGGGGTTAGGCAGGGCTGTATACTTTGACCAGAACTGTTTCTGTTTGTGATAAGTAATGTTCTGCTCGCAGCTTCGTCGAACGGAAATGTAAAAAATCGGTGGACTCTGCAATCTTACCTCAAACACCTTGACTAAGCGAAAGATCTCCAAATAGATCCAATAGGATCTCAAATGACATCAAGGGTGGAAGACGGCCATAGACCAATTTCCATAATGACTTGAAAAAATTAAAGTCAAATTATCTATCTATCTATGGGTGGATCAGCCTCGTCTTTTATAGTAGATATTTCTAGACAACCTGTAGAGATTGTAGAAAATTTTCAATATCTTGGAAATATAGTCTCTACTGACGGTAGAACTAGATATCAAAAGCCGATTCGGGTAAGCTAAGGCTGCGTTCAGTATGCTGTACAAAATATTGATAAACAACTCTATGAGTTTAAAGACCAAGTTATGACTTTTCCATCTGATATTGAATCCGTGTTTCTTTACTGACGCAGCACTTAAAAAGTCAAACCCGCTATCACTAGCAGGCTGCAAACGTTCGCAATATTTTGAAGATTTTCTAGCTAAATCGTATCTCTAATAATGGATTTCATTCCAGAACAGAGCAGGAGCCCATTGAGTCTTTTCATACGAAGACTTAAGTGGACTCAACATACGCTTCAAAAGGATAAAGAGTGCATTGTGAGTCAAGCGAGGCAGTATCTCAGACAGGCAGACGAGCAGGTTGACCTAGAAACTATTGAACCACAGCACATGACAGTAAAATAGCATGTGGTTCGTGATGCAATTGAAAAGGGGCTTGTTGAATTGAAATACATCCCCATAGGTGAAGAAGCTGCTGATATTATGAGGAAAGGACTCGGTTGAATTCAATTCGAAAAGCTGCGAGCTCATTTTAATTTATTATTGGTTAAAGATATTATTTTGCTTTGCTCAATAGACAACGCATTATTATAATCTTATAAAATTATGTAAGAGGCGGTGTTAATCAGAGTAATTTAAATCTATTATCCACCCATACTTCAAGAGCTCATTGCAAAGACTCAGGATCTCCACTAACGATGGCTTGTCAGCGAATAATAACTGATTCACTTTGCGGTCCGTCACCAAGCAGAAATTCAAGCAGGCTTCCCCGTCCACACTTACTCTAATTGGGAATTCTTCGGGGCATCTTAATTTTGACTAAATCATGGACGATCAACCATGATTATCCCCACGTAGACTTCCGGAACTTCTCGTTGTCTATGTGCATGATATACCTACCTATCAGAGTTACTATTACCAAGTTGAAGGAAAGTTATTCAATAATTTTTGGGCATTTCTTATAATAGGTAGGTATGAATAATTACTATTTTTGAAAGTTTTTGATTGTTTTCGGTTCAATAATTAAAACAATTTTGATTTTAATGTATTTATACCTAGTTCCTATCTATAAATAGTACAGAATAAATTAACATTTTTACTTTTAAGAATTGAATGGTCTGAAAACAGGAATTATTCAATTCAAGTAAGGGTGTAAGGAAAATATTCTATCTTCAATGTACTGAAAATATAAATTGAACATAACTTAGGTATTATATTCAACAATTTGAATTTAAAGGACCCCTTAAGAACAAATACTATTTCGGAAAATTAATAAGTTTAACAAAATTACAGCATAGTTTATAAAAATATAACTTTCAAGCTCCTATTAAATAAACAAATTAATTAATTATGAATTAAATTTATTGTCAAACAATTTTTAAGAGCAAAATTGTATACTGTTCATTAATATTGAAATTATTAACAGCTGAAAATAACAAATATTCAATAAGAAAGGTCAGTAGGTATAGTTGACAAAAAAAAAATACTCAAATACAACATCTCAAAAAGGTGTGGAGAATGGAGTAAATAGTTTTTAGTTTGGTATGTGAATTTTCTCATCATAGTTACGCTTGAATACATTCATGTTTACTAAAATCAATAGAGGAATGCCATTCACGCAGAACAGCAGATACATACCCATTCTTAAAAGTTACAACAAACCTATGAAATTAAAAAAAGAATATACCTAGAAACAAAAAAAAAAACTTAAGATTAAGAACGTAAAAAATGCAGAATTTTGCAAATGCAACCTTCTACATTAAAAGGAAAAGAATTGTCAGCGCTAGCCACCTCAAAAATTAGTTTAGAAAAAATTAATACTCAGAATGGCGTTCAGTGCAAACGTACGCCAAGAGGCTTTTTGAGGAGCAAAAAATTAAATGGAAATCTGAAACAACCACAACGGATGGGGATTGGATAAAAGGAATTAAAAAGAAAAAAAAAAATATATTACTCCGAAGGTGTGAATCTCTATCTGGAACAAAAGCAAAACTAAACAAAACATAGCAATAGTAAAAATGTACTCTGTTCTCAATTCTCTTTTTTTTTTCTTCCAGTTTTAGACAATTCGATGCTTAAAAATCAATATGAATGGTTCTACCTAATACAACCAACATAAAGTTCAATACCTGCTACGAAAACAAAAAAAAAATTGGAAAATAAGTTATAGCATGGAAAAAGATTTTTAACTGAATAGGTATAGGTACAATGAATGAAAAAATAAGTAACTATTTTATTCGTGTTGATTGCAGAATTCGCAATCTGCTTTGGTTGCGGATGGTAGTGTAGTATTTTCCTTCAATTGCAAAAATGAGTAAAGAGAAAAGAGACACAGCACTGCGAAAAAACTCAGCATCGCGAATTCTGTAATCCGGCACGATTATCTTTTACATGTTATACAAAAACAAAATGAGATATTTGTAAAATTGTTTTGATTTAAACGAGTTAAAAGTTAAACAAAGATAATAATTTTTAAAACCGCTAGCATTAGCATAGATTAACCACGAAAATCAACAATACTTACTTAAGGTCTTCGTCCAGGTCATCGCTATTATAATCGTTTGTATCCAGAATTATTTCTTCCGACTTTATTACGACGGAGGACATTATGTCTTTATTAATTTACTTCCGTTTTGTTTTTTTGTTTTTTCCTAAATAAACACTTTCACTGAAGTAGGGCGGCGGTCAGGGATTATTCACATCTGGTTTTTTCACGTGTTTTTTTTTTTATTAGTACACTTCAGCTTGAAATTTTATAAATTTTTTATCCTTATCTTTCCACAACGTTATAGGCATAAAATGTTCCGAATTCAAAGCATAACACAATTTATATACACAAAACACAAAAGGTACCACTTGCAATAAAACGAAAAAAAAAAACTATATCAATCGAATCGGACAAAATGTTCCAAGAATCAGCTGCTGCGATTTTGCAGTTTTCAACGAAAACTAAATTAAATTATTCCTTGTATTTAATTTGCGTATCGCACTTTTTATTGTAATAAAAACAAAGTTGTAACTTTTTGGGCGTAGTTTAAAAATATATTTCTGTATGCTGTATTTTCTTTTTAAGCAGAAAAAAAATCGACACAGCCGGGTTATAATAAAACGTCCAACTAGAGCAAGCAGTACACACAAAACACAATGAAATTCAAGAATTTCTAATGAAAATACATGAGTGGCGGGAAACAGCTGAGAAAGAAATGAGAAATGACGCTATGGTGTGTGCGGCTACACTATTTATTTTAGCAGAATTTCACACTAAATATATGAAATAAAGTATTTCCTAAATGATTTTTATAATTAAATATATATTGAAGAATAGTTATTTTGTACTGTTTGATTAAAATTTAATTGAATTAAATAAGTTAAATAAATGGGACTACTTTTGTCTCACGGTAAAAAAAAGTGTTATATGCCTCGACGCATTTCACAGCAGGTATTTGTTATCGATAGATTTAATTTCGATAACACAAGTAAAATTTTCAAACATCCATCTCTTACATGTGCCAGAAATCTGACAAATGTACGTTTACATGGGAGAAAACGTGGAGCACAGCACAGGGTATTTTTTCTACTGATCAAAGGAACAAAGGTTTTTTCCTCAGACGTCAGTTTAAATTAGAAAGTTTATTGCTAAATAATTTCAAACTGAATATAGTAGAAAACAGTTTTAAAAAATATAAAGCAAAAACAAGGTTAAGCTAAAATAAACGTTCACTATCATCTGTAAAGTTTGAAATTAATTTTTTTTTGTCAAATTGCGACTTTATATTTCTAAATTGCCAATTTAAATTTCTCAGAGATCTGAGAATATTGTTAGTGAAAATGACAGAGATTGAGAACGAAATATAAACAACATTCTCAAAGAAATAAAAATTGTTCTGTCATAAATTTGAAAACAATTTTATTCCGTTGAAACGTTTTTGTGTCTGTATAACAATGGAACCTGTCACTATGTAAAATTGAGAAATCGAATCCAAAAATTTTCATTCTCAGAGTTTTGGCAGTAGAATTGAGAAATTTGTATGAGAATTTTTGTTTATATTTCTGAGAATAAGAAGATAAACTGGGCAAATTGATCAACAACATTTTCCTTTGTAAAATGTATCCTTTGACAGAACGTAAAACTATTTTTTACTATTTATTACCACAGAAAAAATGTATTCGCCCACTTTTATAACATTTGATTTTAATCACTATTCTTTGACGTTTAACTTATTCTTCTTTATTTGACAGTAAAAACCCGACAATCGATTTGGGCTTTTGCATTGTATATAAAACTTATAATACTATCATCACGATGATTTTTGGGTTGTGTGATGTGCTCGTCTGAGGGAGCACTTGTATATACACAGAAATAGCAACCAAAAAATTAGTAAGTGATGTGATCGCTAGGTGGCCGACGTGAGGAACGTTTTCATGAGAGTACTATGCAAATTTATATACAATGGCTTTTGGCAAAAAGTAAGGGCAAATTCCTAAACGCAAAACTTGTGCAAATTATGCTAAGCAAACAGATACAAAATGTAAACGTAAAGGTAGAACTATAATCGTCGAACGTCAGCTGAAGTGGTCGTAAGAAACGACGCGAATACGAGGAATTTATATAACGCACCTATTATTGCGATTAGGTGGCTTTCGTTAGGCTTCGTTAACTTTCGCTATCGATAGCAAGAGCGCTCATCGACCGCTCCTGCGAAAATGAAAATGGTGGAAGCATACATATAATATGGCTGACTTCTCAACTGGATGGTGTTGGCTCAAGACCGGGATAGGTGGAGAGACTTGTTGAAGGAGGCCAGGACCGGACCCCGGTTGTCGAGCCGATGATGATGATGATGATGACTTCTCCATTTGAGTGTTCGGAAAGCTAATTTTCGTCCGGTTTTGACATTAGCTTCCTACCACGTTCGACGATTATAGTTCTACCTTAAACATCCCTGCTAAGCAGATTGTCCCTAAATGTAGTAGATTTTACTTTCATGCTCAAATACAAATGAATTTGTGCAAATGTCAAAAATATCTTGCGCACTTCACTTGTGTTGACTTTTCAACTGAGAGAAAAGACTTAAGTAAAAGAGTAATCTTTTCTCTATGCTCTGAGCTTTCTCCAACTGATAAAAGGAACACACTTTTTCTTTGTATATGAAAACTATAGTACTATCATGGCGAGTTTTTTTTAGGGTTGCAGAGGTCCTGGTGGTGGCGCTGCAAAATGTGAGGTGTAAAATTCGATTTGGGGAGTCTTTATGCGTCGAAAATTGGTGGTAGGGGCAAGAGTAGACTATTTTTTGGATTATTGCATCCAAAAAATATCAATAAATATCATTTAAAACCTTCATAAGCTCTCCGCAAAAAAAAAAAGAGTAAGGGTTGCATAGGTAAACTAGATGTCGCCCCATTCGACTTCCACCATGATAGTACTATAGTTTTCATATACAAAGACTTTTTATAGTTTCGAGCATTTGGCCAGTTTATATTTCTAAGATCTCAGAGATCTTCGTATTCTCAGAAATATAAACAAAAATTCTCATACATATTTCTCAATTTTACTGTCAAAACTCTGAGAATGAAAATTTTTGGATTCGATTTCTCAATTTTACAAAGTGATAGCTTTGACTTTTGAAAATAATTTAATTTTATTTGCTTTTGTATTTTTAAAAGGCGTCACAACAACAATTTTTATTTCTTTGAGAACTGTTGTTTATATTTCTTTCTCAATTTCTATCATTTTCAATGAGAATATTCTCAGAGATCTTAGAAATATAAACTGGCCAATTGAATAAGAAATATTCTTATTCAATGGTTTCGAGAAGTAATTTGTGACGTTTAGTTGTGACAGCTGATTATTTCTCATATTTATGCAAGAATTTTTATGGGGTGCTCATGCAAACGTAAAGCGGAAAATTATATATTTCTGCAAAACGGAAAATTATCTCGTTGCATGAATACCCTTATTAATTTGTCTCAAGAATCATACTTTTGAACTAGGCTGTTTTAAAACCAGATAAAACACACACACTGATGCAAAAATACAAATCCATCACGGCCAGCTGTTCTCTGCCGCCTGTAGACAAACCAGTGGCAGCCAAGGATTCCAATCTTTATATTCATTGTGTATGGTAGGAAAGAAAAACCGCATTTTCCCGATTAATTTGTAAATCATATTTAATTTTAAGTAATTTTAGTTAAATTTTAAAAGAAAGACGCTCTTAGAAATATAAAAAAGCATTCAAAATGCCAACTATAATAGCCCTTGATGTATCTTTGTCCATGCAAAGATACATTCCTGGCCGTACCGATGATAATGCCCTGTCTTATTATCAACTCGCTGTTAAAGGGATTAATCAGTTCTTGGAACATCTGGGGAATAACTCAAAACTGGAGTTCGTCTCTTATGTTACGTTCTCTAGAGAATTTGAAGTACGTGTTGATTTTACAAGAGATTATGATCAAATCAGACAGGCAATAAAAAAGCAAGTACATTACGATAGTTCATCTATAGAAACTTTGCTGAAAGGTGTAAATGATGTACTGTCTAGCAATTGGGGCGCTCAGAACCTGTGTCAAGTTGTATTATTTACAGATTGTGGTTTAGGATTTGGTTCTAAGTCATTACCCGCAACAATAAGAGGATTATCGTCGAATCAAAGCGTGTATACCTGGTTAAATGGCTTGTCATCCACTAAACTCAATATTATTTGCATGGGACTAAATAGTGATTATTATTTTTCACAAGCTGTGAACATATATCAACAGTTGTTGGATGTAAGTGAACTGAAAGGAGTCCTTTTTCAACCAAAATCGAATGATCAATTCTTCAGTGATGACAGAAATCAAAGTGTTCGAAAAAGTGAACTTGGTCGCACAGTTATGTACGAAATGATTGAACGTTTATGCGAAAGCAGTTACAAACCTTTTGAAACCGTCTTAAAATGCGGTGGCTACTTTCGAATGGAATGTCCTATCCTCATTTGGCCTCCACCGACATTATACAATTGGAATAGTAATCTTCCTAAAGCTCAGTCATTAATTCTATCTAATACTATTCAAATATGTGGCTATGTAGGCTTATCAGATATTGGATCACCAGCTTCACTCAGTCGGCACCTGATAGTTCCGAAAACGGACCGTGAAAAGCACAAACGGAGTTCTGACAAATTTACAAAGAGTCCAAAAGCTGAAATAACGTCTAGTTCAAATGAATTAGAAAAACTTGAAAGTGAAATACGTTCATTTTACCTAAAAGCTGATGGCAGCGAAGAAGACTGCACGAGGTCTTCAATGCAATCAGAAACTCAAAGAGAGTCTATTTGCGTCCTGCTGCATGGTGCACTAAAAATCGAGAACATGGCTGCTCTTGTGTTATTATCGGACAATTGGTTTGGTTTTATTTATACTTTTGCCGATAGTAAAAAAAAATCTAACCTAATGCTTAATATTCTTCCTCAAGGAAGTAATGCCATACCCTGGTTAGGTGATCTACGACAATTCGGAATGGCAGATGAATTCCTAATTGGGGAGAACTCAAGTTTTCCAGTAAAGTCTGAAAAGCGTAGTTATTCACAGAACTTTGTTATATGGATAAAACACTCTAGTTTACAATCGGACATTCAAAAAGTTCTTAGGCATGCGAAAAAAATACCAGAAAAAACTCAACATTTCTATAAAGAACTCAACCGTATACGAAGAGCAGCATTGTCTATTGGTTTTATTGAGCTAATGGAGATTTTAGCAAATATCTTTGAAAAAGAACTCGGTGCACTTTCGAGCACAATCAATCCAGAATGTTCTCTGCAGTTGAAGCATTCGGCAATTGAATTAAGAAAGACTGCAAGTAGAGATTTGAAAAATTCAATAAATCCTTTAACAACCGATATAAATCCATAACTGTTAAAGTTAATTTTAGTTACTATTTTTTGTATTGTACTTAAATTATAAATTAATTTTTTTTCAATATAAATAAAATTCATTTATGTAAATTATATTTCAATTTACTATGCGGTTCAAATTATACATGTGTATGGTAAAGAATTGCATTTTAAGCTCCAAAAAAGTTGGTATTTTTTCAACGGGAACACCGAAAAAATAATATGAAACATTATGTTTATAAAGCAACAAATTCGTATAAGAATTTTGAAGTTAACGTAAACAAACGTTTAATAAAATTCAAGTAACAACGTTACTTTATTTTTCTTTCGCATATCTATACTATACGAAATTGTAAAAGAAACGCATTGTACTAAAGTGGAAAATGCTTGATTTATCAACTTTTTGGCAAAAAAGGTGCCTTCAAATTTTTTTTAGGTGAAGTGAAATATTGATCAAAAATTATTAAAAAAAAAAACAATTTTTATTTCCAAAAAAACGGTGTTTTGAAATATTCTCAAAAGGAACAAAATTCATGAAATTTTAGTTTCATAAAAATACAAAGTATTGAATTCAAAACGTAGTTTTAGTCAACCTTCATCCTTGAAATCATACATTGGTTTTTGAAACAAGGATATGAGAGTTTGTTTGAATAGCAGATCATCAAAAAGATATTGGAAATATTTTAAGTTGGTAAAAATCAACTTGAAAAATTACGAGTCAGTACATTTCATGTTTAATATACCTACAGTTAAGGCCGCAAATCAAGTTTAAGATCATTTTGTTAGTGGCTGCTGGGACTACACTAGGAAAGCAACTTCCATAGACTGATGAAGTGATGAGGCAAGAGCTTACAAAAAGCAATTAAATGAAACTAGACGTAGCGATGGGATTTCTGGATCCTTTCTTCCGAAGGTATTATGTGTGTCGTTGGTCGAGAATTTCTTAGAAGTACTGAGTAGACCAATTGAGATTGGATTCACAATAATATCAATTTGTATTAAACAAATACTTACCATAACATTAATAAGAATCTGCGGCCGGCCATAAAAATAACTAAAATAAAATAACTAAACATTAAACAACGAATTTAATAAAATAAAAAATAAATGTCAAAGTTGTTATTTTTTTAATAAACTTTTTCTACTTACTGATAGTAAGGCCATCTGTGGGGTGATAGATGCTCCATGTCTGGAGAAACGATAAAATTGTAACCGACTGCATTGTATATGGAATTGAAAAATATTGTTAAGAGGATTTATTTAATTTTTCTTTTGCAATTGATGTATTTATTTCAACGTTTAAATATTAATTTTTTTGATTCGTTATTTACGTTATATAACACACCTAAAATATGAATTATTACAGCTCCGTCGAAAACTGTTCAGGGGGTTATCCTGTATTATGTCCTGCGCATTTGAAGGATGACAAATAAAAAAACATAATTTTCATTGATTTTCTTCTTTCCGCAAGCGATGACATAAACCTGCAGCATTACTTTGGAGATACCTACAATAGCTTTTGTTGGGCTATTGAAAAAACATTAAAAATATTAGATGCTAAAATCCAACAAGGCAGAGGATCTAAGCTATAAACTGGCTTCGGAAAACAGAATCAGAACGCAGAACAGTAAGGTACATCCTAGTCCGGGGGCCGCCCGCAGTGTTTGGGCGCTACCCTTGACTGCGTCCTGCAATATGGTAGCTGAAGAAGACAATGCATCACGCACAAGTCAGGAGGTAGACCACTCGCCACTCGAAGAACAACGAGATAGTACTTTACTTAAAGAAAACTCTGATGGAAAAATGACAAACACGGATGATATATTCGAAGTATTTAAAAATGGAGAAGTTGGTGATGTTGAGCTATTAATCGAAAAATATGGTTTGGAATATTTGTCTGCTAGAGATTGTCATGGCTACACTCCCGCACATTGGGTTGCCTTGAACGGAAACGTGGATATCATGCGTTTCTTGATAGAATGTAACGCTCCTATTGATTTACCTTGTTTGGGAATTCAAGGCCCTCGTCCGATTCACTGGGCGTGCAGAAAGGGTCATGCTGATGTTGTACAAGTTCTTCTACAGACTGGAGTTGGAGTAAATGTAGCTGACTTCAAAGGATTAACACCTCTGATGACTGCTTGTATGTACGGCAGGACAGCAACAGCAGCGTTTCTTTTAGGAATGGGCGCATTAAATCACTTAACTGATATTAATGGAGATACTGCCCTTCATTGGGCTGCGTACAAAGGACACGCTGATTTGATGAGACTTCTAATGTATAGTGGTGTGGAGCTGCAAAAAACTGATAATTTCGGCTCGACCCCATTACATTTGGCGTGTTTGTCTGGTAATACCACTTGCGTTCGTCTTCTTTGTGAGAAAAATAGGTTAGACTTAGACCCAAGGGATAAAAATGGAAAAACACCAATAATGCTTGCTCAATCACATCGTCATCACGATATAGTTAAGATTTTATACAATGAAGTAAAAAAAAAATCTCGATGGATTCCGTCAATATCTGAAATTTGGGGTATGCTTTTTGGAGGAGCTGGTGATACTAAAGGCCCGCTTTTGATGTTCCTGTTTTCAGTACTGTTATGGGGATATCCGATGTATATGATAAGGGTAAGATTTTTTTTGTTTCTCTCATTGAGAAACTAGTTTATTTTATGCATATTACTATTCTACGTTTAGAACATGTTTCAATTTTTTTATTTTTTATTTTCCCCGAAACAGCCTCAAAAATTTTATTTTGTCGAAAACCACGGCTGTAAAAATTTTAGCTCATAATATTGACGGTTAGACCTCCCTCATCGCACTTTTCGAAAAAAACACATACATAAGAATTCTTGCATTTAATTCAATGAATTGCATTGAAATATCATTTTATTAATACAAAAAAAGTCAGCTCAAAACAATAATCGAATACAAAAATGTTTTGAGATTTTTAATATGAACATTTTTATAGCTTATAATTTGTAGCAATTATTTGTATACAGAAACATTTTTAATTTGTGTGAGAATTTAAAGAAATCTTTCATTTTATAAAAATAACCAAAAGTTACAGTACAACCTCAAGTCGATCGTTTTTCAGAAAATAATAAATTAATTAAAAAATAATTTTTTGAGCCTCATAATGTATGATATTGTATAACGGAGCTTTAACCTTATTTATTTATACATTTTAAATATATAAATAAGGAAAAATTTTTCTTAAAGCCAAAAATATAGGTGTTATTTCATATATTTTTGAAAATAAAGTTATCAACGAAAACCACACTTTCATCAAGTTCAAAATTTCCAACAGAAAAGTCGATAACATTGCATTAACCGGTATGCATACATATTCTTATTTATGTCCGTTAGTTCTCCCTCACAGGGCACAGGGCCTCAAATACTACGCGTCACCGTGTAAGGCTTTTGGAGATGCGTTTCAGCTCTTTAACGCTTCTTAGTAGTGCTGATACCTCTTCGACCGTTCATTCCCAAGTGCCAGATCGGCTTGGTTCCATTGCCTTGACTTGAACGTTATCCTTTCGAAGTGTCAATCTACTGCCACTTACGTCTTCGTATAATATAGTCAATGGGTTACTGCCCTCTTCTCACATGAAGTTGATCATTACAGATCATCATCAAGATGTTGCGTGGACGTTGATTTACAAACCTTGAAATTTTTTAATGACAGCAGTTGTGAGTTTGCACGTGCTGCACCCGTAAAAAAGCACGAATTCAGCATTCATAGAAAACTACAATGTCCCACTGGTAGTAAAAATTTTTGGTCATTTGTAAAAAACATGAGGAACAAAACATCTTCCTCGGTCCCAACACTCGTTGTCAAAGACACTCCCTTCGTTAGCTCTCTTGAGAAAGCTAACTTATTTGTTAGGCAGTTCGCCTCCAACTCTACGCTGTCTGATAGTGTCATGACTCCCCCAGTCCTTGAGCGCGTAAATGATTCTATGGGACAAATCTTCTTTCGTACTCGTACTGTGGCGAGAGTCCTAAAAGATCTCAACATTCATAAATCTGTTGGTCCGGATGGTATCCCCGCCATTGTTCTGAAGAGGTGTTCTTCCACTCTGGCAAAGCCCCTGCGTAAGCTTTTCCATCTATCCTATTCTTCTGGGCTTGTTCCGAGCAGTTGGAAAACAGCATTTGTCCAGCCTATCCCTAAAAAAGGCGAATCTTCTTCACCCTCTAATTACCGACCAATTGCACTTACGTCCCTTCTTTCCAAGGTCATGGAAACACTGATAAATTATCAGCTCAAGAAATATCTCGAAGATCGAAAGCTTCTTAATGACCGGCAATACGTTTATCTCATCGAACAGTGGAACAAATCTTTACATCGTTTTGGAGAAAGTAAGATTATTGCACTTGATATTTCTAAAGCATTTGATAAAATTTGGCATCCTGCTCTTTTATCGAAAATGCGTGCTTTTGGTATCGATGAAACCTTTCTTCGTTGGATTAGTAACTTTCTTTCGAATCGTTCTATACAAGTAGTATTAGACGGATTCAAGTCTGAAACCCACAACATAAATGCTGGTGTGTCACAGGGTTCTGTTTTGTCTCCGACCCTCTTTCTCATTTTTATTAATGATCTCCTGTCTGCAACTACTAATCCACTAAATTGTTTCGCTGACGATAGCACCCTTAGCTTTTCATATTCGTTTCCAGATTCACATCCCTGCTCTTCGGACGTGGAACTGAAACGGCTAAATATGATAAGTACATTAAATTCTGACTTAAACAGCATTGTACAATGGGGAATAAAAAATCGCGTAGAATTTAATGCTTCGAAAACTCAACGCTGCCTTCTGTCGTTAAAGCGAGACGTACACCTCCTGCCATTATCTATGAGTGGAACTTGCATCGAAGAAACTAATCAGCTTGCGATTTTAGGTATGTGTATCACAAACCATCTTTTGTGGAATGATCACATACTTAACTTCCCCAAAAATGCCGCAAGATGTTTAGGTTTCCTTTGGAGATGCAAGAAATTCTTTTCCCCTTCTGATCTGGCTATTATCTATAAAAGTTACATACGTCCAAAGTATAACTCCCATCTCTGGGCTGGTGCTCCAGCAACTTACTTAAGCCTCTTGGACAGTATACAAAGACGAGCCACAGCCACAAAATGATCAGAGACAGGAACATCATCGATACTTTTACGTCACTCGAACACCGGCGTGACGTTTCTTGTCTCTCGCTCTTTTATCGTTACTTTTACGGTAAGTGCTCAAATGAAATAGCCAGTTGCATTCCTCCCCTTAAACGATTCAACCGTAATACTCGCGCTTCCAGGAATGCTCATCAGTTTGCTCTTGAACCCAATTTCGGTCGTACTGTCAAGTATAGGGATTCGTTCTTTAGCCGTACTACGCGAATGTGGAATTCCCTTCCACGCTCTGTCTTTCCTTCTCATTGTGATATACTGAAATTTAAGACTAATGTTCACCGACATCTCCTTTCACATCCCCTCCTACTTACCTAAAGCTCGCACTGTGTATTTGACATAAAAAGGGTACATAAAATTCCCTTTAGTGCGCGCTTATCATAAAATTTTGATATTATACTATTTTTATTCTTTCTTTCATTTTCAGGCAATCCCGATCACTTGGAATGTCCTTCGCCGCTCACACTATTGCTTCATTTATTGGAATGCTATTATGTGGATAAGCTGGATAGTAGCAAACCGACGAGATCCCGGTTATATTCCATTAAGCTCCGACGCTTATTACTGTGCTATAAAACAAATCCCATATTTCGATAAATGGAAGAAAAGAAATGTTATCCTTACGAGACTATGTCACAGTTGTAGATGTCTAAGACCGCTAAGGGCAAAACACTGTCGTGTTTGCAATAGATGTGTTTCATATTTTGACCATCATTGTCCATTTATACATAACTGTGTTGGATTGCGAAATCGGATGTGGTTTTTTTTGTTTGTTTTATCAGTTGCTATAAATTGCTCATTTACGATATATTTTGCATGTTATTGTGTTATGATTGAAGGATTTTCTTGGCTTTATGTCCTTGGACTTATTGAGGCTGTTGTATTTTGTGGCCTTGGTTGGATTCTTACTTGCACTTCTGTAAGCAAATTTTTTAAAAATACGAATAAATTAAAAATGATTTTTTTTTAGATACTACATGCTTGCATGAATCTTACAACAAATGAGATGTTCAACTATAAACGATATCCATATTTGCGAGACAGGCGTGGGCGGTATCATAATCCTTTTTCACGTGGACCAATTTTGAATTTGTTAGAATTTTTCGTATGTTTGCCGGACCATGGGGATGAAAAAGAGTTATTATCTGATGATGCTATTTAAGAGCTCGAAAAATAAAATATTTTTAATGTTTCCCAGTTGCACTTACATATTATATTAAAACAATTGTTAAGCAACATTTTTGATCATGCTAATAAAATATCAGTTTTTGCAACTCCATACAGTTTTCCATTTTGCACCGAGGTTTTATAAAAGCCTGTAAAAATAAGGCCACGAATGAAACAGTTAAGCATACCACTGCTTAGACAATAGTTATACCACTAGAAAGCCGCACTTCTTACACATTCTACAATGAGGTTGGTATTCTCCGAGTGCTTATAAGTTCAAAAGCCTCTTCACTCAAAAAATCTTTCTTAAAAAATCAAATAATGGAAACCGCTTAGATTTGCGCCTGCCGAATTTGAAACTACATATTATATGTACCATCACAATGTTTTTGTATTTGAATAAATTGTGTGAACTTCAGTTGTCCTTAAGCCCTTCTTCAAAATCCTATCATGTATTGACACATGTCAGAAAAGTAGGAAGAAAATCATGTAAAAATGTTTATTTTGAGAAGCTGCATACTTGGCTTTAAAGTGTAAAAGCCATTGAATAAGAAATAGAGGAAGTGGCTTTTGGCACATAATACAGTGTACGTGAGTGAAGCATTAAAATTTAAAAAAAAAGAAAAAAAAAAAATGCAATCTCATCTGTCATTTTGCCTTGCTGAGAGTTAGTGTTGTGAAATTTTAAGATTTTAAAAAAGTGAAAAACGTACTACAAAACTAATAAAAAAGTGAAATAAAAACCAATTTGAGTTGAAAATCGAAGCATATTATTATTAAAATATAAATCAACATGAGGTACTGCGTGAAAACTTGTATAACCGGAAACCGGCTCATATTCCACAAAAAGTGACTTAAAGTGATGTTGTTTAGGTAAATACGATATCGTAGAATACTTTTTAATTGTTATTTCATGGTATTTTACTTTAATCATGTCATTTGTGCAAACTGTAATGTCAAATTAGAAATTTTAGTACAGGGACGGATAAATTTTTGTTGGTGATGGCAAGGCGCTAAGAAACATTTAGCACCCGTAGTGCAAAGTTATTTTTCCACGTTTTAGTTTGTATGTAGTATGTATTGAAATAAATTATGATTTCAAATTATGTATTTTACTGCAGAAAATATCTGTGATAGTGTTTTTTTTTTTCATTGAAATTATACATAAAACTTAAAACTATACTTTCATTTATCCATTTAAAATTCCTGTAAGAGCTGAGTTTAATTTTATTACTTCAAGTGTGATTTGTTCGATATTATAATCCAGCCAGCAATAAATCCAAAAAAACTCATCCAATTATTATCCTTTGTATGTGGCTAAGTACTTCTCAGAAGATGAAACCCATATTTCAGTACTCCTAGCTACACATATTTTTACTAAATCACTCAGAAAAAAACTCAGCAAAATATTCCTTTCGGCGCCCCAGCAAGTAGCCACCCACTTTCACTCCACAGGGTTGGAGTGCATTTGTGTAACTCACACAATTATGAAAACTACTTCACTTTTTTCTCAATATGCCTCTTCTTGTACTTCTTATTCAATGGTAAAAGCAAACTAGACCATCTCACACGATTTGACAAATTTTAATAGGCTGTTTTGATTAGGCCAAACCAGGTAATTTGGTTCATAATTTCTAAATTATATCATTTTTCATACAAATTCATTCAAAGTGAATGTTACTTCCGCTGCAGTCTTGAAGAATTCAATGGATTTTGTTGTTGTTCAAATGTCAAATTAAAAATAGAAAAGACAGAGACAAAGACAAATTCGAGAATAACCAAATTAGCTTTTTACATTTTTGTCTCCCTTCAAGCAAACGAGTCCGTTTTGGATCCACAAAAGTAGCGAACAACGTATGAACGACTACGTTTTCGGATGCAACAGTGGTCAGTGGATCCTCAAAACTGCGTTTTACGGCTCTGATTAGTATGGAAATTAGAATCAGCGCGGACCCACTTGCGCATGTGTTGTGATATAAATAAATTCACTATACCCATTTTGCGGAAAGATCTTTGTTTTTTATCTGTCAGGTTCTTACTGTCAAATAAAGAAGAACAAGACAAACGTCAAACCTTGCTGTAAGAGTTATCATTATCAGATGCAATAAAAGTAGGTGAATTTTTTTTTCTGTGGAAATAATTAAAATAATAGTTTTACGTGCTTTTAAGCGGTAAATTTCATAAACTGAGTCGCAATTTAAAAAAAAAAAACTTTTTTGAGTGCATACTTTACTTTGTTTTTGCTTTATACATTTGCTTCTTTTTAATATTTGTTTTTCTTTGTATTCCAAAGTTTAAATTTATTACTTTCTTTGATTTAGCTATAAATGTTCTACTTTTTTATCTTGAACTCACAACTTTTTTCAATCAATTTGTGCCTCTCAACTTTGATTACTCTTCCAACAAGTATGCTGTCAATTATTTTCAATCTGACGCCTGGGGAAAAACCTAATAAGCATACCTTGTTTTCTGTTTATCATGGGAAATATTTCCATCTTCATATGACAATCCGTGATGAGTGATGGAAAGGAAATAATAAAATACTAGTTGTTTCGTTTCCAAATTTTGTATTGTTAGCCCGTATTGCCGCGATATTTTATTTAACATATTCTTTTTCATTCTAAGCTAAATGAAATTTATTTATTGTACCATTAAAAATAATAATTAACTACGCTACTATTAAAATTCATTGTTTTAAGAACACATTGGACCGTTTGTTCTCAATACCGATGTATCTATACAGTGGTTAGTTTAATAAGTTTTTTTTTTATGATTATGGATAGCAGAATGAAATAAGGTAGTTTAGTGAACATCTATGTATCTGACAATTCTTAAAAAAATGCAAGGATTCTTTTCTTAAAATTGGTTTAAATCTGCATGCATATTCTTTATTGTTTATTATATTAATGTGATCTCTTTAGCAGGCAGAAATGCTTATTTTTATTACGTGTGAATTTCTTTAAAAAAAAAAATTAATTACACTTTATATTATCGACATAATTATGTACAAATTATTAACTATAAATTAGCGACTGGAAGTTTTTCTTTGGTACATATTTCTGAATTGAAGGATTTATAAAAAAAAATTAAAAAGCAAAACAAGCGTATTGCTAATGAATTGATTGTTCAAGTTTCTTCCACAAAATTTAAATTATCTAGGATTACGTATGGATGCTTTGAAAATTATATCTGAACATTTTTATTTTCTTTATAAAATGTGTAAATAAAATTTGGATTCTAGATATGGGATCAATAACAACAAGACTTAAATGTCTGTCCCCCATTTGTTTTGGGCGTGTTCAGATCCTTATAGTTATTCAATTTCGTAGAATAAGCCAGGATACTGTTTGGCTTATATATTAAACTATTGGAAAGACATTATAAGTAATAAAATTGTATTTTGCTAGGGTATTCCTCCTTTTGACAGACAAAGGATTAATATCAGTGTTAGCGCTACAAACATTATTTACGAATCCCTTCGCATGAAAAAAAATCCTTTTGAAAACAAAAGAGTACCTACCTCGAAAATAAATGAAAAACATTAAACGAGTCCGATATTATTTATTTCATAGCTTTTTTATTTTATAAAACAAAGACTCAACAAAAATTCATAATTTTTTTTAATTAAAAGTATTTCTGCACTTATTGTTAAATAAGTAAAAAAAAAAAAAAAACATTTATAAATTTAAACGTGGGCCCAAACTTTTTCCGTGCAATCATTTTCAAAACGAATTTCTTTGGTAAACATGATGGTTTTTCATCTAGTCTATTAGATTTTTTAGTTTCTATTGATTGCAGCTCTGTAAATTTTCTCTCAAGAGCTTCCATCCAAAAAACTTTAATATTGTTTTTATTTAAGTATTAAATTCGGGATGAAGAATAAAATGATAAAAGGTTATGTTCGTAACAATGTTTTCCTTATTTTCAGATTCCACTAACTGAATTCTATTTAGCGAATAATTTTTTAATTAACTTCTTTATCGAAGTCGAATTGTTTCAGTATTTACTTAATAAACTCTTCATAAAATTCGCTTATTTTTCTTTGCACTGTATGTAGTTTAACAATATTATTTTCTTAAATAATATTTTCAGAACACTTCTTTCTGAAAGAATTCTGAAACAAAAAACAAAGGATTTCTTGTAGTGATTTTCTTTGAGAACTTTTATTGCTTTAGTTCACCCCAAAGAAATATTTGCTGCTATCTTTGAACCTGAAAAAAATTGTTCTGCCAATTATATCTCTTATTTAAATATTTTACTATCCTTTGATCTCAATTCTCCTGTTTTAGTAAGACTTTTTTTTTAATAGGCATTGTTTTTGCTCTTAATGTCCTTCCAAATTCAAATTCATTCATATGAGTCGTCCCCGTCGCCTTCGTCGGTCACCTCGGTTTTCGCATTTCCTCCTCTTAAACACAAATCTAGATGTTTTGGTACTGGGATAATAATGCGTTCTATTACTATTTATTTTTAGATTACCTATCCATAAACATATAACTATATAAATATGTTTATAAATGTACGTTGAAAATTAATTTTTCAAAAACTATTAACTGATAAATTTGTATGTATGTACTTACAAAATGAAACAGCCTAATAGGCAGTTCACAGAATAAATTGTTGCGATCGAAGAGTCTGTATTTATTTGAAATTATGTGTATTGGGTTGTGTATAATAATTAAAAACATTCCTGGAGATGTATTTTAGCTAACTCTTCACCAGTTGTGCTGATTCGTCGCGTTCTTCTTCAAGTGATTCTAGGTCTGGGTCTGCCAGGCAGTGTGAAACAGTAAACAGCTCTGCTTAACACCACTTTGGATTTAAAACTTCTCTGACACTTGGACCCATCATATGTAGCCATGATAAATTTATCTGGGATGACCCTCCTGCGCAAACCAAGCCCGATAAAATTTTCTATTGACACTAATTGCTAAATGCAATTTTCTTCAAAAATGTCTTGAAAATTGTTTACTTTTCTTATAATGGATGTGTCCTCTTCAGCCTCCTCATCTTGACACCTTTGCAGTCAGAGAGAGATTTTTGATGTCTGCTTAGCTGAAGTAAGTTCTTTGTTTTTTTTTTTTTTCTTAGAAATATTGGTCCTTGTATTCCTCGAAACCCTACAAGTGTCAAGTGCCGATCATCTGACATTGTTGGATATGAAAAACTGTGGAGTTTTCTTTTTTACTTGCTCCTGTAATTTAATTGTAGTACCCATTTTTACTATTTTGACTTTTTTGTGATTAAGGAGATGGCTTTGATTTCCGCCTGGCTATCAATGAATACATAGACATACATAATCTATGTGGCTATTGTGAATTAAATTAGTATTAATATTAGTCGTGTTTGTATGGGAAAGCTATCCATAGTAGTAAGATATGAAATACAAATACATTGGTAGCATGGATACTAGTGATAAAAGTAAAAGTAAAATCATACTATGGATAGAGATTTGAGGTTTTTGGGGGTTTTATTTTTAGATTTTGGTACCAATTGGATGCTTTCACGAGTGTCGATTGCTAAGGTAATAGAGTTAGGTCATCATGTCGTCTTAAACTTATGGAACTGGGATTTCGATAAATTTCAAACAATTATTTACTAATTACTAATTAATTATTGACGAATGAGTGACGAACTAAATTTTTTAAACTGCGAGGAAAGATAAAGTGTGTACAATATGTATAAAAACTGAAATTGAATTATATGTTATATATGTACATACGTCATACATACATACAAATATATTTTTTTTTCATATTAGTTCAATGAAAGTCAGTTGTGTAGTAGATTCATTTTTTTTTGCAATTGAAATGTGCATATAAAATTATTTAATGAACATTGAACACCCTGTACTTGCACTTTTGATAAATTCGTTGCATTATGTACCTATGTAAATAAATAACGCTACCATCGTTTCATCATTCTACAATCGTATGACTTTTTAAGCGTTGTCTATTATATTATGTACTTATGTTATTTTAAGTAAATGACAATTTTAAAATTGTCTGATATATTTGGTTAAAGAATTTCGCCTTATAGTTGGTACTTTTTTCTTATGACTACTGTTCAGGAGTACCATAGTTCAAATAAAAGAAAACACGATACAACGGATCCGTTTTTTGGAAAATGTATGCTGTAAATTATATAAAAAATCCCAAAAAACATCACTATTGCGAATGTTTGGTTTTTTTTTTAACGTTAAGTCAATAGCTACGGGCCAATTGTTGAGCTTTTAAATTCATGTTGGAAAAAATTAGCATAAAGTGTAGACAAACTTCCAATATCGTCAGCATAAGGTACGACTTTGACCACTTAACTTAGATCTTGAGTACCCTTAAACGACCTTACCTTCAGCTTGCATACAATAACGGAACAATGCTAGTACAGTCGTAGAGTCAGACCTGTCGTATCACTGTTTTCGACATTATTGAATGTCCAGAAACGCTCCCACACTAAATTCCTTAAAATGGATTGAAATCTATCCTATCCTTCTATTTCTTTTAAAATTGCATAATTTATAAGACCCTAGGTCTTACTGGCATACATACATACATATGTTTGTTGTTTGGTTTTTCAATCGTGCAAATGGAACGATTGGAAAAATTTTTTCTTTTGTGTATGTAATTTGGGCGTTTTAATTAGTTTTTCTACGAAAAGAAAAGTTACGTCCTTCTTGATTAAAATTATTGTTGTTTATTTTTTAATAATGAAAATTTAATTAAGTGCTCGTTCATTTATTATTTATTATTATTAAACAGAATTATAACAATATTTTCTTTCTTAAGTTCTATCATAAAATTTCACTTGTGGTATACATATAAATATAAATATATTTCTCAATGACATGCTATTTCATCTATAACATGCAAGCATCAAATTTATGTATTTGCGGTTATTTTATAACACAATGTTGTTATATTTTTAATACTATATATTTTTTTTTTTTTATTAGATTTGACTTAAAAAAGAATGAATCCTTCTGAGTTAAGAATGATGTGGATGAGTCAATATAACCCAGATCGCTTGTCGCTTGAAGATGGTACTTCTTACTTCAGTCACCCTTCAGTTGGGCTTTCTGTAATGGAGGATCTTTCACAACAGGAAAATGCAATGGTAAATAAAATCAAATCTATTTTTAGAAAGTAAATACAAAAGGATCAACAAAAACGTAATTTTATGCGCTTTTATACCGTTTTTTTCATATTAGAACGGAAGCATTTACCACGCCACACAAGTTTTAAATTATTTATTTGTATATTTATTTTTTCTTTTATTCAAAATTTATATACATAATTTGATTTATTTACATTTTGATTTCTTTTATGTCCTACATGTTCCTTCCCTTTACAATGAAAACAACTCTAAAAAAAATGCAATTCATACGTTGTTCAAAATACTGTACAATTCATTTGCCTGTTTTGATGCGTTTTTGTATAAATGAATCATCTTCAATGTGTACAAATAATGTACCTGATACAGGATATGAATCCAATGATGAGCGTTGTTGGTGGAGAATATAATGGTCAAGGAACAACATCTCCTGTAGTTACATCCGCTACGCTACGGGTTCAGCCTACAACGGCTTTAATAGCAGCTCCAAATGCCAATGATTTATATGGAATATCGCAAGTAGGTGGCATCCATCAAATTTTACAGCAATCTTCTGCATTCCAAGGATATCCAGAAATGATTGACCAAGATGAGAGCATAGAGCACCCTGTTACACATTATGTCACTCAAGTTTTCGATCCAATAGGCGAAAGTAGGGACGACGATGAAATTGCTGGTCTTACCAGTAAACAAGAAATTATTAATATTGATGACTTTGTCATGATGACCGACAGCAACTCATATGATGGTACTGAACATATTATTGGAGTTGGAAATGTCAAAACTGAGCTGACAGAAAAGGGAGCGATAGCTCCAAATAAGTCAAGAAATCAGAGAAAATCGCGAAAAATTGAACCAGTCAGTCGGCCAGGATTGGTGTTAAAAACACCAATCGCTTACAAAGGAAATATAGATCCATCCGTTATACCAATACAAAAGGATGGCATGGGTAGGTTCTAACAAACATTTTTCTTTTGTTGTACATTTACATACTTTGATTTTTTCCATAATTTTAAATTAGATTATAAGTTTTAATTGGTGTGCATTTGAGGTTGATTTTTCGGGAACACATTAACACACGCATTTGTTTTTGACATGATTTATATAATACCGGTCTATAAGACCGTTATTGTAAAAATTCGTAATTTAAGTAATTCAAGATATTCTTTAATAATTTTGACAGCCTATAAGCTTGTAAGGGCATTTTTGTTGGCGCAGTTAATTGCGAAATAAGGTGTTAATTATTTCATCATGATGCCATGGGCTGCATCCTATTGTAACTAGCTGTATATAATATATCTCTAAGTAAACAGTCAAACACAGCTGTAATCCCGAAATCTGGATAATTGACTAAGTCATACAAAATGGGTCCAGAAGTCAACATTTTTTTACGATTTCTGTCATGTATTTTTTTTGGGGAACAACTTACTTTAAAGAATGAATATCTTTTCAAATTCTAATTAATGTCTTTCATAGTTTTTATTAAATCATAAATCAATAAGCATTTAAATAACAAAATAATCAATCTTGAAAATACATAGTCAGAAAATGAAAATAATTAATAATAATTGAAAAAACAAAAAAAAAAATGCTGTATTTCGATGCTTTTTGACATTATTTATGTAGTTTATTTCATTCATTGTCATTCAAAATGTCTCCCATTTACAATTCATCCAAAACCTATTTTCCATGGAACTGTAGTCTGAATTCTTTTAGCACTAAACATCTCCCCAAGAAATGATACATACATACATACATGTTCTCCGCTTCACAAGGAGCAAATAATTGATGGATTTTTTCCGTTTGTTAGAATAATTATTTTCAAATAAACTGTGATCTATGTTAGCTTAAATTTCTCTGTGTACTGAACTTTTAACATGTTCAATGTATTATACGTATGCGTGTTTTTTTTCGTCGACCGCCACAATTAAATTGTAAAACTTGTCTTTCCATTGACTAATATTTTCCGAGTTTATACTCAATTTTACCAACGACTTCCATTCGTTGTAGAACAACATCTATAACATCGTTTGCTATCCGTTTGATCAATCTTTCACCGAACAATTCAATCTTTCACCGTCCAATAATATGTACCTCAAATTGTATGTTTTTGTTGGAGACCGGTATTAAGAAATAACATGTTTATTGGTGACCAGTGCGGTAGTTTTAAAAAGTAACGAAGTAGTACTGTATCGTAATGCTTATAACCGTACTACAAGGTAACATTTTATTAAAGTGATATTCAGAAATTCAATAATTTGCATTGGTATATCCTTTCAAACTGTGTCTCTGTGTTTAATTGTTGAGGGTAGTCAAAAACGCCTCGGTTTAGGTTTTGTCTTACAAATGTCTTTTTTTATTGGGATATGCCAGGATTTACAAATGAAAAAGAGCGATTATACTCGAAAAATCAACATTTATGTATCTATTAAAGAAGAATGGGCATTTTGGTCTACCTTCCTTCCACGAATGAGATATATGTATATTGTTGAAAAGCTTAGCTCTAGTACATCATTTTTTTGTATGGATGCAAAGTTGTAAGTCGTGGGGTTTTAGGCAAAATATTGCAACAAAGATTGCATTCAGAGTAAAAATTAATTGCAATAGTGTTCCATTGATATGACAGTATTGGTCACTTTCGATGAACTAAATAGATCCCAAAATAAATTAACTTTTATACTAACGGCCAATAACCAGGAGCGGATTAAAACATGTAGAGGCCCGTGGGCAATGCTAACCTCGGGGCTTCCTCCTTTCTTAAGAAAAATCAATTTTTTTTTCAATTTAAAATAGGAAATAGGATAGGAAAAAATGATTTACAATTCTCGGTTTTTTCTAGAGAAATAAAAATTTGTTTATAAATTTCAATAAAGAAAATTGTCATTGTAACACCAACAGCAAATTAAAACATCTCGGAATAAACATCCAATTTATTAAAACATCTGGAGTGCGTAACTCAAGATTTTTCGGAAAATGAGATATAGATTTAAGGATAAACTATAATTCCTTAAACTGGGAATCCCCATTTTGTTAATAATAACCGTTAGAACAGCAGTTTTAGAAAAATGTGTAACTTCGCGACGTATCAATCTAGTGGAGAAAAAGAATAAGAAAACTATGTAAGTCTAGAGCGAGTGATACATTTTTTAAGGTAAAGTGTGTTTGTGTATTAAAAAAATCTTACTTTTTTTTACGGTATAAAATTCTACTTCGTTTATTCAATGAAGCGAATTTTTTTTTGGTAGTTTATTTCAACCACCTCAATGTGTATTAAATAAAAAAAAAATTGTCCATCGATCATGCGCTTTATATAGTATTCTTTTCAAAGATGATTTACTTTAAAGTTGTAACGAAATTTCGAACAATAAGATGAGCAACAGGACGTCGTACGATCGGCACATGTCATATCCATTTTGTGATATTTATGTTGGGGCCGACAACAAAACATGTTCATATCTCTTGAAACATGCTTGTCATTATTTACTTATAACATAAGTACCTACAGCTAGTCAAAAATAAAAAAAAGTATTCTTAGCATCTTGTCGACTTGGCCTTCACATGTATTTTAATTCATAGAAACTAAGGTCATATACTAATTTTTCTTAGAAAATACCATGCCAATACCAATCGCTTGCCTGTTAGAGTTAAGTAACCGATTGATATATTGCGGGGGAATCATGAACAAAAATCCCTTTTTATTTTTATTTTATACAAATATTATTGTTAATTTTTTTTTCATTTATTTATTCATACAAAAAATAATTTACAATTGATAATTAAAAAGGAACACCTCACATTTACACCAAATTTTTAAAACCAGACAACTTTTATTTTTCAATAAATTTTTTCACAGTTGAAATAATTTATGTAAAATGGCGCCATAAAGACTTAAAATTTCTTCGAAAATATATCCTCACAATATTTGATCATATAAGTGAAGCATTAATGATTCTTTTATGCTGGAGCAAATACTATAATGAATATCAGCGTTTACTCTTATAAAGATATATGTATGAGGAATGATTTTATCAGTGTTTACTCCGAAAAGTATGTTTAAAGTATGATTCAATAAGCGTTGACTTCAATAAAGATATATTTGGAATGGAAAAGTGTTAAACGTCAGTTAAATTTTCTTGAAAATTTAGGATATTGGAACTAACAAAAAAAAAAAAAATCATCTGGAAAATCTATTAACAAATCATCAACAAAAGTTTTAAATATTAAACCTGTTCCCTGTTTTTTTTTATAAAGAAACTTGTGGAACCATTTTTGGCAATACTAAAAATTCTGCTTGTGAACTATTTCCGATACCCTACAAAAATATCTTGCAGTTATGAGCAAGGATCCGCTGGCATAAAAGCGCAAGGTTAATAAAAGCTTCGTTCGGAATTGTTCCTAGAAAGTATTTTTAGCTATTATTTTGTTTTGTCACTTATTTGTTATACTATCGCTTTCCTAATTAGAAAATTTTTTGCGGAATTGTGATCTGGGGTCTCCAAGCTGCTGTGCTCTATCGTTTCGGGTGGAAAAAAATCCTAGAACATTTTTCCTTTATTATTTCTCTGCACACGACCTTGAATATGTTTTCTTCAACAATTATTATAATTTTTTTTTGGTGTTTCTTTTACTTTAATTGTTTTATATATCTGGTGTTTCTATTGTCTTTGAACCACATAGTTTTAAATATTATTTTACGCTTTAAATAGATTGAAAATTTTTGAAACAGTGGTTGATAACTTTTTGTATTTAGCTGTTTAGCTAAAAATCTTCGCCAAAATTTATCTTTGGAGCAAATTTGTTTGGGAGATACATTCAAGCGCGACGTGTGTAATAGTCTTAGTCTGTATGTAATTATTAGTCCAAATCATAGCGTGTTCTACTCCACAATACGGAGAAGATTACTGGTACTGTCATTTTACAAAAAAAATGTTTGTCGGAACTGCAATTTTAATAGTTCGACACAAAAAACTTTAATGACTTGACTAACTTACATTCTGATCACATTGTAATTGTGTAATTTGTTAACTAAATATCTTGTTTTGGATTTCTTATTTTTTTTAGCTGTATGTGAACGTTGTGGAGCTATAGGAGTCAAGCACACTTTTTACACCAAATCCAGAAGATTCTGCAGTATGTCTTGTGCAAGAGGAGAATTATTTTCTCTAGTGTGTAACAAAATGATTGGGTCAACGGGTTCAGTAACTATACCAACAACAACATTAGCGTCAGCTACAAAGGCTTCACTGTCTGAAGAAAGCCTTACAAATTCTATAAATCACCAACGTTCAGATATTGAATTAGCTCTACGAGTGTCTCATATAAAAAGTCCTAATTCAAATTATCGCTTTAAAGTAACAAACCAATCTTTAACAAATTTAAATGAAAACGAGCTGATGGATGTGCCAGACGAAGTTATAGAGCGGGCCGACAGTGATGAAAATCTTAATCAAAAGCATTTCATGTACCGAGATGCAATTCCTCACAATGATTTACCACAAATACCAAAATATGAACGTCTTCCTTCGCCATGTCCGCAAAGCGAAAAGATTTGCAGTGTGCGTCGGAGACAAGGTGATCCCTTGCATTCATTTGAATGGACGCAAAGATTGTCTCAGTCAGAATTTTATGTTGCGCCAGTTACATGTTTTCCCCATGCTCCGGGATACGATGTATGGGACAATATTGGAATCGACATGAAGGTAGAGGTCGAAAACACAGATTGCGACAGCCAAGAAGTTGTGCAGCCAGGACAAACACCACACTCATTTTGGGTGGCTACTATTTTGAATATTTGTGGGTACAAAGCTTTAATGCGTTACGAAGGTACATTTATATCTAAGATAATATAATATAAAGTCTAATAAAATTGAACTAATTTATAGGATTTGACGAGCCCTCTCATGATTTTTGGGTAAATCTATGTTCTTCGGAAGTTCATTCAGTTGGATGGTGCGCCACTCGCGGTAAACCTTTGATTCCCCCTCGAACTATTGAAAGCAAATACAGTGACTGGAAAGACTTTTTAGTTGAGAGACTATCTGGAGCAAGAACGCTCCCCTCAAGTTTCTACAATAAAATAAGCGATAGTATGAACTCTCGATTCCGTCTTGGTCTAAATTTAGAATGCGTGGATAAGGACAAAATTTCACAGGTCAAATTGGCTACAGTCAATAAGATTGTTGGCAAACGTCTGTTTGTTAAATATTTTGATTCAGATGATGGATTTTGGTGCCACGAAGATTCACCTATTATACATCCAGTTGGTTGGGCAACTACAGTCGGCCATAACCTAGCTGCTCCTCAAGATTATTTAGAGCGAATGTTGGGTACATTTAAAGCAGCGGCATTTTATTAAAAATCATTTTACAAATACATATTTTTTAGCTGGAAGGGAACAAATGATTGAAGTACATGATGATGACGCAACAATAGAGTTATTCAAAATGAATTTCACATTTGAAGAATATTATATCGATGGAAAAAAGAATGGTTTCATAGAAGGAATGAAATTGGAAGCTGTTGATCCTTTGAATCTATCAGCTATATGCGCAGCAACTGTAATGGCGGTTCTTAAGTTTGGTTATATGATGATTAGGATTGATTCTTATCAACCAGATGCAACAGGATCTGATTGGTAAGTTGATTTAAAATTTAAGAATATAAAATGTTTAAACCAGAAATCATATTTTCTTAGTGGTAAGTTACACTAATTGTTTTATTTTCAATAACCAAACCACCTTACTGGAATCTTAATTAATATAACGCAGATTGTACTTCTTTGACTTAATTAACCTCTTAGTTTTGTTTCAAGATCGAAGAGGGTTTTCCCAAATTGCAAGCAATATCTCAAATTTTATGATTAGAATAGAAACATGCAACTTAACAGGCTTTTAAGTCTTAAAATGAAGTTTCTTTCATAAAATTTAAAATGGCACGTCTGAAATAGTTACACGTTGGCTGCCTATTTACGATTCTAATGAAATTTCAGTGGGGGTTTCGAGCAATTATATTTATTTGTTCAAAGAATATTTTTCAAAAAACCGTTATTAACGCTACCTTCCATAGAACCAGATTTTTGGTTTTTGATTTCTCATAAATGGTTTGACGGAATGCGATAAAAATTTATGAAATAGGTCCTATTAAATCTTAATAACATTGCATTTCAAAACTAAAAAAAAAATATTTTTTGGCTTTTTGAAAAAAATCTATCTTTTTTTTTGAAAACGATTGAATATTTTTTATAGTAATTTTTTTTATAAAATAAAAATTTTTTTAAATGTATATAAATTTTTTAACGATACGATTTTTAATTTTTTTTTTTCAAAAACTTGTAATTTTATAAAAATAAGATCGCATTTTTCGTTTTCAGGTGAAACATTTTTTTTTACTTATTTTAGCCAGTTATCGGTAAATTCGCATACCTAGTAATGTCAATCGAACTAATCATAAATTACCGCAAAAATAAGTAATAAGCTAAAAAAAAATATAATTGTTCTTAAAACCAGTAATTAGCAATATAGTTATTAGTTTATTACTAATGGTCACAAAAAGTAGATAGCAAAAAAAAAATAATGTATTACTTTTCAACAGATTTTTTCTTATTATTACAAAAATAAGTAATCATGGGCTAAAAAAAAAATAATAAATTTTGAACAAATATTTAGCCCCGCATTTTTAGCTACCACAAAAATAAGTAATTTAAAATCAAGAGTTTATTTTACGATAATTATGAAACAAATTTCTCTAATTAATATACTTTTCCAATTAAATACCTTTGTTTTAGTAATTAGAAAACTATTTTTTTTAATTTTCATATTAAAAAATATTTTTTCAAATGCTTAGAAAATATTTTCTTTTATTACTGGTTATCCTAACGATTAGTATTATTTTATGTAATTACCTGGTTACTCAGTAAATAGTAATTTTGTGTTTTTACAATTGCTAGTTAATAAATATTTGATATTTAATTCTATGATTACTGGTTATTGTAATAATTAGTAATTTTGTTCTGTAACTACTGGCTATTCTTATAATTAGAATAATTAGAAATTTTTCTAATTACTAGTTTCTCTAATAATTGGGAATGTTCTCTAATTTGAAGTAACCAGTAATATAATCGGTGTTATTGACAAATAATTCAATTCAATTCAAATGATGAAAAAAGCTCGCCGATAAGCACTGTACTGAAAATTTTTGTTGAACAAATATTATGGTATCACCCTATGGCCGAAATACGACTGTTTTGTTTGTGTTCAATTTTTTTTTTTGATACCTTAAATAATATATAAATATGTTTACTATCAATATGATACCATGTTTTATTTTATTTTTATGTTGCTATGCAACTAAATTATCGCTATTTCTTACCAATGTGGAAAGAAATTAAATTCAGCTAACTAGGAAATAAAACTAAGACGAAAATTAGTTTTTAATATTTTTTAAAAATAGGTATATATTTTTTAAAGTCACTACTTCTACAGATACATATATATTATAACATTAAAAATTATATTTTTTGTCTGAATAATGTTCTTATCGGGCATTGAAAGATGATTGACGAAGAAGCTGGTAGTGATGTCTGCCAAGGTGTATCAGAGTTCTAATATGAATCCAAACTGTATGCTTAACTCAAAACCTTTAAATTTGAAATTTTACACTCTTCTTTTCCAGAGACGATGTGTCGTTCTTTTATAGCTTGTAGATAGCATTTTTCAAGTCGACTCTTGAAAAATAGAGAGCAAAGTTTAGCTTGGTGAAAGATTCGAAAGTTGAAATCGGAAAATTTACCCGGAGGATTGTAGAACTAGCCAGTCTCATATCAATACATAGGCGGCTATCTCCTGCATCTTTAAAAACGATCACAGACGGTGAAATCCACCTATTGGGGCCACTACCGACATAATTATATCTTGGGCATATCAATATTATATATAATATTCATTGAGTTCCATCGCAAAATTTTTCGGCTCCCAACGTTTGATTTTATGCATGCCAAAAACATGATCCGATTCACTACTAGCGTCAGAAAGCCTTTTAACATTATAGAATGAAGACGTTGCTTCCGTTTTGGATTTTATTTGCTCGTGTATTTGACTATTTCAATAACGTCCTCTGAAGAATATTCGTTTTTTTTAACTCCCCTGAAGCTTACAAATCTGCCACTTTTTAAATTGAAATTTTTCTGAATTGAATTTAAGAGTTTTAGGGATTTAAAGTTTATTGTTATGTTCAAAGTGAACTAAAGTATTTCATTAATATTTACAGGTTTTGTTATCATGAAAAATCTCCGAGTATTTTTCCAGTAGGGTTTTGCGAGACTCACAGTATATGTCTCACCCCACCAAATGGTTATGATCCAAACACATTTAGTTGGGTCACTTATCTCAAGGAAACACAAAGTATAGCAGCCGGGGAACATTTATTTCATAGAATTGTACCAAACCATGGATTCGAAGTAAATTGATCCACACAAATTATGTCAGCATAACTTATAAATATTTCCGTTTTAGCCTGGCATGAGCTTGGAGTGCGCTGACTTAATGGATCCGCGCTTGGTATGTGTTGCTACAGTTGCCAGAGTTGTTGGACGCTTACTAAAAATTCATTTCGATGGTTGGACCGATGAATATGATCAATGGCTTGATTGCGAGTCACCTGATGTTTACCCGGTGGGATGGTGCGTTTTGGTAAATCACAAGTTGGAGGGTCCACCGATGCATTCAAAAATAACTTTGAAAATGCCTGTAAAAACGAAACACAAAAAAAAGAGAAAAAAGATTGTTAAGCCAGACAATTCTATTGGTATGTTCAAATTCGTATTTTTTGTTTCATGTTGATAAATCAACATTTGTTTAGGTGGAAAGAATTTAAGCCGGCCAATCAATATTAAAAGAGAAGCACAGGATAATCAATACGGTGATAGAAATTTCACTTCTGAACGCTTGGGAATTAAACTTGAAATGAAATCGGAACCATTGTATTATGATGACGAAGTTGACGAGGAAGAACTAGAAGACGATGAGTTGAGGCATTCAAATCGGTTAACACCTCTACCTACATCACCAGAACTTGGTGGAAGAAGCAACAATTCTGCAACTGAGAGTATGATTGCCTTGAATATTAATCATAATTCAAACTCACCAGCCCCACCAATCGAGCGTAAAGCTACAAGTTACATAGGGGTACGAAAAAACATATGAATTACATATATAATTTGTATTATAATTTTTTTCTTCAAATAGAATTCAACTGTATCGAACAGCAAGTACATTCCACGTCTAATTGATCTTGCACAGGATCCAATGTGTAGCCAGGCCACTGGGGAGCTTATGCCAGAAATATGGAATGTATACGATGTTTCTCAATTTCTTCGAGTAAACGATTGCATTGCCCACTGTGACGTTTTTAGTCGGAATAAAATCGATGGGAGACTTCTATTGCATTTATCAAAGGATGAAATCATTACTTTGTTGGGAATGAAGGTTGGTCCTGCTCTAAAAATTTTCGATTTAATACAGCAGCTCAAATGTAAACTGAACCCCAGCAAATCAAGACTACTAAGGGCAAATAAATTATTTTTATAGTGCCTTTTTATTTCTTTCATTGAAAACATTGGATCATCATTGTTTTATTTTAATACAATTTAGATAATAAGAAGAATCATTTTATTAAGTAAATTTCTATAAGTTTTAATAAATCTACTTCAAATAGTTTTTAAGAATCTTATGTGTGTATATAGAAGAAAATAAAAAAATCCACATTATACATTATACACTTAAATATTCCAGTATGATACCGAAATTTCTATTTTGTAATTAAAATTAAGAGTTAAAATTATAACTTGAATTTGCTACGACGTATAACACGATGGCGACCATGAACAAATAAGAACAAACATGGGAAAATGGATAATAGGGAATAAGAAAAGTCAAATAAAGAATGGCCTAGAAAATTGCAAGTTTGTAAAAATGGGAATGCGTTTTAAAAGTTGCAAAGCGAGAAAACACTTGATTTTCTCGGCGTAGCTTTGGACAAGAAAATTGATTTTTTACTCGAGTTTAAAAGTTTTCACTTGCCACATGATAACTAGTCGTCTAGTCTAGAATATGTCTTTAATCTAGATGTATTTAATCCAATATTACACATTAACTGCTATATTATTCACTTAAGGTGTAAATCAGGTTGCGTTTATTTTAAAGTTGTTTTTAAAATGGCTTTATTTGAAGCCGGCAAAATAAATTCCCACTCATAATATTGAATCAAAAATAGGCGGAATAGGTACTTGGTAAGTTAATAATTCGATAAATCTTTTTTTTCAAAGCGTTTTAATCATTTTTAATGTCAAAGTTACATTCACAGTCATGCAATAATTTTTTAATTTATTTTATCTTTTTGTTGTGCTTAGTTGCAATCTTCATGGTTCGATCTTGAGGTGCAAACAAAAATATTTGAAATTCCTTCTTCATTTTTTTATATTTCCATTGTCACTGTTTTGCGAGTGCATGAACAATGTAAATTTGTCAAATTTTAGTTTGATAAAGGAAGTTAATATTGTGAAAATTTTTAGATTTTGACTCTCAAATGGGCGACAAACTATATTTTGACGCAAAAATTGCATACCCTATAATAAGGCTTTTTTTTCTTGTGGCAGCTGTTCAGGGAACCACGATACTGCGGATCGTTTTTTTTGGGAATTTTATGCTGTTCTGTATATATAATTCTAAATGAGATTACTACTGTATATAAAATCCCAAAAAAATACTATATACTATATAGTAAATAAATATTTAAAATTTATTGAAATATTTGAGTTTAATTTTTATCGCTACCGAACATACTCTCGATATTGTATTTTTATTTCATATAAAATCTTACTGTACCATGGACTTTGCATATGAAATCTATAGTACTCTCATGAGCACTTGTGTGTAAACAGAAACCAGTAAATTAGTTAGTCGTGTGATCGCTGGAGGGCCGACGTGTGGAACGTGTTCATGAGAGTACTATGCAAATTTATATACAATGACCATCGATTATTCCAAAAGAAACTCGGCTTTTATTAACATTTTTAAAAAATGTTCAGTTTTTAAACAATAGTAAAGCCTTTTAAAAATTTAACAGGATTTTTAGTTTAAAATTGACGTTTATTCTATAGTACGTCATTTCAACATTTAAAAGCCTATTAAATGTTTATGAAATTGACCATCAGTTATTTAAAATTTATTTTTTAAACTTCAGCCCTCAGCTCCTCCTCATTATAAGCCATATTTTTAAGGAATGCAAGGAATAGAAATCTAGTTTTTATGACTTATTTAAGCGATTCCAAGTGTAACAAATTCCGATTGTAGACTCGTAGAAGACAGATAAAGCAGGGTTAATAGCAGAAAAAGCTTTGCAAAGCTTATAATATTATGCGCATGTTAAATAAAAACATCAAAATGAATGTCAAAAACAGTTGGTATATTAATTTCATAGATTTAACTGATGCCTTAGACATTTAACTAAAGCCTTATATTTTTATTTAGTAGAAAGCCACAAGCCAATGCATAAAAGCTCAATGCAGCCCATATTTTAACTTTTCTCGCAATTTAAAAAAGGGAAATTGATTTTAAGCAATAAAACAAAAAAAAAATATGTATGTAGGTACATTATATTTTATAGAACGCTACCGTAGGCAAGTATAAATAATCAACGGTATTTTAAATGAAATATAAAACTGTTTAGTTTGCACTTAAATTTCGTTTCTCTCAAATTGCGACTGAATCGTTCAACAATATTTTCGTTTGTAAGATTTCATTTAACAGTTTGTAAAACTACAATTTTTATTATTTGTTTCCGCAGAAAAAAATTATTTGCTTATGTACTTTTATTGCATCTAATTTTGATTACTCTTCCCTTAAAAAAGTGACCGAGAAACGATAAAGAAAAAAAGTAAAAGTCTAATTAAAAAACATCCGGAAAATCTAGATTTTTGCTCTTTAAATTCGAAATCTTTGAAAATTAAACTTTTACTCTTGAAAAGGGCTATTGTATTTGGGATTACATTTAGAATGAAATATTATAGTTACGTAAAAGTTAAGTTTGTCACCCATTTGTGAAGCTACTCGTATAAACTTGCAAATTCATTTAAATTAATTAGCAATTGAATTGAATAATTGGTTGAAATTTATTGAACGTCAAAATCCTTTGTATATAAAAAACCAATTCGACATAGAAATCGAATGGGGCGACATCTAAAAAGTCGGGGCAACCCTTACTCAATTTTTTTTTTTTGCGGAGAGCTTGTGCAGGCTTTAATCGATATTTATTGAAATTTTTGGTTATTGCAATCGAAATCGGTCTCCTCTTGCTCCTACTCCCAATTTCTTGCTCAAAGACTCCCCAAATTAAATTCTAAACCTAAAATTTTGCAGCGCCTACAAAATACTTGCCATAAGAGTACTATGTTTTTCATATACAAAGCATAATCTTTGAGATGATGACTCTGTGCAATCGAAACTAGTGAAACATCGAACTAATTCCAACATCTAAAAATGAAACCCCAACAACTTCCTCAAATCTCTATCCATAGTATGATTTGAATTTTATCGCTAGTATCCATTCTGCCGATGGTGTATTTGTATTTTATATAGAATCGTGCTATACTATGGATGGCTGTCCCGGTTTTATAAATGCATGCTTATCAATAAAAAAAAAATGTTCCTCTCTCTAAAACAGGGAAATAGACCATCGATCCCTCTCATCTGGGTTGAAGTTACACGATCTAACCTGTTCTCATTCTCACATCTTTTGCAAATCACTGTAGTAAATAACAACAAAATATAAAAGAACCCTTCGTTTTAAAACAATACCAGGCCACAGGTAAAAACAATTTCAATTTTAATGGTTAGGAACTCTAATTTTGTTTGATATAGGTAGTTCACAGTAGATATTTTTCATACTTGAACTCAATTTAACGAAAATTTGAGTCTTAACTTAACAAACGATCACATCACTGTCAAGGTCAACTGAAAAGTTCAAGAGAATGGAGTGGTTGTTAAAATAAGAGCTATTTTGAATTAAAAATAGTTTTACTTTGTACAAACATAAACAAAAAAAATGTTGAATCGAACATAAGGTTAAAAAGAGTATTCCAAATCAACTACCAGTATCAGATACGCTCTATTTAGAATAGACTGCAGGCAATACCAGTTTTTGCATTGCCCAGTGATTCCAACTGTATTATATGTACATATAAATTGGTTTCTTAGAAATGAAATAAAGCTTTCAGGAGCTTAGTATATTACCTACGCGCATGTTAAATTTTCAGTGTTGACATGAAGTATGAAAGTGAATATTTTTACTTGAATTGTAATATACAAAACAGTATATTAATTCTTTAAAAAAAGTCTTAAAATAGTTTGAGGAAAAAAGGATTCAAAGACTAAAATATTAAAAAAATAATTGTATTCAAAATCCTAGATATCCAACACCAAAAAAGTAATGGATTTGAAACTTCTGAATTGATTTTAATGTGATACTGAATGATTAAAGAAAAAAACGGATTTGAGCTAGTGTCAGGTGACATCCTAAGTAATCAAAAGGACATAGCTCATATTTCGAAGGCAAATAAGGTAAGTGAGCGTTAATCGCATTGATTAAATTATAGGTACTCATTATTTTGTCATTCCCTTTTTCATATTTATTTGGTGAAATTGAAGCCCATGATAGTATTCATAAGGTGTTGTGTTTTATCCACGACGAACAGCATTTAGTGGCATTTAATTTGTGTCCTTAAAATAGTTCTTTGCTTGACAATCACTTTGATAAGCCTTGTTACACCTGTGATATGTTATTGGTACTGATTTAAAGACTATAATTTCATTTAGAAATGTATGTAGGTACCACATGACAATACAAAATTGTTTCATAAATTATAACAAATACGCTCCGCCTCACTGCACAATACACGAAGGATTAATTAGTTGTGTATATTGTAAGTAGTAAAAAAATTGGGATTAAGTTGATAAATGCCATTTTTATGACGCTTTTCTGAAAAAGGCCATAAAATGTACGTGTTTCTATTTTACTCATTTAATTACGAACAATAGCTTAATCCACAAATTAAAACGCTAAAAAAGTTTGTTTGTATACATAAATGTTAGCTTTATATAAAGAGTAGAAATAGTTTTTAGCAATAGGTACCTACTACCTCCTGATCACTGAATCAATTCAAGTGGGCTATTATATAGGTAGAGTGTTGTCAAATACGGTAGTGTATTTTATGATTAGGTTTCGAAATAAATGTCTTCATTAATCTACCATTTTAAAATATTGCCTTCCACTTTCGTAAACTTTCCTTGAAAGCCAATCCTATACGTTTTCTATGATGTTCAGGTATGATGAATGTAGTGGCCATGCAAGTTGTTTTACTTTTAGGTTCAGAATCCAGGATTTTGTTGTCCTTTCGGAATGTATCGATGCATTGTCTTGATGGAAACTTCATCGCTGTCCACCAAATATCTCCGAAAACTGCATTATGAATTAGGTCCGATAAATAAGGTAGATTTATTTACTGTTCGTATAAGAGCAATTGGCTTTCACCAGATTAGCGAAGGGTTTAAGAATTTTCGAAAAGTTCAAAAAAAAAAAAAATTAGCCTGTTCGTAATTTAGTGAGACGTAGTGTAGTAAAATTAAGATATTTAATGGAAAATTTGGCATTGCTTTACATATAGAAGCTGTTTTTAAATGTTTTTTTTTCATTTAAGAAATAAAACCAGGCCGCTATAGAAAAATGAAATAAGATCGCAGTCTAATTTAGTGAGACTCTAATTTTTGTGCAGGACATTCAAATTTTCAAGACAATTTAAGCTAATCATACCCACAAACTCTTGCAGGCCTATTATTTATAGTTTTACTTTTTGGTGTGATAAAAACGGTCTAACGCTTAACCCCACTAAGGGCCATTTGCTGAAACGAATCTTAAATATTTATGTTCAACCTAAGCGCTTATGTTCTACTTTTTCCTCTGCGTAAACTGTCACATAAGAGTTTATGTGGAACATAAGTATTTATGTTCTGTATCAGCAAATGGGCCTAAATGCCACATTCTACTCATTAACAATTCATGGAACATATAAATTTCACTGTTAAAATAGCGAGCTCAATGTTTGGATTGATTTAACGTTGGACAAAGGAATTTAATGATTCGTATGTTGCTCTCTTCCTGTACATTTGTTACTGCCCCATCTTGAATTTGTTAGCCTTGGATTTTCTCACCTCCTGCGAAGATTTTAACTTTTACACGTAAAGGTGAAGCCTTTAAATAGGAATAAAAACATCGGTTTTTGCGTATTGCATTTTTACCTGATTTTCAGATTTATTTCAAGTTAAATTAATACAAATATGATTATAATTTATTTATAAAACTCGTGCTCCTGCTCATCCTTCTTAATGTTATTCTTATATCCCTTTTCGAAATCTTTCGAGAGCACAATATATCTGTTTTCGCGAACGGCGTGCATACCAGCTTCTTGGCAAATAGCATTGATATCTGCACCAGAAATTTTATCTGGACGTGCAACAAACTCTTCTAGATCAACATCTTCGCTTAGATTCATCTTTGATGTAATTGTTGAAAATACCAATCGCTTTTGCCGACGATCAGGAAGTGGGAATTCTATTTTCCTATCTAGACGACCAGGACGCAAAAGGGCTGGATCAAGAGTATCTGCACGATTTGTTGCCATTATGACCTTCACATTGGTGGTCTGATCAAAACCATCCATTTGATTTAATAGTTCAAGTAAGATCCTCTGAACTTCGCGATCGGCTCCAGTTTGAGCATCGAAACGTTTTGTTGCGATTGCATCGATTTCATCTATGAAAATAATAGCTGGGGCATTCTCTTTCGCTAGACGAAAAACATCCCGCACCATACGTGGTCCTTCGCCGAGATATTTTTGTACGAACTCTGAGCCAACCACTCTAATAAAAGCTGCAGTTGTGTGATGGGCAACTGCTTTGGCCAACATTGTTTTACCGCAACCAGGTGGTCCGTACATGAGCACACCTCGTGGTGGGTCGATACCAATTTGTTTATATAGCTCAAAATGTGTTAATGGTAGTTCGACGGCTTCTCGAATTTCCTGTTTCTGCATATCCATTCCACCAATGTCGACATAACTAACATCTGGTTTTTCATCGGGTTGCAACATGGAAATAGAACTATCAGCTTCTGGTGGGAGAACATCTACCAAAGCATTACTGTGTTTGTGCAAGGCAACTGAAGCGGACGGCTTCAGTAATTCTCTGTCGATTGTAGAAAGAATTCTAACATAGTAATTAGAACCTGTGGTAGAACCCACAATGCCAGTATTCTGATCAACGGCTTCCAAAAATTGTCCGATAACAAGGGGAACAGATTGAATACGTTTTACTTCTTCTTGCGCATGAAGATATTCTTTCTTTAAATTCCTTTGTTCATCCTTAATGTACTCTTCTTGAACTTCCAGAAATTCTAGAGTTTTTTGCAGTTTCTTGTAGCGTACATAAAGATCGTCCACATCTAATTCGTCCAAGGAGCTATGGGCATCTTTCGGTCCTTTGAAATCTAGAATTTCCTCTTTTTCTGGTAGAATATATTCAACTTCAACCATTTTATTTTTCCAATATTTTCCAAAAAAAAATTTCGTTAAGCTTTGAGTACCGACAAGGATGACTAGACAAAAAGTATTTGGAACCAGTGCTCCACGATTGTGAAGTAGTAGTTTTTATATCGATTTTTTTTTCAACAATATTTTCAATTCTTAATTCTGTGGTAACGTAGTCACTGATTGCCGAATTAGAATTTGTTTAGCTACACAATTATTATTTGCGACTTTTTGATAATTTCAAGATAGATTTCTAAGAAAATGTCTTTTCCAGTATATGCAATTCATTACATTTACATTATGACCACTCAACAACAACGAGACGATAAGGTTTTTTGTCTTTGTCATTTCTCTATCTGTTTTATTCTGTTGAATAAAGAAGAACAAGAAAAACGTCAAACCTTGTTGGAGGAGTAATCAAAATGGGATGTAATGAAAGCGGGCGAATACATTTTTTATATACGTTACTCTGTTTTTGCTTTATATGTTTTCTTTTTTTTTAATATTTTTTTTATTCAACAATTTCAATTTATTACTTTGTTTCATTTAATGTAAATATTAGAAAATCTTTAGTCGAATAAAACAAATATTTTATTCACGCCAATTTAGGCCTCTTGAAATTCTTAAAATTCCTGTGACGTATGAAAAAAATCTCTTGTCTTTATTTTGTTGTTTTCTTAGAAAAAAAATTTTTTTTGACACCAAAAAAAAATTAAGTTTAATATTGATAAAGTTTTTTGCATACATTTTCATACATACATTTTCACGAAGTCAAATAGTAAGAATATTCATGTAACAACGGCGGAAAACTCGGATAAACCTCAAGCACTCCATACACAGTTCAATTTCTCTTTTAATTTAATGTCAAGCTCATCAATTCATCTCGTGTGTGGGCTTGACGCTTGATTTTTTTGATGGTTGGCGATTGTGTTGGAAGAAAATCAAAAGATTTTGAATTCTTTCAAGTTGATGTGAATGTTTTTAACTTGATTGAGGTAGGCAAGTCATTTTTTTTGATGCGCATTTCATCTCTTTCTTTTCAAGAAATAGAAGTGAGATAAAAAACAGAGACATGAAAAATCTCAATTATTTCTTGTCTGTGGTCATGTCTCGTCTCGATGGTTTCGGTACCAAAAATGATATTTTTGACAGTTGAAGCAGAAGTCTTTTTTGTAGTGTCAATTTAGTTGACAACTGAGTTGAAAATAAAATTGAATCGTGTATGGAATGCATCAGAAACCAGATAATTTTATCTCCGCAGAAAGGAGCTGTCAAAATTTGTATGGCAAAAATATTCTGCAAAGCAGATAAATTTATCTCACGTCGTCTAGCGCAAAATTATATCTTTCTGCTAAGCGGAAAATTATCTCTTTGCATGAATACCCTTATGTCGTTTTCAATTGGCAATCCGGAATTGGTTTTAGATTCGGAATCCCAATTGAACAGTTTTTTTCGATTTTTAAAAATTTGATTTTAATTGTGACAGTATTAGTATTTCAAGCAATCCACTTCACAGTTGTAAATTTAAAAATATATAACATTTATCAAGCGTGACATTTAAATCTTTGAATGTGTGAGTGATTCTGTTTTTGCTTCTGATTTCAAATCCAGAAGAGAAATTCTCTTTTTTTTAGAATCAGAACTGTCACTTTTTCCCAATTGAACGCATTCAGAATGCTTTTTTCTGCTTCCAGATTGCCAATTGAAAACGACATTAGTGTTGTGCTGAAATGGCAAAAGCAAATTTATTATTTATTCATTATTTTTTGATGGAATGATTTTTGCAATGGTGTCATCACTATTTTAATAAATTAAATTACAGTTTCTTATTACAAAACTGAAATATAATTCAGACTGAATAATTTGGTAATAAAATAGCAAAATATTGAGGTGGAGTGTAGGAGTGTAAATATCGTCGTTGGCAACTTATTTATAATTGTTTTTTATTACGAGTTAAAAGTTAAACCAATACCGAAATTTCGAGTGAGTGATATAATAAAATACAACTAATGACTAAAAATAGGTGTATCATTGCGGTTATTATTCGTTTTTGTATGTTTATTTTACTTTATACATTGAATTTTATTTCTATTGAAAACATTAATGGTATTCATGGAACGGTGGAAAACGTAGTAAACTGCATAAAACTGTCAAATTTGTATGAAAACTTGTCAGATTTACGCAGTTTAACACGTTTACGAGGACTTTACACCTTTACATCAACTACCCTATTAACAAAAATAATTGCTTGCTGTCACTGGTTAAATAAAGGAAATTATGCGATTTGACATAAGAAAAAAGAAGAGCCAGGCCAATGTGAACACTGTCATAGCTACCGGCTGCCAAAGATATTTTACTGACGTACCCTGTAATTGGTAAGCATTTGTATATAAATTTGCATAGTACTATCATCAGCACGTTCCACACGTCGGCCCCCAAGCGAACACATCACTTACTAATTTTTTGGTTGCATGGTTGCAGTTTCTGTGTATATAGTGCACCCTCAGACGACCCCAGCACACAACTCAAAAATCATCGTGATGATAGTACTATAAGTGTTATATACAATGCTCACAGCTAAAATCCAAAAATGTCTGGGATATCTTTGAGTTGTTGCATTAGCTGCTGACCACCAACATGAATAAATAAATACATTAATTAGTTATTGTCTTTGTGTCATTATATATAAAACTTGAAACCACGAAATGAATGACCCTGTATTATGCCTTACGAAATAAAACTTATTTGATGTTATTTCCTTTGGCCAACGGTAAAGAAACGGTTATTGATTTGGTTTAATTTTGATTTTGATTGCGCATAGTGGCCCTGATAATTTTTTTTTATTAGGACCACCCTTATATACGTTTGCATTTATTTTTTCAGAAAACAAAAGATGTGCTCTATTAAATATTCCCTTGCAGTTTTGACGATTTTGTACATTTCTATTGATGGTGAGATATAAAAATACGTGCACCTATTCAAAGTTTATTATTTTATTTATGTATGTTAACATAGGTAATCAATTAGAATTATACAACTATGACGATATTTTTACAACACCAGTATTTACCAATAATGAAAGGCACTCAAAGATTTCAGGATTTTTCGACCTTAGATTTTCACACAACATCACGACGATTGCAGGTCAGGCAGCATTTCTAAATTGTAGGGTGCGAAATATCGGAAGGAAAACAGTAAGTAACGGATCAATTGCAAAAAATTGATTTGAATGTTTATTAGTTTGCATTTTTTTCTTTTTTAAAGGTTTCATGGGTACGACACGCAGATATAAATTTATTAACCGTTGGAAAATATACATATTCTTCAGATGAAAGGTTTGTTCCTTTACAAAACGATGAAACTGGGGATTGGACACTACAGGTACAAATTTACGACTGTATAAAATAGATATAATATTTTACGTACATAGGATTCGCATTAAATCATATTTACTTACTTTATTTCAATTCAAATTACTTTTGTTAATCACTAGCATAACAATATGCAACACCTTACATAAACTTTGTAATAATAACATGAAGCTGAAGATTGCTGCATTCCAGGTTTTTTTTTTTAATTTAGTGTTGCAGCTTTCGAAAAGTATCAATGATATTGGACGTAGCAGACATCGCCCTTGGGTAATTTTGTGCCCGACGTTTTGGTGTTTGAAATTTTCCAATATCATTGATACTTCTCAAGAGTTGCAATTCTAAATGAAAAAAACCTGGGATGCAGCGATCTTCAGCTTCATATAATAACAATGTAAGTAATAAGAATTATTTGGTAAAAAACATATGAAAAATACGATTAAAAAATGCCATAGAACCGGATTTTTTGATTTCGATTTTTTCAACAGTTTAGGGTTTTCCTTTGATCCACCCTTTAACAATAACCAAACAGGGTTTCTTTCCTTTCAGATAAAATATGCAGTTCCAAGAGATTCTGGAGCCTATGAATGTCAAGTGTCGACCACCCCACCTATTGGTCTCGTCATATTTTTATCCGTTGTGGGTAAGTCTAATGGCGTTTTCAATTGGCATTCCGGAATTGGTTTTAGATTTGGATTTTGCTTCTGATTTTAAATCTAGAGGAGAATTTCTCTGCTTTTTCAGAATCAAAACCGTCACTTTTGCACAATTAAACGCATTCAGAATGTTTTTTCTGCTTCCAGGTTGCCAATTGAAAACGCCATAAGTCTAGCATGTTTTATGTTATTTAAAAAAAAACCTAACATTTATTTTCCCTTGCTTTTCCCAACTTTCTGGTTTAGTTCCTCACATTTCTGTTCTAAAAAATTTACACGATTTAAAGCAGCACTTCGTATGTGGACACCTCCTACCTTTGGTTTTCGATTATTTTTTTCTGTTTTTCTTGTTCCTTTTCAGGTTTGACCTTTGATTAACCCATAAATATTTTATTTTTTCGACGTGTGACCTCATTTCTAAACATACACTATGCCTCGCCCCCACAATCCACAGTCTCTTTTATTTATATCTACGTTGAGTGGGGAAACCATTAAATGAAATTTTATTTGCAATAATGTCGTTTTGTGTCGTTAAACGGTTAGGTTGTATTTATTTCTTATAAGAAGTCAAAATATGAATTAAAAAATATAAAAATGTTTAAAAATAAAAATAATGTCGAATTCTCCCGATATCTCAAAATCTAATATATAAAAATTACTGCACTTCAGTGATCGGCAAAAAAAAATTATCATTTTCCATCAACTAGAACGAACAATCAGTAATATTCCCAAAACTTTTTACGAATTATCTGCATAACCAGTTGCATATACCTTGGGAAATAATTAAAAATTACCAAAAATTTGTAGCGAACATTTGCACAAAAATATACTTTATTATAATAAAATAGAAGTTTTTTTTTAATCATAATTTTTTCAAGTAACTAGAAAATGTTTTCTCTAATTCCTGGTTCTAAAAATTAGTATTTTTTTTACTGGTTACTCTAATAATTATTAGCATTTTTTTTTCTAGTTTCTCTAATACCTAATTAGAAATGTTAATGCTTTAATTATTCATTTATTTTTGAATTGACAAAAATCGATACTGACGATTACTACTCCATTATTAGCCGATTATCCAACTGCATAAGATCTCATTCGTGGTTTTACTGCACGTGCTTTGATGAACATTCTGATATTTTTTTTTTTTACTAATTTGGCAACTTTTAACTCACACTTGCTTTTTTTGGGTTCCATGGTAAGAACTACCAGATTTTTAGTACTATCATGGCGCGTATTTTTTCATGTCGCCCGACCCTTCTGGTGGCGCTGCATTTTTTAGGTGTAGAATTTGATTTGGGGAGTCTTTCAAGCATTGGATATTGAGTAGGAAGCAAGAGGAGAATGTTATTTCGATTGCCGTAAAAAAAAAAAATAACAGGAAATATCAATTAAAACCTCCATAGGAAAAAGAATTAATTCTCGAGATTGAACCAATGATTTTTGAAGAAATGGCACAGGGTTGCCCCAATACTTTAGATGTCATCCCATTCGACTTCCACCATGATAGTACTATGTTTTTTATATAGAAAGCATCTACTTTGATTTCGTTCGTGGTGGATATTTGAACCAATTTCCCATTTTCCCTAAATATTAAAGTATTTTTGGAGATATGCATGAGCAGAGTTAGGTTTCAAAGTGTTGAATAAATAATAAATAAGACAAAGGTCTACAAAATCTTATAGTTTTTGCTGATCATCTACAAATAATACGATTTTTTTTTTGCAAACATTTTAAATAGAACCAAAAACGACAATAATTGGCGGGCCAGACATTTATATCAACACAGGATCAACAGTGAATCTAACGTGCATCATACTACAAAGTCCTTTTCCACCGCAACAAATTCAGTGGACGCACAATAATAAGGTGGGTTATTTACTTTAAAAAATTTAAATTTACCTACACGCTGGTGAGTTCCCGGAGTTGAGGTATTTAAAATAGTTTATTTTTCCATATTGTTGTGTTATTTAATTGTACTCCTAAAATAATTAACTTTTGTTTAACATTTAAAGAAAATTAACTATGACTCTCCACGAGGCGGTGTTTCAGTAATAACGGAAAAAGGAGAAACGACCACTTCATACTTACTAGTACAGCGGGCTAAACCAGGAGATTCTGGAAAATATTCTTGCATTCCATCTAATGCTAATACATACTCAGTAAATGTCCACATATTAAATGGTAAATAATTTAAGTAAAAATATTTTTTTTTATATTACAATTCTAATACATGTTTACTCAGGCGAGAATCCGGCTGCAATGCAACACACCAGTGATAAGGGATCTATTGGATTGCTCCTGCTCTCACAAATCGCTACTATTCTAGCAATATTTCTCACAATATACATACTTCAAATGTAAAAAGTTTATAATTTCGTTTTACTTATATTTGCACTCTTTCAATTCCAAAAAAAAATCTCTATTAAAAAGAAAATGTTCAGAAAGTTAAATTGAGGGTATATCTCATTAAAAGTTTTACTGTTACACACTTGAAACATATCGTAAACGATATACAATACGTGTTAGGTAAAAGGAGATGGCTTCAACAAAACTCCATTTCATCCTTGCATTAAACAGTGACCAGATAAGGGAATACGAAGCGAATCGTTTTCGATATCTACTTTTCGCCTCGATTCGATCAATTATTATCGAACATGAAGCGAGTCGTAAATTATACTTTGAAGATTTCCAGAAAATTGACAGCTGAATTGCAGGGATTTTTGTTTTTCAATTAAAATCTATGCGCGAATTGCAAACAAAATTTGTTGTCATTAACTTTGAATAAAATTTAAAATATAATTTATATTGAAAAAGGATTCTATATTTTTTTTTATATACTCGTACATATACATATGCCGAACGTTTTGAAGTGGAAGAAGCGAATTTAAAAGAAAAATATTAAGAAGTGCTTCTTCTCCTATTGATCTTGTTTGCTTTGAATGAAGGTTTTTGAGTAAGGATTTGATTATTTGTTAAATTTTCTTTATGTACAATTTTATTTATTACAAAAATAAAAAAAACAAAAATGGCATGTTGCCAATTTTAAAATTATGGCAACTTTCAGAACCCTTGCAGACGAGTCATTCCAAGTTGTTGGGCAGCATACAAAGATTGGTCTGCAATGTGCGAAACATTGGCTATGCTTCTTAAGTTTAAAAGCCTTTAAAACTAAAAATATCCTCCCTCACTAGCTCATTAAATTCCTATGATCTAATTTGAGATTTTTTGAGTCTTAACTCATTGCGCTAAATTGATTAATGGAACTAGTGTGACCACTACAGGTCTGAATCTGACGAACTAAGTAACAACAGTAAAAACAATATTTGAATTACCAAAGTAAGCCAAAAAAGGAATTTCAAATCAGAATAGAAGATGTCATCTGATGTAAGAATATGAATTTTTGAAAAAAAAAAAAAATAAAAATCGTTGGAGACATTTTTTCAAAAAAATATTTTTAATACGAGTATACAAAATTTCGTAAGTACTTTTACAAAAAAAAAAAAAAAAAAACATTTAGTAGTGTAAAAAGTCCTCCCAGAATATAAACGTTACATTTACTGTGACAAAAGAATCCAAGGAAGGGGAAGACGTAATGCATCAAACGGAAAAAAGTTGCCTTGGTAAAACGTAAACATATGATCCATGTTTTTAATTTATTTTTTAGGGCTGAATCAGAAAAAACCAAAACCTGTTCGATCGATAATGCTAATAAAAACAAAATTAAGAAAAATAACCAAGCACAGACATAAATAATCACTAAACACGACTATAACTCATATGACACTTTCATTGTAATATTTTGTCTTAATGGCGATTTCAATTGGTAATCGAGAAGCATTCGGAATGCGTGTTAGCTGTAAACTCTTCTGAAAGTGTTCTATTGGCATTCAGATTGACAGTTCTTCTCCTGAAAAGAAGGGGCATTTCACGTGAAGCGGACAGCGAAAAAAGTAGTGAGTCTTGGAATTGGTTCATCTTTGTGTTACTTATAGTTCTATATGTTCTTAACACAAATGCAGAAGGATTTTCAAATTTGAGGTCTGGTGCTGGAGTTATGGGTAAAGCTTCTACATGCTGCAAGCAAGATTTTTTTTGAAAAATACTGACAAATTAAAATGAGCAATAGAAAAATAATTTTGTTGAAATATATGGTAAATTAGATGCTCTTTTTATTTATGAATTTTAAACCGGAAATTGATTTTTTTTCTGATAAAAAACCGGAAGTAAACATTTCAAATTCGATTTCATATTTTCGATATTTTTTTTTATTTCGAAAAATTAGTTACATAATTTTAAAGTTTTGATTTTGGTTCAGTTTCCGTAAAACTTGATCCGCAGTGAACCCTCTCGTTCTCATCTGCTCACTCATCGTTTGAAGAAAGAAGTTCACTACACTGTGTACGCTGCGGATCGAGGGTTGCGTAAATTTTAAAATCGTTATCAATCTGAAAATATTATTTGATTTATAGTTTACACCCTTTAAGTAATTTCAGTAATTTAAAATCTTTTCTTAACTATGGCCAATGGCCAAGTTATCATTTTGCTGACGATTTGCATCGATTTCGGAACCGACAACAATACTTCATTTAATTAAATTTTTCCTGTGCCAATTGAAACATATCGATTCATATTCTCCTTGATTTACAAAGTAAAATACATTGTTATCCATTAAACCATAATATGGATACAAGTTCATATTAATTTACCTGAATGAATGAAGGCGTTTGTTAAATGTTTATCTTTATTAACCAAAATTTTTTTAATTAGGTTAGGTAATAAGAATTTAAGTAAATTGTTACCACATAACTGATTGAATTTAACTAATGATAAATTGGCTTATGAAATATGACAACTGTAGGTTTTTTAGATCGATATCTTCTTATATTTCAAAAATAGACTATGTATGTACAGGTTTCCAACAATCACCGTCTTGTTCAACAATCATAGTCGTGGTAGATTCGAGTTATATTGGATATTAATCAATGTTAATTAGATAGGATAAATTTTGCTATCTAATTATAACGTAATATACTGTGACTATGAATATGCGCTCTTGAGTTCCTGAGGTCATTTTTTATTGAAAACCTGAAAAGGTTTTCGTTTTTTGCGAAATATAACGGTTTTTATGAATTTTCGCTTTTTCTTTGAATGCATATCAATTTTGTTTTTTTTTTTTTATATCAAAAAGTACATTTAAAATTATAAAAAAAACAAAAAGAAAATTCAAAGAAATATGTATCTCAATAAAAACAAAACAGAATAGCCGTTGTTTTTTTAATGGACTTATATTTTTTTTTTCAATTTAGCTCAAGGCTCAGCGAAGTTTTTTGTTGGTTTTTATTAAAATATTTAAATTTCCTAGAATTCTTTTTGTTTTCATTTTTGTTTATAAAAATTATTAAAAAAAAAAAAAAAATTTGTATTTTTTCATTAAAAAATTAGAAAATATTGATTTTTCATATTAAAAAAGCTTGAAAAGTGTTTTTGTGAAAAAATGATATCAGAGATGAAAAATAAAACCTATAAATGCCAAATTTTTAGACTTTAAATTCACTCAGGAAACCACGGTTTTCTTCTGCGGCGGTGATTGTTTGACACCCTGTATAACATTGTGAATTTAACAATTTTAAAATAATAAATAATTGCTTATTTTATTGTTTTTTTTTTTAATAAATGACTTTCTTTTTTTTATTGAAAACAATTTTATTTTTTGGTTTTAAGTTCACCGATTGATATCGCCGTGCACTATTATTGTTCAGTGTTTGGATCAGTGTCACTTTCTTCTAGTTCTGTCTTATTGCGCCTCTTCTCGTAAATTAAAATAATTGTGCAAAGGATAAGAACTTCAGCACAAATTCCTATGAAGGGCCAGAGGGCAGCGAATTTTCCTGGAAAAAATAATAATAATTCAGTTACTATTATTTTAGTATATGTATTATTTTTCATTATTATTAAACTTTCTTTCTTTATTTTCTTATTTGAATACAAACAGAATAAACCTATTAATAAGATGGAATAGTAACCGTAAAACCGATGACAAATTTTTTATTTTATTTACAATTTGTAATTCAATACAAATAAAACATATCTATTCCCGTTGCCATCATTGACTGGATCTAGATCTATATTTTAAATTGTTTTCTTTATTTATTTTAATATGTTGATTTTACATTGTTTAATGTAGTATTTTTACTAAAACTGTTTTAATAACTAACCAATTTGAAACTGCAGTTTCAAGAATACCGAAGTTACTTTGAGATATTATTTTCTTTTCTGTTTTTAGAATTCCTTCGCCGATACTTTCGTTCTTTTACTTTTCAAAATAAAATTATCAAAGCTACAAATTAAAATTCTTACCCTTAACACGGACAAAGCTAATATCAGCGGCAGGTTCTGCAATACCCAAATCATTGATGATATTTCTTCCGAGGCATTTGTAATCACCTCTGTCGTTTAAAGTTACACCATCCATAGTAAGAACTGCGTTTTGAACTTTGTTTTCATCTTCTTTAAGTTCGTATCTACCCGATGAGTTATAAAGGGTAAGGTTTCCTAGTTAAAAAAAAAAAAAATTACAGTACATATAAATTCACTACAATTATTAGGTGCGTTTCTTTGCAAGTCCATTTTGGACTTAAGTCCATGTGATGATAGTTGTTGTTTTATATTCGTATAGTTTGGTTAGCTGTTGTGGTTTTTTTTATTGGGACTTGCAAAAAGTCACACCTGTTTTTTGTTTTACCCATTTGCCAGTATAATCTAGGATCAGTTCCAGCGACAACACAATGGATTGACAGTTTTTCTCCTTCAACAACTCCACTATTAGAAGGCACACGTACGACAATTTTTGCTATAAATAGAACAATACATTTTTAAGAATCAACTATATTAACAAAATAAAAGAAGAGTACACAAATCTTAAAATAAGACGAACTAACGGTCACACATGCTCGTACAGATTGTCAAAAAGTTAAATATGCATAAACAGCGTAAAGTGCACACATACATACATACATTATATGAAATGAAAAAGCATAAAAATAATAAGTATTACAATAAAGAATAAAAAATTATTTAATTTATTTGTATTTAAATTGCTCTAATCATTGAAAAGAAAAAAATATATATTACAACTTTCTTTAATATTGGGTGTGCGATGCGGAAAAGTCTGAGGATAATTAGTTTATTAAAAATAAAATAAATAATACAATTTTGTACTGCAGTACTTGTACTTGGAGACAAAAAAAGGAATGAAAAGGTATTTTTTTCTGGAGGCAAACAGAGAGTTGCCTGCATTAACATTTTACAACTGAATCAGCATAAATAGTTGAAATTATAAAATTCATACAGTCTTTTTGTTCATGGGTATGGCTACGTTAAATAATAGCAGGGCGCTAAAAGCACACAAAAAAAAGAATGGATAAGAAATAAAGGATAGATAATTCTGAAATGGGCTATAGCCGACTTTATGACTCTTCTAAAAAGTGAAATAAAAAGTTATATCCAAAGGGTTAGTAAACAATTTAACAAAACTTCAAATTATATATATTTCCCTAATGTCTCTAACTCTGATGCTGCAATATTGTTGAGTGAAACAAAACTTGAAGAAGAAGATTGCTACCAATGCAGGATGCATTATATATTTTTCTCAGCTTAAGTGTCATTCGTCTAATATTTCAAGGATCAGCATGAATTGGTTTCGCCAATGCTTTTATATTTTTTACTACTTACAAAAGCATGTTAGGTTTTGAAAAGTGTTTTATGAATGAAACTGGCTTTTAAATTTTTAAAAAAGCATATTTAGTTTTTAAAAATGTTTAGTTTTATGAAACCGTCTGGGATTCTCTATATTTTTTAATATTACTTTCGGTAAAATAATTGTAATTTTTTGTAAAATATTTTTTGAGTGCTTTATAGGAACTGTTCGCTTTATGCATGTATATAGTGAACTGCTTATGATTTTAAGTTCCGATGGAGAGTTTGTGATTTATAGCAATTTATAGGGATTAAAATAATTTTCAGAACCAAATTTCACCTAAATATTTAAATCATTCAATAATTTTTCTAACTCCCTTGACATACCTAAGTCTTTTTTTTAATGGCTTTATAGTCTCTAAAAATGTTTACATGTGATAAATACGGTGGCCCTACAATAATAAAATTGCTTTCCATAATGATAAAGTATATTGATTATTAACAAAACTGCACTTAAAGTTGAAACTTACCTGCTACTATAAAATCTTTTTTTGTGTCATCAACTTTACAACTATAAGTGCCAGCATCTTTTTCTTCGGTTTTTTCAATCACAAACCTTCGCTCCGGTTTTATAATTCTGTAACGCCCTTGTAGAGAGGGAACTTTCGAGACCTCTGTGCCATTCTTTTCCCTAGAAAGAAATAATATTATAGCGAGTAAAACATGCTACGCTGTATATATGAACTGTAAAAATTTGTAAATTAATTGAAAATTTAAAATTTAGTTTAAATGTGTTGGGGCTTGTGCATGGTCTGAAATATTCCATTGGTAAAAAAGGTTAAATTATGTGTACTTTTTAGACACTAAAAGTCTAAAACGAAAATCTTAAATTAACTTTATAAATACTTCAGTACAATTATGAGGAGATCAACCGATTTATAAAGTGCCTTGATTTCTTCTTTTCAACGTTTGTTAAATTCATGTCGAATTGATTAAATTTTTCTTAATAGTCAATAAAAGAAATTGATTTTTCTTCTGGAGGCAGTTTAGGAAAGGTTAGAATTAGATGACCGGTCAAGAAATGACCTGAAGTTAAAGGTAGAAACATTTGACATAGGTGAAGAGGTCGCGAGCTTAAACACGCCTCTATTCCTACGAGCTAACAATGTAGAGAATTTTTCGAATGTAAAAAGAGTTTGAAGTCCGTTTTTTAGAAAGTGAGTTTTGACACTCTTTACCCCGGCTTTCCAGAGGCCGCTCATATAGGGAGCACCTGGTGGGTTACAATTCAAACTCAAGTCTTGAAGTCATAAAATAATCTTATAGAAATCTGTATATTGTCCGTGATCCACGCAAAAGGTACCTAGCAAATGCAGCTAAGAATACTACCCACGACAAATCACTGGCGGCTTCAAGATATGTGGCTGTAGCTGAAAAGCATACGAAAAGGCATGAATGCCCCTTTGTTAACCGACAATTGTGGTGATTTTTTGGGATTTAATATTTGGTAAAGTATAAAATTTACAAAAAAGCCGATCCGCTGTATCGTGTTTTTGTTTATTTTATCTATGATACTTCTGAAGTCGGAGTCTGAACAGCTGTCACAAGAAAAAAATAGTCTTTTTTGTGTTAAATTTATGAAAAAAAACTGACTTTCTAACTAAAATGAAAAAAATATGTATCCGTACATAGATTTAAGTTAAACTAGCCAGTTTTCTCAAACTGCACAATGCATGCATGGTACCTTGTGTGGTAGTTAATTGAAAGGTTTTTGAAGATTCAAAGATCCTCAAAGCCATATTCCATACTAGAGTACGTTGGTTCATCATCCTACATTGTTAAGCCCCAACCGAGCTTTCTTCTTACGAGGAGAAGGAGCCTTTTATAACCGCCTGATTGTCTCCTTGTGGAGACATTATAATAACACGGTCACTGTATATAAATTTGCATAGTACTCTCATGAACACGTTCCACAAAGATTTCATATGCAAAGGCCACGGTTGACAGGGACAGCAAGCGATGGAATGGAACCCTTTCACTCAGACAGGCAGACGAGCAGGCCGACCTAGAAACACTGGTCGAATATTAATCAGCACAACTGGGGAGAGCTAAAATGCCTCTATAGGAATCTTGCACGATCGCGCGTAAGGGGAAACTAACGGTTAGTATATAAACTTAGTAATTTGGTATGTGTTTTTATCAATATGATTTTTAATTTAATGGTGCATTCGCCTCTTACCCTCGGTAATTGAATGCTTCTAAACTATTTCATAATATAATTAATTATGGCTATTAAGCCATATAATTTTATGTTTCTTATTAATTAATAAAATTGTTAGCTTAACATCTTGTTGTATCGAATAAAGTATTGTACGAGTATTGTTGAATGAGGTTTTCGATTCAACCATATCAGATAAGAAGAATTAATCTTACGACGTCAAAAACTGAAATAGTTGGTTGAACCAAAAATCCCATAAATAAACAACTCTATACAACAACGATATGACGTATGTACTCACCAAATGAGATCATAGTCTCCTGCTTTTGTAATGTTACAACTGAGGACAAGTGGCCCCTTGATATCGAACGCTTTAACCTTATTTTCAACGTTGTCATAGTTCGGTACTAGAATTTCGAGGTCTGTAAATAAATAATATTAATTAGTAAGTATATTTATTAACCAAGCAAAAATATTCTGTTATAGTATAAAATTTATTTTAAAAAATATCAAAATGTGTACAAAATATAAAAGAATTACTTTGCATGATTTATCAACAAACACCATGGTATGGGTCTCCAATCAATGAAAATTATGATATTGAAAATGGTAGACTAAACAATGACTTACAATTCATATTCTTCGGTTGAATATACCAATCGAAGTAAAGTAACTTAATTCAGGAACACTGAGTGACTTCAAGTTTAATACTTAAGAAATTGAAAGGTGATTTAACCAGATATAATTGGATACAAAATAATAGTAGGGTTTTGATAAAATTTCGCTTAAATAAAAATCTATTACGGTATTTGGTTTTTAAAAATTTTATTTATTAGGCTTGAAATATTTATTGGATATACATACATAAAAGTAACAAGTTAACACAGTATTCAATTCATATGATCACATTTTGTTTCAGAAAAGCAGAGTCTAATTTCGATATGTTGCGGTTGTAAGAGTGGGAATTTTTTAATTGAGCTACCAAATTAGTTTGCCAAGGTGCATTATATTTTCACAACAGCTCTTTCTTTGGTGCGGAAGCTTTCAGTTCAGTCACAAAAAGAGATAACTTGAAAAAGAGGGTTTGCTTACATGGAAGAGTTTAAATACATATTAATTGCCCGATGGGAATACTTCGGGAGCACAGCTTTGATGTGCCAATACTCGAATGGCGATAATGATGGTTTTTTGGTTACAGAAACAACAAGGTTTCGGAAGTAGTTCCTGCATCTTTAATTTGAATCATAGATCCGAATTGTTTGATAAGATCGGTTTAAAAACTTTAATAAGCGTTTTTTTGCTTTTTAATTTTAAAACTCGTTGGTAATCTACTGTTTGGATAGCCCTTGATAAAAGTTATGTGTTTTTGAGCATTTACAATAAATAGTACACCATATTATTAATTTTTTTCATATAATTATGTGAGTAGGAAAAGTCAATAAGGATTTCTCGGAGAAGGAGAGAGAGATTGGAAAGATTTACAAAAACTGAATTTGAAGAATATTCGTACTTTCAGGCATCCATATAATTGAGTTGGAAAAAATTACACTCATTTCAGTCGCGCTGTTAGAAACATATGCATTGCATTTCGACCTGACCGGTTGAGCTTTAGAATACTTGTAAAACTATAACACATGTTCCAAGTTGTGATAATGAATAATCGAATGATCATTCGAGATACCATATCTACTAATGGACATTCGTCCAACCTGAATGAGTTGAGATAAGACTTAAAAAGAAACCACCGTTTAATAATTACTTTATCATATTATTGTTATAAAAATAAATATCAGATTATAATTAGACTGTACAATGTTGAAGTGGTCTTTAATTAGAATTAACAAAAAATGTGAAGTGGAATGAAGATCGTTAAGGTGATATGAGAAATGACACAAGTTTAAAGATTATATTAAACTGTACAAAGATAAGCGTCTCATCCAAATGATGTCGAATCGATTGTAATCGAATATATTATTCGAAAGCGGGATTATTAGTCCTAAAGTTACTTTAAGAAATGAAGAAGTGTTGCCACCGTGACAAAACAGCAGAAGTGCTGGAACTGAAATCTTTTCTTATATTGTCTTATGAAACAAGAACCATGGGTAGGGTGGTTTAATAGCCAGTTCATATGAATAGTTTAGGGAGAGCAATGCACGTACATAGGTGTACATAGTATATATTGACTTATGAAACAAGAACCATGGCTAGCGTGCTTTAACAGCCAGTTCTCATAAATTGTTTAGAAGAAGTAATGCACGTATACATAGGTATATAGGTTTTTACATTTTCGCAAAAAAAAAACTGACATCGAGTTACTTAAACTATTGCCAAACAACAATTTTTGGCGAGGAACCTTTCAAAATATGCATTAACATAATACCTAAGTCTTCACATTGGTACATAAATTTGCTTGCATTAATAGAGATCTTAATATAAAAAAAAATCATATTGTGATTAAAAAAAAAAAAATACATATGTACGTATGTACATATTCACATGTACATATATACTATATATGTTTGTATGTTTCAAAATTTTTTTTAAAGAATTAAAAAAAAAATAACATTTATTTTTATTTGTGATTTTAAACTTTTGGCAAGTGTACCCAAGTAGTGACTGTTACTTGAGGTATTTATTTGAGGGGCCGCGGAGAATAACGATCACAGTCACGTTTTTCCGAGTTTGCAGAGTAATCAATTAATTGAAAAAAAAGAACAATTTTAATAAAAAAAATCAAAACAATAATTTTTTTTTTATAATTAAATTAAAAAAGGAAAATATTATTTTTTTTAAGAAAGCAGCTTTACAATGATTTTTTTTTCATTTCAAATGTCCTCGTAGTGCAGTAAAATTCTGTAAAAATGATCGTCTTTAGCCGTCAAATCATGGATTTTGATTGTTGTTTGATATTTCCCTCTGTGTTTTGACCACAAATGCCCAACTATCATATACTCTGCCGAGTTTAAGCAAACTTAAGCGAGCGAGCCAGTACACAATCCTATATGTCATTAATTATAAGCCGTTCTACTCATTTTCAGCGAAACTGACTTTCAATATTATAGTTGGCCCCAAACCAATATAACAATATTTAAGAAAACTCATATTTTTTAATCCAAGGCGCAATTTCAATTTGTAAAAAAATATTTTCACTAAAAACTATTCTATGTTTAGTGAATACAAAATTTAGCGCTATAGTAAAAATAAAATAAAATTGTACATGGTAATGCGTCTAACAAAAAACTAATAATAAAAATCAACACTGACTAAGAAAACATTACTGTAATTTAAGAATTACATGTATTATGTCGTATAGAGATTTATGGGTGGTATATGTAAAATTTTGAATTTTATATTAAATGAAAACAAAATTCAAACTATTGATTATACATTATGTAGCTGCATAAAGAAAAACAAAAACACGAGTTTTTGAAAAATATATCTTCTATTTTTTTTATTTATAATCTCACCCTTCTTTAAAAACGGTTTAGGTAAAATGTCGTTAGTAGTAGCGGTGGTAGACTTGGTACTTGGATAATCATATGTTGTAGTTCCAGGCAGCACCGATAGATAATTTTGCCTATTTGTTATTGGTTCGGTTGATGTTGGTTGTTCTACCATTCTGCCAGTTATCATTTGAATATATTCTGGACTGATTGGAAAAGAAGATGGATGAACTAATAAAATGCCAGTTATGTTTCTGTTGTCGAACACATTAAGGTGTTCTTCGCGGCCAGCAGTTGTGGTGTACCCTCTTTCAATATTTGAGGTTTGAACTTCATCAGGCAGTGTGTACTTATGATTTAAGTGTGTGGCATTAGAATAGACATTAGCAATCTTTGTTAGAGGCATATCGTAATTTTTAGTGGAGATGGACGGGACTGATGTGTGGGGTGGTAGAATCCCCTGGTGAACTGTATTGCCGATCGTTGGTAGATATATTTCTGGTAATTGGGTAGAGAAGTACATTTCTTCGGAAGAATCGAGCAATTGAGGTTTTGTAAATAGGTTTTCGGTTTTGTGCAACTTTAGCATGTGATAACTTGAATGCAGAGTGTTACACTGATATCTGCCCTGGTGTGCTTTTAATGCGTGTCGAACACTCAAATGGGCTTCGATTTTGTGTCTTTCACCTTTAAAATAAACATTAGCATTTTACCACCGATAATAAAAAACTAAGTTTGGATTTATCTGCGTTCAACAAAAGAAAAAAAAAAAAACACCAATAATTTACCGACCAGGTATAATTATTAAATTCAAACAAGTGAAATTGAACGCAGATTTTTGGTAACACATTTTTTTTAGTGCCATATACTTACCATCGATAGCACTTTCCGATGTTATAAAGGAATGATTATCTCGCCAGTGACGTAAATTATGATAGGTTATAGGTTCACCATCCTTAACCCAATTTATTGGCTCGGAAATTGGTATAATGCATGTTATTTTAAATGGATCACCGATATTAACAATTGAATCTCCATAATAAATAGCAGTTTCTATTTCTTGATCCATTTCTATGTTTTCTAAGGGCACTCACGTTTTTTGATAATTTTCAGAATCATATAGATTTCAACATGTGGGAGCATTTATTTTTTTTTTTAGCAATAAAATAGCGTTTAAAGAAATAATACAATATCTTATAAAAGCAAAAATTAAGAGGACAATAGGCAAAAATATATGGAACACTGGCCTAACATAATAAAAATGATCTTTATATCCAACTTGCATTAATGTAGGTACACATGTATGTGCGCATTCAAACATTCATAACCACTAAAAAGTGTTACGGTGTGAACAAAACAAATCATTTTATATCTTTTGTTTGCATATAAAAGACCAGTTTTTTTAACTTTCATTCGATAATTAGAATTATAAATCATTGTTTTTTTACTAATTGGTCACTTGAAGGCGTATTATTATAATAAAACCAAAGTTTTGTAAAAGTGACTGCTTCAACATTTTAAACGACCAGGTGGTATTAGCATGATACAATTAGCAATTTGCTAACTTATTAAATTTATAAATGTCAAAGTGACATTGGAGTTAGGATGATTCTAAAAACATAAATTTTTTGTTTAAATATGTAAAGTAAATTTTTGTATCTAGCATTATACTTTTAAAATGCTTTAACATAATACGAAATCGACTGATTTTTACTTTTAAAAGAGAGACAAAAATGTATGGTGACCAAGCCCCATACATTTTTAAAGCCATGGGAATTAAAAGTTACAGTAAAAAAAAAAGAGTGTGCAAGTACATATGTACTTGCAGTGAAGATTATGGTTGTCCCCGAGGCAGTTACATAGATAGAACGATGAAAATAAAGGTATTTTTTACATCGTCGCAAAAAGACAAAAATAATGGGAGGAAAAAGTTAAGGGGTAACCATAATATACGGAAGCTTTCGGATGCTATTGTCAAAAACCAACGAAAAGTAGCTTTTTGTTTGCATAAAAATTACTCCCATAGGAACTACATGTAATTTTTTGTTTTGTTGAACATCTATTTACTTTCTTTGAGTGCCTTTTTTTAATTAAATTGGCTATAATTTTTAACTCCTATGTTTCTCTTTTTTTTGGTACTCTGGTAAGAATAACTCGATTTTCAGCAGGCTTTCCAACTTCTAAATCCTAATTAGTGGTTTAGATCTATAACCGCCAGTGCAGATACATAAATACATACTATTTATTGTTTTTTATTTACTCCATTATAAAAAATTGGACAGCTAGTAACCTAATGTAATGGTGGTCATATTCAAAGTTAAATAACACTGAATATTGAGAATCGTTTTGGTGTTTATGAATGCTTGAATACGTCCCTTTGCTGGATATGAAGGCCACACATTGGAGATTGCCCATTGTCATTTGCTAAATAAATGTGGTATTGTTTCATTAGCTGTAAATATGTAGTTAATAGGAAATGTCTTTTATGCTATGAAATAAATTATCCAATTTTTCTAAGCGTATATTTTTGAGAGGTGATGATTTTTTTAAGTTAATATACATATGTAGGCACTGAGCAATAGTGAATAAAAACTACCGCCAGAAACAACATGCGGAGATACAAATGATCTTCAAAGCAACTAGTTTAAATATTGAAATGAAATTATATGACATCAAATAAAATAAACAAATATGCCTTGTACTATCATTTGAAAGTAAAGTGTTCAACTTGAGTTTAAATTCGAAAAAACAGATTAGGTCAAAAAAGCATCTCGATTGATCCCATTCCAATGTTTGAATTTTTCGGAATTTCTTACTCATAGAACGCGGTCGCACGAAGATGAATATAAAGAGCTCAGAAGAACAAAAAACCGGCATCACAGAAAGAAAAAATCAGCCTGGGAGAAGAACATGATCTGTGAACTATAAAGGAGCCGAGAGCGAGGTCCGCACCAGCGCGGAAGTTCTAACAATCCGTCCGAAAGAATACTGGAGCATTGGGAAGTGTACTTTAATGAATTGCTAAACTCACTGCAGAAGTAGAGGCTATACTACTTCAAGAAGAAAACCTTATGATGCCGCCACAAAGCATAGAAGAGTTTGAGAAGGCTATAGCTAAAACAAAAGAAAGCCCCGGGAGCCAATGGCATACCACTCGAATTATTCCATCACGGCCGGCCAGCCTTACATGGAGCAATTAATGATGTTCTAGTGCACGTATGGGATCAGGAAGAAATGCCAGAAGACTGGGGAAAAGGTATAATTTTACCCATACATTAGAAGGGAGATGTCACAACGTGCAGCAATTATAGAGGTATCACGTTGTTGAGTACCGCCTATAAGATACTCTCCTCTATCCTACAAGAACTAAACGATTATCGGACAATATCAGTGTGGTTTCATTCCAGGCAAATTAACAAAAAATTTTACCAAAACTTATACTTTGACAATTCATCTTTTGCTTTTTTTTTGGAAATTTGACCATAAATTCATCATTTAAAGTTTTTGAATACATACATTATGTACATGGGTAGCTCTCAATTCATGAAATAATATAAAATTAGGTTACATGATATCATCATTCACATACACTTTAAAATGCCTGTCTGTGGGCTAGGACGGTGCATCATTAAGACGTTTTCGACAGTGCCTACCCTACTCAAAATATTAAAAATAAAATACAATAATCTACAAGTATTTTTGTGACATGTAACTATTTTTCAAACCATTGAAGAACATAAATTTTCAATTCACAAAACCATTTTATAAGCTTATATCCAATCTTTTTGTGGTAATTCGTCACAATTAGGTTGTAAAAGCCAAGCTAATACGAAGACAAAACAGTGTTAGTAAACTTTTCTAAAAACACAGAACATAGAGAACATATATTTGAAAATTTCTTTTTAAAAAATATTATTGGTAGGTATACCATTCTTGAAACATATTGTATGGAGCGAATAATTGAAAATGTCTTATCGCTCCAATCTTTTATTCATAACTTTTCGGGCGACGATGACGATGACGTTGACAAAGAGTGTGAGTGACTGTGAATTCGTCATCACCCGATTTTTTTTTAATTAATACTGTAACAAACCAGTATTAATTAAAAAAAAAAATAGGGTGATGACGACGAACAGCGATGACGTTGACAAGGAGTGTAGTGACTTTTTCCTTCTATGCTTCTACTTGCTTCGTAGCTCGCTCCTATTTATTTCTCGTAATCATTCGTAGAGGCTTGGGTATTTTTTTTTTTTGTTCACAGCACATCAGAAGGGTTTTGTTGTTTGTTTTGTTTCATGCAATACGTAAATGTAGACTCTAGCTTGTTTCTCCCTGCTTCTGTATTTGATGCGAGCTTTGAGGTCTTTCCTCTCTTCTTCCTTGCCCAAGTTGCTTCGGAACGCCAAGTACTATGGGTCCCCTGCGACTGACCGACTATGAAATCAATTATCACAGCACTTTAATGGTTTTCGATGGAGGTGCTACTGATAGTTCTCAGTGTAAAAGATGCTGCCCTTGTTGTTGTCGGACTGCAAGATGCTTTAGTATATCAAAGTCAAACTTGGGCATCCAGGTATTTTTTGAGATCTCTTAACTGCAGCTGTGCGCAATATCACGGTAGGAACCATTAAGTAGTGGTCTTGAGCCATTCCCAAGACTGCTCCTAAATACTTGTCTAACCGTCGACATTGACTTTTGAATTGTTAATAATAAATATTATCATTAAAAATTATTGGTATTCACTAAGCGCTCTTACTTAAGTATACGAGAATCTTAACTCTTAATATCCTCCTACATTAGCTCATGAAAGGGACATTTTTTATGTACTAATCAGTGAGTATTTTTTGGGTTAAGAGCCTAAGGGTCATTTGCTCATACGAATCATAAATCCAAATCATAGGGAAGTTAGATATAGTTACCATGCTTAACTTAGTTTCTTCCCATTTGCTTAGAAATATTTATGAGACCGTAATTGTTCCTAAAGCAATATATTAATATTTTTTTTATTTTAAGCTAACAATTTTTGATGTTTTCTCGTATTTCGGATTGTATTGTTAAAGGTTTACCAAGACTATAAATTACTATGGTTTTTGTCAAATAAGATATACCTGAGACTTCGAAACTGAAATTTCCTTACATAAGCAAATTTAAGATCTAATTTTGATCTAATAACTAGCAAAAAGTAGAACTTACTTTTTTATGTTAAATATTTAAGTTTCGTTTCAATAAATGACCCTAGCCTAAAAAATAAAATAAAAGTAAGCAACGGAAGATTGTAAAATAATGTTTAATATTCAGATGAAATTGTATACTAAGTATTATTGGCTTCGTGGTTGTTTAAACCAAATCATGAAAACAATCCACAGCGGTGTTTTTACACATAAAAACAAGAAAAATATAAAAGTCTATCAACATATTAAAAAACTGATTAGATTCCACTGATTTTAAGTTTGATTTGACATATGTTTATCAAGTAAGATTTCACTTGGGAAAATAGTTAAGGTAAATGCCAACATATTTTTATTGTTTCTTAAATTTTGATTGAATTGGTTGAAAATTATACACAACAAAAAAAATTATACACAGCAAACTCCATATCTATGAAAACGTCATTTAGCTAAGATGTATACAATAAAGGTTTTACGGGTGATACTAGTCTGTATTATTAGTAAATTATCAAAGTGATCACTTGAAAATTAATGAAATTAAAGTTTAGACTACGAGATTCATTTCGGAAATTCATTTATTCAAAAAAAAATTAAATCAATTTATTTTGAACTGAGCTAAAGTAGTGGACGAGATACTATCCTAATTATTTTTTATATGTGAAATAAATTTTCTTTTCAAAACAAACAATTGGAGACAAAGTAATCGTTCGTAAGGTTTTATTACAATTTTAAGAGGTAATGTGAGTCATAATCCTAGTGTTTTGATGTTGGACCAGCAGTGAATGAATAATATTATTTCAAAATGACGATTTGTTGATTACCTTAATCTGGTTGATCAATTCAAAAAATCCTCCCTCATTAGGTCATAAAAATTACCTTTTCATGAGCTAATGAGGGAGGATATTTTAAGTTAAGATTTAACTTATGACCAGCCTAAGTGAGGTCATTTTAAAAACACTCTGATATTTTGATACTTCCACAATAAAAAAAATACCATATATTTAATTTTATATTGTCAATAAATATACTTCTGTATGTATGTACATAATATGTATAATAAACAAAGTCATCATTGTCCGAGAACAAAGATTTAATACAATTGGCAGGTTAATTAAAGTAAAAGAAATTTCATTAATTCACGATTGAGAAGAAATGACAAAACAAAATCTATATCTTGACCTCGCCTCAAAGTTTATAAGGTAGGTTATATTGGAAAATTCATTTCAGAAATCCGCACAATTTTCATTCGTCTATAGGTTATGGCATTAATGGAAATGGAAAACCTGAAATTTTTTTTTCAACGTTGCGAAAATATTTTTTGCTATAGGTATAACGATACTTTTACAATAAATCAAAGGCAGGACAAGCAAAGAAGATTGAATATAACCAAATTCAAATGATTACTATACATAAGAAGCACAGCATAGAACAAAGATAACATGTGTTCGAAATAAAAAAAAAAACTTCTTACAAGTGCACACTTTATTCAAATATGTATGTACAAGGACATAGCAGTGAAGTGAAATCATCAATTTAATGAAGGCCCCAGCAAATAAAATTAATTTATGAAGTTTGGAAACTAAAATAAGTGTACATGTTTTATGTATGTAAAAAGTTAAGAATATTTTGAATAATTAAAAAAAACTTACCAGTAGTTTGACAATTTATCACTGAAATCATGGAGATAAATAAAAATAGGCCCACAATTTTCACCTCCATCTTTACTTAATTGGTCTTCTTTCAATACTGTACTGATTCAGCTATCTGATGAAAACTATATACCGAGCCAACAAAAAAAAAAGCGAAAGAAACCGTCATCAAACAAAAAAAATTAAAAACCAATATTCTGAAATATAGATACTATGTACATAATATTTATTGTGAGAAATTTTTCTTTACAATAAAAAAAAAAGAATCGCAGAGATGTTCGCTGTTGCTGATCTAATATTGCAGCAATTATGTATATTGTTCTCTAGCCAAATCGATATTTTATTTTATATTTCAAAGCGATTGCAAATTAAGCAAAATATCTACGGCATTTATATGATTTTTTTTTTACTTTCTACGGCAATTTTTTTTTTTTATTTTGTTAACGATTTTCAATTTTAAAATTTACCAAGGCAAGCACTAAGAAATTATTGCCTCTTTAAGGAGCCAGGGTTAAAAACAAAAAAGGTATTTATACCTATCGAGCAAGCTACTGAAATTACGAAACGAAACGTCCATAAAAAGGGAAACAGACACCACACAACACTCTGAATAAAAACTGAAAACCAGCCCGTGCTTGAGATTGTATTATATTTAAATTTATAAATACAAGGGGATATCGGAAAAAGTGAAGTAATTTTCAAAATAGTGTGAGTGGATAAATGTTGATGTATTGCCATAGGCTCGCCGCGGAATTTGACGTGCCGTGTTGTGGCGGCGGGCGCCTAAATTAATTTTAAGTTGTTTCATTGCAGGCGGTAAAATAGAAATTTAGATTTAGACAGCTGACAGTACTAAATTATGATCTTCACAAAAGTCCTTATTATTATTTCCTTCGAACGAAGAAAGTGCAACTTTCTACAAAAAAATCGCTTCTGCTTCCTCAAAAAGAAGCGATTTGTTCAGAAAAAAAAATCATGATTTTTTCAATAGAAATGATATTATTGAAGTAAGAAATCTTTAGAGAATTGCATATTCTAGGAAGTATTATTTAACATTTCTCATAAGCACAATTTTTTGACAAGTTCCATCCAACTAAAAAAAATATATTTTGTTTTGTAAAAAGAGTCGATTCTTTTTTTGGCGGGAAGTCGACATAAAGATTAAGGCCACACTTAAATAAATTGTAACAAAAAAATTCTGCAATAGCTCCGCATAATGGACTTTCTCACCTTCTACTTCTAACATCAAAAAAAAGTCAAAAACTAATTCGCTCCTGGAAGAGAACTTTCAATTTTGACAGATAAGTTTCAACACACACGTTTGACCCAACGAATGAAAGAATGTCGCTTTCGGCGAAAAGTATTTTTTCCTAGGCATCAGATAAAAAAAAATGTTGACAGCTTCCTTGTTGAAAGAGTAATCAAAATCAAGACGCAATCTATTGAAAAAGTTGTGAATTTAAAATAATAAAATTAGAAATAAACGTTCTAAATCAAACAAATAATAAATTCAAACAGAAATGGCAAACAAAACAATAAAAATCGTAATGCAATTAAGCGTTCAGGTACACATAAGTATATATTTATGTGTTCAAATCTATAGTTTTCTCGTGTGAAAAGTACGAGGCTTATTAAGAAAATAAAGGAAAACGTCAAAAAAATCTCTATCGAACAGATTCTTCTTGAAAGGGTTCAGCAGGTGGCAGACTTAAAAAAAAATGTTGCTGTTTTACTCCCTACCCTGTACATATGTGTTATGTATTAATTTTAATTGTTAAATAACATTTTTTTCATTTCTTTTCTATTTATAAATCATCCATAGATATATAATTAAATAGAACTCTGATATTATTCCAGTTTTCCAGTTAGAGATAAAATAATTTATGTTCTTGGAAATGTGGTAGATGCAGCACATTTTTAAGCAAAATTTTTATATTTTTTTTCCCAGGCATCAAATTAAAAAAAAATTGTGACAGCTTTCTTGTTGGAAGAGTAAAACCTTAACTACATTCACTTACTTTTCAGCAAAAGAGGCAAAAGGTATAAAAAAAAAGAAAAACAAAAAATGTACTAGAGACTGAAAATGAAAAAGCTACCAACTACTTTGTAGTGTCAAATGAGTACTCGCAGATCACAAAACCAACACGCATTCCAAAGAGCTCCGAGCAAACAACTCACACTATCACACAAAATAATTACAATATTCCTACAGAGTTCATAGGCTTCTGAATTCTATTATTAAGTTTGAATTCATTTAAATAAAGAATTGATAACCTCATTTGATTTTATCTGCTTTTTCAGTTGAATGAAAATCATTTACAACTCATAGTGGGCGTCAATCTCGAGACGCAATAAAGCGAAACTCGAAAACTTTTATGTGGTATAATTGCAACTGGGAAAAATGAAGTGATGGTTCGAAGACTGGAGACACCCGAGAAAAATTATCTAACCGATTATGCTAAGCGTTTTGATGAAACAGCAACATAAAGCAAATATGTTCGTCGTGTTGATGGATTAAAAATTACAAAAAACAAACGTGAAGCTTTATAGGGGGCGCTAGTTTCACTTATTTCGGGAAGAAAAAGCGCGGACCTCGAATAAGAGTGCGTTATCCCCACTGATTAGTGGTTATCCCTCTCCAGAATTTAATTAAATTTAATTTAATTTTTTTAATTTCCATCCCTCTTCAAAAAAATACAAAAAAAAACTATGATTGAAGTTTGACAGGTCCGCGCTGGTGCTTCCCGAAACTGTAAGAAAGTAGATACTAGTGCCCCCTATCTGTGCTTCTGGCGTTACAATGTATTTGATATAGGAACAAGCACTTCATATTATATATACTCTAAGATTGAATCGAAGAATTATTCGTTCCAAACCATACCTCATTTGGGCCAAATAATTTATATGAACTAAAAATACGTAGGTATTAGGAGTTTTTCTTTTTTCATTCAGAGCAGAGCACGGAACCTCTTATTCTACCTTTATTCCACGACTTTACTAAACGATAGAATAAGAGTTAAGCTATGGATTAAAATGTTCAATGAATAAAAACAAAATGCTCGTGGAATAGTAAAGTGACGTCTACCAAACATCTCTTGAGAAAATCTACTACAATAAGTAATATGCTTGTTTAGTGACTTGAAATTTTCACCGAGTTTCCCAAACATATTTTTTTTTTGTATGGGTTTTGAGAGCAAATTATGAAAATTTGTCGAAAAAAAACTCACGTCACCAAACACACCTAAGGACTTTTATTTTTAGATGAGAAGAAATTATTTTCATGAATTGTGTTTGGAAATAAATAGATGTTCATGGAGATAAATGAAGATGCAGTATACCTAATTACCTATAATTTTTTTTGATAGTTGGAAATTAGGAAGATATATACATAGATAGTTATGTGTACCTTTAGGAAGATAGATATATAGAGAAATATATAGATGGAAAAAGATAGTTATGTTAGATAGTCTATGTAGGTGAAATGGGTGGCAATAAATCTGCCATTATTATTATTATTTTTTTCAAAACATTTTCTTTGCTTAACTTTTACTTTCACTTATATTTTTTTTATTTTCAAAACAATTTTGAATCATCTGGTTTTTTATTCCTTCGCTAAACCACCTTCTTCGGTGGATTAGCTTAGTAAACGTCACTTAGTAGACATTTTGTTTTATTCATAATACTTTGCACTTAGTCCACGGAATAAGGCCTAAACCTTCGCTATTCCACGTTTATTAATTTGGCTGTGAGTGTTTATAACGCCATTTTGCATACATTATTTTGACATATAAGATTCTTGTTTTCATAATACATAATATAATACTAATAATAATAATACTAATAATAATAATACTAATAATAATAATAATAATAATAATAATAATAATAATAATAATAATAATAATAATAATAATAATAATAATAATAATAATAATAATAATAATAATAATAATAATAATAATAATAATAATAATAATAATAATAATAATAATAATAATAATAATAACAATAATAATAATAATAAATGAATTTGTACTGTTTTATTAATTTCACTTTAATTTAATTCTAATTTTGAATGAATTTAGGCGTGATGCAACTCTTTTCGATTTTTATAACAGATTAATTTGAAAGAGTTTTTATATCGAAGTGGTGAAAAATAGAACAGGATTTCAACCTTACAAAGAAATATAGATACATGGCCATTGTACATATATAAAAATATACGATGTACAGGCCTTCAACTTTCAATTGGACAACAATTTTTATAACTAGAAAAAAATGACAGCGTTCCTTGTTTAACCAGAAATGAATAATTTTTGGATTTTAGCTACCTATCCCACGTTTTCTCGAACACGAGGAATGACAGTTCAATAATATTTTTTGACATAACAACAAAAGTTTATTTGGCCAGTTTATATTTCTAAGATCTCTGAGAATATTCTCAGTGAAAATGACAGAGATTGAGAATTAAATATAAACAACAATTCTCAAAGAAATAAAAATTGTTGTTGTGACGCCTTTTAAAAATACAAAAGCAAATAAAATTATTTTAATTTCAAAAGTAAAAGCTGTCACTTTGTAAAATTGAGAAATCGAATCCAAAAATTTTCATTCTCAGAGTTTTGACAGTAGAATTGAGAAATTTGTATGAGAATTTTTGTTTATATTTCTGAGAATACGAAGATCTCTGAGATCTTAGAAATATAAACTGGCCAATTATGTTAATAAAAGAACGTACCAATTGTCGGAACAGTTGTTTGTGACGACAGTATCATATAAAGTCTGGGGCCTATTTCTCCGCTACTACATCAACTACAATGTAGCAGAATAAAAGTTGTATTACATCATTTCTGTTTCAAACATACATCGGTTTTTCAGTTGTAGTACATCAATGTATCTATAGAGAATCAACTGGAAATATTGGAAAAATGTATGATTATGTTTCACAGCTTTTGATACTACATTGTTGTTCTACAATTAACTGTAAATTCTTGCTACATTTTCACATCAAAAATTTTTGATGTTATTGATGTAAAAGCATATTAAAAAACTATCAATATTAAATTATGGCCAGCTATAAAAGGAAATTCAACAGCGTAAGTATTTTTATTTTAAATTTAAACGTTATAAATTCAAACATTGCATGATTTTCAATTCAAATACAAATTTTTGGCATTCTGAATTTTTCAAGAAAATAAGGGTCGTCCAAATTAAAATTGATTCGTTGTAAATATATTTTTGGTCTTCTTTCAACATGTACATATATTAAATTCAAAATCATCGTCGAAAATATTTATATCGAACTCCATTTATTATTAATTTACTTTTATTATTCCAAAATCCAAATTGCAAAAGGCTAAACCAACAAAACACAAAAGTCAAAAGAAATCACATCCACTGCATCAACGAGCTACATCATACAACAAACAACACATCCACTACATCAACGAGCTGCATCATACAACACTTCCAGTTGTAGTTATGGAACAGCAAAATGTAGTTGATGTAGTTGTAGAATGTTGTTGTATGATGCAAGTGATGTAGCTAGTGTAGTAGCGGAGAAATAGGCCCCTGTTTGGTTACTTTTGTAGCACGAAGTGTTTAATCTGTCAAATTCTTGAAAAGAGGGGAAAATTCTCTCAGAGAGAGTACAACTTGTCGCAAAGTAACCAAACGCTTTTGTTTCACTTTGTGCATCAACGTCAGTATGATATCTCAGTATGAATCTTTTTTGTGAAATTTTGATTTATTTATAAAACCGAAATGTCTTGAAAGTATTTTAATCGTGTTGTCGGAAATTTTGAATTCGTCGACATCCAGTGAATCAGAAAATGATTCAATAATAACCGAATTAATTTTGAAAATGATGGATAATTCAGCCGTGGATTCATTTGTAATAGACGAGGCAATGCAACGAAGCAGTGTAAAAAAAATTGCATCAAAACTACCTTCCCTTTCCATTTTTAAATTTCAAATTTTCAAATCTCAAAAATCCACAAAGGCAGTGACAGTTATTAAACTCCTTGCACTCGGAAATTATTGTAGCAGAAAGTTGCAAGTTTTTTCATGGAGGGGAAATTTTTTACTCTCTCATTGTGCTCTCTTGTTGCAACTTTTTTGAGTTAACAAACAGGAATTTGTGAAACGTTGTGCGACGTCGTACGACGTTGTACGAAGTTTGTGTAACCAAACAGACCTATAATCTGGATGTTTATCATGAATTCTTGTTATGTTAATTTAAAGTTGCAACTTCTGTATAAAATTTAATTATCCTTAGTACATATTATTATTAATTTATATATAAACATAATTTCTATTAATTATCTGTGTAATAAATCATATGCCAAATTCCATAAGTAACCAATTAAAACTATAAAGTAAAGGTTATGCCCACAGTTTAAGTTAATAACATGAAGTTATTTGGTAAACATTACTCTATTGTATTTTATTTGTTTTTAATTCTACAAACATATTATTAAAATAGGTTTAGCACCGCTGTGTAAATGGAAACAATTAATCAAATTGGAAGAACAATTGGGCGAGAGAACGATCCTTCATCATTTTCAGACACTGTAATCGATAAAAGCGTAGATACGCTAACTGACAATCAAAACTTAAGTACTACATGTGGTATTGGTCAAGCGAAATGTTTGCTCTCGAGTCCAACCACGTCCGATTTTAGTTCCAAACCGGATAACGAATGTTTAGTATCAAATAAAATTAAGATTACGACATTATTCAATAATTTTAAATTTACTATGCTACTACAATATAGTAAAGAATGTTTGGGCTTTATTGCAATTATTCTTACCACGTATGCAACTCTGCTCAATAAGTAAGTTATTCTTATCAAATTTATTTGAGTAGTTACTAAAAATGGTTTATTTGATTTAATTAGAGAACCTGTAATTGGCGGAACAACGTCCCCGAAGCCCATATTTTCACTGCACTCAATAGTACAAGAATGGCCTTACGGTAATTTAGTCGATGTGCAGTCAAAAGTAGCAGTTTCTGAGCTATCACTCATATTTTTTTATGCCCCATGGTGTGCTGAAAGTTTACATGCAAAAAAAGTGTACAACTCTGTAGCCAACTTATACAGCGAAGAGGTAAATTTGTATATTTTCTTTTAAAAAAAACGTATGAGTATGGATGCTAACATTTTTTCCTATTTATAGTTCGAAAATTAATATCTATAAGGAATTTATTTTCAATTATCAAAGCCAGTCTTTTTTTTATTACAAAATCTGGTTCTGATAATTGAAAATATATAGGTAACAAATCCATAAAAAGACAGGTGAATGAAAAAAAAAACTGGAATTACAGAACTCTAAAGGAATTGGCAAATCTCATACATCGCGTTCGTCTGATAGTTTCTTTTGCATTTCTTAGATAATCCTTTTCCTATTCGGTCTCAGTTAACCACGCTCGATTATAACGATTTAACATTTACTTAAATTATATTAAAAAAAAACTAAAAGTGATTGGAAACATGCAGTACCTCACAAAATTCGTTAACAGCAATTTGTTAAGAGTCAATCTATCAATCGTCAAAGAGTGATCTATTCACAGTACCCAATGCACTAGTCGATCGACGGTGCGGCGATCGCTGATCGACAACCGCAATATGACCCAAAAGCTAGTTTCCAAACCATTGAAATTATTTTTTAATACAAAATTTACTGCTCCACAAAAATGGTCTCAATTTTTTTACCATTAAAACAACAGTTATCCAAAGCCATCGAATAAAAATGACAAATAATTTGTATTATTTGACCTTTTTTTTTTTACATATTTTAGCAATAATTAAAATGATCACCCCAATCAAAAAATTAATTAAAACCTTATTTGTAGTACTCCTTTTTCACTTCTATTTTTACAATTATATTATTTTTCTAGCTAACCCAACCGTACATTTAAATTATTTCTAGCGAATATTTTCGTATGTAATAAATAAATAACTATTTTTTTATAACTGTGTGGGTACAGAGTCTATGACTGAAAGAGAAATGGAGCTATATGGTTAATAAGGGCCTATAAAAATAACGAAGCACCAACCATAATTTTTCTTAATTCAATGTACTTCATTAACTTCAGTCAGTCAGCCGATCCCTACATCACCTTAAGTTTATCCAACGCTGGTTGGGAATTTCTATCTATCTATTTTATAGATCTATTATATACATAATTAACCAATTTTTTTTAAAATAATTCCAGGTATATTTCGCTGCAGTTAACTGCTGGCAACCGAATAGCGGATGCCGTGCACTCTATTCCAATGTTTATAAATGGCCTGTTTTAATGGCATACTTGCCGAATGTTTCTGTGCAATACAACGGCGATTGGAATGTTCAATCACTTTCCAAATTCATTGAGGGATTGTTAATGCCTATTGTAAGAATTCACAACAAAAAAGAAATACTACACCTCCGCATTGCAAACGACGGTGTTGTTTTTGGACTATTTAATTCATGTGATAGCAAAGAATATCAAATTTTCTTCCAAACCGCTATTAAATGGTTAGTTAATGACTCTTATCAATACACAAAATTCGCCGTCTACGTTGGGGAAGATACTTCAATGTTTCTACATTCAGAGCTTATTAAAGCCCCTGTGATAAAATTGTTCACTCAAAATGATACCACTGTATGAAATTAATTTATCAAAACTAGAATCAAAAATATAATAAAATTTATTTAGATTTATAGTAAAAGTAAATGGACATCAAAAAATATAATCAATTTTGTAAGACATCAACTTGCTGATTCAACAATTTGGATAAATTTGCCCAGCATAAAATCTGCAACAATGCATACATATTTGCAACGAGGACCTATTCTGTTGATGTTTTCACCAAGAGTATCACCAAGTAATGATTATTTAATTGTAAGTGTTTGCAAAAATGTTATAACAATTTATAATTAATCTTTTCAATTTTTGTTTTAGATGAAGCAATTAATTTATTCTTACAACAACTATCGAATCGATCTCAACACTTCAGTTTTAAACGAATATATTTCTGATATAAAAAAGGGTATACAATATTGTGATGATTAGAAACTAAATTTATCACATTTTATTTTTTAGAATATCCGGTTATGTTAAAAAAACTCAATAATTTTTGTGATTTTTCCAAAAAAATACAGCATCAAGGTATTCAAGCTGCACTTTTCGATGTTAAACTTTGCGGTGACAGTTTATTTTCTATGGGAGCAAAATTAATTAACACATCTAAGCAGGTGTCTTCCTCCTATCCTAAGTGCATTGATGAAGTAAACAAAAACAACGTACAAAGTTGTGAAGAAAGCTTGTACCCGAACTCGTATTTTAAACGGAATACAAACACATTAGATGATCAAACCCCTTCAAATTTGTTGAGGCGCCAAATGCAAAAACAATGTGTTAGTATGGAGAAACTACCTAACCAATTGTTTGAAAAAGGCGTACTTGAACCCCTTGTAAGTATGGTATTATAATCTGCGATTTAATTTAACATATAAGCAAAATCCTTATAGCTGTTTTAGAAGATATATGTACTTTATTAATAATATATACATAAGTTAGGCGTTCATATTATCTTGCCGAGAATTCTACCAAGAACATCCGCCTTTCAATACAACTTCATTATTCAAGAGTTAAAATCAAAATTCTGAAGTTTTATGTTTTTGACTAAGGTTTACAAGAAATTATATCTTTAAAATTATTATTCTTAGAAAAAATAAATAATTTGAGGTAAAGCTTTTCAAAGTTTTCCTTCAAAAACAAGTATTTCCGGCATTTGACCACAAAAGCAAGTCAAAATCTATTGCCGACTTTTGCATGTATAATCCTTATGCCCAAATAAAGGTAATTGAATTTAAAAATCTTCACTTAGAATTTTCTGAGCAATTTGTTCCATCTGTATATTTCAATTTTGAATCTTGTACACGTAATAGTTACAATGTTAGTGATTTGGCCAGTTTATATTTCTAAGATATCTTAGAATATTCACAGCCAGATTGGCCCAGAAGTAGTGGATGAGTTGGAAATCTAAACAAATAGTTATTATTTAACACTTCAACTGAAATGGCGTTGTGCCGTAATTATGGTTACAAAACTATAACACCAAACACAATGTAAAATTATTTGAATTACGAAGTCATATATGTCATTTAGAAAAATTGAGAAATTCCATTCTCAGAGTTTTGACAGCAAAAGTGAGAAATATTTACGAGAAATTTTGTTCTTATTATATAGATTATAGAAAAATATAAACTGGCCAATTTATATATTTACAACAAAAATTTTCTTTGTAATTTCATTTTGAATATTGTTCAATCTGGGCGGTCCATAATCAATTTGTCCATTATGAACTTATATTCTGAAGAGTAATTGCGTTACGCACGCGTGTCCCTGCATTTAAAGATAACATAATATCTTATTGATTCATCAATAATATTATTAATAATAATATTAAGTAGTTTAGAATTTTTACATGCTATATTATGTTCCTCTTTCAAAAGGAAACAGTTTGATAACAAAAAGATTTATTATATGCAACTTTTTATCTTTTTTTTTATTTTTTTTTTATTTTTTTTTTTTATTTTTTTTTTAATTTAATTATATATAACTTTTTCCAGTTACCCACTTACGAGTACAAAAACAATCGAACTTTGAAATTCCTGATGCTGGACAGCATGGTGCATATTGAATATTTACGTAATTTCATGGGAGATTTGAAAACGCCAGAAATATCATTATTTCCGACTACAAAGCTGTTTATAATCGATAACGATGTACGTTCTCGCATACCAACTTTTAATCAAATAAAATATATTTAAAATAAATGTATTTTAAATTTAGAGAGAAATATTACACATGCACAAGGGTCCCGTCTCTTCTAAATCCGCATTGGAATTTGTAAATGAATTTTATAATGGAAAACTTAATCGTCACTTAAGATCCTTCGGACAAATGGAAAACAAAAATAATTCAGTGGATGATTTGTTAATAAGCTTAAAAGAAATAAACTATCCACAGTTTTTAAAAGTTATAAACAGAACAAATGTTGTAAGTTATTTAAAGTACGTAACAACTGTCAGAAAAAATGCGACTGATATTATCTATTTTATTTTTCAGACATCTGTGGTATTATTTCATACAGCCCAATGCTCTTTGTGTTACCTTATGTCACAGGCACTACTGCAAGTTTCTCACATTATTAAATTAAAAAATGTTAAATTTTATAGAATTGATGCAAGCGCCAATGAAATGTATTGGGAGTACACTATGGATAAGCTTCCAAAACTCATTATATTTCCTAAAAACAGGTAAGTTAGGTGTAACAGTACAAGTATCCGATAACTTTGACAATGAATTTAAATAATTGGGAATTTAACCATTTTTTTAAATTTGTTATGTTACAACTTTATAGATTAGGCAGGAAAAAATCGAAGATATATTTCTATCCTTAAAAAAAGTCCATCTACTGTTGATGCGTTCCCGAGGAGCGAGTTGGAATTCTGGTTAAGTTATGTTTGAATGTAGGAACTAATTAAGTTATGTTTGTTTAAATTCTGTTTGGCCAGAGATCAATTTGAATTCCATATTAATGAAATTGTGACTTCATTTTCGCCTATTAATTTTGAATTAATTTATAAAACTGAAAAGAAAGGAAGGTTTCGAAGTGCATTCGCAACACATCAAAGTCGAATAACCAAAAGGTGAAACATATGAACGAAGTTGATTCATTATCAAAGAAATAAATTTAAAATAACTAACAAAGAATTGTTCACTTTGAAAGGAATTGTGGGTCCAACATAAATGTATTAAATAGTTATGATAATTGCAACTCTTAGTATGTAAATATTGTCAAAAGCAAACAAATTGAGAAAAAACGTTAGGTGGCCTGGTGTAGTACCACTTATTTTATGTATATTTTGTTATTCATAATTTTTTGTTTGTGCTTAAACCCCAAATACTTTTGTATCCATTTTAATAACAATATTTCCATTTCAGATCAGGTGATTCCAACGTTTTTTTATCATCTTTACAAATAAGTGTAAAAAATGTTTTTAGCTTTATTTTATCGAACTTAAATCCAGAACAACAGCTGCATTCATTAATAAATTCTTGCATGTCAACAAAGGTAAGATATATTATGTACATAAATTTAAATTTTAGCCGCAGTAGTCTTGAAATATTCTGAAATTTTAATCCAAACATTAATCAAGATTTATTTTTGATTTTGTGTGTCATCTAACAGGTACTTCCTAGTAGGAAGGTAGGACAACAAAAAAAAAAAATTTAAGTTTGTAGTTAACAGTGAGCAAATTTAAGGAAAGAAAAATATTAATAAAGAGATAAAGGTCATATAATGTAGAAAGAAAAAGTTTAAAACTGATGTCAAAGTTCTTAACAAATCAATTTGTTTCGTTGAAAATCATTCCACTTTATTCTCGAGGTACCCGATGAAATCTGCCTACTAAATTCCAAACCTTTCCAGATTCCTATACTTTTCTTTCAAAACAGATTTTTCGTTTACAGAAAAGTGTGGAACGACAGGAACTTTCACAAATACATATGTACATACTTTGAAGATTTGAAATTCCTCAAATATAAATAAATGTGCCTTGGTTGATTGCAAATAAGCTGTAATATTAAAGTTTATAATAATACAGATTTTGTAAAAGATTTTAATATTATTTTTTCTATAAATTTCTTTGTGGCTACCTGATAACTTGTTGGTATTTTTTTTTTGAAGAAGAAGAAGAAGTAAACAAAGCACATAGAATCAGAAAAAATCGATTTTTTTACAAATTCTTCCTAACCAAAAATAAAGGAATTCCGCGTGAGCTAACTTTTCATAAATGTCCATACCTTGTTTTCTGTTTTTCGTGATTTACCCCAAATTTGGGAATTTAAAATTTATTTATTTATTCAAATATTTTATGTATAAAAAAATTTACAAACTATTTTGATAAGGCATCAAAGCCATATGCCGTCATTTAAAACGTAAGACGGTAAGACATTTCAAATTTTTCGTAGGACATTGGTTAAATTCCGGAAGAAGAAACTTTGTGGTCTACAATAAATGTAATTGTTATAATAAAATTCCTTATTGACCGCAAATTTTATAAATAATATAAAATATAAAAATTAAAATATATAAATTAAAAACCCTTGCTTGACTAAGACTTAAGTTCCAAGTAGCAACTAGAACTTTAATCACACATTAAGAAACAAGACCTAAATATTTTTATTTTATTTTTTTACAGCTAAACTTTGCTTTTCAAAGCTGTGTTGCTCAAGTTCGTGTACTGATCAACAATGAAATAAGTCATCAGCTACAAAACTGGAATTATCCTTCAGGTAACCAAACACGCATTCTAACTCGGTTGAAAGCGTTAAAAGGAATCTACATAGAATTATTGCGATCCAGGAAGACTGAAGACTTAACGTTAATTTCCAAAGAAATTTCAAAATATGGTAATATCTAATAAAATGAAAAGATGAGGAAAAAGAAAGTAGTCAGTGTTTTGATTGCTTAAAAACTAGTTGCTAGGTATGCACGTTGCCTTTAAAGGAACGAATAAGTGATTGCAATTTGTAAATTGCTTCTAAGAAACTTATCCGTGTCCTTTCTTTTATCCACTAACTTAAGTGTCGATGTTTTGACATTACAAACTAAGTCTCTTTTATATATGTATGTGCGCACTGTGACTAGCAACCTTAATGCCTATTCAATGTAGCATTGTTTTATCGGTGGAGTTACAAGTCAAAATACCAAACTCTTGGAGAATCTGTCAATTTCTCGCAGCCCGTGAAAAGAAACATTTCTATTTTTACATAAACTAGGCTGGGAACCAATAATAGACTTAATTAATTATTATTATTATTATAAGATGTATTTGACCAATTATTCATTGAATTTTTTTTTTGATTTTTTTGGTCTATTTTATATTGAATGCAAATAACAGACTTTACTCCATTCTTCTACTCAACGTTTCCTAAGAATTCCTTACTTCTTCAGGTGCTTTTTTATTTATTCGATTATTTTTAATTACGTCTCAATTTTCAAATCTACTCTTTTTTATGTTTCGTCCCGACGGCACTGACATAAATTGAAATAAATTAACAAAAAGCCACGAATCAAAACAGAAAAAATAAGCAATCAAATTAAACAAGGAATGACACTTATATCACAGCTTTATTTACAATTAAATTGTTATTAGTATTTTTTCAAAATAACTGAAATGAAGGAGCTTCGAATGATAGCAGGAGTGACAAAACGTGATCGAATAAGAGCGAGAAAATCCGAGGAAGTCTCGTTAAAAATACGACCATGGACAAAATACAGCATGACCAACTTAGCTGAAGAAGGTAATGGCATACGACGTTCCAACACTATCGAGAAAGAAAGGCAAGCCTAAAAACTCCTGAGTGAAACAAAGCAACGACACCTGCATTTAGTTGACCTCAGATATGTAATAATCTAAAACTGTCGTCTTTTTTGATTTAAAACCGTCCTCTCCTATAATACTTTTAGTTTCAGAGAAATCTTTATTTAAAAATTGCCTTATTTAGATTCATAATTTTTGAAAAAACGTTAATATTGCGTATGATTTCAAGAACACATGCACTGTAACATGAGATTTCTCCCAAAAGTAAAAGAGATGTTGAAAATGAAAATGGGTTGCAAATGAGAAAATTTCTACAAAGTCAACAAGATTAGTGGTTGTGGATCTGCCCTTAAGAAAACCCTTTGTATATATAAACTATAGTACTCTCATAATGGAAGTCGAATGGGGCGATATCTAAGGTATGCCGGCAACCCTTACTCTTTTTTTTTTGGGGAGAGCTTATGGAGGTTTTAATCGATATTTATTGATATTTTTTGGATGCAATAATCCAAAAAATAGTCTCCTCTTGCCCCTACCACCAATTTCCGACGCTTAAAGACTCCCAAAATCGTATTTTACACCTCACATTTTGCAGCGCCACCACAAGGGTCAGGGCAACCCTAAAAAAAAACTCGCCATGATAGTACTATAGTTTTCATATACAAAGATATATAATACTCTCAAAAAGTATGCAATAAAGCTTTGCAATAGGTCTATAGTTAGCTATATCGTTCTTAGGACCTTTCTTATGAACTGGTATAATGAAAGCAATTTTCTAAAGCTGGGGGAAAATTCCTGTTGAAATGGACTTTTGGAACAGTGCAGTGAGTGGCTGGGCTAAGTTGGCAGTACATTTTTTTAATAAAACAGAAGGGATACCGTCAGGACCAAAAGAAAAGTCATCTTTAAGCAGGTTTATCTTATTTATCACCGATGATATGTCAATATTAATGGAAGTTAAGGAAGCTTGATTGCAGCCATTTATATAACTAAAGTAATTCACACCAACCTCAGTATCATCACATGAAAAAGCTGCACCAAAGAATTCAGCGAAAAGGTTTACTATAGTTGTTGGATCCATTGACGAAGAATCATATAATTTTAATACAGAGAGGTAGCCATCAATTTTTTTTTTGCTGTGTATAAACTGATAAAATAGTTTTGGGTTGGAGATAATATCAGTCTGCATTTGAGAAAGGTATCTTGCATATACGGTTTCACACAAAACGGAGAAGTTATTATAAGCCAAAGTGTAGTTAGAAAAATCAGACTCAGATTTGGAAATTAGAAATTTTTAAAAATTGTTGAAACCACATCCCCTCCAAATTCATTTCTTCAATTCTAGGCACGAAAAAATTTGGTTATCATTTAACGATACCGAACACCATTGACTGTTTGCGCTTGACCTGATTCATTTTCATAAAAAAAGGTCCAATGATTCCTCCAGCCCAAAATCCACACCACACAGTGACACGTTGACAATGCATTTGCTTCTCGTGAAAACTTGCTCACACTGTCTTATGTTGGAAAGTCAAATTGTTATCAACTCCCAAGTAAAAGCCCTATGTCCTGCTCTTCCCATCGCTTCATTAACATCTTTGAAGATCTTTACATGACAACAAATTAATTAATGTTTCCAAAAAAGTGATCAGAAACATAAATAGTGAATAAAGAGCCAAGCCTCTATACTCTAGTTCAATCATTCATACATTTAAGGAGAAAATCAATATTTTATTATTAAATGTATTTATTGGTCCTTGCTTTGTGAGCATTTAAAAATAAATTAAAATTCCCGATGTCTCGTTAGGTATTCTCCAACTTTTTCTAGGATTCTTTATTTTAATGTACCTATACAAATTGACATTTTTATGAACCTCCGTTTTCAAATATTTTTTTTCTTCATAACCCTTGCTCGGTTATAACATAGTCAGTTTCATCGGTATCGCTAAAGAAACAACGGAAATAATTTTTTTTTTTTTAAATTGGCACGACTCAAAGGGATTTTATATGCCAGAGATAGTGTGAGCTTTAGGTAAGTAGGAGGGGATTTGAAAGCAGATGTCGGTGAACATTAGTCTTGAATTTCAGTACATCACAATGAGAGGGAAAGACAGAGAGTGGTTGGTTATTAGAGGGTGAAGAAGATTCGCTTTTATTTTGGGAACAAGCCCAGAAGAATAGGATAGATGGAAAAGCTTACGCAGGGGTTTTGCCAGCGTGGAAGAAAACCTCTTCGGAAAAATGGCGGGAAACCATCCGGACCACCGGATTTATGTATGTTGAGATCTTATAGGACTCTAGCCACAGCTCGAGTACGAATGAAGATTTGTCCATAAAATCAAGAACTAGGGGAGTCATGACACTATCAGACAGCGGAGAGTTCTCAAGAGAACTAACGAAGGCAGTGTCATTGACAACGACTGTTGGAACCGAGGAAGATGTTTTGTTCCTATGTTTTTTACGAATTATATAATAAAAAATTATAGTATTTTTTGCCTTAATTTTTGGTCATGCAAAAATTTGATCCTTCGAATATGGGCGTTGCAGGCCTTCCTGGTTTGTTTGAACTCCCGGTTTTCATCAGTTGGTTTGGCTCTAAAACATCGGAAGCTAATCTCTTTATCGGGGTCAGAGGTTAGGAACAAAGTCAAGATTATTTTCGGCTCGGCCATTAACGTCCGATATTCGGGTTGGCTCGTTGACAAGCTGAGGTGATTAGGCTCAGCGAAGATCTCAGCACACAAACCTTCGAGTGTTGTCTGGTCCGAATGTTGAAGCCAAGAAGAATTGTGTACATTGAAATCTTTTCAAATTTTTTTTAAGATTTCTCTTATTCGGCTTTTTGGGTCTCAATTTATTAATAAAAGACTTTCATTAGTTTTCCCGACGATTCGACTGAGGTTTCAGTCTTTTTCAGGGGCACTTTATTAAAAATGAAAATATAAAACAGGGAGAAAATATATATACATAAAAAAAAAACATAATCTAATTTTTGTGATGAAACTTACAATTTTGTATAAGAAAAGAATAGTTAAAAAAAAAATTAATATAGTAAATATTTTGTTAACAGACCGGCTAGCCGGTCAAGCATGCTGGCATGACCCTGCAAACAAACGGACCATAACAAAAGGCTGAACAGACCGCTACAAATGATATGCGAGAAATTATTTCGGTGGTGATTTTATTTAAAAGTAATCATTGCTTATTCAAATAAAAACAACATTTAAAATTATGCGATATTTCCAAAGTGAGGTAAACATCAATTTTTTTATTGAGATATTTATATTTTTATATTTAATTTATCTTTTCTGCTGAATCAACACCGGTTGCAAAAAAAAAAAAATTCATGTATATTTGCACGAAGGACCGGTAATGATTTTATTTTAATTACCAAAACCAATATCGTTTTAAATGTATGAGATGTTAATGATTAAATAATTATAATAATGTTTATGAATAGCAAACAAATATTTATAAATACTTCTGATTTTTTCTCAGAATTTATTTTATAATAATTATTTGATTATATAAAATATGTATGAGAAAAAAAAATGAAATATTAGATGAAGTGTTTTTTTTTACAACATAAAGTTTTATTAAACCTAAGTTGAAAATTTTCATTTTTTACGAAAAAAGCAATTTCTTCGAATGCTTTCAATTCAACATTAAAATTTCAATTAAAACTTATGCAGAAAGTATTACTAAAAAAAAAAAGAGTATTCAAACTTCTTAAAACAAAATTTATTGTGATATTGGTTTTAACTGCAACGAAAGTCCCAGTAAGTTCTTTTTTTTTTATATATTTTCAGCAGAAATATTATTTTTAATATCCATCCTCTTCCATAGAAAAATCAGAAGTTTCTGAACTGTGCAGTGAACTGAAATTAAAAAAAAAAAAGTTTAAACTACATACAATATTTTAAAATTTAAAAAAAAAATTCATTGCAAGTCATTTAAAATGCCATGCATATGTATGTGGTACGATTTCCGTTAATTCCCACTTTTATTTTGCAACAGAAATCATAGGATTATTTAGTAAGAAAAAAATTATTGGCTAAAACAAATTTGATCCGAAGTCATTACCAGTACTCGGATCAGAACTAGACCCTTTTTCGTCTTACATCTGAACGAAGAGTTCATGTGTTTCCTCTTACAGTTTTATTGATGTTGGGAGTGAAATTTCTTTGCATCCAACATTCGGATCAGGTGTGGCTGACTCAGCCACGCATAGACAGTCGAGTTGACAATTAATCGAACATCCAAAATAGAATATATACCCCGTATTTTAAATAAAACGTTTATTGACATTATATGAAGACTGAATTAAGAGTTTGGTTATCAGACAAGAGAAGGTTGTCTCATGGTGGGATCTTAGAGTAAGACCATATTTTTTTTTTTAATTGAAAAAATTAAACATAAATAAATAAAATTTTATATAAAAATTTGTTTACTTACTTAACAGCGCGGCATGTAAAGAACACGATCCGCTTTAGTTTCTTATTATAAAAGAAATAATTGAATGACCACAAACAGCCAGGTTCTCCAAATGGATCCGAGCTTAAATCTGGATTATAGCTATATATATCGCATTCAGCAATATTGATTTCATCGTCAATAGCCGACCATAACGACTGACGAAGCAATTGATATTGATCTCCAGCAAGTGCGGACAAATTTGAGTGCACTGAATTCATGACCCAATGAACAGATGGCTCCTTGCTAAATTCATGCGACTGGAACGAAATATAGATAAAAAAGAGTGAGAGTTAAAGTGTGTACAAACGCAAGAAATGAAAATCCTTTAAATTATGAGGTTCTTTTATAAAAACTTTGTATTAAGGCTGACAAAATTTTTAATACCCGCGGATGCGAATGCGGATGTACGATAAGCTACAAATAATAAAACTAGCTAAACCCTCGCCCGCTTTGCAGGGCTTCTCCTTCCATTTACTTCACTTTGCATTCAACAGCGAAGCATATACAGTGTACGTTCATACGATGCTCACAAAAATACATGCACGCTACACAGAACTGTGTTTCTTCATTCCACTTGCTTCCCGCTCACTGAAGCCAACAGCAAAAGGCATAACATTTGTTTGGTGTGTAGCGGATTTGTTCAAATCAAAAAAATTTAAATTTTTTAATGTTTTTATTTTGCTAGAAAATTTTTTTTTTGACAAAAACCATCTACATGTGAAAAAATCACATACCGAAACAACGAAGTTGATATGTTTCCTCATTCGGTATTTATGAGAGCACAAACGAACAAACTCATTTTTATATATATAGATAGAAGATAGATAAAAGATAAATAATAAGAAGCTAAATATAAAATTATTATTAATTTTTTTTTTTAATTAAAACTCAGTCTTATACACAAATAAAGTGTGTTCGGGCTCCAAGAACTGTATAAGACCTATACACAATCAAAAGAGATATCAATTATTGCTCATTATTACAATTAATGATTAAGAAAAATAATGATTAATAAAAAAATAAAATAAATACATATCTTTTAAATGATTTTTTTATAGCACAACTGGAGAAGAAAATTCGGTCAGACTTTTAGACATTTTTAATGAAATAAACATAACTTTTAATACTTAAACATAAACAAAGGTGCGTTATATTTAATGAATGACAACTTGGCTGCCTGTTCTCAGTCTAAACGATTTCGAAAAGGTCGTAAATTATTCTCAACGCTAAGTAAATCCTGTACCGAATTGTTCAACATACGCATACAATTTTTGGGGATGCGGTTTGAATTTGATCATAATATATGTGTGTGAGACTAGGATCGGTCAATTTATACGAAGTGGCTTCGAAACCGTTGATACAATGAAAAATGTTTGCTTTGGGTACAAAAGAAAAAAAAATAAGTTAAAAATTTCAACAACCTGTCGAAATATATTGGAGAAATACGCACACATATTAAAGGCTTCTCCAAATTAATGCGAAACCGATATGAAACATTCATAACGACGATGAAACAATAACAACATTGTGTGTGTGAGCATATCAAATAAACAGAATTAAAAATAATCCATAAACAAAACTACAGAAATCAAAAGTTGGATTACATTCAGAAAATTCGCTGTTCAAAACTAAACGGATGTCTATTGTCTTTTGTCTAGTACCTATTGTTTTTAATGGTTGATTTGATTAATAACTATTGCCCTCAAAATGTCCTTGTACAGCCCCGGGCCCACGTCAACGCTTCACCGTAATTTTTAATCATGGGGTACATTTTTTGACCTTAAACGGGATTTTTTTGAGCACCGCATTTTTCCTCCAAAATTTTACTTTTGTTAATTTATATAATCAGACTAGAAACATAAATGTTAAAAAATAGACAAGTGAAAAGTTATGAGAACTAAAAGTACGCCAAGTTCTTGTTATGAAGTTTTATTTTTTGTATACCAATTTCTTTAACAAAAAATTATCAGCCTCTTTTTTTTTAAACTTTGTGGCAAAATTAAACATAATTTATTTTTGTAAAAGACAAACTATTTAACATTTAAAAAGATATAAATTAGAGTTACCTTTGCATCTGAAAAATCGTAGTCAGGCTCAAAAGCAGCATTCAGTGTTGCAATCAAATGAAATAAAGTCTTCCTTGAGATGGTGTCGCATAAAATAATGCCTTCATCTCCCGACTGGCTGCTATTCTTATTGAAATTCGGTGATAAATCTGCAATAGTTTGAGGTGGCGACAAGGCTTGCAAATCATGCGGACCGATTCCATGAATTTCAGAAGTAAACCGTTTATACAACGCCTTATCTGCTGCTACCATTTTGCATGAGTAGCTCTCTATGCGTCCAAAAATAGTACTGTCCCCAGTTTGTATTGATAGAGCATTATTAATTGCTTCAAACCGTGAGCTCTCGAGTAATTTCATGATTACTTATTTTTTTTTTACGACGATTTAAATACGATTGTTTTCTTTTTTTTTTTAAATCAAAAAATTGTCCCTTTGATGGTTTTAGCAACAATCTTCACTTAAGAAAGCCATTTGAGTGAGAATTAGAATAGATATATTTATTTTGTAACAGCAAACTTGAATTATTTTTTTTATTTTAAGAAGTTTCACTCGTACTTTGTTTTTTATTTTTTTACACACGAGTAAACAGAATTTTACTTTTTGTTATCAAAATAAACCTCAACTTTCTTCTGTTTTGATCAGCACAAAACAAATAAAGGAAACAATTCAAATTAAATTTCTGGTTGGTCTCGTCGTGAAGCCAAGGACAGCAGCTGAACTTATTATGGGGTAACTATTTATCGCGGCGATGGTTATTCTTTTGGGTCCGCAAAAGTTTCTGAACATCGTAGATGGATGCACTATAATTCTTTTTTTCGCAGTGGCTTTAATTTCACTTGTTTTTCCAATAAATAGAATATCGTACATCACACTAGTTTCTTTTAAATAAATTTATGTATTCTTGATGCAGATCAATTAAGTACTAATTCTTCTTCGAATATTGCAAAAATCAAAACGCTCTATTGTTTGTTTTATAAATAAGACAAAGTATTTTTCTACAAGTTCATTCGATAATTCTAAAAATAATTCACACAAAATTCCTTGTTGATGCTACTGCTTTGTTCTTTTTTTTTTTCTTCTTTGAAGAATAACTGTACAACTATTTTAAAGAAAAGATCCACTTTTTTTCAATGGATCATTGTACACTGTGCTTTTGGTTATAAATGTTCCAAAAATAATGTGTATTTATTCATATTTGTAATTTTGGTATAAACTGTTTTGTAACTGAATTCTAATTTCCAAATGTTTTTACAATTTATTAAATATTAAAATTAGTAAACTTTGGGGAAAAAACTAGTATTTATAGAAAATATTAAATACATAAGTAGGTTTAAGTTTATTTTTAATACAAGACAAGTAAAGTCATAAACAATAAAACAACTAGGAATTTTCTTTTGCATTCTTGTCACTTCTCTCTTCTCTGTCTGGTTCTTACTGCTGAATAAAGAAGAACAAGACAAGCGTCAAACCTTGTTGGAAGAAATCAAGTGCAAGAATACATTTTTTCTGGGGAAATAAATAGCAAAAATAATAGTTATACGTATTGTTAAACAATAAATTTTACAAACGGAAATATCGCAATTTGACAAAATAAAACTACTTTTGTAAGCATGCTTTACTTTGTTTTTGTTGTAAGGCGACAAACAACAAAAACAACACAGTGCTATGTATACGTTGCTTTTACAGGTTTATTTTTTCTTTTGTTCTACGGTTTAAATTTATTATTTTGTTAGATTTGGTAAAAACTGTTCTAATTTTATTATTTTGAATACATAATTCAATCAATTTGGCTTGGCTCTCTTGATTTTGATTACTCTACCAACAAGGAAGCTGTCAACATTGTACGAAAGATATCGGTATTTTTTTTATCTGACGGCTAAGAAAAAATTGATTGCTCGTTCCACCAAACTTTTACTTGTAATTGTGTAAAAAATTGTAGACAATTTAACCTTGCTAAACGCGAAAATAAATTCTCTTCCCACCAGACTTCGGATTAAAAAAAAAAAAAAAATGTTGACAGCTTTCTAGTGGGAGAGTAATCAAAATCAAGAGATGCAAATTGATTGCACTATGCATTCAAAATAACAAAATTATAACATTGTCAGAATTGGTAAACCGATTTTAGAATTTGGTTAAGTGTCATCTTTAAACGGAGTAAAAAAAAACTGTTATACGTTGAATAGAATACGCTATCCAATTATATATAGAGATCAGTGTTCTATATGGAGTTACAAAAAGCGCACTATTGATACTAGTTTTAAACATTTTTCTGAAAATATCTTACAATTTTTAAACTCTTTCATGAATTTTCCGCCTTTTTGTTCGTAATTTGTGGTGGATTCAATAATTTTTACTATTTGTGGTAAAACACGCACACTAGTGAAAAATTCATGAATTCACTACGGCTTTCAACTTGTAGGTAAGTAAACCAAAATGACAGCGGAGGTATCCGGTCTTTACATATTTGTTTATGGTTACATCATATTAAACTCTGAAAATACCGAAATTTGTATAAGTTTAAAGTCTGAAAATTTATTAAATTGAGCAAAAAATATCAAATAATGCGATCTTTTGGATTATTAGCACCGTTGCAAAAAAAATTACTGAGGCATGTTATTAATTCAACAAATAAGTACCCCATTTCAACAACAGCTTTGTCAATGAAAGAAAAGGAATTTGATATAGATCCAAACAACCCCGTAAGAAGGACATTGAACATACTCGGCAAAGATTTCAAGTCCATTAGAGATTTCTTCCGCTCAAATCATAACTCCGAAGATGAAGTGGAGAATAAGAAAGACTTTAAGAAAACTATCCCATCACCAGAAGGGGAATTTCAGACGCACTGTGATGTTTTAATCATTGGAGGAGGCGGAGTGGGTTCATCAATTTCATATTTTCTAAAGGAAAAAGCAAGGAATGGACTAAATGTTGTTGTTATTGAAAAGGATCCCACTGTAATAATATATGCATGAAAGTATTTTTAAACTCAATTAATATATCATTAGTATAGGAAATCCTTTGCGGTTCAATCGTATCATGGACTTCATCAAAATTTCTCAGTTCCCGAAAATATTCAAATATCGATGTATGGTGCCGATTTTATCAGAGATATTAAATACCACTTGGGCGATGTTAATTTGAATTTTACACCATACGGTTCTTTAAGACTTGCAGATGAAGAAAATGTTGATACACTGAAAACTATATCCAGAGTGCAAAATGAGTTGGGAGTTCGAAATGAACTACTCACGGCAGAAAAGATAAAAGCTCAATTTCCTTGGATTAATACTGATGGTATTGTTCTTGGTAAGTCAAATTTTCAAAGGCGAAAACATTGCATATTTTTATCTAGTTTTCCGAGGTATATATGTATATGATCAATATATGAGCTATATATTTTACTGTTTTTATTACTTCAAAAGTCTATTATTTCTATTGAATATATCGTTTTATCTAATCAAAGAAAATCAGCATTAAATACTTTACTTTAAATACAAACTTGCTGAAGACAATAATAGTAATAGGCCCTATTGGGGTTGTCGATCAACGATCGATAGTTCATCGATCATCAGATCTAGATGCGTTTAATCCAATTCTATATTATTTACTCATGTAATGTCAAATTAATATAATTGGATTAATTTTCTTTTTATTCCAAAACTGAATTATGGCAGTTACCTCATATTTTATTTTTAATAACGATTCGTTTTGTCAAAAATTGAAATGATTCGCGCAATTCTTTTTTTACTATTATTTACTTTTTTTCAGCACATGAAACAAAGCCGCGATCGAGATAATGGCTTGATTGAAAAATGAAATTATTCCGCGTGGTCTTAATTTATTTAAAAAATTAAATAAATTACGGGATCGGAAAATAAAATAAGCCCGCGATTTAATGCAATTTTTGTCAAAATGATTATTAAACGGATTATTTGTGATTGTAATACTAGGTATCTGTTATTCTGTGGAGTCGAGGTGAAAAATTTAAGACATTGCCACAGCATTTATCAATCGCAGATATAATAAGACCACAATGGAAAAATTAAATTAGGCCGTATTGCATTTTTTAGTCGCGGCCTTACTTCATTTTTAAAATGAAATAAGAACGCGATTTTAAGCCATACAAAACCATTCGCAATCTTATTTCATGCGACTTTTACTCGGGCCAATTTTTATTTTGAGATCCAATACCTAGTAATGACTAGTTTTATTTTCTATTTAATAGAATTGAAAACCGAAACTGAACCTTAAACATGTGAACGTTTTTAAAACGAGTGAAATCAATTGGACTAAACAAGGAGTGAAAGAAGTGTTGCATTTTAATTACAACTATAAGTAAATTAGGGCAATGACATAATAAATCAGGCAAACGCGACAAATGAGATTTGCTGGATGATGATTTGTACATTTGCATCTTTAATTCTAAAGATTAACTTTTCTGTATTTGTCTTTTTGTAGATTTGTTAACTATTTTCAATTATCAATGCTAGAGTTTGTTGTTTTTCCATATCGATCCAAAACTCAAATTGTTACCCAACATCAATGGATTGTTTACCACTTTACGATTCTAAGCCCGGGGATTATACAAAATAAATTCCGAAATTCGATTGTTTAAAAATTAAAAATATTAGAGGGATGAAATTTCAAAAAAGTAACGGATATTGCCCCGGGAAATTTTTTTTCCAAAATTTTGGTAAATTGGGTAAAATTTTCCCATACCATTGATACTTATCGCTAGCCGCAATTCTAAAAGAAAAAAATATTTCCAACGCAGCGATCTTCCGCTTGATGAAATAAATTATTTAATTCTTTTTTCCAAAAATGTTGAATGTGTTTTTAAACAAACTATTTTGAAAACAAACTATTGAAATATGTGAAATAAATAAAAAAATATATACTTTTTTCTTACAATCAACCTCAGAACTATTCAAAATCTTCAAATATGTCCATATTATAATCGATATTTTTATTTTTAGGCTGCCATGGCTTAGAAAAAGAGGGTTGGTTCGATCCTTTGGCTTTGCTATTTGGCTACAAAAAGAAAGCAATGGAATATGGAGCTCATTTTGTCGACGGAGAAGTAATTGGTTTCGAATTCCAAAGTCAGTCTAACGTGATGGTCGATGGCGAAGAAGCCGAAAGCTATAAAGCTCTCGATAAAGCAATAGTGCAAATGCCTGACGGGGAAAAGCGTTCAATTAAATTTGCTTTATGCGTTATTGCTGGTGGATCAAATTCAGGTCAAATAGCACGATTAGCTAATATTGGAACCGCACCAGGTCTTTTAAGTATCCCATTACCTGTACAACAAAGAAAACGAAATAAATATATATTTAGTTCAAAAGGTCAGGAAGTACCTGCATTTGCCACGCCTTTGACAGTAGATCCTAGCGGATATTATTTTACACGCGAAGGTTTGAGTGGAAATTATTTGTGTGGTAAAAATACAAGTTCCTCTTCAGAACAAATAATTCAAACGCCTGACTCAGGACAAGATATTTTTGATGACGAAATTCGGCCAGCTATTTCGCAACGCGTGAAATCATTTAAAGATGCGAAAGTAAAAAAAAGCTGGACTGAATCATACGAATATAGCAGCTTTGACGAAAATGGGATTATTGGAACGCATCCGTACTACAATAATCTATACATCGCAGCTGGTTTCAACCGACAAGGAATACAACAAACTCCAGCTGTAGGTCGTGGTATATCCGAACTAATAATTGATGGGAGGTATAGAAGTATTGATTTGGGACGCTTGGGCTTTGATAGATTTGTAGTAAATCAACCATTGTATGAAGTTAGCACTTTCTAATAAAAAAAGTACTGTATGTTTTTTAGACAAATAATACTGTATAAACTGTAAATTTTCATTTATTTCTGTTTCTGGGTGTTGTAGGAAATTGGGACGTTACTCCAGCGTGAAGGTTATTGAAGATTAGATATATTTTTGCTTAGTTTATAACCATGAAAAAAAAAATTGAAGAACACAAAGAATTTATTATTTTTACTACATAGGCAAGATTATCAAAAAAAAAATTAATTTTAATTATTTTTTTAAATTCAATCTTATTCTTTACTTTAAATGTTTATTTATACATGATACATTACTTCTAAGATACTTAAAGCATAGAGATGAGAATAATTTAAATTCTTAGCAACTATACATTTAACAAGATGGAGAAATAATTAGGAGAAATGTGATTTGTTATGAGAAAGCTTTTATAAAAAAACCCATTGGACTTATAAAATCTTAAAACTAACATAAAACAAAAATTTATACAAATTATTTTGCAATATTTTTTAATATTGGATTTTCATTAAGTAAGCATTTGCTTATAAGATTCTTTTGCATTATGGAACATCTATCTTTTTATTTGCAATTTCATGCAGTCCAATTGTTGAGAAATGCCAAAAATAGTTTAAAATAGTTTTAAGGATTTTGTTTTGACAAATTTGGATTTTATTGTAATGACAATCAGCACAAGTATACCATCAAGGTGAAGCATAAAACATAGCAGGGAGAAAAACAACTTTGTAAATAAGTAATTTATTTTCGAGGCTTAGGTGAGTTTTTACGTTTTTATTTAAAAGCGGATACAAAATTTTGATTAAAAATTGAGCTTTCTGAAACTTGGTTAGAAAAAGTCAAGGATTTATCCAGAGTTACGCCCAAATATTTAATAGTTTTTTCTCATTGAACTGGAGAATTGCACACTACAAGATTTGTTTGTGGTAGATTACTTTCTTTCGTTCCTTTGTAAAGAAACAGGGTTTATTTTAATTTCCCAGTTATAAAAGTATAGCTCAAAGGTTCTTAATGCATTTTGGAGGTTAGACAGAATTTGTTGGCAGTTTTCTGAGATACTATAGATGCATGTGTCGTCTGCGAAAAATGATCTTTTACAAAAACTGAAAACAGGTCAATCTCATTCTTTTTTTTTAAATAGTATGTTATACACTCAAGCTGTTATAAAACACCTTCAAAATTATAACAGCCTTCAAATGGAGACAACTATTTCTATGAATACGCTATTTACTAATATTTCGATATACTCCTCGCGGTCGAGTAAAATTTATCTTAATTCCAAAAAATTCTCCGATTCCCTTGGAATAATAATTTTTTAACATAGGTACCTACTTGTTGAACTGGTTGAAATTTACACAATAAAAGAAACATGCACGGGTTTTATTTAAAGTTTTATTCTATCGTTTTACTTTGGAATTCTTATTAACAAATATGAATGGATTTCATAAACAAGTTTTAACAAATCATTTATCATAAAAATAACTTGCAAGAGGATAACGAATTATAAATGCAATTAAAGTACAAGCTACTTGAATACCCAAAAGGATATTTGTTACAATTGATTCATGCACTGGTCCAAAAACAACTAAAACAAAGTTTATAAGTGTAAAATTATTCGTAATAACAGTTCCATCAGATTGCTCAGTCCATGATATTAGTTTGAGTTTTCGAAATATTGTAACAAACAATATTCCCAATCGACCTATTTCTTTTTTCTTGAATGTTGTTGTACTTATATGCAAAAGGTCAGTCTTGGAGTCATAGTGCGGTAGTCGGTGACGTGGACAGGGTATAAAATGGAAAAGCTGTGGTACCGAATATAAAAAGTTGATTATTTGCGGCAAAAAGAACAATAGTAAAGTTTTACTAAAGTGTCCTAAAATGCCTACAACTGCAAAAGTCATTCCAGCAAAATAACAAAAGGTGTCACCAACAAAAATCTTCGCTGGATATCTGGAAAAAAAAGAACATTTTTGTAAAAAAAAAATACTATTTAATCCGCCTGCCTTGTAAGCATAATAAATTTAAACATAAACATGCGTACCACCGACTCACTCACTCATTGATTAATTAATTGTACTTACACAAACTTCAACTTGGTAGTTCCTTAAAGTTAATTACATATAAAATTCAACTATTTTTTTTCGACAATTTTGAGATTTTTTCGAAATCTACTATAAGTTAAAAAATATCAGTGTAGTCAAACCCGATTTGATTGTTATCATTTAAGTAAAATGCACAAAGTGATGATATTTATTTTTGTTCCACAAAAATGGGGGTTTCGTCTCAGCAACCTCAATCAATTTACTGCCTTTTCCTAAACTGCTAGAGCTCGTCTAGTCAGACATTTATAGACGTGGAATCATAAAGTGGCTCAAGGTATTTTATTACCTTCATAGGAGATATATCGAAGATCCTCCTTCATTACCTCATTAGGTCATAGAATTTTTCTTTTCATGAATAATGAGGGAGAATATTAGTTAGAGTTTCGAAGTTGCAGCTCTTTAAATAATTGGTATTAAGGAGTAAAAAAATTAAAAGTAAAAAGAAAAATTTTAACCGGATTCAGCTCAGGATTTCAAAATAAGGAGAGAGAAATACAGAATTTAATACTTATCCGAGAATAATTCAATAATCGTCATTTGACATTAAAATATGTCGAGGAACTCCGCCCAAAGGTTATTTTGCTATCCTCTGAGGCCGACCCACTCTGATTAATTGTGTGACTGATCTTGTTTACTGATGTATGATGTTCACTAAGAAGTATAGATAAGTAATTTCGGATATATGCGGCAGACCGCGTAGAAATTCTACGCTTCCAAAACTCAATGCTGCTTACTCTCGTTAAAGCGAAACCCACCTCCCATGCCGCCATCCATGAATGGCACTTGCATCGAGGAAACCGAACACCCGACCACCTGTGGAATGATCACATATTCGATGTCGCCAAAAACGCTGCATTGTTCTAGTGAAATATCCAGTTGCATTCCTTCCTTAAAAACAATTCCACCGTAATACTCGCACCGCTCCTAATGCTCATCAGTTCATCCTTGAGCCCAATTTCGGAGGCACTGTTAAATACAGAGAATCTTTCTTTAGCCGCACCACCCGAATATGGAATGCCTTACCCGGCTCGATTTTTCCTAACCATTTCAAAATCTCTAATCTTGTACGACTTCGACTTGGACACACATCAGCCACTAATCAACATCTCCTCAACAGAAACCCGTCAGCCGCCACCACTCTATAATATGTAATTGTAACACCAGATTGAACATAATTCACTTTAAGAACCTTGCCTTGTATTGCAGCCCATAATCAAAAATATATTTAAAAATAAATTTGTCTATGAAATTCTCCAAAACCCTAGTTCCAAAAATATCGAAAATATATCAGATTTTCTTTTAAAAGCAAACATTTTATAATAAACTAATCAAAATTGAGCCACATCGAATGCAATGAAATTTTGCGCAGATTTTTTATTTATTATCCTTAACTTTTTAGGCCCGGGCATAAAAGAAATTTCGACATTGATAAAAATAAGACCCACCCTTATACATAATTATGTGTATTTCTTTTTAGCAGATTTCATAAAAGATTTTGCTGCCAGATTTGAATAAAAGACTTTTGGACAGCTTACGCTTTTTTATACAAGTTCATAACCGAATAAAAGGTTTCGTTGAATAAGCCTTGTTCACTGTTCTATGGGGCTAGGTTTTGGTTTTTGAGATTTTTTGTAATTCTAGATTGAGATTATATCCTTCCAGGTTCGGTTTTCGCAATTTTTGGCTTACTCGTTTTTTAATTTCAAAATTATAGGAGAATTGAAATTATTGATTTTGGACTCATACACCCAGACGTACAAAATACAGCTGCGATTTTTCAATTACTCTTGGAAATCTTCATACTTTACATCCATATAAATAATATCAAACTTACTTGTTATATTTCCATAAAGCCAAAGTCGTAGCTAAAAAAGGAGAGATTAGGTACAGTGAAAATCTATGTGCCTTTACTTGATTTCCCAGAAATAATTCAGTAAAGTTGAATAGAATAATAGAAATTGAAATAATTAAAGACTGTCCAACTTCCAATCCATTTATACCGGCTAAAATATTAATTGCATTGGTGCAGAAAACTGCAAGCATGCCCATATAGACATAATATATAATCCCTAAAAAAAAAAAAAAAATATGTTAAATGAAATATAATAAACAACTAAAGCTGGCCATACATGACAAAGTCAAATAGTTCGCCGAGCCAAAGTACATTGCGTCTTTCGTTCAAATCTAAAGCAGGAAGTCAAATGGGTCACCAAACCTTATTGTATTCTCCGATAAGCTTCTCCCTTCCAATTGAATTTTCAGTAAGTTAGAAATCCATGAATCATATTGGTTCCGAGGCATTTGGCTCGGTGGTGTATGGGCAGCTTAAAAGTATAAGTACACGTATATTGAGCATAAAACCTTACCTATGTCAATCGAGAGTCCTAAAAATGACCTCGCAAACATTGGTACTATAATGGTTGTTGTATTATAATTAACATAATAGACCATCAAAAGAGGAAGAGTTGCTATTGTGGGCAGGAGCACTTTATGTCTCCATCGGAGATCAAGGACGTCGTCAGCGAATCCCAACAGAATCATACAACAAATTGACAATAAGGCTACTATTAACTCTACAAACTAGAACATTATTAATTAAATTGTTTGCATGGAAAGATACAGATAAATAATGCAGCTTACTTCTTCGTGTGAAAAGTTATCTTTGGTATTTAAGGTGAAACTGAATGGCACTGGTATAAAGAAGAACATCGCTACCAAGAATACGCAAGCTGTGACAACGCCAAGGGACTCCGGACTGTGGGAAACTCATAGTTTTACTTTACATAATTATGATATTTTAATTTAATTTACACTTTGGTTTTATCTTTTTTGCATAGATCATGTCCAAAAAGGTTGGCTTTAATAAGTTTTTCTCTGAAAGATGGAATAATCCGTATGGACGTAAAATATGCTCCTATAGATATAATAAAGTTGATAGCAAGCGAAAGATCCATTTTAAAAATTGCCAAATGGAAAGACCGGCACTAGCACTTGTTATGAAATTTAATTGAATTAAATAAATTAAATGGATAAAGAAAAAAGATAAAGAAAAAGATAAACAATAGCCGCGTTCGAGGTTCGAGTAATTGACCGGTTGCATAGATAAGTAGATCTGGGCTGTCAATTCGGTATGCCAACAAGCTAAGAAATCAGCTGGCACGCACACCTACAAAGCTTGGATGAATCATTCCTTAAATCACTCACCCAAAGTACGCTGATAAATCTACCACGAAGTTACCAGAAAATCTCCAAGAACCCAATGGGCACGTTCAAAAAAATATAATGGAGAGCATTAGAAAGTGCTTACCCGACCTTAAATGAAGACGTTTTTTGTGTTGGATTTCTGCTGGATTTACATGTATCTGCATTTGATTTCTGCGAAAAATCATATATAAAATTCATATTTACTAGCAAGAGAAGATTAAAATCCAGAAGAAGAAGAAGCAAAAGTAAAGTGAGACAAGCTTATGCACAAAAACCGAATACGCGAAAGACTACTATTATAAAGGTGAACATGTTTGTCTTCATATCGTGATTGTGGTAACTACCTATAAAATAGATTATGAAGCTCTTCTCTAAGTAAAAGAAATCATCTTTTATTTAGTGAACTCTTCATATCAGAGGCAAAAATTAACGAAACTCGTTGAAAGACGTGAAAGTGATAAAATTAGGCTAACATTTACAGCCTCCCTCTTGTGAGGAGTCATAAGTCACAAGCTCTTGTGACTATTCCTTGTGAGGATTGTTGTGATTCGTTAACATTTTGCTATTCTCCCCCTAATCATCACAACAAAACTCACCACAACAAAGGTGAATTTTTTGTGACTTTTGGAACAGCTGATAATAATTAAAAACAAGAAAAGATTTCCAAATTGAAAAATAAAACAAAAAAAAAATTATTTCAATAATGCAAGCGCCAGGTAACACAATTAATAAATTTTTATGAAAATGCTTTCTTGTAGGGCAAATGGATCGTTTGCGTATGTCATAATTCTTAAGAGTCGTCTTCGCTGCAATCTACAAATACAATAGATTTTTTGGAGCCGTAAGATTCGTAGGTACTTTTCGTTTTCAGATAAGATGGAATAAAATAAAATCCACATCTCACAAATGCAAATTCAGAAACTTTTGTACACCGAAATATCAAAACACAAGTAATTTGTGAGTTGTGACCTACCTAGAAGGAGATCACAATTTCGATAGTTTTTGTGACTCTCACAATACGAGAATACGAAAAAGTCACAAAATCAATTTCACCTCTACTTGTGACTTGTGAGGTATCAGTGATGTTGGGAAGAATCAGGCTGTTAATTTTTATACATTCGTTCATTTGCACCCAATCGGTTATATTTAAATCTTAACCCTTAAGGTAGAACTATAATCGTCGAACGTGGTAGGAAGCTAATGTCAAAACCGGACGAAAATTAGCTTTTCGAACACTCAAATGGAGAAGTCAGCCATATTATATGCTTCCACCATTTTCATTTTTGTATCTATCTCTCAATTCACTTTCGCAGGAGCGGTCGATGAGCGCTCTTGCTATCGATAGCGAAAGTTAACGAAGCCTAACGAAAGCCACCTAATCGCAATTATGGGTGCGTTATATAAATTCCTCGTATTCGCTTCGTTTCTTACGACCACTTCAGCTGACGTTCGACGATTATAGTTCTACCTTTAAGTTTAAAAGCCTTTTAATTCAAGAAAATCCTCTCTCGTCATTTTTAATAATCCATTTTTTTAAATATCCAATTTTTAACATGCGCAATACATATATATTTATAAAATAATAATATATGTGTACTGTGCTTAAACTTGTTGAATTTTGTTCTTGCAGTAATGCTACGTTTTCACCAAAGGTTAATCACGATTTAGCGATTGGTGAAAACGTAATACTACGTTTTCACCAAAGGTTAATCTCGTTGAGGATTAGTAAATCTTCTGAAGTGTTTCCACCACATTAAAAAGATTTAAATAAGATTAAATTTGACAGCTTCCTTGAAAATTCAAATCGCGTTCTCTTATTTGTTATGAAGTGAGTGAGAACGAGGGTTCCATCTGTGTCAAACAGAGCAAAAAAAATTGTGGAATACGTTCCACAACACAAAGAGAATATGAATTTAGGGCTGTTCGGTTTACGAAACTATTTGTCCATGAAGATTTATACAAGATTTATTTGAAATCTCCTTGAAATCTCAAGATTTATTAATATGGTAAATCTTCGAGATTTGTACAAGATTTATGGATAATCTACTTAAATCGCGATTTAGCTCTTGGTGAAAACGTAGTATAATATTAAAAGTAGTGGGATTTATTTTTGGAATTTGGGGTATTCAAAATTGAGTTCTGGCATCACTGATACAAACTATGATAATAAAAAATACTTTTTATTCTGTGGAACAAACCTAATAAATTCAAAATGGATTCCAATTGCGTTAAGTGTGAAACTTGTGAATGTGAATTTGTTCATGGTGACTTAAATTAAATTATATTATTAATATTTCGGATGATAACACAGCTTGAATATTAAATTTTCTAATAGATTTCATCACAAAAAATACTAAATAAGTATAAACGGATTTCTGTGTGATTCTATTATTAGCCGCAAGATTATCAATACATACATTGAATTTTTAGCCGTAAAATGCGTCGCCGAAGTGAACGGAAAAAATCTACGGAAGTTGTTCAGTCTCCTCCACCTGCTTTAAAGCGTACACGGAGATCGCGCCGATCTTCTCAAGCTGAAACACCTCAAAAAAACTGCAAAATTGACATTGAAAATGGCCAGAATGAAGTGGTCAGTGAAGGTTCTACAATGATACCTTCTGTTCCCGAATCTACAAATAATGGTGAATTGTTAGAAAGGGAATTACCCTTACCATCACTTAAGGAAGAAAACAAAATAGATTCTCTAAAGGATCAAAAACTTGAGGTAATAGAAAGTACAAATCCATAGTTCTTCGTTTATAAATCGTAAAATATACCAAATCTATAGCATAAATCTGGTTCATCGGAAATATGAGTGTTAGGGTGGGTGATGGAGCAGTTGGCCATCTAACTGTTTTTTTTTTAGTTGATTGTTCCTCATAATAGAGTATGTGAATATTTGGAATGTTTTTATTTTAAGATTCTTGATTTAGTGCTTCAAAATTCAAATGAAACTGAATATGGTGTAGTCGGCCCAAAAACACCAAAGGTTGGGTATATAAACCATCAATAGTCGGTTCCAATTATAATTTCTATATTTCTAGTTCTTATTTTATTCTCCTTTGCTTAAAACAACTCAACTTAGTTAAGACTGTCATGTGACCAAGTGTCTGAGAATTTCAATGTATAAGGCCAAATAAGAATAGACCTATGTAATTTTAATTTTTTTGTAAATAAACAAATTTAATCATTTTTTTCCTCTATCTAACGGTATTAATAATTGAGAAAGAAATAACTAAGTTCCATGTCTGTGCTATGTTACTTTCGAATTTTCTCCAGGATTTCTAGCGTGTCGTGATATCAATTGAGAAAATTATTCAGGAAATGCAGAAATATTATATATTATACTATACAGTATTTTCGACATTTCATTATTTATTCACTCATAGAACCCATTGTTTTTTTCTTCTTCTTTGGAAAAAGCACCGGAGGACCTCGAGCCAGTACCTGAAATTCGAGGTGTAGCCTTTTTTAATTTACTTGTCCTACTTAATGTGGCTTTTGTAAGTTGGATGATAATAAACCTTAGGTGGAATAACATTGATGAAAAACACGTCCTTTGTGTTTAAGATGTTCGGAATGAATGAACATCAATTTTATTTTCTCAATTTATAAAATTAATTATAAGTTACATAGAAGAGCCAGCTAATATTTAACAAAACAAGTAAATTTAATTTTTAATTTTAACAAACATCACCATTTGTGTGGCTGCAAAATAGATCTGGCTACTGATAAAACTCTGGCGACTTAAGTACTTGCTGTCCTTCAAATGATTGAAAGGTTTTTTAACTTCCCATAGGGAGTTATTTGGCCAGTTTATATTTCTTAGATCTCTGAGAATATTCTCAGTGAAAATGACAGAGATTGAGAAAGAAATATAAACAACAATTCTCAAAGAAATAAAAATTGTTGTTGTGACGCCTTTTAAAAATACAAAAGCAAATAAAATTAAATTATTTTCAAAAGTCAAAGCTATCACTTTGTAAAATTGAGAAATCGAATCCAAAAATTTTCATTCTCAGAGTTTTGACAGTAGAATTGAGAAATTTGTATGAGAACTTTTGTTTATATTTCTGAGAATACGAAGATCTCTGAGATCTTAGAAATATAAACTGGCCAATTGTAATCGGTCCGATTTGTCAAATTGAAATTTTTGACATTTCTCGACGTTTCAAGGTCCTTAGAGCCTATATCAATTAGAGGTCTGCATGAATACATTCATTTGCATTCTCTGACCAAGCACAGTACTTCAGTGTATTCTGTTCGTTGCATTCATAGAAAGTAGTGTACACTGAAAATGAATACACTATTCTTGAAAACAAACACTGCACACGATTCGATCCCTTTATAACAGAACGAATACAGTATTTGGTTTCTATCCTAGGCTTGAATGCTTGAATCAAATAGAACAGAACAAACAAGCCTAGCATATTATAAACACATCGAATACACGTAATGTACCGAGTATAAAATCAAATACACTTGTTTTTTTTCTCTTCTAAGCTTTACTTCTTAAATGGTAGTTCGTCGCAGCGACGAACCGGGAAAAAATTTCTAATTCAATTCTAGTGTATTTATAATTTAAACTTATTTTATGATTGTGACGCTTGTATGGCACGTGAAATTACAAATGAGATATCAAAAAATAGGATTTTTTACACAGATGCGATATATGAAAAAATTAACACACTACATTCAAGCAAGTTGTGTGGTTTTTAATCGATTCTATGCAAATAACGATACTTGGTGATTTTTTATAATTTTAATTCTTTTTTTATTATTTTTTATAGAATAAATTACATGTTGTGTCAAAATTTCAGATTTTTATGTCAACACGTTTAGAAAATATTATAAAAAAACTTGAAAAAACAGTTCCAAAACGTTAGAAAATTCAAAACGTTTAGCTTAATAACTTCGCTTGACGGTTACATAGAGTTTTGAAATTTTTACCAAAAAATTAGAATTCCGCATTTTATGAGCTGTTAGAATTGCAGATTTTTCGTAAAGCTATAGAAATAAAAAAAAAATAAAAAACAACGAAAAATCAATGAAAACATTTACAAATATATAAATTCAAATTAAATTAATTTGTTGTATTTGATTCGGTGTATTCGATGTGTTCGATATAAACTCGCTGTATTCGATGCATTTCAGAAAAAAATCAAATGGTGTATTCGTTTCAAGTAAATACAAGATTCTATTGTTTTGGTTTGAGTTGATGATTCATTTGATTTGTTTTGAAAGATGTGAATGCAGTGAATAGTGTATTTGAAAAAATATAGAACGGCTTGGAAGTGGTTTCAAGCCATTCGTTGCAGATGTTTAATATCAATCATTTTTAGAGAGATGTCTGTGTGTGCGTGTGTACGTACGTTCGTACGTCAGTACGTTCTGGTACCATTTTTCGTCGTCGATATCTCAAGAACGAGTAGAGATATCGACTTGAAATAAATTTTGTTTTACAGATAATAACTTCGAAAGAAGCTGAAAGGGCGTTTATTAATATTCAATCAGTCGTTTTTTTACTGTAGCAGTTTAAAAAAGAAGTGAAAATTTTGGTTGGGCTCAAATATCTCACGAACAAATAATGCTATTGACTTGAAATAAATTTTATTCGACACATTATGACGTCATACAAATTTGATATGAATTTGGAAAAAAATAAATATACCGTTATTTTTTAAAATCAAAAAAAAAATTTTATAACTGCAATATCCTTAGATGGAAAAACGATATTAACTTTAAAATAATTTTATTTTACGAAAAATGTTGTTTTTGACTACTGGTGAAAATTTCAAAAAAAATTCAATGGACACTTTTTTTTACAAAAAATTAAAAACTACAAAAAATTCTACCAAAAATTGGTATAAATTGTCTTTCGACTCAAATTTCTCAAAAACGGGTAACGATATTGACTTCTTGTTTGTTTTATTTTCTACATAACATAATTGTTAGCAACTGATAAAATTTTGACAAATATTGAATGGGCAGTTTTTTAACAAAAAATCAAAAACTGTTAAAAATTCTAAAGAAAAGTAGTTACAATTGTATTTCAGCTCAAATAACACTTAGCCATGTAAAAAGAACAAGGGAACCATGTAAAAAAGTACACCTTTTTTTATGGTCTCTCAGCTGTTTGTTTTTGACAAATCTGCGCAATATGATACCCTAGATATGTGTGGACTGTGGGTGTCGACTTCAGTTGTGCGGAATCGCGTAGTACACTCGGAGCTATGTGTTGAGATTTCATTTGGACTATTATGGTTGCTTTGTTGAGATCTCTGGATGATACTGTCGATTTGAGTGTTTGAATTGAATTTAAATGAAAATTTATTTTAATTTTAAACTCGTCCATTAAACTGACTTTATTTAAAGTTAGTTCAGAGAATCGCAGTATTAAAATAATGAGAAAAAAAAAGAGATTTTAAAATATAGAATTATACTAGTATCGAACTATCTACCTTTAAAACCTCTTCACCAAGAGTGCCCTCCTTAAGAACTTCACAAAGAATCTAATTAGCTCGACACAAATAGAACAAAGGAGAGCAATTATACGTCGTCCGCGTAGTCAAGGTGATTGCAGAGTCCACTGAATTACTCCATTTCCGCATGCAGAGCATCGCTATTCATCAACAGGAACAATATTGGATAAAGCCTGACCCCATTTGGATTTCTAATTCCTCTGTCAACCTTATTACTTTGGTGACAGCAGGAATCACGCAAATCCCTCTCCAGTTTTCGCACTGTGTAAGACCTCCTTTCTTAGAGAGCTTGACAATCTATCCTTTTTTCCAATCTTCAGGAAATTTCTCACTTTCCCAGGCTCTCTCAATGAGTGGGTGCAGTAGATCACTTGATGTTGTCGGCACTGCTCGTAAGAACTCTGCGGGAATACCGAAACATTAAAAAGACTAAATATAAACAAATTAATGGTACATTGTTAGAATTAGGATCTAATATTAATAAATAACTATACAATTATTCAAGTATTGTAGAGCGGTAGGTCTATATTTTTTTTTATATCAGCCTGTAATTTATTACATGTTTATTAAATATATAATATTACCTTTTGACATAGTTTTTTCTTTGATTCGTAGCTATTTTTGTTTGCTATTTTTGTTATCGTTTTAATTTTTTTTAAATTCTTAAATTCGGATAGTTTAACATTAATTAATGAATCTAATTTACTGAATATTATTTTTTCACAGACAATAGCAGAAGTGCCAATAAAGAATGAAAATGAAATTTCTATGGAAAACACTGAAGACGCAAATCCCAAAGAAAAAGAATCTTGCGAAGGCCAAGAAATTGAAGAAGATTCTACTAAAGAAAATAAAATCAGCAAAGAGGGAACTCCTCTGAAAGTATCTCCAGATAAAGAAATTATTGATGGTTTATGTAAAGAAAAAGATATTCCAAAAATTGAAGTGCAAAACACAACTGTTGATGTTGCTTCAAATCTAGAAAAAAACAATAAAGAAGGAGAATTAAGCGAAAATTCAAAAGCAACAGAACTAGAACAAGAAAAAAATAAATCTCCAGAAAAGACAGAAATTTCAACAACCGTTTGTGAGACTAAGAAAACCTTTATTCGTAACAAAGGACGCCGAACTCAAATAATTTTGAGTAAAAAAGAACAACAAGAAAATGATGAAAATGATGAATTCAACAATATTTCGGAAAATGTTTCAACTCCATCTATTGAGAAAACAAAAATTACTAGAAAGCGTAGATGGCTATCGAAGAAGAGAACTTCTGACTCGAGTTCGCAGATTCTAGCTATATCGACCGATTCTCTTAAGAATTTGATTTCTGATGTACATCCAGTGCCATTGTGCGATGTAAAGTTAGAGTCTTCTTCAGAAGTCGAGGAGATTGAATCAGAGCGAGAAGAAGGGGAAGCATCTCCTACACCTATAAAATCAAGAACTGAAAAACCAATTGCATTTGATAGGGAACGCTTGTCATCAAAAACGTACGATAATCCAATAAGGAAATTTTCAATTCTGAGTGACAGGGATGAGCATTTACCTCCCATTCCAACAAAAAATGAAGCGAGCTCTATTTTGTATATAACAAATCTAGTACGACCCTTTACAGTATTGCAACTAAAGGGTTTGCTCGCACGGACAGGGAAAATTGTGGAGAATCGCTTTTGGATTGATAAGATAAAATCTAAATGTTTTATTCAATATGAAACTGAAGAGTAAGTTTTTTTTTTTAACAAATATAATCTACTTTCTATTTAAATGTAATTGATGTTCAAGTGAGGCTATAGAAACACGTCATGCGCTTCATGGCGTTCGATGGCCAACTTCCAACCCGAAGTGTCTCAACGTCGACTTTGGAACAGCCGCTGACATGGAGAAAGCCATGGCATCGTCACAAGAAGCTGGACTCCAATTTGGACAGGAGATTGGAAGGGAAAACCGAGTTGTCGGGACTGGATGGGATAGGGATCGTTTCGATTTTGAGGAAAAAAAGGTATAAAATTTAAAAAAAAAAAAAAACATTTCCTATCAACTAACTTTAAGATACAGATTCAGGTAGGTAGACCAGTTCGTGAGTGGGATGTTGGCAAAAGGGAAGAATTGGAAATTGAAGCAGAGAGGGCAAGGAAAAGGGACAAAATGCGTAGTGGGGAGCGTGGTGAAAGAGTTATTCATAACGACCGTGCAGATAAAGAAAGCACAAGAAATGAAGAACGCAGTGAAAGAGAACGTGATCGCAAACGGCGGTCTTCAGATCGTGAACGCCGTCGCAGCTTAAGCGTTTCACCTGGTAAGTAAATCATTGTGTATTTATATTCTTTTTTAACGAATATTAAAAAAAAAAACTACAAAATTTGCGAGCAATCATGAAAAGAAACCAAACCAATGAAATTCCTAAATCATTATTACAAGATCAATTCATACTAAAGGCGCTAATTTTGAAAGTGACTTAATAATAATAAATTCCAATTTAATAGCCGAATGTTCAATTTAGCCTTCTTGAATAGGTCTTAATAGTAAACTGTGTTTTTATTAGGGCGGTTCTCCTCCATACCCTAAAATTTTCTTTTTAAGACTTCGATTGCGTTAAAAAGCCAGTCCTTGGTAGTTTCATCATTAAAAAGATAGACTGAATTAAGGGCTAGGAAGGCTTTTTGAACGAGGTCATCTAATACTTCCTTGGCAGGACATGAGGATGTTTGCCTATGGCTAGTAATTTTATTGCTTTTGTAGCTTTGTGCTCCTATAAGTGTCAATTGATTGATGATTCCTAAGATATCTAAAAATTGGCAATTCTGATATTATAATTGGTGATGCATTTTTTCTGTTGTCTTTAGAGTAAGACTAGATGGTTTCAATTTTTTTAACCAACAACTTTTTTTGCAGCAAGAAAAATAAAGAAGAAAAGTAACGATCCTCCACTTCGACTCCTCGATGATTTGTTTAGAAAAACAAAGACTACTCCGTGCATATATTGGCTGCCCCTAACACCTGAACAAGTAATTTTATTTACAGTTTTCGTACACAAATAATAATAAGTATTTTTAACACAATCACTTTTAAAAACATTTTTATAGATTGCGGAAAAAGAAGCGTTCCGGTTAAGACGCGTTGCTGAACATCAAGAACGCATTAGGCAGAGGGAACTCGAAAAAGAAAAAGACCGCGAAAGGGAACGCGAAAGAGATCGGGAAAGGGAAAAGGAACGACGACGTGAGAGAGATCGTTCCAATGGCCACCGAAGAACAAACAGTCGCGATAGACGTCGATACTGAAAAGAGCTTTGAAAGCTACGCTAATTATTTGATATTATATTTATGTTACACCCATAGGTCAAATTCAAAAGTTACAAATGTAACTTAAGGATTACGTGATCTGTGGTTGTATTTTCAAAGTTTTAATCCTATATTTATAATATTTCTTTCCCAAGAAAAACATTTATGCATATATAATCTGCTCGATCAAACTGTCATTTAATAGTTGTTCTGGAAATAATTTAAATTTTCGTTAATTAATTTTCATAACACTAATTAGTTTTGTGAAGAGTTTTTCATTTAAATTTTTTTGGGAAAAAAATATATATTTTCAGTTTTCCGTATCAGAGTTAGTTAAATAATTTAAGGCTGAACGCGCGTGGATCTTTATATCTATGTTTTACCTTTTTTTCAAAATGAATCAAATCCAATACCATCTTTATAAAAATAATAAAAACTCAGCACTGGTCTTTGTCGCCACGGTAAACTAAACAAAGGTAGGAATTGAATTTATGTAATTTTTTAAATCATTTTATTGATCTAGCTAATTCAATTTTTAGCAGTCTTCACAAAGGTTAAATTATTCTGTACATTAGGCATATTTATATTACGTCATCAGGAGTTGCTATGAATCTTCGGTTTGCTTGCTGATGTTATCTAAAATAACGAATAACTTATTTTGGAACAAGACACTTTAAATACATGTGGAACCACATCGGTTTCTTTGTATCTTATGGATGTAATGGAATGTTTGCTTGTGCATTGGATTAAAATGGAAAGCGACATTGAATCAAAAAACACAACTGTTTTCAAAATTATTTAAATAAATTTCACATGTGGAAAGTTTCGGAATAAATAAATAAAAACTAGCAAAAAGGGAAAACAAATGTACCCAAATTAATATTTCACTGGTGGGACATTTGATAATGATGTGAAAATATATTTTAAATAACGCTTAGGTATGTTAAATAAGCATTGAATTATTAACTCTTATAGGTTCATTTTAATTAAATATATGATTTTTATATGTAACTAAACTGTCTAACTTAAACTTACGGAAAATTTTGATTAAACAATAAAATTTTATTAAATAAATGTGTTCTATTTTTTTTATAATACAGTTAATTTGCGTAATTTCACGACTTGAGAAATAATCCAATCAAAACATTAACGTTACGTTGAAAATGGAGAATTACGTTTAAAGAGGAGGAAGCCGAATTTTTAACGGTACCTGCCACCCAACTGTTAGGGCAGAACATAATTTATCTCAAACGGTTCCGATGATTTTTTTTCTATGGGCTAGGTAGGCCAATTCAATGGAAAAAAATCTAAAAACCTGTTAATCCACGGTACCTATGTATGTATTTACCTATGGTCTCTGGACTAATTTTCGCAAACAAAATCTCGCAGCGACACATACCCGCATACAAAATTTTCTCAAAGGCACATCTCGGCTGCGACACATCCTCCCGAAACAAAATCATAGCAAACACATCTTCGCTGTGACACATCCTCGCAAACGAAATCTTCGAAATTGACTTTTAAGTTCGCAACGATTTGATAAAATTTTGTAGTATAGCAAATTTGTGATTTGTCAATTAGGAATCTAGATATTGGGTTGCATGGAGAATGGATTTATTACGGGGTCAGTTAAGAAAAATGGAATGTCGCTGCTCTTTACGGTTTCAATAAAACTGACATAGTTTATAGTAGCTGAGCTACAGTTATGAAGAAAAAAATGTTAATGCTCAGCTTAAGTTATGAAGAAAAAAAATAATAGGTCAATGATTTTGGATTCTATATTTTTGGTTGGAAAGAATTTGTGAAATAAAATCTATTTTAATATCTTATCAAAATTAATGGATAAGTATAGTAAGTTCAATTCCATTTAGTATCTTTATTTGGCATTTATTTAACGCTTGTCGTATTTACAAACAAAGCTGTTGCACATGAGAAAGAGAATTGAGATATGAATCCAATAAATGTCTGTTTCAGTAATTAAAAAAAACTCTGAGAGATTTTTAGTTGGTGGAACTCGCCTATTGATAGTTCAGAACTTTCGTTGGAAGAGAGAAGGCTTAAATAGGTCATCGGAAAAGAATAGTAAAAAATTGGCTCGCGTATGGCAAATCCAGTGCCACTTACGTATTCGGATGTTTTGTTCTCGTATGAAGTTCGGCATTGGAGATACGCTTGGCCCAGAAAATCCTCAAAATGTTTAATAGGCATGGCTTAAGCCTGTATTATGAATAAAGTTTTAGTGTTTCCAATTTCATAGAAAAATATTGCTTTGCGATGCAAAAACCCGTGCATGGGAGCCAACTGGTGACTTACAACTTAAATCTTATAAAAGAATAGATAATAAAAACTCTTGCAAAACAAAACAGAATAAGAAAGGTGGTGTTTTCAGAAGAACAAAAATTGTCAAATAAGTTGACTTCAAAACAATTATAACTTGGCTTTTAATGGTTGAATTTTAAGAATTAAGGCATCTTGTTAGAGCTAAAATATGAAACCTAAATTTGTGTAAAAACTATTTCCGCGATGAAAAATAGTTTTGTAAATTTTTTTCATAATTTTCTAAAAATCGAAATTTGTTATTCGTGACTGGAAGCTAGACCCGTGACCCAAAAAAAAAAAAAACATAGACTTAGACTTAACCTTAATTTTGGAATACATTTCAGTATTGCCACCTTTTCTTTTCAGTTTTTTAATTCGAAAAACAGCCGAACGTGTAAATCAAACAAATCTAGCGGTGTGTCAAGAAATATGTCTTTTATTGATGGATTTTTGAAAATTGAAATGAATCGATTTCAAAATTAAATTGGCGGTTATTTATATGAATGTGTACTTAAAACTGAGGAACAACAAAATGCTACACTGTTTTTTTTTTTGGGATGTTTTTTCTTTTTGAGTTTAATTTGACTGTACTTTTTTGACACAATATGATTTTATTAAAATTCTTTTGAAAGTAGAACAAATCTTACATTTTTAATAGATTTGTGATTTTTACTTTTGCCTCCGTATACAATCCAATAGAAGATTACTATCTCTCAATATTTCCTAAAGAAAATTTGGTTAATTTAAAAAACAATTAAAAAGAATTCAAATTATTTATAGCAACAAACCTCGCATTCTGCCTTTCCATCGTTTTTTTCTATGATAGTTTGCAACGTATCCGAAATGTTAGTTTTGTGTATATGAAGTTGGCCTTCCTCTGATTTCGCAAGTACGCAGAGTGCAGATAGAGTTATTTCAGTCTTCATATCAAAACCAATTACTGGGTCCACAAATGTTGCAAGTTTGTAAATAGCACCTAGCTTAACAAACTTATCTAGAAAAGGAAATTCTTATTATAATAGTTAACAAACTTATCTAGAAAAACAAATTCTCATTATAATAGCTCAAACACATTTCAGATTTTAATTGTTTATTGTTTAATTTTGAGTGTAAAATAAAAACAAGTTTTTTTTTTATTTATTTTGTTTAATTCTGTCAGTTTTGAATAGTTTAATCGGTTTGCATTTTTTCTCCATAGCTTCAAATTAATAGAGGGCTATTGATACATCTGCAAAAGTATTTGAAAAAATTATTATTCGTGTTCTTTAAGCTACCCTGTACTTGCTTCAGTAATATAGTTTTAAAAATTTTTGAGGTTAAATATTAAGTTAATTTAAACGAGATTCTTCTCGTATTCGTATTTCAACAGAATATTCTTAAAACCCCTATAAATATATATATTTTTTTTTCTTAAAATTCACAAACATTGAGTGTGTTTCTTTATTCATTCTGAATACGAATTTTGTTTTTATTCCAGGTAAAATATGGCTCAACAGAATAAGAATAAAAAAACGTTTACAGCTCAATTTATATGCAAATTTTCATCCATTTTACAATTTGAGAATAAATATTTATGCAAAACGAAAACATTTTTTAATTCATTTGTCTTGACATTCAAGTGAAGTGATGATTGCCATTCATCTGGATAATTTCGTCTTTTCCAACTATTCTCTATCCGGAATGAATAAATAAACACAATCTTTAAGCCTTGGAAGTTTCCTTCATGTAGGAACATCTCGTCTCTGCCACTAATAAACATCCTGAAATTTATTAAACTTTCAGTATGGTTTAGGGAGACACTCTCCACCGGAATCCCATGGCACCCTTCCCCTACCGTCACACTTTAACTAGTCGAACCAGTTAATGGGCTTTCCCATTTTGTTAACAGATTTTCTCAGGACAGGACAATATCTTAACTCATTTGGGATTTGTAGCAACTAAATTCTATGCACACTATGTTTGAGTTTGAAACCAACGCTTTGAGAGTGGTTTGGGGTTTTATCTGATTTTGTTTAAAAGCAACGTATTTCAATCGCTTCAAAATTAAATAAATATAAAAGTAAAGCATTACCTCGGATTGTATCAAATTCTACTGAAAGCGCTCTTAAGAGGAAGGAAGACTTCACAAAAACATTACTGTGTTCACTGTGAAGACGTTCCAAAATGCATTCGAGCCCTCCAAGTTCTATAAATTTGGCACTGCCTTCTTCGAAATTCCGTACTAATGCTGATATAGCGTGCATACAGCTGCTAGCAACATCTCCATCTTCTTTAGCGCATACCATAAGCACTTGCAGAGCGCCAGCTTGAATGAAGTGCTTCTGACAGAATGGATTGTTTTGGGATAGTTCAGCTATCACATAAGCAGCTGACACCCGTAATTTAGTTTCGTTGCTTCTCAAACATTCAAATACAACTTTTGAACCTCCGATTTGTACAAAATTATTTGCAAAATCGATGTTCTCAGCCAGATCCCTTACTATATTAAGAGCTGCAATTTTTTCTTCAGTAGTTGACTTCGTTTCAAGAATTTGAATTGCTCTCTTCAATTCCCCCAAGACATCGACAGTCATATTTTGCAACGCATTTTCAAGAAATTGTTTTCGCTATTGAAAAATGTACATTTAATACTAAAACAAAAAAAAGTTCAGGTAACAAACATGTGACTTGCCTCCAATTCCATTTGGCCGTTTTCCGTAAAGTTTTGTGAACCATCTTCAGTATTAGAATTTGCAATGGCATATTTTAAAACTCCCTGTTAATTATTCAACTTGAATAAAATATTTATATCTCATTGTTGAAACAAAAATACCTGAAGGTTCATTTTGTGTCTTTCTCCGTCCATATTAAAAGTTTTGTTTTGAAGAATTTGATGAGCTCGCGGCGTTTAAGCAGGTTCCAATGAGAATGTTCTCCCAAACTTCAAAATAGCAAGACTATAGAGATAGACTAAGTACACTTCAGCTCACACTCACATACACATTAGGTTTTTTTACTTTTTTATCTTTGCGCTTCTCTGTCTGGTTTTACTGTTTAATAAAGGAGAACAAGACAAACGTCAAACCTTGTTCGAAGTGTAATCAAAATCAGATGTAATAAAAGCGGGCGAATAAATTTCTTCAATCAATTTGAGCCTCTTGTAGTCATACAGTCTTATTTAATAGAAATCGCTAAACAGATGAATAGTTATGCAGTACATAAGGGTTTATGTAGCAGCTATGTAACATTGCATAAATTCGTATTTATAAAAAATGTTCCTTTAAATTATAGTTAAAATTAGTTATCAAAATGGGGAAATCTATTCCATTTTCCATTTCGCTGTCATTAGGTTTGTTCGACGTAACTCGCTCTAGGGCGCCCTGGAGAATGTCATTCAATTCTCAAAAAATCCAGGTCAGCTCGGGTTTTAATTTTACATCGAACACATCAGAGCTAGAAATGTTATCAGCTGAATTTTTCTACTATACGGATACGAATTTTGACAGCTCTAATTTTTCGCTCTAAGAAAAACTTGGGGTCGGTTGGAGTGCGTTCAGAGCTCGCTTAGAGCTCACATCGAACACAAACAAACAAACTAGGGCGAAAAAAGAGCTATATAAAACGCTTCAGAGCGAATTCAGGGCGACCTAGGCGACCCAGTGCTTACATCGAACAAACCTATTATCAAATCAGCTGTTTGTGGTTAAAGTAAGTCTTACGTAAGACTTACTTATGTAAGTCTTTTCGGCAAGAGTATGATAACCGGGGCGCCGAGAAATGATAACGGATTTTTGTAGAACACGGCAATACAAGCATTTTTTACTATGGGAGGGGGGGTCTATCTCCCCCAGTTTAGGCGGTAGGGGCAATTTAAAAAATACGTACGTTAAATGGAAAAAAAATAATTGAAAAATAACAGTAATACTTAAAATTAAGTATAATACGTTATTTTAAAGCCAACATTCTATTCTATTATCCAGTTTTTAAATCAAGTGCATGGTTTTTGAAAAATTTGATTTTAAACTCAAAATTTGAGTAAAAAAAAGTTAAAAAACAATTTTAAATTTCAATATTTCAAAACCATAAGTTTATAAATAATTTTTTTTTTTAATAATTTGTTGCTCTTATTATTTCAATCAAAAACTGAAAACTGAATGATTTTATGCCTTTTAATTTTTGAGAAAATTGAAAATAACCACAAGTACTTTTTTAATTTATTTATGTTTTTTTTTTGCTTGAGTGGTCTTATTATGATAGTAATAATGGTAGGTGCGAGTTTGAGCATATGCAACAGTGGGGTGTGTGCGAGTTTATATATATGCAACAGTGGGGTGTGTATGGAGGGCATGCTGCCCCCCTGCAACCCCCCTGCTTGGGCCCACTGTAGGATTTGGGGTGGGTGCGAGGTTGGGTGTATGACACATCGAGGTGTGTATGGGTGGTGCAACCCCCCTGCTTGGCCTCACTATAGGATTTGGGGTGCGTGCAACATGGGGTGGGTGCTAAGTGGGGTGCATGCAAACTTTCTTTTGCATTTAAATAAACTGGATTTAAGAAAAATTAATTTATCCTAGGTACTTCTTTATCCATATTCGATTATAACTATCAAAATAAGACTACGTAAATACTCAAGCAAGGAAAAAATAATTTAATTAAAATATTTTTTTTTGGTAATTTTCAATTTTCTCAAGAACTAGAAGACATAAAATCATCTGGTTTTCAGATTTTGATCAAAATTAAATTAAAGCAATGAATTCTAAAAAAAAATAACAGTAGGTAATGTTAAAGTTTTGAAAAATTACACTTTAAACCTTATTTTTAACCATTTTTTGCCCAAATTTTGAGTTTAAAACAATTTTTTTCAAAAACTATGCATAGTTTTGACTTGATTCAAAAACTGGCTAATAGACAAAAGTGTTGGCTTTAAAAAAATGTATAAAACTTAGTTGTAAGTATCACCGTTATTTTTTACATAATTATTTGTTTTCCATTTAACGTACATATATTTTAAATTGCCCCTACCGCCTATAAACTCCCATAGTAAAAAATGCTTGTATTGCCGTGTTCTACAAAAATCCGTTATCATTTCTCGACGCCCCGGTTATCATACTCTCCCCGTCTTTTCTCTATGGTTAAAGCGTTAAAGAAAATAATAATAATAAATAATGGAATCGTCGAAAGCTAATCGAATACAGCCAATTCGGATTCGTCCGATAAATTAAGTAATATCACAACTTTAGACACACAACTTTAGACACTCCTCCGAAAACTTGTCGAAGATAAAATCTAACAATACAAAATAAGAATGTAGGCACGAATACATCTCGGAAGAAGAAGGATGCTTTGTGAGAAATTACCAATAAGTTAATATACATATGCACCGTCTGTCAAACCATGTTAAAGGGTTATCAAAAAAATTTGAATGTTTTTTTTTCGTTTTTCCGTTCCCATGTGATCCCTACAAGGATGCAATCGAAAGCGTTCGAATGAAAGTGACCAAAAACTAGGAAATTAAATGGGAGGGTAGGCCCATAGTGCACTTTCTTGCCTTTCGTTGGGTTTGGTCAGATTTTGCTTTCACGAGGGAAGGCGCAATTCCACAAATTAAAACTGACATTTGGTGAAGTAAGAACGGAAAAAGGAAAATAATGATTAATTTTACTTGTGTGCAATATGGCTGACTTTTCCGTAAACTATTTTTCGTTGGTTTTTGATATTGGCTTCCGACAACGTCCGTCTATAATGGCTATTCCTTCATTGGTCGTAAAAAACGAATCGAAAACAAAGAATTTATCTCACGATTGGGTGCCTTTCGTCTAGTTTCCGTTAACTTCCGCTATCGATAGGAACCGCTATCAAATAGCTGCTCGCAAAGTGAACTGGCAGCTGGTGAAGGAAAAAGGAAAAAATGAAAGTGTGATGATTCATTATTCTTTCTCCTTCAGTGGAATATTTCTAGCAAATCAGAGTTGAGCAGAGCATGAGAAAAAAATAAATTGAAGTAATAAGAGTAGTTTTGCACCTCAAGGATTTTACACCTCAAGTTTTGCAGCGGAGATCTTTTGGAGGTTTTAATCGATGTTTTATTGATATTATTTTAATGCAATTATCCAAAAAATAGTCTTCTCTTGCTCCTACCACTAATTTTCGACGCTTAAGGACTCCCCAAATCGGATTTTACACCTCAAGTTTTGCAGCGCCACCACCAGGATCAGTGCAACCCTAAAAAAAACTCGCCATGATAGTACTATAGTTTATATATACAAAGATGAAAGCGAGGGGCTTTCATGTGTATCAATCCATTGTCAATCAAGAATTGTAAAAACATCGGCGTCATTAAAAGAGATGCTCTTGAAAACCCAACTTACCTTCACTCCATAGTTTTATTCTCACAAGAAAATTAAATAGGTATTGTGAATAAGATTATTTATTTAGTGAATTGTTTTTCTTTTTTATTATGGCTTTAATAATCTATAAATACATATATTTTATTTATAACATTTACATATATAATATAATTTATTGAATATTAATATAAGATTCTCAGATACTTCATACTATAAATATTTTTTATTCGAATTTTTCTGAAAGGTGATACAATGTGTGTAGTTTTATGAGTGAATAGATACATTTTGTCTTATTTAAAAATCAGTCTCCATAATCACTAATTATAATATTATATTAAACTTAAAATAGATACATTTTTTTTTTATAATCGCCTCTAAAAAATGTCTGTGTGTCTATTTATTTTGTTAAAAAAATAACTAAATAGATACGGAGATATTTTAATAAATTTGGATGAATGTAGTGAATTAAATTGAGTCATATTTTTTTCTTTCGTAATTATTATTTTTCTTACATTGTATTATCTTGTCATTTTTATTTGTAATTAAAAATAATTATAATTATTATATCATGATAATTTAAGTATATTTTCAAAGACCAAATTCCTCCCGTTACCGGTAGAAAAACACCAAAAGGCGGTGAACAAAATATTTTGAGCATTAAAATAATCAGCACTTGAGTTCTCTTTAATATAAACTAAGAGATAAATTTATTTGAAAAAATAATAGTTACCTATCATCATAAAATGTTGTTTTAAAAATGAACGTTCTTAATGGTTTATAGTAAATTCAGGTGTACCACAAGGGAGTCATTTTGGTCGTTTATTGTTTGTCTTGTTTATGTAATTTATGTTTATGATCTTCCTTCTGTTTTAAGTAATTCTATTTTTTTAATTTGTGCCGATGACGTGAAAATATTTTAAAAATTGACTCAGTAGTTGACTTTAATTTTTTTTAAGGAAGATCTTCATAAATTTTGGGAATGGTGCAATAAATCTTCTGTCTTTAAATATTGAGAAGTATAAAATCATGCGTTTTATACGGAAACAGAACGTCCTTACATACAACTATTTTTTGAATACTTCATAATTATGTATGTAGTCTGTCAAGTTTTGCTGACCTTCATATGTATGTAAGAGGACTCAAAACTTTTATTCACACATCATTACAACTACTTTATAAATCAAAGTAATAAGACGCTTCGTTTCATTATAAGTATTTATCGTGGTAAATTATGGAATTGAACAGAATAGATTGTATTTAAAGGATATTCATAAGATTTTGTTTCCGTTTTCTTCCCTGGCCTAGTACGATTTCCACTATGCACAAACAGAACCCAACAAATAAATCTTCCACCTCTTTTAAGTCATCGAGAGTATTTGTAATTCTGCATTGTTATAGCGGTTATTGATCGGTCCTTTGTATTGAATTTTAGTGTTAGTCGTTCTATAGCTTAAAACGGCAATTGACCCTTTGTAACATTTTCAGTTGATTTACCTACGGCTCCAATAGTCCTCTCAATCTCTTCAATAAAAACTATGTTCTAATTAATTCAAATAATGATAACGTAAGATCACACAATTTTAAGAATAAGTTTCATCATCCATTACCTACAGCTATTAAATTTATAAAATAGACTTAAGTATTTATTTACATTATATTATGATTTAAGATAGTCGCGTTTTTATTTACATATTAAATAATAAATAAATGAAAACAAAAAAAGAATTTGAGTCATTTTTTGTTTTAAAGTTATTATTTTTCTTTCATTTAATTATATTTTTTTTTTGTTTAGTAATTAAACATAATTTTAAATTTGGATAAAGGTACTTGTCTGTATATCATGTAAATTTAAGCATATTTTCAAAGGCCAAATTTATTCAAGGAGTATTACCGGTAGACAACAATAAAAAGAAGATGAAAGAATGTTTTAAGCATAAAAATATTCAGCGACTTGTCATTTTCAAGAAAAACACTTGTATTGTCTTAAATAAAGGAAGACAGAAAGTTCTGTTGGAAAAATGAAATCGTAAAAAAAAAATATTTGCCCTGAAAATATCCAAAAATATAATGAATTTTTTATTAAGACCTTGTATGCATGGAACGTTTCGTTTTTTCGGTTCCAAAGAACTTTCATAAACATTTGTAAGATTTGGTTTTACAAATGTGAATTTTAAAGTGCGGAAGGAGTTATGAAAACAAAATATTTCTAGCTTGTACTAATTTTGCTAAGTCTTACCGGTAAGTTCCAGAATTTCATCAATTTGGGAATTTACAGTAACATAATACAAAAAAAAACTTAGGCGAGTATTCAAGAGCGCTCATAAGTTTGGTACTCAATACTCCCTCATATGATATTTATAAGAAGGGGGATTTTTACAGTTATGAGCCTCATAAGCTTATGACCATTCTGTGAATACCGGTCTTAATATTTGAAAATTTTCAAGGTAGGTATTTATATATTGATTTTAAAGAGAAAATTAAATTTTACATAAAGTACCTATAGAATCTATTTATTTTTAACTATGCCCAGCAAAATTGTGGTTTGAACTAAAATTTTAATGCAGAACTAAAATATATATGTATGTGTATATGCACATAGATTGTTTTCAAGGCCCAATGTTGTCATATAATATATAATTATAAAGGTATGTATAAACATTGTACAATATTTGGCGTATTAACATTTTTAAAATGGATATTTAATTCAGCTGATACAGGACATTTAAAATTCTATGTAGGTTAGGTATGTATATAGTAAGATTATTTTATATTAACTATATTAACAATTATCATGCCATTGAAATAATAAATAAAAAAATTAAAGATACATTTACCCCGATTTATTTACTTATCGATGAATAATGAATTCAAAGCAATATTTCCTTTTGAAGACAAATTTCAATTTTTATGTTTCTTAAGGCTGTCCAGTTGTTTCATTATACTTCCTCCATCGTTAGTATTTCGCTTTTGCAATTTTGATCTGTTCTAAAAAAAGGAGAAAAATGAAATTTGAATATAAGATATATTTTACTAGTATATAAAGTATTCACTTATATCATGCCATCTGACAAAATTTGATTTTTTTCTGTGGGTCTAAGCAAAAGACGCGAATAATACCTGAACTCTAAAACCACCATTACTTAAGTTATGGCCTAGATACAACCCGAAATGGTCGGAAAAGTGGCTCAAAATGATCCAGAAGAATCGAACGCTGCGTTATATTCGGGTACGACGATGATACAACAATAATAACACTCTTTGTATATGAAAACTATAGTACTCTCATGGTGGAAGTCGAATGGGGCGACATCTAATGTATGCCGGCAACCTTTACTCTTTTTTTTTTGCGGAGAGCTTATGGAGGTTTTAAATGATATTTATTGATATTTTTTGGATGCAATTATCCAAAAAATAGTCTCCTCTTGCTCCTACCACCAATTTTCGACGCTTAAAGACTCACCAAATCGAATTTTGCACCTCACATTTTGCAGCGCCACCACCAGGATCCGGGCAACCCTAAAAAAAACTCGCCATGAGAGTACTATAGTTTTCATATACAAAGTAACACTTTGCATTGTTTTTAGGGAAATTTTTAATGGAAAAATCCGAACTTTTTTTTATTTTATTTGTGTCATTTTCGGTTGGTAGTTCGACCTTTGACTTATAAACGAGTAGACTAAGAATACACCAATACAAATAACTATTTCGAAAAATGCTTAAAAGTGGAAAATGCTTGAATTATGTACATATATCTAATACCTAATATAGTTCTCTTAGGGAAAAAATGTATGTGGTGAAAGAAAAAAAAATACATATTTTCGTCAATGGGAGCGACAAAGACGTGGTGAATAATTTTTTATTTACTTCGGGCATTGTATATGAATTTGCATAGTACTCTCATGAACACGTTCCAAACGTTGTGTGATGTGGTCGTTTGAGGGCGCACTTGTACATACACAGAAACAGCAACCAAAAACTTAGTAAGTGATGTGATCGCTAGGTGGCCGACGTGTGGAACGTGTTCATGAGAGTACTATGCAAATTCATATACAATGCTTCGGGTCGGTTCGCACTCAAAAAAAACTATACACTTTGTAAAATGGAAGTCTGTGTCTGTAAATTTTGTAATTTCTATTCGATTAAGATCCACAAATAGTAGAACTGTTCCAAAATCATTCGAATGCAAGAACCTTCAGGGAAAGTCAAGAAAAAACTATAATAATTGCTAAACTAATCTATTATTACTAGCTTATGTTATGCATGTTAAAAAAAAAAAATTGGGGAGCTCCGCAAGCAACGGTCTGTTATTATCTTATTTAATCTATTTATTCGATTCTGGCAATGATTAAAATCTAAAATGGTCTTACCTTTTTCAGTTTCTGTTCAATGGCAATCATCTTCTTGATAGTATCATAAACAGTACTTGCATTTCCTATCGCATTTTTACTCAACTTTTTGTTGTTATTTTCTTCATTTCGTAGGTCCAAGGTTATTGCTGCGTTACTTTCTTCCATTGGGTATTTTTCCTTTTGCCCAAAAGCAATTGATGGCAAAGTTGTCGTTCTTACTGATGTTGACTCTGCATACTCATTTTGAAAAGTACTCTGTTTATTTTGGGATGTAGACGAAACATATTTATTTTGACTTTGAATTTCAGGTTTTAAGTTAATTATTCTCATCACATGGAATTTGTCTGGAACGTCGCTTCTTTTACGATCCCAATTGATCCATGAACCATCATCGTAATCAACAGCACTGTAATCGTCTTCAAAATCCTTTTGTTGTTTTGTGGCGGAAGAATCCGATGATTTTGGATTTGTCCAGCTGTTAACATGAGACTGTTTAACTTTATTATTGTGATACCTCTTCTTATAATCTTCCTCATAGTTTTCTGGTTCGTGCTTAGCAATAGACTTGAGTTCTTTAACATCTTGATCAATGTTTAATGTGTTATCTGGATATCCCCGATAGTGAACATCAGTCGAAGTTGCACCTTTACTCGTAGATGAAAGTTCATCATCCCAGTATTTTTGCAAATCAGAGTTATCTTCACCCTGTGGTTCGAATTGATAATCATCAGGATTTACTTCAATTTCTGAAAAGTAATCATCATTCAAAAGTGAGGGCTCCTCCTTTTCAAATTGCGTTCCTTGATCAAGTTGATCTTCTTGTCTATAATGAAGTTGTTGCAGTCGCTGCTGTTTCTCTTTTTGCCTGTTGTACTCCATCATATTTCGAAGAAAATTATTAGTTGTTTCCGTATCCTGTAGCCTTTCATTGGGGTCGATATAGTAATCATCTTCATAATCGTCCCGTTGAAGCATGTCTGTCTGGCGCTCCTGTTCATTCTCTTGAAGAATCTCCTCGTGAAGATCATCTAGAGGATTCGAGACTGGCTCCCTGTCGTTGTAGTAACTGTAGCTTGGTCCAGAGGAATAGTAATAAGCTTTAGGTTTATATTCACCATGATATGTTGGCATTCCATATGAATGATATTCGTGGTGAGGATAATAATAATATCCGTTGTTTGTTAAATATCCGTTTTCATATACAGGCTGTTTCAGAATATGTTGGGTCTGTTGCAATAAATGAAAATTAAAAGAAAGTTTTAATAATACTCGTAATAATACTCAACATCAAAAACAATCAAATCCAAATAAAAAAGAACTATATAATTTACCATATCTGATCTTTGGGATGGTGAACCACGGTTATATCTTTTGGTGCCGAAAATTGAATATGTCAAAGAGTTTGTTGTTCCGATTGAAACCCAAATTGCCGCAACCACCACTAGTAACTTCATTGTGTTATAATTATTGTATTACTTAGTTTTCTATAAAATAAAAAAAATATATTTTTTGAGATTATAAAATCATGTACATAATGTATGACAAATGAAAATATAATTTACTATTTGGACAGAATTAATTTCCCAAGCTGTTGGTGAAAAGACAAAAAAAAAACACATAACACACAAAAAACACATTTTCCATTTTCAAGAAATAGAGAAAACGGAAAAATGGAGGAAGAATGGAACAATTTTGTTAAGGGCTTTTATGATAGATTATGTTCGTGTGAGACCTAAGGATGCTCACACCCAAAAATGCTGCTAAATTCAATTCGTGTCTTTAAACCTAAGCACCTAAAGATTTAAAAGGAAACAAAAATAAGACAGGGCTCATTGATATAGCAAAAATACAATCTGCGTTGTTCCTTGGGTGATTTCGATGAAATTTTGGTAAGCTTAGTTAAAATATAAAAAAAATTTGCAACAGGGTATTTCAAAAAAATGTTAACTTCGTTGTTCCTTTAATGAAAATTACACTGGAAATATCTAAAATAAGGTTATGAAAGAAAAAAATATTTCAGAAAACGCTGATTTAGGCTGGTGGCGAAAATTGCTTTCGATTCATTTTTGTTTGAACTAGTCCGATTGCTAGAACTGTTGTAAGTTCTATTAAAATTACTAGAGGACCAACCAAGTTTAAATTTTTTCGAAATTTTTCATTTTATCTTAGCTATTACCTCTGTTAATTTCATTGAAATCTTCCAAGGAACAATGAAGTACATAGGTAAGCATTTATTTGAAAAAAAAAATTGTATGATTCGTACATATGTATGTGTGAAGGGGTCTAGACGAAAAGCGAAAACATCCGAATATAAACCAATTCAACTCAATCGTCTTTATTTCCTATACGTCCAAGAGAAAAAAATATATTATTTACAACCATACCCAGGCCCGGCAGGACAGCTGCAGCTCGAGTCTGTAGTTGCTTTGTATATGAAAACTATAGTTCTCTCATGGCGAGTTTTTTTTAGGGTTGCCCGGATCCTGGTGGTGGCGCTGCAAAATGTGAGGTGTTAAATTCGATTTGGTGAGTCTTTAAGCGTCGAAAATTGGTGGTAGGAGCAAGAGGAGACTATTTTTTGGATAATTGCATCCAAAAAATATCAATAAATATCATTTAAAACCTCCATAAGCTCTCCGCAAAAAAAAAAGAGCAAGGGTTGCCGGCATACATTAGATGTCGCCCCATTCGACTTCCACCATGAGAGTACTATAGTTTTCAAATACAAAGGTAGTTGGTGTAAGATATAATAAGCTTAAATTCACTAATAAAAAAAAGCCTTAATTGTTTTCATTTTAAGTTTTTATTTATTCTTTTGATTTAACACTAGTTTTTTTAATGCGAAAACCGCAATTCGTTTTTATTTTTTTGATACAAATTAATTTGATTTAATAACTCATCCAAAAGATTTTCCATGAGGTCGAATTAAACATGCTATAAAGCAATATTATTGAGCCGATCCTGCAGCATTGTTGACCTAAGGTATGTTTTTAAACGACGAAGAACGGAGAAACTTCGCTAATTTGAGCAAGATGATCCTGGGATTGTGATTAGCAACCGGACGAACCGTACAAACTCGGGAATAATCCCTCGACTCCAAACGTATTTTTGCAAAAAATTAACTACATATTTCTCTCAAATTTATTGCTTGCTCATTCTGTCTTTTCAAAAGCAAAAAGAATACGTGCCTATCACTAATAATCCTTTATTTATCAGAGTCATCTTTGTAGAGCTTAATTATATCCTCGACATCTACTTGTTGACCTACAGAGAATCGTTCCAGTAGTTTGAAGAAACGAGAAGTAATCATTTCTGAATCTTGCATTTAGTAATGATAATAATTAATAATTGATCAAATATTTCAAAAAATAATTTTCTGGAAAAACCTTTCGGTGTTTTGAATTTTAAGAATTTTATGGACATAACGCATTCTCATAAAATCAGACTATTTGAGTTATCATTATGTTGGTATTATACTCTTTTGCAGAGCATATTGGTTCCTTCACTTGTGGGTACATAATTGAGCTTAAGGCCAGTATTCATTGAGTTCTAATAAGTTTATGAGATTCATAGTCATAGCTCAAATTATCCTCCCTCACTAGCCCATGAAAAGCAAATATTTATGAGCTAATGATGCGTCATTTTTTTGATTTATGAGATTTACAAACTTTTAAGCTGAATATCGACTTAATTATTTTATAATTGGGTCTTAAGCTTATGTGAAAAACACAACGGAATTCGCTTATGTTTCCAAATTACAAATTTAACTATGCGGACCGGAATCTTTTCTGCAAAATTTTAACGAAACTAACAAAAGAAAATGAAATTTGTGAATTTCGAACAAAATCTAACAAACAATTAAAAATTTTTTTATAACAAATTGCACACAAAATGCACAATACCAGGTCAACACAAAAAAAAATATTAAACGATTTTTAACTGCCGTATTTTGTATGGAACAAACGTCATTTTATGCCTGTTAAATTTTTTAAAGCTTTTGCTGCAACCGGACATAAGAGCTTTGAAAGTTAAAGTCGACGAAATTAATTTTAGTGAATTCGTCGAAGAATGATTTTAGAAAAACATCACCGCATTAAAATTTAGTCTAAATTTAATTATTTATTCTTTATTATAACTAATTAAAGTCATTCTATATAAATAAATTGCTGTAATGATGACACATCATTTGGTTTTATTATTAAACGTATTTATTACTATAAATTATTAAGCTGCCTCAGTAACTTTGCATCACTTTAATTTTTTGTAAAACAATTTTTTTATGATCAAATAAACTGCTGCAATAACAATATAAATATTCATTAATATTGATTGTAAAAAAAAATATTTAATTTATAAATAAATTGCTGGGGTTCATTTATTTATTTCTTTGTTATAAATTATTTGTTAATTTATTATATATTATAAATAAATATAACAGTTCTCAATATTTTGATACATTTCATAGAAAACCATACAAATACATAATATCACATTATTATATCTATAATACGATTGCAAGATATATAGTAGATATAGAATATTCGTAAAATACGTCGGCATTTTAAATATATGAAAGTAACCGCCCACGCATCGAACCTTTGCTACGCCATCAAACTGGGTACAGATATTTCGGAGGTATACACAACACATAAATGTATTTTAGTTAGACTAAAAAAAATTTAACCTGCATTGAAGAACTGTTGTATATTTTTAATTAGAAAAAAAAAACGAAAGCTATTCTGAAAATATTGTTATTTTTTTCGTTAAGCAGTACAAAACCTTGCTTATAATAAAAAATTAGAGATGAACTCTATCAAATGATGCATTGACGAAATTATTTAAAGGTATCTGTTCAATTGGTAACTCTTATTTGCCCTTTGACCTATTAAATTTTAAGCTCTGGATACCTAAATAAAATCGAATAAGCTAGTTTATAAGTGATAATGATAACCCAGTAGTCGTGATTATACAAAATGATTTGTATAAGATGAGACACAAAGCTAGGGCGTGTACGTTGGACCAAAACAAAAACAAGACGAGGGAGGGTGACTTAAAATAGAAACAAAAACGCAAGGCATTAAATGAAGTGCTATAGCCTTTTTGAAATACACTCTACTTTTTTTAAAAACAAATTTTTTACCAAATAATTTTCGAAAAATAAAAAAAAAATATTTTTATTTGTTCAAACTAATTTCTAACTAGATCATATATTATTTAGTAATATTTTTGTTTTCAGTATTGAATGCTCCACCAATTTAAAGTCAAACACTAAAAAACACACGGTTTTAGGGCTTCTGTAAACTTTTGGAGGAAATATTTAAGACAACTTTGTTAACAAATTTGATCGAACTACAATCTACTCTGGACTCTTAATTGATAAGAACATTGAATATTGAAAGCAAGAATATTTCTCAATATGTAACTTAAAATTGGAAAAAAAAACTTGTTTGAACAAAAAAGAATTTCATTTTTAGTTTGAAAATTTAGTTTTTCAAAAATTATTTAGTGTTGATTTTTGATATTTATTTTGATTGCTTTAAGCCACTTTTTGATCAAAATTGCCCCGCCCACCTCAACGTGAGGAAATAGACACCCTCTCTCCTGAATGATTTTTTTCCCGGTCTTGATCCAAACCTACACCACCTAGCCTTTTATCACACTTTATGGAAATCACCTCGTATAAAATTAATTTAAAAGTTCTGTTTGTTCTGACGTTTTAAATAAAACGCCTATACCTATATCATTTTTTTCTTACAAAAATCTGTGCTTTGAAATTTTATCATTATTAATTAAATTACTATTTAACTATTATGTATTTTAGAAATTTCGACAAGATTGAGAGTATTCTCCAATCACTTGTTGTTTAACGAATACATAATGTATAGGTATAGTTTTATAAAATTCTTTGCATTTCCGGCAATGAGCATTAAGTTCCATATCTATGCCAAGGTGCTTTAAGTCTTTTGCTAAAAAAAAATGTTTGTTCCATTTTCGATATATCCAAATGAAACAGCTTTGCAGCAAATATATTAATGTACGTATAGATATATATATTTATATATTCAATAGTTTCTAAAAATATACACTTTGTTCACCTATTGATTTTTTTTTATCCAGGGAATATCATTAAATTTAATTTCCAACAGGTATTCTTATAGGTATAAAACTTCACAGAAGGCAATCACGCAATTTTTTTGTAACTTTTTTTTAGTTTATTTTAAGTATATGTATTTTAAATGAGCTTTAAACCGGCACAGTTTATAATTAACTTTATTACACTTTTTAATGCAGTTTATCACCAAGAAAACATTGAAAAAAAAATCAGACGGTACTATGCAATTGTTTTATGTCTTTTCCTTTTGAATATAACTTTAATTCTGATTTAAACTATTTTTCTTTTGTTTACAAGAAGTCCTTTAATGTACACTTTTCTTTTTTATATTTTTTTAAATCATTTAATTTGTCTTTTTTCACTGCACTTCTTAATTCTATGATACATAAGCTTCAAAGGCCCAACTGAATAACATCGTTTTCATGGCAGTTCATCCTTTTATTGGCTTTCCATATCTGTTCTCAATGTGTGAATTTTCATTCATTCAGTTGAAATTGCTCACATAGATACTTTTTTACTCATTGGTATTTGTATTTTGTGTGCATCTATAAAAGTTTTGAATGAAACACCCGCCAACGTCTCCATTCACCTCCCCCACGAAGTTCTCTTAGATCCAAAAATTATATAGCTATATTATGTTGGTATTTGTGCATTGTCCTTACACGTACCAATGTACGTCAACCAAGCAATGATGTCACTAGGAGAAAAACTTATGGCGTTGGCGTCTTAATGTTCATCTGGAGCTTTTTGGTTGTGGAATATTGTCGTTTTTGATCCCCTTATAGGTACAAATAGAAGTATACTACAACCTATTTCACAAGCTTGATGTGTGGGTGAGGTAGACTAACTTGGAGTCTGTTAGCTATTTTTAAACCAGCAATATGTATGTAAAAAAAGGGTATGAATATATGTATGTACGTACGTCGTACATATTGCACAAACATTTTGCTTTCTTTCTCTAATTTAGTAAGTCTATGAATCAGATTTTAGGGGGAAATTATGAATTAAATACTACCAACATATATCTATTTACATTAGGTTAGCTATAATGTTAAAAGCTATATTATTTTAACATCCCACATAGAATATTTTCTTTGGAGATTTTGGCATTTAGGACAGTGAGCTTTTTCCCTAGCTCCCACGCAGAATTCTATCTAAAGGTTAATACCTATGTCTTCAATTTCAACAGACCTTTCCTGTGTATTTGAGCTTGAAAGAGAGGGAGAGAACAAAATGAGAGCCTTAATGAACTTACTGCAAGATAATGTACATAAATAAAAAATTAAGGTAAAATGTATGTAGGTACATATGTACATAATGTAGGTACACATATAATGCCTACAAAAAAGTGTATTTTAAACTTCTTCAACATTGCAACAGAAATAGTACAAAAACCATGATAATAATTATTAACTCCATCAGCGAATGGAAAAATTCATATTGCCATCCGGAACTTAAGAAGTTACCTATGCACTTATAATCATAATAAGATGTCAGTTATTATTTATGCACAATGCTCTAGCCATATTGGTTTAAGTAACGGCTGCCAAAGAAATAATTAATTTATCATAAACATTTCCAGTCCCCAGGATTTTACCTTGATAAACATAGCTAGTTTGGATATGTTTATCAGAATTATACCAATCATCGATACAAACATAAAATTTCAGGAATCAATTATTATTGAAGCATTTTTTTTTGTACATTGTACAATGTACATGTACAATATGCATTATGTGGAGCGGCTGAGGCAGGGGGCGTCGCTGCGGTGGCAGGGGCAGAGGCCAGGTGCTCGGTGAGGGCAGGGGGTGGCGCGGCGAGAGGCCACCCCACACCACCCCTCACCAAGCCGCACCCGCCATGCCACCCCCAACCCCAGCACGCCATCCCCGCGCCACCCCACTGCCACGCCGCGCCGTCGATCCACATTATTTCAAATGTTTCATGGGAAAGAGTTTTTTCAGTCCTAAATAAACTGTGAATTCGATTTTAATTCCTAATTTATTTATTTTGCTTATTTGCCTACATACATTTCATATTTGATTATTAACTAAAGCAAATACTAAATATTGATTTTTTGTCATTGAGATTTTTTTTTTGGTGTACCCTTTATATGTTCAACACAGCGCGGGCGTGAAGGATAGGTTAGGATGGGAAGGGAAAGGAAAGGTGTATGGAAAGGTGTGTGGCCCGAGGTACTGAGACTGAAGGTGGTGGTTGTCTCAGATTTATCTCCAGGGTTGGTGGCTAGACTAAAGCGGAGAAATGCCTACTACCACACTACATTCGTGTGGTGTTTCGATATCACAATTTCAGTGTATCTCATCGACACAACGGAACAAACACTGAAATTTTGATATCGACAATCTACACGAGAATAGTGCAACCCAGTGAGTGAAGCTAAAATTTACTTAAACTATTTCTCCAAAAGATGAATAAATTAATCAAACAAATTAAGAGAAAGATTTGATTTATTAGTGTGTTTTGTAGAGCTGTATCTTTGATAAAAATGGTTTTACCGAGGTGAAACGAAAGGCATTCTGAAAATTCGTGATCTTATTTGCAACTTTTTTCAGAAAATTTATTTTAAAATATTCGAATATTGTGGAAGAAATGCAGCTGCGAAAACGGCTGCTGGCCAAGATCACCTGATCGATTTTTCTTAATGCCTTCAAATAATGCTTTTTACATGCTTATAATATTAAGTACATATTATGCTTAAATAGTTTTGGTAAGAATTAATTGATGGACTCAAGTTAGCAGAACAAATTTAAAAAAAAATATTTATTTAGCATTTACGAGCTATTTAAATGCTCTGTGAATCAAAAAACAAAAATTAATTCGAAAAATTTAAACTAAGAGTTTTTTATAAAGATTTTTAAGTCAATTAAAAATATTATCTAGTTTGAATAAAATCCGCAGGTTAAAAAATAATAATATGAGAAAAATAAAATTTTGTTAGATACACAACACTTACACAAATACATCAACTTTTGAAAAATAAAAGTACCTAAATGGAGGATTTATCAAAAGGATTAGAGACGAAAAATCTTGTAATTTTTTAGAAAAATAGAATTAAATTAAGTAGAAAAGATTTCTATAAAAAATTAAATTACCTATTTCTTTTTTCATAATATTTTTTCTTTTCGCATTAAATCATATCATTAATTTTTAAAATTAATGTATTTATTCAAACATAATGTTTAAGAATATCAAAAATTTCCGACTCACAAAATGTTGAAAAAAAACATTTAATTTTTATTTTTAAAATTATTTTAAAGTTTTTTTTTCAAATTATTCTTCCGAAATTATTGAAAGAATTGTTTTGATGACTTTGATCTCCTAATTTGAAGGACATCATTTATTTGGCCTCAGACATGGAATAATCAAAATAAGGGAGTCCTGTCGGCGTTTTATGAAGTCAACCCAGCGAATCCCACAGTTTTAGTCTTAAAGTGGGGTAAAGCAGTTTAGTGGGAGAGTTGTGTTTTTTATGTGTTGAAATTTCCAAAGGAAATATATTTTCTAATCTATAAGGGACCCAAAGAGTTCCTCATCACTCAAAAAAAGGTTCCGTTACATACCGGCATAGAAATAATAAATCTAAAATACAAGTTTTAATAAAAACACGAAACTTCCGATGTAAATTATTTAGATTTAATTGCATAGATACGAGTATATGCGCCCAACGCTATAATTTTTCTAATTTTAACAAATAATTTTCTCGAGTTTCAAGAACCGACGCTGATATGCTGGGATTTTTGTGCGAGTTCCAGATCAGATCAATTTGAGCAGATAGACTATAGAGCATCCAATTAGAAAAAAATCATATTTTTTTTGAGAAAAGTGTTATAAGGTTTATGTTATCAAATTGAAAAATCAGCTTGAACTCTTTAAAAACTCCCAACATGTCAGGATCGTTTAGCAAAAAATTGCTCTAATTAGAAAAAAATCATACTTTTTGTTAAAAAGAAAAGTTTTAGAAACGAGAACTTCTAGGATTCATCAGAAACAAATATTTATGATGATATGCTGGCATTGAATAAGATAACTTCATGGACATAAAAATATGGAGCTGAAAGATCCAAATCCTATGGTCTGTTGAACGACGGGGGTTGCTCACGTCACTGCTTATACGTCACGCCATAATCCTAGGTGCTAGAACTCTATTCATGGAAACAAGTAAAAACAAAAATTTCATAAAAAAGTAGTTTAAATAATTTTCAATTTTCTCAAAAACTAGAAGATGTAAGACCATTTGTTTTTTTTGTGTTCGATTTAGAATTTTCTAAAAAACTAGAAGATGTAAGATGCATTAGCAATAAAATAAGTACCTGAACTACACTGTGATAATTTATGTTTGTCTTTTTAATTTATTAGTCTCTTGTTTTTAATGTTAATTTATTAAATAGTTTAAATATATTTTTTTCATTTTCATTTTCTTTTTTCAAACGAAATAAAAATAAGATTAAAAAAACAAAACCAACAAAACAATGTAAAATAGAACAACAAAAAAACAACATATCATAATAAAACCCCTGAAGAAGTCGTGAGTAGCGACGAAACGTTGGGTAAAAGATGAAATAAAGTTTTTTATTTGCATTTAAAATCAATTGACCAAAATAGCCTGCATTACCAAACATAAATCTACAAAGTAAGGCCATTTGTTTTTTTTTTGTGTTCGATTTAGAATTTATATTGGCATTGACCGCTAAAAGCCAATCTAGCACTTCATTCAAAAATTTTGAAAAAAAAATTGATCTACTTAAAAAAAAAATTTAATCAAAATTTTGAGTTTTTACTACTCAAATAAAAAAAATGGACTCACATTCTCAAAGAATCGAAGCTGTACAACGTAGATTTCATCGATTTGCACTCCGTGGTCTCTCTTGGTCTGATAATCTTATCTTACCCCCTTATGAAGATCGTTTAAAATTTGGAAACCCTGCATAGACGCCGCGATGTCGCCGATATTCTCTTTCTGCACCAGATATTAGTAGGGAACATAGACTCACCCTATCTTGTGGAAACGATTCCCATCTACACTAACCCTCGACACATTAGATCTGCTCCTCTCTTCCGCCTCCCTTATCACCTCACAAATTACGGTCTCTTTGAACCTATTTCAAGAATGCTGCGCTTGGCAAATAACGCACAAGTTACCTTCGACTTCCATATTAGTACTTCCTCACTTAGAAGCTCTCTCTACAATTCATCCTAAGACCCCTTTCTTCTTCTTCTTCACTTAGATTTAAACACTAGATTTAAGTTAACTTGTAAGTTTAGTTTAAATTTTAGATGTAAGTATTACTTGCTTGTATTAAGCTGAATAAATAAATAAATTAATATAACTTGAAAATGTCTAATCCAGTATAAGGACTCAAAAAAACCGCACGTATCTGATATCAGATACGAAACATGTTGCTAGATGTTGCATAGGCCCATATACTCGTACATAAAGCTCGAAAGCGAGGGAATTCTCTTCAAAATATGTATCTCAAGGACAAAAGTATAAGATTATTTCTTGTCTTTTGCAGTAATCCTTATTGTATGAATGACGTATGAATTGAATTTTTTATGGAGCCAGGGTAGCTTTCCTGGTGGTAGAGGAAATTATTTTTGCTTTTTGTCTTCTATTTTTTGCTTGTTATAATTTTGCGATCGGTATGATGGTGACGGACGGCGCGGCGGCGCGGGCGGTGTGGGTGCATATACAAATAAGATAGGTCAATTTTTGTTCATTTGTCGCCATCACATCTTTCGGATCGAATTTCAGATGCACTTATGTATGTATGTACATATATGTATAAGAAATAAAAAAAAAGTTCTTGTAGCTTTAAAATCAGTGAGCTAGGTACCATTATTAATATTATGACATGATATACGGTTTAATAGTAGCCCGTGTCATAATGACTGTTGACCTCGTCCATCTAAAAAAAGATATTTTTTTCTGGGGCTGCTTATTTTTTATTTTCTGCATTAAAGTTTTTTTTAAATTTAGCTTGATATATGTTAATGTGTTTTTTAAGGTACTTGTACTTTGATCGAGATTAAACTTTAAGTATGTACATATGTACATATATGTACATACCTACATAATGTACATACATCCATAGTTTAGTATTTCATAATTTTCAAAAACGCAATTTTCTGAAAAAGAGCGTAAACGAGCTTGAAAAGTCACATCTAATATAATAATAAAATACTCAAAACTAGACTTGCAAGTTGCAACCCACTAAGGAATTACATACCTAGAGATTAAACAACAATTACATAGCATTGCATTGCATTTTTTGAGGTGTTTCATCCTGATCCCAGGTTGACAAAAAAAGTAAACGATTATTATAGTTTAGTTTTATTTGAATATTATTTTATTCAATATTTTAATTTTGAGGTGGTTCCCCAAAGGCCCAAACTAAGACCAACTCGCATGAATTTGCAATTGTCACCCCATTCAAAGAGCAGCACTGTTATGCATAAACAGTTTTCATTCATCTTTTGATATACAATTAAATATGCAGTACATATGTATGTATGCAGCATATCTATGTATGCTTATGTACATACATAATATTTATTTTCTCACCCAGTGCTCAAACACGTACTCTACACTACACACGTATCAGCAACTTGTGTATCGAAAGCTTTTAGAACTTTTGAGAGTTGGGAACAGCTGACCTTTGAAAGAGCTCTCGAATTCTTCAACCCCATAACTCATAGCATCTCCAGGTAAATAGTAATGTTAGTGCACCCTATTCCCTTTCCAATAAGCTTTATTGTTGGGAGCTTGTTCTATTTTTAGAATTTTCACCAGCAATACAAATGGTTCGGAAGCCTCTACTTATCCCCGGAAACATCGCCTACTTTGCTTATGTTAAATATTAAAGCTCCTACTTTGTTGTTTTGCCCTTTTCAGAAGTATATGACGAGTACAGTAAATATATGTATTATGTACGGATGTTTTAATTTATTCTCATTGAGACGCAAAATTAAAAAGTGGGCCTTATGAGTGCACAATATTTAAATATATATTTAAAATTGTAAGGAAATGGAGTATGGTATGGTGCTTCTACGTCGTATTTGTATTAAACAAAGATTGGAATGGAGCATCCAAGATTTAACTTGTCCTTCGACAAGTTCGGTTTTACGAGGAATCACCGACAGCGAGGTTGGATTTAGTTCGAATACTTTCCGGAGCGTTAGTCTGCTTCCTCTACATCCAAGTGGCCCGTTTGTTCTTGGTTATATCTTCTCCTCCACTCTTCATTTATTCAGACGGGACCAAAACTCACCTGGAGAATTTTTATTTTGAAGCCACCTAAAGCGTTCTCATCTACCTTTGACAACGTCCATGCCTCCGTTCCATTTATAAGAACCGGGGTGATAAGTGAATCGATGATTGTTAAAACAACATATAGTGACTTTTTTTTACACGAGAGACAAAAAAATTTATATTTTTGACGACGCATTGATAATTTTAACTTTAAAATCTGATTAGAGGTAGTTCTGCGAGTTGTAAACAGTTTTAAAAAAATCTTTTTAGTAAAGGAGATTTTTAAAAAACTAACTTTATTTTTTGTGTTATTTTAACACCCAACGTTTTGTTAAGAGCCAAAACAACTCAAATATGTTAAGTTATGTTGTTTTTACACTCAATTTGCCATGTAAGTCTTAGCGAAATCAGTTGAAAATTAAATTAATAAAATAACACATTCCACTGTGTTACAAAATAAAAAAACTAAATGTACTTTTCCCGATACCTAGCACATTTTGTAAGTCTTGTTAGACTGAGTAAAATGGCATACAACAAATTTCCAATATACCCCAAAAATCTCATTTTAGGGGGAAACTTTTTGCTAGTTTCAGGTAAAGATTTACTCATATTTTCGTTGTTTGTTATTCGATTTTCAATTTGTTTGTTGTCTTAAAGGAGAGGAACACATCTTTTCAAGGGTGTTTCTTTTTTATTTTTCAAACACAAAAAATGACAAGAATCAAGACCTACATAAATCATTTTTTTTTACATTTTTCTGACTTTGATAACGATTTAACATTATCATTTAATCTTCTTTTTTTAAAGTTTTCAAAACTATGTTGAATTCTGCTTTCAAAAAGTCTTTTTTGAGTCAAATAGTCCAAAAATTTGCAAGATTTCTGCTATATAAATAATAATCCCAAAAATAATATATCCCAAAAATGATTTAAAACTGTCATTTTGGTTGCTCATAGAAATTTTAATTAATGGATTTAAATCTTGAAATTTGAATAACTCATCCATTTTTCAATATTTTTTTTCTTCAAAGAAATTTTATTTCACGTGAAATATAATAAGCTTTCAGAAAAATAGAAAAAAATGTAATTTTATAATATATAAAATTTTTGTAAAAATGACGAAATGAGAGAAAACATCTGAATTGCGAAATTCTTTTGACCCAAAAACCATGATTTTGATGTGGTCTCTTCTTTTAATGAAAATTAAAAAAATTAGCGATTGGCTAGAGTTATTCTTCGTTTTTTTTTTAGCGCTGGTATCATTGTCTAAATAAGAACGGGCGTAGGTGGACAAAGCCCTTTACTGCCTCAGAGTAATAGCTTTGAACAATCCAGCAGCTTTGTTGAACTTGATCTTCGATACTGCTGTATTCACTTTGTCCAGGTTGGGTTGTTAGTCTACGGCGCCTCAATTAAATGGTTCTATCTGAAATAAAATGTAATCACGGTTTCTTCGTGCGACCACATCGTTTTTAAGTCTAATTATAAAAAAAAAATCTTCAGAAGCGTTTTCGAAAAATCGGATTGGAGCGGATATTTATTAAAAAATAAAACACTAAACTCTCAAGCAAAAAGCAATTTAAAGTTATACAATAAAGTTAAATCTTTTTCAGATGAAATTTAGTTTTCAAATTAGCTGACTTCTCCATCTGAGTGAAAGCTTCTTTTCTTTGGTTTATGACATTAGTTCCCGAACACGTTCGTCTATTATAGTTCAACTTTTACCGAAAAATAAAACGAAGAAACCATTTTTGTATCAACACCATCTTTATCATCTGAACTTTTTAAGCTACCTTCTTCCACCTTCTACACCATCTATGCAATCATCGTCTACTCCATCTTTTTCTTAAATATCATCTTCATTATCAAAAAAATCTCAATCCCCTTCTTCATCCACTAAATCGTCGTCTGTATTTCCAACTCCCCGTCTACATCTCCATCTTATGCACTATCTACATTTACCTCGTCAATTACAGTATAATGTTCCATATGCGTTAACTTCGTCTTCATTTTTCTTCTCACTGACTACAATTTTATATCCAACTACATCTACTACGCTGGATCTCTATGATATTTAATTTCACACAAGAAAGTTCAACTTAAAGCAACAGAGTGATTTAAATGCATCTTCACTAAAAAATCCCTAGCGAAAACTTGAGCAATTGCCAACAAATGCTAGGATTGTGCATCATTTAAACTTTTTGTCACCAAGAAATCTTCATAATCCTGTATCATTGAAACAGAATTTTTCTCAAATTAACTTTAAATGATGAGAATCTTTGTATTGTAACCATGTACATTGTACAAATCTTTTAGAAGTCCATGTGATCTTTTCACATTTTAAGAAATTAAATAATTTGAATGATGAAATATATGATAACTGTTACAGTTTTGATTTTAAAAACACTGACTTAATAAAATTAAATATACTGTTACTGTTACAAGTCTTTAACTGTGATACTAAGAATTGTCATACTTACAACTGTGATAGCAAAACTTCACCCTTTTGAGATCTTTTACTCACTTGACTGCTATGAACTTAAATATTAATACTGACAACTTGAACAGTTTATATCTAATCTTCACGAAAGTTGTTTACCGATCCTTATGGTATACCGTCACTTTTTTGAAAAATTGTGTAAGTCATTAGTCGTCAATCGTCATGTTCAAAACTTTTTCCAATAGTGTGACATAGTGAAGATTTGCAGAGCAACCTTAATTCTTTTTTGATTGGTGTATTCGTAACTGTTCGCTTCTTTTATATCGATAAATGTACAGCTTTGAATTTTAAATGAAACTTTCACTGACTTCTATAGGCTATTCTTTTAACGGTGTGCCACTGACTCATGAAAGTGATACATCTGTCACCACGTATCATTTGAACTTGAATTCACACAACACATTCAATTGTTGGTTGGGTAAAGAGAGAGTTAAGACAATTTTCCGACACAAAACATCTGCCCGACCCTTTCTTATTCACTTCATTATGATTCTCATAAGGCTAGACTAGAACAAGCTAAAAAATGTTTCTCAGATTTTCACTTAGATCACCTTATGATCTCACACCTTACCAAAAAAGATTAAAACTTAATGACATGTCTAGTCTGAGAGAACAGAAGTTCCTATTCATTTTTTTTCTTTATTGTAAAACTAATCAACGGGACTCTTATCACTTTAACCAATGTATACATTACATATCTCAAATTATCGGACTAATTATAGTTTTCTGCTTTAAATAAAATGTCTAAATTATTTAATTTTGTCAATGATAAATAGAATAATTTATTTTTTATTCGACCGTAGGTCAAGTAAATTTACCTTTTTTGCCAATTATGCATACATTGTATATTAATTCTTTAAAGGTAATACTTAGCTGTTCTTGTCTACTTCAGGAGATCTCAAACTGGTAAACCCTTTCACACAGCATCGAATTGCTGGAACATCGACCTAAAACTTCCTCTAAGACCTACCATAAAAGCCAAGTGGGAAGAAACGAATTGCTAAAATTCAAACCGCACTTTAAAAATGTGCTCAAATATTTAGCTCACTGAAGGAAAAAAGAACAGGACTGAACCAAAAGACGAAGATACTTGTGTATCTACCACTTCGCCTTGTCACCAACTATTCGTTTCCAATCTAGTTCTTAATATCGAAAACAGCCATGAAGGAGCTGTTAGTCAAGGTACAATATTTAGCTCCCAATCGAATACAGTAGTCCCTCGATAATGTGAACTAATTAAAACAAGGCGTTTTCGGATTTTAGAGGGATTCACATTACTGGAACTTTTTTCAATTCTCATTAAAATGATCAAAATAATTCTTATATCCATTGAATACAACACAAAATATTTTGTTAAATCACAGTTTCAACATTTAATGAATTCTCAAAAAAATAAATAAATAAAATACAAGTAATTGCGAGTACACTTATGTAACTTAAAAAACTAAAAATAAATCCTTAGAATCGGTTAAATCAATTCTTCATAAAAAAAAATTGTAATTTTTGATTGTCGAACAGCTTGGCTTAGAGCGTCTTTCTCTTCCCTGGTCATGATTCAGTTTTTTTGCAATGGTCCAGCAGCTTTTTGGAATTTAATTTTATTCCCGTAATTGTTGACCTGGACACCCCATATTTTTCAGCTAATGCACACCCAGGATGTCCAGCATTTAAATCATGTAAAATTTGACACTTATCTTTTATAGATAAAAACCGACAATTTTACTATACAAAAGGATCCAGAGTAAAATTAAACAAACAGAGACCAAGTAAAACACAACTCAACGAAAAATGATAACCCGGAACTGATCAACAAAAAGCAAACAAATGTAAAATATACACACATAACTCTCCAGCCTGCAGCTGCATTCAACATTTCTGAAGATATAATGTCTAGACAAATAACAGTTAGCCGTTACCTTTAAATTGCATGCACGAATAAGAAAAAGATAAAAATTCACATTATAGAGTCTCTGAAAAATTAGAAGTTCACATTATAGAGATGACAATGTAAATTTTTGGTGATTCACATTTTAGAGAAATTCGCATTATCGGTAATTCACATTATCGAGGGACTACTGTATTTATATCATACCATGTTTGTTATATTTTTAAATGATTAAGTGGTCTCTAAATCAAAAATTACCTCGTCTTGGCTTTGAAATACCACTTCACCAGGCTTTTGTCAATGATGTCATGATTAGGATTTTTTGGGTGAGAAGTGAGAAACTCTGTTCTTTTAACCTTTCTTCTGTGGCATAGTTAGCAGTTAGAATTTTCGAGTTTGCCACAAATTCGGATAGGTATGATAGTTTAAGTTGGCTTGAGGTAGCGAACTAACTGTTAAAAATTCAGGTGACGAAACATATACATAAGGTAGGTATCTGGGTCTGTGGATTGCTATATAAAATATCGCAATGAACGCGACGATTAAACCTGATTTGTTTAACTTAGACTTTAGCTAAGCACAGAAAATTCTCAGTTCAGTAACTGAGAACGAGAAATTTTTTGTAGCGGTTTGGAAACCTTTTTCTTCTTATCTAATCTATTCTAATCTAATCTTCCAAATGTCGTAGATACATAACCAACAGATAGTACTTATCTTAATCTTAATAAGAGGGGAAACTTGCAAAAAATGTAGTTTTGAAAATTATGATTTCGATTGCGTTCATTTCGTTTGCTGTATATAAGACTTTAAATGCAAAACTTTATTTCACGTATTTCCTTTTTTTTCAAAAATTAATGACACAATGCTTCTTATCATGTATTTCTTATTTGTAATTTAATTTTATAAACATAAGTATATATGTATGTACATAAAAAGTATTAACTATTTTTTGTTACTTTTGCTTAGGCACCTACCTTCACCTTTAGCTTTTGTTTATTTTTTAAATGTATCTATGTATATTTATTATAGTTATATCTTATATCCATATGAATTTAAACAAGACTTTAGGTTTTAATTTAATAATTCTTTAATAGGTATTTACTTAAATTTTGTAACCAGAAATAATGATATAAATATTAATATTGTGTTGTTTAATAATATCCTTGTTCCCCTTTGTATTGCTGCAGGTTGTTCGCCTGAAAATAAAGAAATTTCTTATAACTCAACACTCGGGAAAACACTTTTTTACATCACTAGGCAACAAAGACAAGGTATGTATCATGCGAAATTTCAATCTAGGCAACAAAGACAAGGTATGTATCATGCGAAATTTCAATCAACAAAATATCCATCTAGTTCGTAAAAGTAAAATTCCATAAAGTTATGTATATGTACATATATTTATTTCAGGTTTCCGATACTTAATTGTGGTTTACAATTTGGATAATTTATAAAAGATGCATCAATGGTCCTGTAGTTTGAATCGAAACATGAAAAAAATCTATCTGACGGGATGTGTATCTATTCTCCGTTTAGATTAAAAAAAAACCTACTTAAAATGGAAAAATAAATATTGTATCTAGAAATGTAGGTAATACTTATGTAGTTACAATAACATTTTGCTGTAAGAACTAAATACCTATAAGAATTCTTGGATTTACCGGTAAAACTTATCTATCATTATTCCAGCAACATTGGTAAAAGTTAGAAATGTCCTATTTCATAATTCATTCAGTATACTTTTATCTGTTTCGCGCTTTATAGATCATGAATTGGGTAACGAGATTCCGAGAAGAGGGACAAAAAGGATTGAATTAGCAGATAGATAGATTAGCGATCATTCATTGGTGATCACGATGAAAAAGGAAGAAAAAGAAATAAAGGAAAAGCAAAAGAGGCAAAAAGAATGAAAAGTGAAGAAATGAAAGTGAAATTCGAGAGTAGAATGCGAGGAGTAAGATTGGAGGGGTGAGAAGATGAAGCAGATAAATATATAGGGCATAGAAGGAATTTGACAAAGTGAGATGTAAGGAGAAGAAAAAGGAAAAAATATGGTGGTATGAAGAATGTAGGAAGAAAACGGAAGCAGTAAGAAAGGATTGAAGAAGGTGGAGAAAGAGTAGAGAGAGACGATGGAAAAATATAGGGCGAAAAAAGAGAAGATCAAACGATGATTCAGAGAAAGAAAAAATAGGGACAGAGAAATTGAAGAGGCCAGTACCGAAAACAAAGTATGGGAGAAATAAATAGAGAAAGAAAGACGATGGGGGAAAGGATTGAAGAAGAGGAATGGAAAAGATATTGTATAAGCTTAATTGGACCCCTAGAAGAAAGAACAAGAATGAGAGCAAAAGAAACAAGAAGATTGAAAGACGAGACTGAAATTAGTTAAGAACAGATCAGAGAAATGTTAAGGAAACTCAAAGAATGGAAAGCATTGGGAATAGATGGCATATTGAATAAGGCGTGGGAACGAGAAGAAGAGATGTGCGAAATGTGTGCGGGTGAATAAGAGCACAGACACAAGAGAACAGGCATAGATGAAAGAATATCAATAGGAGAAAATTGAGGAAAATAATGAACGAAAAAAAAGAGAAGGAAGAGTAGATAAAGGAATAAGTAGAAGTGAGGAAATATAAGGCTAGAGAGAGGATAGAAGCGGAGGGAAAGTAAGAAGATGAGATTCCTTTTACCCTTATTTGCAACAATACAATACAATTAATAGTTATATTAAAAGTTAGTTTTTTTTAAAAATATTTACTGGTTATTGCAAAAATAAGTAGGTACTTCGGTTAATTTTGAAAGATGAAAATTAAAGACAACGTTTTGTATTGTTGCTTTATCGTCGGCGACGTATCTGAATGTTTTGCATGTTCAAGTTATTATTTGTTAATGTTAATTTACTTTACATTTTTAAAACTTTGTTTTTATATTTTAATTAATTTTGTTTTTCTTATCAGCTCTAAAATAACTATTGAAATTTTCTCTGTCTCACCAAATCATTTCAAATGTTCATTTCACTTAATAAATATTATTCTTTTTAAGTTGATTCGATTTATTTAATTCTCGATCCATAAAAACAATAGGTTATGTTATGAGCCTAATCGGGAGTACTGATAAATTGTTTCAACTTTAATCAAATTTACATATATACATTTCTTTGTGAAGAATCTTAGTTAAAAGCTTTTGGCTGGTGAGTCAGATCCTAATTGGAAAAGAAAGATTTGAGATTTGTTGGACTACCATGAAGGAGCTCTAGATGCTATTGACCGAATTCTGAAGAAGCCAGAACCTTTAACAGGGAGCCCTAAAGCAGATGAAATAAGTCAGCATAAGGAAAAGAGCAGCTTATATCAAAATACAGCTATGCGAAGTCGATGATAACAAGCTGAAACAACAGTTGAAAGCAACTTCAAAAGATCAATTGTTCAAGATCTGCACTGATCTTTTTGCATTTAACTGGAATTCAGATCAAGATGTTTGCACACGCATAGCAATACTTCGAAGTTTGTGGAAAGAAGAAGGTCTCAAAGCTAAGAATGAAAAAGCATTACCAGAGTTAATGTTAGTATGTAAAGTCTTGCATATTTATATATTAATTATAAATTATAAATTATAAATTATAATTATAAATTAAATTATAAATTATAAAAAGCATTACCAGAGTTAATGTTAGTATGTAAAGTCTTGCATATTTTGCAAATATGCTCGAAACATTCAGATCAAGCTAACCAAAAATGAACACAAGAATTTGATGAGTTGACTATGCAGCTTTACATGTATGAAAGAAATTTCAAAAGCAGTAAAGATGATGACAGCCTGGCTCAAGAGACACTAGTTGCAACTTGCAAGGAATGATAAAAAGAAGAAAGAGGTTCAACGAAAGTTAAGTGGTACATGGAACGAAAAAGAAGACACCTGAAATTTTTATAAAAAGAAAAGGCACTGGGTACGAATTCTGCAATATACGTACTGAACAGAACTGGAAAGTCTTATTCAGTACGTATTATTGGGTTCACCTGCTACACTCATATTTCAGTCCAGAAGAGAAAGAAAATGGGCAGAAAAGCGATCAAAGGCTACCTAGTAGGATATGACGGTGACGAGCGATATCAAATTTATATCAAGCAAGAAAACAAAGTTATCCTATGAAGAGATGTAAAGTTTCAGTAAAATCCAATTATATGTGAAATAGGAATAAAACTACGCTTTCGAGACGTTGAATCGACCAAACAAGTAGAACTAGAGAAACCAGAAAATGCTGGAGGTAGCATATATTCGAATGAGTACGAAACTGGAAGAGAAAGCAGCTCTGGAGTGAAGAAAATGACATCCCGCAGCAACAAGTAAATGAACGTCTAAGAAATCGATCATATTGAGAAAACCACAGAATTTTATCGATTATGTCATGGGAGCAGAGGATTTTGTCAATTATTAATCAAACCTCAAAACTTATAAAGATGCAATCAACAGTAGAGAGTAATCTGATGAAGCCATGGAAAGAGAGATGACATCATTGAAAGAAAATGAAACCTGGAGACTGGCCAAGAGTAGCGAAAACAATCTTTTGCAAGTGGGTTTATTCTTTGAAAAAGATGGTAGTATCGACAAGTTCCAAGCAAGACTGATGGCCAAAGATTTTAGTCAATATGAAGGTATTGATAATAGCCAAACATTTAGCCCGGTAGCAAAGTTAGGGACTATAAGATCAGGGGTTAGTATTACTGCAAGCGATAAGATTTAAATCCTCTCCTTCTTACTTGAAGCTCGCACTGTGTCTTTGACATATAAGGGGTACATAATAATCCTCTTGAGTACGCGCTAATTATAAAAAAAAAGCGATAAGATGCACCTAATCCAGTTCGGCGCACGTGTCACCAGCCTTCCTGTACGGAGACTTAGGAGAAATTTTGTAAATGAAGCAGCCTGAAGAATACGAAGATAGTAAGTATAGTATAGTATAGTATAGTATAAGATAGTAAGTATACGAAGATAGATAAGGTATGTGAGCTTAAAAAAAGCTTATACGGACTTAAGCAACCGTCAAGGTGTTTGAACAAGCGTTTTGGAAGCTTCATTTCCAAATTAGGATTCAATGTTAATGACGCTGATCCTTGTTTGTATATGAATGGAAGGAAAATCATATTTGTTTTGTATGAATACCATAGGCTTGTTGCATCCACTGAAAAATCCGAGGTAGAGACGTTTATCGAAGAGCTAAAAAACAAATTTAAGATTGTTTCAAAGAAAGCCTCATTCATTTTGGGACTTCAGATTGAGCAAAAAGAAGATTGTATCAAAATAAGTCAAGAAGGACATTCAAGAAAAATCTTGGAACGATTTCAATTCCAAGAGTGTAAGCCAATTTAGACGCCTGCGATGAAGACTTCCGAAAGTAAAACATCAGGTAAAGAAAAAGATGAAAAGCATAATTTCCCATACAGGCGATTGGTGCAATTATGTACCTAATGCTCGGAACAAGTCCAGACCTGGCTTATACTATAGTATTTCTTATTTTTTTTTTATTGTACTATTTTGTACATAGAATGTCAGTTTATTAGACTTAACCATTCTTCCGTCAATTGTATTGAATTTTTTTTTGTGAACTTTTTTCAAATAAAATTGGATTAAAGCTCAGCGCCACTAAAAGGAGTCTGATGATTGTCTGGCAAGCATGAAATAGCTATAACTCCGGCCAAAAAATAAAAAATATAAACGAATTAATATAAAATTAATTCGTAAAAACAATTGGTGGTAGTGCCTTAAAGTTGTTGTTGTTGTTCACAAAAAATTCAATACAATTGACGGAAGAATGGTTAAGTCTAATAAACTGACATTCTATGTACAAAATAGTACAATAAAAAAAAATAATAAAGTAATAAGAATAAATTGTGGCCAGCGCCAAACTCTTCCGTAACTCTCCCCCCTTTGATACAGACTACGATATGTAGTCTATCGAAGTAAGGTATGGAGAAAAAATGGAGGCGGAACAAGATAACATACTTTAAGGCGTTTGTAAAAATGCTGTGACTCCAAATGCATTTGATGAACAAGTACGACTTCTGGACACGTAGCATCAGTGGTCTGAAGTGGTGTAGTGCGTAAGAGCACATGACTACAAAGACTGAGCAAATCTGATATGCGTGGGTTCGAATCCTACAAGTGTTCTTCAAATAAAATTGGATTAAAGCTCAGCGCCACTAAAAGGAGTCTGATGATTGTCTGGCAAGCATGAAATAGCTAAACGAATTAATATAAAATTAATTCGTAAAAACAATTTATAGTATTTCTGTCAAGATCCTTAGAAAATCCAACAAAAGAAGATGTCCAACGAGTGAAGAGTGTTTTCCGTTACATAGCTGGTACTCTGAGCTTGGGAATAGAATATCGCCAGAGGAATAATCTATCCTATCCTTTAGCATCCTAGAATGCTGAAGTGATGCAGATATCGGTTTATTTTTCTTATCAGCTCTAAAATAATTATTGAAATTTTCTCTGTCTTATCAAATCTTTTCAAATGTTCATTTCACTTAATAAGTATTATTCTTTTTAAATTGACCTGATTTATTGAATTCTCGATCCATAAAAACAATATTGCATTGGTCTGGCAAGCCTAAAATATTTTAAACTAATTTCGTAAAACAATACTACTTTTCTAAATTTCTGTTGGAATTTAACGCAGGGTAGTAAATTGTAACCTTTTTTTTATTATATTTGGGAAAAACCATTTTCTTAATCACCATCTAAAACCAACAAGACAGTTTGTCGACATTTGTTGCCTAGTTAATCGAAAAGTGAAAATAAAATTGTTTAAAACTTACCATAAAGTACGTGAACATTCACAGATTTAGGGTTGGCTGATGATGGAGAGCAGGTGTATATTCCTGAATCTGATATCCGAGCCTTCTGAATCAATAGATACGAAGTTGTTATATCGCCCTTCTCTGTTATCACAGATACACCACCTCTGGGCGAATCGTAATTTATTTCCTGCAAAGCATTCAAGTTTAAGGTTTAAATAAGAAAAAAATATTTTGTGCTGCTACAAATGACAAATGCTACAAATGGAAACGGAAAAAAAAGTCATGGACATTGGTCATGACCATGAGCTGTATGACTTTAATGTATTTCTCGTTTTTATAACTGCACTATAGGTGTAATTTTTAAGATAGTGTCTAGTCTATACAAACAATTTCTGCATGGGTTAACTAGAGACATGTGCTCTAGGCATAGGATTGTCAAGCATTAAAGATTAAGTTTTAGGATAATCCAACTATCTGACCCAGCTTAATTGGTAAGTTTTAAGGACATAAAAAAATATAATGAAAGCTAATTAAATTCACAAATTTTAAAATGCTAAGATTCTAAAAATCTGTAGGTTATCTTAGGATGGACGTAGAAACAGCCCGATAACCGGTTTTCTAAATGGTAGGTGAATATTCATTGAAAATGTAAAATTAATTCATAATGCATAATGTAATGTCAATTTTAAACCCACTGTCGGATTTTGTCGAATTTCGGGCATAAGTCTATGTTTTGGCACTCGTTAGTGAATAAAATTGCCAAAGAAAGACTAAAACAAAAAAATTCTCAAATTTATGGATAAATTCTGGAAATTTTCAAATACATTGAAAAAAAAAATTGTATTTGGACAAGGAAGTTGTTAATATAAAACTCAAGAGAAAATAATCACATACCTCATTGTTGTGCGTCCATCTCACTGCTGGTGGTGGTTCTGGTAGATGCTTGACTATGCATGTAAGATTTACGGTGGACCCCGTGTCTATGTACAAATCTGGGCTTCCGTGAATGCTTGTTATAGGTTCTTTTTGTATATGTAAATAAAGTAGATATAAATTTTTATTAGAAAAGAATTTTCTTTACATACCGACAATGGATAGAATCATTGTGTATCCTACTGGAGGGGTTGTTGAAACTTGGCACTCATAAACTCCAGAATCTCGAATTTGAGCGTATTTCAGCTGAATAAAAAATTTAAAATTATTCTTAAAATGTATCTATATTTAGTTACTGAGTTAAATATTGAATTTAATGTTGTATCATTTAAAATATTATATACATAAGTTTGTGAGATAAATGTTTATGTATGTATATACATAAAATTTTTCAAAGCCAATTGCAGGAATGAGGCGGGAACTTTTCCTCATATACATACTCCTTTCAATTGGCTCTATCAACCTAGCTAATTGCACAACTATGCAAAATTATTTAGAAGTTCTGCACAGAATTCAACTCCTAATGACTTCTTCGTAGACTGTAGGTTGTAGATGATTTTTCGATCGTGATAACGATCTTCTTCAGCATGAACAGCAGTGCTATTGAGAAGTTATGTATGTATGTCTATAAATTATTGAATATAATACTGGATCTAATTTACGAATTTTATTAAAATAATATTACTGCAGTTAATTTTTTTTTAATTTTTCGCTAAATTCTATAGTTTCTTTTTTTTTCATAAATATCTTAAAATCTATTTTCAAAATTATTATAGATTTTCAAAACTAAAAACAATTCGAAAACGTACTATCATTGTATAAATAGTTTATACTATATTTGACTTTAAAATGAAATAGAGAATGTATGATGTATCACTTTCAAAAACACCTAAGTACCAAAATACGTTCTATTATTATTATATTATTATAAAAAGTCATTTCGCCGAATGTTCCCCGACACGGCGCGGCGTTCCTTTTGTTACAGCTGCCTTTTGCATCAAAACTAAAAAAATGAATTTAAGTATTTATTTCATAAACAGAAAAAATAAATAGAATATAAAAACATAACGTAATGATGTCGATGATGATGATGATGGATTTGACGGATGAGGTAGTTTTAAATTGATTTCTCTTCAGTCTTAAGCAAAACGTCTTCATTAAGATGTGCCCCTTTCACAAATGAAGATTGTAGAGCAAAAATTCAATTGCTAAAGTGACGTTTAATTCGATAGTTATAACTTCACACTTTGGGCTCTTTTTTACATTAAAACAAAAAAGATCTATAAACTAAATAAGCAGACCACCTCATATGTCCCACTGTCGGTGTTGATATATCTTATCTACCTATAAAAACAGTGAGACACTTCTTCGCCAACAGTGCGACAGCCTTTTTTGTTACTTCCCCGCAGAATTATTCATATTTGAAATCATTTACGACTCCAAGAAAGAAAAAAAGTTTAAAACAATTATAAGTTAGATAATAAACCATATAATATAAAAAAAAACGACGATAACATTAAACAAAAATAACCAACAGTGAGACAGTTATGAGTTTGATTCCCACCCTCTTCCATCTAAAAACATAAAAGTTTTTCTTTTACGGGCTGCTGCCTTTTGCGATAAGTTGACAAATTAAACTGGAACTGTCAAGTTACAAACCGTATATCGTATGTATTTACAGGAGGAAGCGTTCGGAGTTGAAATTATTGGTCTACACACAAGCGTTCTTGGAGAAAACTGTGATGAGGAATGTATCCCAAATACAAATGTGCCCCGGTTTACCCCATAAAGTTTTTATAAAATTTTCAGTGTTTTGTTTAACTTATTTTAAATAACAGCTAATTTATACCTGTAATGACCAATCTCCGGTTTGTTTATTATGAGTACTTGTAAATCTTTGGTCAGAAGTGTATGTGTTTTCTTCTACTGTTAGCAAATGAAGATCCCTGTGTCTGATCCATGAGACCTGCAAAAGAAGTTTTTGAAAATAGATAAATTTTTAACTAAATATAGGCACCTAGTCGTAATTAGAAAAGAAGCATCTCAAGAAATTTGACAAACTTGAATATCTATATTTCTTTTCTTCAAAATTTACATAATTTATGGAATATTTTTATAGGCATCGCTTCCATAGCTTTATTCTTACCTTCTTTAAAAAAAAGGTTTAGTAAGGGAGGAGAAGGAAGTCAAGCGGAAGCTAATGTGGATAAAATTTGTATTAACATACAATTAAAAACAAAGTTAGAGAACCAATGTTTCAGAATTGTAAAGAAAAAGATTATCAAAAAAAAATGCTGGATTTCTTTTATGCATAAAAAAAAATTGTATGAGTCAGAGAAATTTCCGTTCCGATCGGATAGTGCAGAATGATATCCAAAAATTTTAAAACGTTTTTTTATTTCATTTAAGATGAATTCTGTATTTGTTGTTTTTCTCTTATAAACCTTAATTACGATGAATAATTTGAAAAAAAAAAAAAAATTAAGATCTTAATATTGAATTCCGTTAGATACCTATTTGTTTTATAAACCTGTTATTTTTTTTATAAACTTAAGAATAAAATCAAAAATAAATGAATTTTTATGATAACTGCCAAATTTTCTTATATTTTTTGTTCGTTTGCATTTGGTATAAACATGATAACTGCCACAAAATTCTAAAATCGAGCTTTTTTTTAAAAATCTACATTTGAAGTGCAGATACATACATGCATAAACTTAGAAAAATAATTCCATTATTTCCAAACATTTTTTTACAATGCTTGAATAAACATTCAAATGCGTTTTCTGCAAAACTCAAAAAATGGGGTTATCATATACTCATACCAAACGCCACAGATTTATTTTGTAGTTATTATACCGTTTTATTTCCAAGATTTTTAATTCGACAGTTCAGGCTAGCAGTTTTTCCAACAAGTGCTGTAACATTTTTTGATGCTGATGTATCGAAGTATGAACCCCTTTCCAGATATTTGGATCTTTGGTTTAAATTATCCTGTAGTAGAGTGAACTCCTCTTCTGTATCAAATGGTCGAATCAAATCTGTTGTATGGTCTATGAAAACATCACCATACTCATTTTTCTTTTTACTTTCGCTCGAACTAACATCCAAAACCTCTGAAAGTTTGCATTAGAGATGAATTTATTTACTAAATTAATTATTTTCGTCACTGCAATCTTAACTTACCCGTAGACAACAACAATAAGACGAAAGCCAACGATAAGCTCATCATGACTCAAGTTTTAGTTAACTGTTCATCCTTAAATGAAAGGAGTAGAAATGAGTATTTTAAAACAAGAAGATACATTATTATAGAGTGAAAATTCTTGAAGGAATTTCGTATTTTTTAAAATTAAAAATACATAAGTATAAATACACGACTAGGTCGTACGTATTTGCTCCTATGTGCGATCACATCTGCCCGGGTACCCCTGCTACAAAATAGCTTCACATAATTTCTCGCATATAACCAATAAAACAAAATCAACTACAAATATTTGTTTAAAAAGTGTACTATAACTCTTAAACAATCGCAGTTATCGAAAAAAAAAAAAATTTAACATTTTTGTGGAAAATTGAATGTTTTAAAATTACAATCTACAAATATTTCTTCTAGGAACAAAACTACGAGTTTTTTGTAAAAATCTAAATTTTCGTAAAAAAAAAGATGACGGCCAAATAACACGAGGTACAAATGTGAAAAATGTGTTGAGTTTGTGTAGTGGTAAACTGTGGTCTTAAAACTAGCAACGTGATCGTTTTACTTTAAAGTATTTATTGTTAAAGTACTCAAAGCTATTTTTTTTTTTCTTTTTGTAGTCTGAAAATTCATTTTTACTTAAACTGAAAACCAAAATGTCAACCAATTCGTCGCTTTCATTAGTTCCGTATTACAAATTTTACCGTCTCCCCTCTTGAAATGATCGTAAAACATTAGGGCAATTGGGTGGAAATTTTTCATCAACTACTGTTGAATTTTTGCTAACATTAATCTGATTGGTTTTTGCTTCTTTTAGATTAGAGTATAAAATAAAATAAAATAATGGAAATAAAGCTGAAAATGTCCTCTTTATTTATTGACCTCTATGCTCTAACATTAAGAATTGAGATCCGACCACCAACACCACCAATTTCGCTCAGACTCTCCGATCGGTGATTAACAAATCTTTTTTCCTTGTTATGATGAATTTGATATTATTTTTCGATTTCTTATTTATTTTTAGCAACACTTTTACACAAGTTCGAGCACTTAATTATTTGAAAGTATTTATGGATTACTAAGTTATAGGTATGTACAGTTGTACTTATTGGTGTAAAAATTCCTACGACCGGTAGGTATCGGTCACCATTTTTTGATTCTTCCTTATCTGTCATTTAAATAAATACAAATATTATCATATTATAAAAAAAAATTTGGACCTGGAAATCGTGGTCCGTCATAAATTTTTAAACCTTTTGAAAATAAATGTTACACATCCATAGATACGGTAGCTTTTTTAGATAACTCTTTTAAAACTTTCTTAGCGAAAGTAACATTATAGGTAAGATTATAGTGAAATTAAAAAAAAAAAGTTCCGTTGGAGTGCCAAATTTTATTTGCGCATTCCACCCCAATACACAAAACACTATTTGGCAGCTCATATTAAAAAAAAGTTTCTTGTGTTCTTCATCACCAAATTTCTAATCCGTCTTTTCATGTATTTTTTTTTTTTACTTTAAGGATCACGCTTATTTTTGATTAAAAATAATAATTTTATATTATTTTTAATTTAATGATTTTTTTGTTCAACCACTAATTTAGTAGGTATACTTATCAAAAACACATGGAACGTGGCAACGCATTTTACTGAGCTGAGTACACACAAATTGACGTATAAAATAACGATAGATACAGCAAAAGATTTATGGATTAATTGGGGTAAATGTGTTCATTGTTTTTTCTCTACAACTTTATTTTTTTTTCCATGATTTTCATTCTATGGAATCTTTAAATTTAATTTAACAGAACAAAAAATAGATAATTAAAATGGAATAATTGAAACACTCACATTTTTATATGAAAAATATTTTGCCTGGTCGATCTACTTGGCATTCAATAATATCTCCTTTATGCATTATTGCCACCACAGATAACCTCGACATTGAAATAAGTTATGTTTCTTATTGTTGAATATTTTGATGTTTTAGTTACTCAGCACTTAAAAGATTCGATTGCTTTTATTTTTTTTTATCAATTAGATACGTAAACTTCCACAAGAAACTAATATTATGTTTGAAAGTTAGCTTCACTCATATTTTCAAATGAGAAGTATTTGCCTTGCTTAGATTGTTTGAGTTGGGATATAGTAAAAGAATGATACTTAATTCACAATAATTACTTTGGCAGGAGCTAAGATAAGCATGTGTGTACCAATATCAAAGGCGTATTCCTTGAACATGCGCAAGGAATATAAATAAATTTGAATGAAGGAATTTTCTGCGAAGCTTTTTAACAATTTAACAAATCTATGAATTTTCTGAAGCTTTCTGATCTATTTATTATTGTATTCAAACGTATTAAAATTGCCTTTACTTAGCTTGGTGTGCAGGGTAGTCTCATTAATATTTTTGATTTTTTAAAGGCTGATTTACCCATTCGCGTCAACATCCCGTGTGTTACGTTTAGAAGCATTACGAGTGCGTTGATATGACAGTTGGCTTTTTAAAGGTTCATATTCGTTCGCATCATTATTTTACGGTCTATTAAATTCTAATTTACATAACTATTTTTTTCTAGATAAAACATCATTTTAAGCCTCTTGGAAAAATTTTACAAAATTGTATTTTAATCAAACGAAACTGTAACTTACAATAACACTGTATTAATTTGTTTAAACAAAACGAACTTTCTCGAAACTGAAAGTAAACATTTATTTACTTATTTTTAATCGATGCACCATTTGTTGTTCATGAGTGCAATATACTAACCCATTTTGAAAATATTTAGATTTAAAAAAAGAAGATATGTAATTTCATTTTTCAAAAAATATTTTTTTGAAAATTTTGATATTCAATACTTTTAATACTCTTTTTTCGTAAAAAAATTATTTTAATTACATACTTACAACAATAATTTGTTTTTTTTTTTTTAATAATTTGTTTGAGATAATTTGTTTTGTTTTATGACAGCAACGGTTATTTTTGGATCTAAAAAATAGGCAGGTTCCACACCAGAATACGTCGTGTCACCATCCTTTACAGTTACGCCCCAATGGAGCTCTCTCTGAGTTCTGTTTATGATAGCGCACCAGTGAGTTTAAAATTAATTTTTTCAAAAAACTATGCATTGTTTTGACTTGATTTAAAAACTGGCTAATAGAATATCATACCTTATTTTAACTTTTTAAGTATTACCGTTATTTTTTAAATTTTTTTTTCTATTTAACGTACATATTTTTTAAATTGCCCCTACCGCCTAAACGGGGGGAGATAGACCCCCCCCTCCATGGTAAAAAATGCTTATTTTTAACTGTTCTATACAAATCCGTCATTAAACTTTGTCGCCTGAGTTATCGTACTCTTGACTAAGACTTGTCAATTGGATGTCGACCTGCTGAGGTGGCAACTCAATGAGTTTGGTAAATACCACAACCAAAAGCTTTGTTCGATGTTAATATTGTTTTGGCTATGATAAAGGTTAAATTATAAGTTTATGCAAAAAAGAAAACATTAAGAGTGTGGTGGGTATCAATTGAGCTCATAAACAAAACGAAAAGTAGCTTTCCGTACAATCAAATAGAGAAGTCAGTCATAAAAGCGCCTTTTCGCCATTCGCAGGAGCTGTCGATGAGCGCTCTTGCTATCTATAGCGAAAGTTAACGAAACCCACTATCGCAATTATGGGCACATCATATAAATTTTTTGTATGATGACAGAACAATTTTGCACCCTATTGCTGCAGATAAAGTTTCAGTTTTATGAAAAGAGAGATCTGGATTCAGATCCACTAATAATTTTAAATTACACGGAAAGTTACAGGGATGAATTGGAATTTTGAAGAGATCGTCTGTAGGCACATTCAATTTTTCTGCCAATTTATAATTGTACATCAACAACACCGATTTTGTCAGACAACAAATCTTCTTGAATTCACTAACTATGTAATTAAATTTAAATATGTAAAATAAACGTCAAACAGATGCATTGACATATTCGATCAATTCGATAAATTTTACTTTAAAAAAACGTACACAAGAACCGTAAATTGTTCGTCTCATTATCTTCCATCCTGCCTTCTTCATCTAGGTTAGGTTCATGCTAGGTTAGCCATTATAAATTATAATAAGACGAAGATAAAGCAAAATTCAAGAAAAATTTGTCTCATTTTGCTCGCCTACAATTATATTCCTTTACTATAGTTGACTATAGCAGGTAAGAAAGATTTTTGCCTGCTGGCGCAAAAGCTCAAAAAGCTCATTCAGCACAAATTCCATCTCTGAGCAACTCAGATTTTTTTTTGCTCGCTCTTTTGCTTGTAAATTGTTCGACAGATAAACTGAGTGGGAAATATATGTATTGAAGTAAAAAACGTATTTTGGATTCCGATTTCAATTTCCGTTTCTGGGCTGCCTTGGTTCCTCATGTTCTATGGATGATATTGTTGGTTTCATGCGTATGTTCAATTACGGATAACTTAGTTTTACTAATCGGATATTTTCAGTTGAGCACTCAAAAGAAAGAAAAAATTACAAATATTTTTATATTTTCATGACTCTTATACAATTATTGATGACTACTATTTACTAATAAATTTGTCACTTTTGGAAAAATTGAATCCAGCTCACTCCGTTTTATTAACTTCCCATAGGGAGTTATTGTAATCGGTCCGATTTGTCAAATTGAAATTTTTGACATTTCTCGACGTTTCAAGGTCCCTAGAGCCTATATCAATCATTTTTAGAGAGATGTCTGTGTGTGTGTGTGTACGTACGTTCGTACGTTCGTACGTTCTGGTACCATTTTTCGTCGTCGATATCTCAAGAACGAGTAGAGATATCGACTTGAAATAAATTTTGTTTTACAGATAATAACTTCGAAAGAAGCTGAAAGGGCGTTTATTAATATTCAATCAGTAGTTTTTTTTACTATAGCAGTTTAAAAAAGAAGTGAAAATTTTGGTTGCGCTCAAATATCTCACGAACAAATAATGCTATTGACTTGAAATAAATTTTATTCGCAACATTATGACGTCATACAAATTTGATATGAATTTAGAAAAAAATCAATATACCGTTATTTTTTAAAATAAAAAAAAACTAAAAAAAAAATTTTTATAACTCGAATATCCTTAGATGGAAAAACGATATTAACTTTAAAATAATTTTATTTTACGAAAAATGTTGTTTTTGACTACTGGTGAAAATTTCAAAAAAATTCAATGGACTGTTTTTTTACAAAAAATTAAAAACTACAAAAAATTCTACCAAAAATTGGTATAAATTGTCTTTCGACTCAAATTTCTCAAAAACGGGTAACTATATAGACTTCTTGTTTGTTTTATTTTCTACATAACATAATTGTTAGCAACTGATAAGATTTTGACAAATATGAAATGGGCAATTTTTTAACAAAAAATCAAAAACTGTTAAAAATTCTAAAGAAAAGTAGTTACAATTGAAGCGTTCAAGTGAAGAAGGGGGTAAGTGACATTTTTATAGTTTTGAGATATTGAAAGTTTTTGGATTACAACTTTTTATGAGCTGACAACTGAAACTTTCTAATGAGGAAGAACAATAAAGCACAAACCAATCGTTTAAAAAGTACATATGTACTTCATTTAATAATATCGACTTTAAGCTACATATTTTTGACAATTCAGCTTAAGAAAAAATCGAAAATGTCACTTACCCCCTTCTTCATTTCAACGCTTCAATTGTATTTCAGCTCGAATATCCTGAGAACGAACAACGATTGTGCCTTCTAAAATATTTTATTTTATACATAGTACAATTTTTTATGAAAGGTTAAATTTTGACAAATATATAATTGACAGTTTTTGACAAAACCCTCGTCAAAACCCTGGGTCACGTGGAAACAACTTATACATCAACAATCTCTATAATATATGTGCATTTCGTAAATCTCTTTAAATAATTAAAATGCTTTTCAATTTTGTTTGTTTCGCAGAAAATTTGGTTATTTGAAAAAAACTAAATATATATGTAGTTTTCAAGATCACATATGGGAAGTTATCAGTGTGGGTCCCACCCAGCCTCTTTTTTATTTTTAATTATGATGACAGTTATTACCAGAAACATTCATAGTTGAAAATTGAAATAAAAAAAATAATACATGTAAATACATTATATGACTGAAGCTTTCATCGCACGGTTTGTGTAACACAAACGTTTGACAATTTTACCTAATCTTTGTAAAAAAAATATTATGCAATTATAACTACCTATTTGAGGAGTGGTCTAAGAAAAAATATTTTCGGAGGAGGCCCTTGGTTTAACATTTCAATTTTATTTATTCACTAAAAGGAATATGTATTTTAAATACAAAAGTTTTGATTTTAAAATATGTACTTATCTTTTCAAACACATATGTATAATACAAAGACCCGCTTTAAAGAAACGGTAAATAATCATAGCCTTTTTTCACTTAAGCTGTTTTTTCAACGAAGTCCGCTTAAGTGAAAAGAAATTTCACTCCAATGCAGGCTGGATAAGCTAAAAAAACACATGAACTTATTTAAAAATTCAAGTAAGCCGAAATTTTTTTCGAAAAATATTTTTAAAAGAATTTTTAGCTTTTTCATATAACTTCTCTAATCACTTTCTTGTTCTTATATTATTTTTTTTTTTTTGATTATTCAAATATAATTTTACATTGGGGAAAGTTCGTGCGATGCAGTCGGGCATTTTATTCCTAAACATAATGAAGTACTTAACAACTGATAATGCTTTGAAAATTCAAATAAAACTTTTTTTAGAGCAAAATCTGAAGGAAAAAAAAGCTTTCAAATCGAATTCCTATCTTGAGTTTTAACACCTGCCTAAAATATCATGGCGAGTATTTTTTTATGTAACCCCGATCCTTGTGGTAGAGCAGATGTCAGCTCACTTCTTAGGTGTAGAATTTGATTTGGGGAATCTTTCAAGCATCGGCAATTTGGAGCGAGAGGAGAATATTATCGATTGCCGTAAGCAATAAATATCAATAAAAATCTCCACAAGCCATCCGCCATAAAATTTGGTGAAAGGATCTCCCCATAGTTTAAATGTCGCTGGAGTCGACTGTCACCATAATAGTATTATGTTTTTCATATACCTAGCAATCAATCTCTGAAGTCTACTCAAATTAAATTATGAACGTACATTTATTCGCAAATCAATTAGATATTACATTATGAACCAGCCTTAATTTTCAAAAAGTTTCCTTTTTAAAAAGTTAAACTTCATTTCCCTACCTTTTTACCCACCTCATTATAATAATTTGGAAGAGCTTTTCAGTGAAGTTTTTATCATATTGCTGTTTCACTTGCACTGTTTAAACTTTTTCGTTAAGTTAAAAAATAGATGATAACATCAGGGATGGTTCACAAACAGTGAAGGGCATTAGTGGCACCCAGAAGACTTTTTCATAAATTTATTAGCATTATAGCAAATAGGTTTTAGTGGATTTTGATGGAATTGGTCATTCGATCAGCAAAGCAAACACGACCGCTCTTCGCCAACACCGCACCGTTGGCAGTATCAACCCTTTATGATGTATCGGAAATTTGACCTGCTAGGTTTTAGTAATAGATCCATGAAACAGAATTTCTTAAGAAATGAAAACAGAGTTGGTAGACTATTCTGAAGATGTCTTTTCGTTCTATTCGTTTTAAACTAAATTTCTTCAAAAACAACATAACATGGAGCTAGTTTTTAACTGAATTAGTAGAGTAGACGAAATAGAAAATGTCTTATCGTTCCTTCTTTTGTTCAAAATTGTTTGAGGGGCGATGACGACCGACGATGACGTTGAAAAGGAGTGTGCGGTGACTAACTTCTATGCCTGCCTGATTTGTGGCTCGCGCTCATACATATTTATTTCTCAAAATCATTCAATAATTTATAATCATGTCGATTACAGAATCCGCAAAACTCGATCCGCAATGATTCACAGTGTAGTGTTTTTTTTTTCTTCTCATGATAAATGAATAGGTGGGAAACAGAGCTCTAACTGCGGATCGAGTTTTGCGGATTCTGTAATCGACATGATTATATTATATACTCAAGTCCGTGTTTTGCCCATGTTTTATCTTTCTTCGGAATTTAAAATACGAAAATTGATTTTAATGTGCCAGTTCTCGTTAACTACACGCGTGGTAGAAAAATTAATTTTTGTTTTTGTCCGATGACAAAATTGAAAAAAAAAAGATAGGTGTTCGAAATCAAAATTAAGAAACGCTCTTAAGGTTCGAATTTTTTCAAATTTAATTTTTTACTCCCGAAAAGGTTGATTATAGGGCTTTGGGATAACATTTAGAAATAAATATTCTATTTACATCAAAATTAAGTGCGTCATAAATTAGATAATTGTTTGAAATCGAGACTCGTGAAGTCATCCATCCCATCTGAAAATAAGTCTCCCAAATACATCAAATCTCTATCCATAATATGATTTTATTTTTACCTTTGTCACTAGTATCCATACTATAGATATTGTATTTGTATTTCATATAAAATGTTACTTTACTATGGATATCTTTCCCAAAAAAACACCCCTAGTCTTGTAAAATAAATTTTTATCTATCTAGCACACTAAAACAGAGCACCTACTAAGAACTTTTTAAATGTTTTTTTGTTTTTATATTTAATATTTATAGTTATAAATCTATCTAAAGTTTCAGTTAAGTCTTATGTCCTGCGTAGAGCACAGGACATTGCACAATTAAATGTAGATATATTAGGCCTAATGTATTTGATACCACTCCTGTGAATAATTCCTCCTAACCTTACTTTTACAATAAGGAAGGGCTCTGTGTATATGCTGTTTCTGTTTTTCTTGAGAACACTCCCCCTTACATTTACCAAATCAACAAGCAATTATTTAATGAGTGACCACACCCATCAAATGGTCTACATTTTGCGTTTGATGCTCTCATTTTTAAAGGATTGGTTATGGTTATTTCTAAGTTTTCACTAACATGTGATGACTGTAAATTAGAATCTGAAAGGGGATCAGCAGTGTTGTTGCATGTAGGCTATATATTATACTATATAGACTTCACGATTTTCTACGTGTAGAAAATTTAAAATTGACGACATTCTAGTTTTCAAAAGTCTTTTTGGCTAAAAATCACATTTAAGTGAATGAATGAATAAATTTATTTATTAAAAATCCGAATTGAAATGTGTAAGTACAAATAGTAGGTTTTTTTTGATTATATAGGGTTTAGTAAGCACAGATCTGCCAGTAAAAATCAAACTGTCCCAAATGTCTTACAAACAAATACAATTTTGTCCTACAATATTGTCAGAAATGTCACTGTCAAGTCATTTTCATACGAAATAGAACCACCTGATATCTTCATCTTTCAAAGTAGGTATTGGTCCTACGACTTCCGGTTTTGAGCAGTTGATTTAAAATTGATAGGGAAAATGAATATTGAAATAAAAAAATATAGTTAGCTTTGAAACTTATAAGTTTGAAAAATAAAATTTAATTTTTTATTGCACTTTTAATTTTGAAAATAAATTTTTTTAAAACGGTTTGCTGAAATACGTTGATTTAAAAATAAAATTAAAGCCAAAAGTGGCTTTAAAATGATATAGCACTGTAGGTGAAGTTGTTTTTTTTTTCAATAGTTTTTGTTATGTTTTAATCATTCGCCCCTCCCACCTACATACATAAATGGGGGATATAGTGCCCCCATCCATACAATTTTTTTCTTGATTTAATTCGACTTATATGGTGTTTCTTTCAGTTGCATGTTTTAAGCAGCTTTTAGACAAAAAAGGATGAACAAATCAAAACAAAATTTATAGGATTTGAAGGTCGAAATACGAACTAAATTATGCAAAATTTCATGGTGATATCCCACATAAGTATGTTGGGGCCTAAAAGTGCATTTTTTCAAAATGTACAATTTTAAAGCAGCCTTTTTATAATGGGCTGAATTAATCAGTTTTTAAGTTAATTTCTTTTAAAATATATGTGTAAGAATTTAGTTTGTTGGAATATTCGGCGAATGGTAGCCAGTTAAAAGCTATATAAAACTATGTATATATTTTTCTGACGCTTTTATACATATTACTCCAGTTAAAGCGCCATTTGAACCTGAGCTCCTATCCATCCAAAAAAAAAAACAAAAAACAGACCAAGCCTCTGCGCCCAAAGTCAGGCCTTTTTCACGACGGACGCTTTGATTGGAGTATAAAGAGACGATTAAATGTTGTACCTATTTTCAAAGTGAAACATACATATGTAGATATTTAACTACTTACCTATGTCTTTTTTTGAACAAAAAAAATTAAATATTAAATTTGACTTCTTTGAACAATAGTAAAATAATTCTATACTTTTCCTATTAATCAATCTATAAAAACATTTGGAAAACTCTTTAGGTACTTAGGTATTTCATCAGACATTTTATCAGCATCAAAATTCTTTAGTTCCATTTATAAACCGAAGAATATGTAGATCAGTTTAAAAAAATTTCAATAATACCCTGCTGTTGGGCCTTTGTCTATTAGTTATGAGCTTGGCAGTTGTTGTGTGACGTGAGCCTAAATAGAGGGACAGATTGAATTATGCAGAGCGTTTTGAAATAACCATAGTCAATCTAGACAATCTCTTCTGTCAAGTAAGTTTTTCAGGGTAAGACAAGAAAATAAGTGTCTGCAAAAATCAAAACAAAAAACCCTCTAACACGATTATTCTCTTATCTTGACCAAGCTATGACATACTCTACGTCTACATACCTTTTTGTTCCACCTTATCTGAATCCCCATTGTATCGGCTTTGTTTCTGGGAATTACAATTTGTGAGTGCACTAGTTCACAAATGTCTTGTTAATTGAGTGCACAGAGTAAGTGTAGTTTGTACACTACTTCAGTGCACCCAATTGACTGATGAAATGATTCCAGACCTCTAGATGTCTAATTTTCTGAAACCACAATAAAATATTTATAACGAAAATTAATTGGAAGTAAAGAAAAACTACAATGAATAGGATAATACTCGAAAACATAATATTATATTTTGTAAATGTTTTAAAATAAAGGGACATCCCTTCCATACTATGGTGACTCCTTTAATCAAGTAATAGGTAATAGGTAATAACGGAAAACTTTTTCGTAGTTTTAGCCGCACCTTTTGAACACTAACTTCTCCTTCTTCATTAAAATGAAATAGGACATGCCTTTAAAAATTCTAAGTGTATTGTTGGAGTCAGTTGAAAAGGAAACGCCAAACACGTCGGTGGTATTTATCGGAAATAAAAAGCTCTACTGTACCTATTAAACCATGGAATCATATGGTCGGTCATTTGTTAATTTTGTTTATAAATTTAAGTTTTTTTTATGAAATTTTAATAAATGAATAAGTGTATCTAATTCTGTTAAATAAAAAATATATTTTTTTGTGTCAACCCATGCACGTATGTACCTACCTGTACCGATTTCAAATCGCAATCTTTATATTACATAATAAAATATATAAACCAAAATTTACCTACTAGTGCTACAAATTTTACTTCACTAATGCTTATGAAAAAAAAATTAATATTCTAAAATCGTAATTCATAAAAATGTAACTCCTACAATGCCTTAATCAGGGGTGGCGGTCACCTTGAGTGCCAGGAGTTAGGAGCGGCAAAGTGCAAAATCATCTTTATTGTGCATTGGAACTTGGAAGTCAATTTTATTTTTATATGGAAGTATAATATTTAAAGTATTAAAAATTTTAAAAGCACCAAAAACATCCTCGCTTTACATTGTACAATAATGAGAAGTTCGAGAAGGCTAAACGATCATTGTTATTTTTCAAATCCTTAAGATGGTCTGTAACTTTATTAATTAAGTCAGAATCATAAGCTCATATGAGGATTTCAACGCAATTTCACTTCTCAAGCCAATATTTATATGTATATTTCAAAACAGGGTTCCAAAATTGATTAGTTAATATATGATTCGACACTTTAAAATACGTACAAAGCCCTTCCCTCGAATGTTTCTTTTTTCAAACTATTTCAAAACTAATAAAGAAATTTGAAACAAAAGTTAATTAAATCCTTAGAAGCAGTGGTAACATCAACTCAGTTTTAAAAAAAAAACTAAACGCTTAATACAAAAACGCTATTTATTGTTAAATTAAATCTGGTTTTTGCTTTAAATATTTTCTGAATTTTACACAGGTTCCTTCATAATTAAATTTAGTATTCAAGAATAAATTTGTTCGTATTTGCAAAACTTGAACTCACTAATTATTTTACCTACTCATAAACCAAAAAAAGAAATTCTAATTGGAGTTTAGGTGTCTAAGAATCAAATGCGCTATTCCTATTAGCTGATCCTACTTTCCAATCAGGTGCCGTTTAAAAAACTTTCAAAAAACAAACGTAACAAACTTGTGTGAAAAAAAAACAAGAAAGAGTGAGATGTAAACAAAAAAAAGTGAGATGTCAACAAAAAAGAAATCAAATCAACGATTCCAGTCAGCCACAAACACAAAAATTTACACCATAAACTAAAATTCCCGCGCCAACAACGCAAAGTAGACATTTTTCATAACCTAGATCGTTTTATTATCAACGGGTAACCCCTCCAGGTTTTCGGTGATAATAAAACGCGGCTAAAGACTCCCCAAATCAAATTCTAAACCTAAAATTTTGCAGCGCCACCACAAGGGGCGGGCAACATTAAAAAATACTCGCCATGATAGTACTATGTATTTCATATACAAAGTCTGGTATTCTCGGATTCGTGTGCCGACTGTCATGGGGCGTGGAAAGCAACTTACCAAGTGTCAATTGATTATAAATTCATAATATTGATACCCGTTCATATAAATTCTGTTAGTAAAATGAATGTTTTTCGAAACCTTTTTTGGTTTTTTCTTATCGGAAATACATTGAACATCAAATTGAAAAAAAATCTATATCCAGTCGCAAGTTCACGCTTTGACTGCCAGGTGTCGTGGTACTAAGTGCCAATATCATGATCTGTTAGCCAACATTAGTAGAGTAATTCACCAAACTGAAACTAACTTCACGGTAGTCTCGTCATTTCTACAAACACAAATAACATGACTGTCTCTTTTGTATTTGATACCTTTAAAAGTCTTAACAATTTTTGAGTGTACATTTCTGGATTGGTGGGATATTAGTTTAATGAAACAGGCTTTTAAACTTATAAACGACGTATTTGTATGGAGCAAGACTCAAAAGTCTGTTAATTTTTTAAAAGTGTTTGGTGCAAACGGCGATAAAATTTTAAAAAAATTCTTAAATGAGTGGTTTTGGGCTCTATTGCATGTATGATGTATGTATATGTATACATTAATTTCATGATTGATTTAAATTATTATTTAATTTTTTATATGTTTATAAAAGAAGGTTAAAATAAACATTTTTCATTCGTGCCTGTATTTTGCTAAACCGTTTGGTTTTGCTGGTTGAGCAAAATCTCAGGTATGTGGGGAAAGTGTTTCTACATCAAGTGAAAAGTGAAGTTGTAAACGGTTTTATAAATAAGGTACACAGGTAGATAACACATACTAAATGAAACTAAAACAATGTAATGTGATGTAAAAAGACCTTTTTTAGAATGGCTTCTTTAAAAATGTAAATAAGTTATCATTTACTCAATCAACAATCAATTTTTTTTTTTATTTCATATGCTCTCATCAATTTAAAGCTAAATTCTATAACGAAATAGTTTGCGAAATTGAAAATAGATGTTGTATCAAAAAACACACTAGATTTGGTTGTTTTTTAAACTTTTTGAAATAAAATACCAAATGAACATTATGCATTGCCTATTTTCTTTTGTTTTTAATTCCTGCTGTTTAGAGTGTAAGAAAAAGTGTCAAAAAATTTAAATATTAAAATTTTGATCCCTTTTTGTCAATGAATTAAGATTAATTTTGTTCTAGATTTTTAGTTTTTTTTTAAACCTCGAAATAATTTATTTTGTCCACTTTGTCTACAGTAGCACTTTAAAGAGAAAAGGAGCTAAATGTATAACCTTTGTATATGAAAACTATAGTACTCTCATGGTGAAAGTCGAATGGGGCGACATCTAATGTATGCGGGCAACCCTTACTCTTTTTTTTTGCGGAGAGCTTATGGAGGTTTTAATCGATATTTATTGATATTTTTTGGATGCAATAATCCAAAAAAATAGTCTCCTCTTGTCCCTACCACGAATTTTCGACGCTTAAAGACTCCCCAAATCGGATTTTACACCTCAAGTTTTGCAGCCACCACTAGGATCCGTGCAACCCTAAAAAAAACTCGCCATGATAGTACTATAGTTTATATATACATACAAAGAGGTTTCTAGCACTCAGTATACATTTTTGTCCATTGTTATTGTTTGTGCATCGATTATTATAGAAGTGACGTTTTATTCTCTCAGAGCCAAAAATTGTGTAGGGAGTGTGAGAAAGTAAGGGACCTGCTTCTTTCTCATCCCAACACAGTGCTGGTCCTTGGATGGAAACTAACACATATGTACATACATAGATACCTGCCGTGTATAACTGATCGATTGATAATAATTGATCGGTTATCGACTACTGAGAGAGGAAGATTTTAACTTAAGTTACAATAGTCGTGTTGTTTTGGGAAAGCTATCCATATTATAGCAAGATTTTATATGAAATACAACATCGGTAGCATGGATACTAGCGATAAAAGTTAAAGTAAATACATATGTACATACTATGGATAGATATTTGTCGTTTTTGGGGGTTTTATATTTTTAGATGTTGGTACCATTTAGATGCTTTCACGAGTCCCGATTGCTATGTTCATATAGTAGGGTCATCATGTGAAACAATATGGCGTCATTGTCGTCTAAAGCTTAAGGAACTCTGATATTTCCATACATTTCAAACAATTGTCTAAATTGATTACTAACTAATTACTCAAACAATTTGACAATTTATATCTTGACAAATGGGTGAATTTGTCAAGGGTAAACAGAATATTTTGTTACGAATGTTATCCCAAAGCCATATAATCACTCTTTTCCACAGTAAATAATTAAATTTGAAAAAATTGAATTTCCAATTTTGACAAAACCACAAAAAATCTTTTAAGTTTCGCAAAGAAATCGTTCATATTTCTTTTTAGATGGCGAGGAAATATTAAGTAGGTATAGCCAAAAATTGAACTTTAATACTTTTGATTTTAATTCAATGAAAGTAAGTTTTTGTTCATAAATTTAGTACTAGCTTTTTAAACTGTTCAACTCAGATTTCTGAACCTAAAAAACAAATTTCTATAATGAAGTATTTTTTTTTTCTGAAAAATTTATTAGCTGAAAGAAAAATCGTTGATATTTATCCCAAGGATTTCTCATCAGTCCCCTGGCACATTCAAACAATCAAAAATATCGAAGACTACGATATTGTTCAAATTTCTGGATGCAAGAGTATAAAGTATGATCGGCTTGTTATGGGAGTTTTACAGAAGACAGACAAGGAACGTACGTAGAATCGAAGGAACATTTGTAAGTCCCATGGCGCCGGACAAATGAAGTAGGTAAGGAGGAATATTTTTTACTATTTCAACATAGACCTAGTAAAACCATAACATAAAACAATTGTCTGCTTTTTTTCAAATATTTAGTTCACTGGTTTTGGTTCAAAAACAAAAAATGAAAAGAAGGACTGAGCTTCTCTTTGATAAAGCAGAAGATGTGTCAAAAGGCCAGATGACTTAGATTGGATCGAATTAATAAAAATAAAATACACCACTGGGTTACGCACGTTCTCGTTTGCGCAATCACATCTTTTTTAAGTCTAAATGTAAAACAAAAATTTGACTTGAAATAAAAATGGGAACCTTTATTTTATGGCAAATATGTTTAGTTGACTCTTGAGGGACTCTCTCTCTTTTAGGCCAGGTATTGTGTGTGAATCTTTCAGTTATTAAAATTGTATGTGTCGTTTACGAGTAATTTGTAATTTCCGAAAACGGTTTTTTAACATTATTGATTAAAATTATTGATTATTAGGTAAATGGCAAAAGAAACACATAATAAGTTTTTTATATCTTTTTTTAAAGCCAAAATTTCATTGTTGGGTTACAAAATATATTATTATTAAGAAAGGTAAAAATTCGCTCTCATTTATACACACGTACATATAATAGAGCCATAGAGATTTAAAACTGCAGTTGTAAGATTTTCTGCAGTTCTAAAACTAGAATCTGCAGTTGAAAATCCACATTTCTGCAGTTGCTATTGTTGAAAAAAAAATATATTCAATGATGATGCCTTGATAAAGAATTTAAAAAAAAAATTAAACGCCTGTTTCGCACCGGTTTCGCATTGGTTTGGTTAAGCCTTTTCTTTAATGTCGATTTAAGAATCAGTCACATCACATTTAATCCACAGTGAATTCGAGTTGAGTTGTCTGTTTTCTTTTCAAGTTGCGGAATGATTTGGGAATCCTGTAGGTAATCGATGTAATTAAAAAAAGCAGAATTTTTGCAAAAACGGAATGGAAAAACGCAGAATTTTGAAAAGTAGAATTTCGAACCGTTCTCTTTTCCTTCGAAGTTAAAAATTGAAGATCCATGATAATTCACTATATGTATTTAATGATGAACAAATAGCCTTAACCTATTTTAAAATTTTGGCTAGATATGTAGATTGTCTATTTTGACTGGACTATAAGTCCTCCCTTCTTCACGCATGGTTACTTGACCATAAACTTAACTAAAATATTTCAAAACACTTTTCATTCTTAGTCGCTTCATACTGAGATGGTCAATTTCATTTCATAAAGTTCTTGCGAATGCGCACAGTAACATTATAATCGTAATGCGCCGTTTTGTGTTTTCCATACAGTTCGTGAACTATGCACATAATTTCTATTTTGAGACGTAGTGGACTTTGTGTGTTTTGCTGAATACTTCTGCTTCTTATTATGAAAAAAAAAAAACAAAAAATTTAGAAAGACTTAGTGATATACATTTGACATTTTCATGTGTCATATTTTTTTACTAAAGCATGTGTATATAAACTTTAAAAAAAATAACTAAAAAGTGAATAAAGTTGTTTCTCAGTTCACAAAAATATGTGCTTCCAAATGAAAAGAATCATTTTGCTATTGTTTTGGTTAACAAGTTATTATTGTGTTAAAGGTAAGAGTATAAATTAAATTTATTTATGTTCCTAATAAAATGTTGTTATATTACAAAAAAATATCTAAAATACGATGTAGTTCATAGTTTGTCGATTATATATGTACCTCGTTATTGAAATATTTTAATCTTTTTCTGGAATTAAAACTTTATTTTAATAGATAATGTTTTTACATTTATTCGAAAACAAATTATGAAATGGAATGGAATTGGTTGCCCTTCGTTTTTGTTGTATGGGCAACATTATTTTTCACCCTATTGAAATAATTTGTAGTTAAATAGATGGATGCATACCGTAAAAGTGACGATATCATCCTATTTTTATACTTTTGAATGATCAAAATATTTATAATAAGTTTGAGTTATTAGTATCTTAGTATGTATTTTAATTTATTATTTAGGGCGTTTCTAGGTACATAAATTATTCACGTTAAAATTTTGAGTCAGTAATTTCAAATGTGAACTCCTGTGTGTTTAAAGATGGAACATAATATAGTAACAGTAACATGTCAGTGGTTCTTATAATGGTTTAGTAAGCATCTGGTGCGCTATTTAGGTGAACCATGAAGACATCTGTGTATCTATACGTATGTAATAAGACGATGTGCCTTTAGAATGTTTACTTTTGAATTGTTTGTAAGTAGATATGTAGGTACCCATATAAAACAATTAGATTGCACAGGGTGCTTTGTTAGAAGGAGATAGGTGTGCAGTGTGCACTCATAGATAAATGTGAAATATATGTACGTTCAGGAATTTTATGAAAATATAATAAATGTTCAAAGGATTGGGGAGAGGACGATAACTTGGGCGCCGCAAATTTATTGAGAACGGTTTTTTGTAGAGGGGTATTGTATTGTTTACTATGGGAGTGGGTACCTATATCTTACCCCATTTGGACGGATGGGGCAATTTTATGAAAAAATTACTAAATGTGAAAAAAATCATTAAAAAATAACGGTAAATTAAGTTTAATACTGTTTTTTACAGCCAGTATTTTGTACTATAAGCCATTTTTTAAATCAGGAAAAATGTTTTTGAAAAAATGAGTTTCAAATACACAATTCGGGAAAAAACACAAAAAAAAGCTTAAAGTGTAATTTCTTAAAACTATAAGATTTAATATAATTTTTTTTTATGGAATTCTGTGCTCTTATTATTTCTTAACCAAAAACTGAAAACTAGATTATTTTATAACTTCTAGTTTTTGAGAAAATAGAAAACTACTAATTACTTTTTTATTAGATTTTAGCTTTTTGACTGCATGTCCCCCAACTGTTTATACTTTACTACTATTTAAATATCAAATTTTGCATACATACCCCAATTCTAATAGTGAGGCCAAGCAGGGGGGTCGCATACATGCCTCAATTGCTTATACGCCGTAATGTTGCGTGCTAGCATTGTTTTCATGTAAAAAAGCTTACATAAATAAGAAATCTTATATAAATATGTACCAACAAAAATAAAAATCGCATAAAAAAGTAATTAACCGTTATCAATTTTCGGCGCCCAAGTTATCGTAGGCGTGCCAACGGATGGCATAAGTAAATATTGATTATGTTACGTTTTAGATATATGTCGACTTGCAAAGGCATTCGATGTGGTAAATCATTCTAGTCTTTTTGAAAAACTCTGCGGTTTTTATAACTTTTGCAAAAACGCAGTCAAACTGAATCGTTCTCAGCTTAGCGCTTTCTTGGTTTGTCTTTCGAGAAACTCAAATTTCGATCCTTGGTAACCCTTCACTTTCTTAATTTCTTTTTTTCATAAATTATAAATTAAAATCAAACAAAAACTTAAATAACTTGTTAATATTAATAGATCATAAAACTAGTACCTATGAATAATCATAATTTTAATCTCCCTAATTTATTGCAACAAACTCCGCGAAGGCAATAACCCAATTCAGTGTGTGTTCACCAATCTAAAAACAAATATTATTTTCATCTCTCCCAAAACAAAACAAAAAAATGCATACCTGTTAAATCAGGGAAAGTAACGAAACACCGAATCACAAAATCCCGAATCACCGCGGAATCCCGAAAAAAATAAAAATAAAAATCCCGCCATCAAATATTTTTAGAAATATTTGTTTGAATTTTTAATTCTATTTTTAGTTTTATAAAAAAGTATTTTATTTTATTTCATTTTTAAACAAATGAAAGTACATATTTAACGAACTGTTGGTTCGGGACACATTCAGTTTCAGTTCTTGTTAGGACTCCGTGGAGGTAAGACCTCCATTATACTTGTATTTGGCCAATTATTGTTGGACTTTTTTTTCGGCTTTATTTTTGGAAAAAAAAAATTTTTCGAAGATCTTTAGGACATTTCGGCAAAGTTTATTTTGCCATATAAAAGTTCTTTTGAGGGCTAAAAAATAAAACTTAAAGTTTTACTTTACCTCTAAAAAAAACACCCTTTGGATCAGTGCAGCCAAAAAAATCAATGATAATCTTGATCTTAAAGTTATTTTAAAATTAAATATTTTGGATTTGTTTCTGAGTAAAATTCTAAATAAGAAAATTGTTGCTGATATTAAGTGCTCTCTTTAGGGAACATTTCGTTTCACAAAACGATAATCGAAAATTGTATATGCTAATCATAAGGGACTACAGTTTTCCAGACATTTGTATTGACTGATAAAGATGATAAATATTTTTAATATCCTCTTAGTTGAAAGTGTTTTTCGTATTTTTCGACCTCCCGCCATAGTGAAAATGAAAGAACCATTTTGTATTTATGTATATTTGTTTAAGGTCGTACTGCAATAGGTTATACCTTAACTTGGTAACTAAATTGGCTAATCAGCACTTCATCTGACTATTAAAATATAAGCAGATAGTTTATAAAATATTGTGAAACGTGAATGATGTCGTTCATTGACGAACAAGTTAAAACCATATAAGTTGGAGCTTTAATCAGACATTGTGAAATAAGCCCTTAATGTATTTTAATATTTATGTATCATTTAAAGTAATGCGAAGTTAAGCTTAATAACTTGAAGATTTTACATATTCTACAGCTTTTCTTGTTACAGGACTCATCGAAGATATACCAAACATAAGGCAAAAAACCCATGTATTATCAAAAAGTGAAGAAACTGAACCAATTGTTTTAAATTGCGATTATGATGTAGACAGCAACTATCAATCGTCATTGCTCGTAAAATGGTTGAAAGATGGAAAGCCAATTTATCAATGGATAAAAGGACATGAGCCGTCTGTATATGTAAGTTTTACAGTACAAAGTTTAATTTGGGTGTGATTCTGCGTATGATATAGAGCAATTCGAAATAAAGTATGACGCACAATTGAATTAAAGATCAATGTCATTACAAGAAAAGGAAACATCACGTTGGATCTGCAATAAATTATTCGAAGAGCGTTGTGACCAAAGCTGATCATTTTTGAAAAGTGGTCCATCGAGAAACTTTATATGTGCATATGTTTATGTTCCAAGTCTACACACCCATCGAATGATTTTGGAGCAATAGGATTCATCAATAAAATACTCCAAGCACCCAAAATAAATGGACTTAATATTTATTATTTTCATAAGTAAATACACTAAAGCGGCATTCATATGAGCTGCGATCTGCGTCTGCGAATTGCAAATAGTCTCAGAATTTGACATTTTATTAATATAAGTGGTCGCGGACAGCTGCGAACCAGACAACACAAAAGAAAGCGAACAACTTTTTTTGAGGTTACACTCTTGCGAATTATTTGTTCGCAGCTTTTTGAAATGCGTCTTGGTTTTGTGGACTGCGAATTCGCATTTGTGAGTTCCAAATGGTCGCATGGAATATATTGATATTTATTTGTAGTTTTAACTAATTATACGCAATATTATCTATTTAAATTTGTAAAAATGTTCCTTTATTCAATTAATCAAACAAGTTGAAATTTGCTTCAGAAAAAGCTTTAAAAGAATTACTCGCAGACGAAGGTAGCAGCTCATATGAATGGCCCTTAACTCTTACTAAATGTGCATACAAAAATGCTAAAACAACAAGCAAAATTCAAAAATAATCAATTAGTAAATTAGGCACTGGTCGGTTTCATTACTTCTTTATTTTTAACAATTATTGTGGGATACGTTATTTTAAAAAAATTAGTTTTGACACATCTGTGTAAAAATAATAATAACTTTTTATTGATACCTACATAATTTATGCCTTCCGGTTTTTGTGAGCTTTGGACAAGCAGTTTGGGATATGTCTAAAAACCTTATATAAAATTGGTATTTTCACTTATTAAGAGTTAATAAACTATTCAAAACACGGTATCACCAATAATGCAGTATTCGAAACGGTTTCTTTACTCCAACTTTTGAATGTCTACCATATTTAAGAAATTTCCGTCTCCATCAAGCATAAGACATAGAAATTGATGAAATATTTTTTCAAACCAAGATTTCAGAATTAAAATCGATTAAATAAATACGTATGCATTTTAAGAAAGACGATTCAATAGTCTGCCCATAAATTAAAGTACCCAATAATTGATCCAAGTGATGGAAGCAGTTCTGCTCTGCATTTAACAAAATGTGCTCTTCCTTTGCTGTCCAAAAATACAACGTTTCCTATTTTTTTTAATTCTTTGTTAATTTAATTCTTTTTAAATGAAAGTACAATACTGTTTACGAGAAGATCTGGGCTTGTTTTATCAAAAAAATATTACCCCAAAGAAAAAAAACATTGCCTCAAAACCATAGGGTAAGTTGAAAAAAGTGAGTCCCGAAGTTTTTCCTCTACCTCAACCTACAGCCTCACCTTTTAGCGGGATTTAGATATTCCCTAGAAGTTTTTTGTTTAACTCCAAAAATAGCGGTTCCTTTCGCATAACCGTTGAGGCAAAACATTTTTATTTGAATGATTTTTTTCTGTGAGGTCTTGTAAAAATATTTTTCAAAAAATCATTACTAACGGTACATGCCCTAGAACTGGGTTTTTATGTTTTCGGTTAAAACAATTTATTGTAACCAAATTTTTTTCTGAAAGAAATCGTACATCATCTTGATAATATTGCATGTCAAAACTTTCAAAAAAGTCTTTTTTTCGATTTATTTGTTGTGTCCCTCTGCTCCCGCACTTCGGCCGTTTTTTTAATTTTTGCCCTCGTTTACTATTAAACATTATCATGAACATTTTACGATTCTATCACTTAAACCGTATGAGTTATTAAATTTTGAACATTTTTGAAAAAAAAACTACCAGCAGGGGTTTTCATTTTTTTACCTAAAACGAAAATATGAGAAGCCTCTGCTGGTAACACCATTTAAAGCATGTTCGATCTTGCTCAAATTTTAAGCGAATTTTTTTTTCGGATTTAAACTTTGATATTCCGGGTGGACCAATTGAAAATTAGAATTTTTTTTTCTTTTATTGAATCACTTTCTACTACATCATCTACAATCACTACAAATTTGAAATTATTTTAACTTATGTACATAGGTACTATAGTTGAGCCCTAAAAATTCAAAATTTAACTGTATATAAATTCAACATATCAATAAATTTAAGTTGATTAAAAATGATAAAATGTGAAAAATATTGACTTCTGAGAAATTAATCAATTAGGCATTTTGAATATAATTATTGTATTCTGTGACGAATTGACCCCCATTCAGCCCCTGTCTGAGACGGAACTGAGACAAGACAAATCAAGTTTAATTCTTTATTCTTATTATTATTTTTAACAATGGTAACAAATTTATTTAAAATTAAATTTTTCATATTTTTATCAATGGAATAATATAAACTTATTTTTATTCTTTAAATTAAAGGCTTCAAACAAAGGACTTATCGATGACCACTACGAAATTTCATCTAACGACAACTACAAATATAGTGCTATCAGATTCCTGCAGCCTACGAAAGACATTTCTGGGAACTACACTTGTATGGTAACAACGAACTCAACGCAAACTGTTCATATTTACCTTCACGTTATTGATGTTAGCCAATTGGAATTAAATATGGACTATGACTCTTCAAGAAACGAAACACTTGTAACATGTGCAGTTGAAAATGTTTATCCAAAACCAACTCTTCTTATTACGTAAGATTATTTTGAATTATGAACCTATGTAAATATCTAAAAAAAAAAAAAAAAATTATTCCAAACATTGATTGAAAACAATTTAATGCATTTAAACATTATAACATTGAAAAGGTCTTAAATTGAAAAAATAAGTGATTCAAGTGCCATTTGTAAGAAAGTAGAACATAAAAGAACTTCGATCACAATTTATAAAGAGCTTATAATTTTTGTTATAAAAAAGTTCCCACTTCTTCTCCATCACAGTTGGGGCGATAAAATAATACACATCCTCTCTGTTTCTATGATTACAACGTTCGCACAGAATCGGCAGTTTGGGTCGATGTGGGATGTTTTAATTTAATTTGATTTAAATTGAGCGTGATGTAACTGTAAGTTAAACGCGTTACCCAAAGAGTACATGATGTGTTACAAGAACTCGAGCATTTTTTTAAATTTAGTGTAAAAGTATTTTCAGTGATGCCACGTTACTACAAAAGTTTTGTTTTCAAGTAATAAAAGTAATGAACTTTTTATTTTGCGTTACTTAAGCCTGGATCTTAAACGCATAGATAAGACCTGCTCTGTAAAATCATTTTCAATGTTTCCACGTACCTGCAAGCGTATTTCTGAAAAATGTTGAACATTTCTTGCAAAAATAAAATTTACACAAATTCCTATAGATGGGTGTTACTATACTTTTTTTATTATTGTTTTTAATATAAGTATAAAAGAAGTTGAAGAATGAAATGAAACCATTTACTAAATATTTGTATTTTTTTTATTCCTTAACAATCTCTCTTATTAATTTTTATTATTATCATTTAAATTTAGCTTATTTCACTTAAAATAATTATTGTCTTACATCGCATTAAAAAACTAAAACTATTTTGTAACTTGTCAAACATTGGCTATCATACAATTAAACAGTATTCTTAATAATAATAACGAACCATAATGTTGAAAATATTGTTTTAACCGTAGAATTTTTTTTATTTGTGCATGAAACTCACTAAAATGGACCGTTGCAAGAAAACAGCGGCAATGGTCAAAGCATAATGTAAATGTACATATGTAGGTGAAAATACTGCTTTTCGTTTTGTTTTATGCGTCAGTATTTAAAAGTCTTTATAATTTCATTCGTTAAATAACAACCAGTTATTATAAAATCGTTTTGATAAGAGTTCCAACAAAAAAAAAGTTGTACAAAATATAGAATTAAAAATTGGGTTTTCATTGTTATTAATTCTCAATCAAAGACATTCTAAAAACTTTTGGATTATTATTTATTTACTTTTAATTATTTAAAAATAAAACTTAAAGAAAATTTGTATGAGGGGGCTGTTTTCAATTATTATTTTAAATACAAGTGCACCAAAATGTACTAAAAATAATTTTTGCTAAAATATTTATAAAGCTTATTGGCCTGATAAAGTTTTTCTTGGTTGCACCAACGTCCTTCACTTTTTGCGACCCATCCCTGAATTTTATAATATGATTTTTAAATAGAACGAAAAAGTTTAACTAGTGCAGGTGACAACGCGATTTGAAAGATGTCAAGATTCTGAAAAGCCATCCTACTGAGTTTTATAAAAATATCAAAAAAGTATTAGAAAATTATATAAATATGTGTTAATACAGAGTAAGATGGTATATTTTGGCCAAAACTAGGTTTTGAAATATATATCGATTTGAAACTTATGGAAGCATAAAAGAATTTAATCATAACGCAATGCTACTGATTTATTTAAAATTATTTAGAAAGTAAAACAGACATTGATTTTTTATTTTTCTTTTTAAATCTACAAAAATTTTTCTGTTGAAGTTTAAACATTTTTCTTATCAATTCCTAAGCCAAAAAAAAATGGGAGCCCTTTCCTTGGGTTCTTAAAAAAATGCTATCCTTTCTTTACAAGATTAAGATATCATATACAAAGGATATTGCTTTCTGAGGTAATTTTAAATAAAAAAAATACTCAAGATTTATTTTCGATTATAACAATTCTTATGATTTTAGGTGCTATTTCATTTCAATCAATATAAGTTATAGCTCCAGCAAACCCATGAATTTCGTCAAAGTTTTAATTAAATATTTTATTATTTCTTAAAGGAACGACGACGATCAAATTCAGCTTACCCAAATATCGGAAAAGTACGACCCGGAAAACAACGGTTTCTTCAATGCCACTTCGGTTGTATCTGCCAGCAAATTTGGTACGGATGATGTGATAACTTGTACCGTATCGTTTTTTGGGAGCGATTATAATATAACTAAAACATTGACATCATCGGCTTCAATTATAAAAAACACTGCTTTTGTTTTGACAACGATGTTTGCCATGCTTCTAACGTTTAAAAATAACTGATAAATTAATTATTATAAATCTGTTTGTTAAAAAAAAAGTTCTTCCCTAGTGAATAAATTGTTTTAAAATTGTTGTTACCACTGTGCAATATTGTTTTTTTTTTACTTCAAGCTCTGAGAAAAAGGTAAGTCTATAACTATGTTAAACAAAATTTAATAAAAAATGGAGTCAATGGTATTGACGGGAAATAAATTGTAATACGTATTTTACTATCGCCCATGGTCTATGGAAATTGTAGATATTACTCTGAAATTAAAACAACACAGATCAAAGTGTCCGCACCCTTTGTTACATACTCAATACTCATGTCTCTAACTGGTTTTTGTTTGTCATTTAGGTATCAAAATACCTACATACATATATATATTTATTTTTATTCATTTTTATTTTTTCATTCAACTTGTTATAACTATCTTAAAGGTAGACGAAAAATTATAGAAACTAGCCACAATCGTTCGCTCTTATGATAAAATAATATCTAACGCTTGAGATATTTTTTTGGTTAAGCTCGGCCGTAGTGTTTTTGAAAAACTCAGAGGGAACATTGACATCATCAGCTTTAATTGTGAAAAACACTGCCCTTGTTTTGACAATGATGTTTGGCATGCTTCTAATGGTTAAAAATAACAGAAAAATTAAATGTATAAATCTGTTTATTAAAAAAAAGAAGGTTCCTTGGTGAATCAAGGTGGCTGCAGTTTTCTAATATAACCTCTATCAAAAAACTGAAGCCAGTGGTATTTTCAATTTCGGGATTTTGAAAACGCTACGTGGTTTGTATGATTGATTTATTTTAGGGAACATATTTCTACTATCTGATTTCAGTATGCTTTCAGCACGTTGCTTCGAGTAGTCGTTGACACTGTTCCGAAACTGCTGACTTAACAGAGTATTCACATTTCTCAGCAGGGATTTGAATCTCTGTGACTCCAAATTGTGCGATGCATCTTGGAACTGACAACGTATTCGATTTATCTGAGTGATCAAAAAGCTTTTATGCGTTTGTAGTGTCTTTTTCTCACGGTTTGGATAACATTCCACACTATTTTTTTATTTCATTTTCGGAATTGACGACTCCATAGCTTGTAAAACTACGGTGTTGAGGTTCTCGATATATGAATCACACTCCTCGTTCGATAGATTTCTATTGGTAGGAATACTTGAAGAGTAAGATCAATTCCTATATTTTCTCGTAGTGCAACGTTGAAAGCGGCACCAATTGGTCTTCCTAAAGTTTAATTTAGGGATTTCGTGCGAAGTCGCGAAGCTAAAAGCTGAGTCGTCAACAAATTTCATCGACATTACTATTGCAAGGTGATTGCTATCATACGGTAATAAAGAGATTTTGTTACCATAAACTGCTTCTATTTGCAGTCGAGCATCAGCGATACAAAGATCAAGATATGAATTTCCACTAGGAAACCTTGGCGTGACTGGGCTGTATAAATGTATTCTTTACTCGACCTTCGACCTCGATTTAGGAAACTGCCTTTTCCATTCGCAACCGTGCCTTACCAGGCCGGGTTTTTAGCATTCAAATCACCCGCTAGGATGAAATAGTTTTGTAAACTATTTAATCTTAGTAATTCGAACAATTTTTCGATCTGATTGCAGAATATCAATCGTTGTTACTGCTAACAGTACCAGGTCGGGTATTGGTACGGTACCCGGTTTGGATATAACACCCGATCTAGCATCGTTCCCAACCGCAGCCGTACCTGTGAAGGATAAACCTCCCCGAAACACGGGTGTCAATCGTATAATTCTGCCTTACCTGTTTCCTTTTGCATCTGGCATTTACCTGACTCATGCGTATTTTGGCACTTGACGCACCTATATAACATGCTGCAATTGGAAGCAGCATAGCCAAATGGTTGGCACCGACGGCACTGAATGATACCGATTATTTCGTATTTTTTCGAAAGAAACAATGTCTCTTTACGTGCCTTATGTTTCTCAAGTTTTGGGAATTATTATCTGGATATGGCTGTAAATAGCTTTAGTAAAAAGTTCTGTAACTTTTCATATTTATCAGTAAAGGTGAAAAATTCAGACTTTGTTACTTTTAATAGATTTTTAATTTTATTGCAGTCGTTTTTGTTATTAATAGTTACAGATATTTTATCATTGCTCTTTTTGGTATATCTTGTCTGTTTAATATATATTTTGTTCACTCACGCTCCTTTGGATGACTTTTCGTGACAGTAGCTTGTGAGCGACTATGGATCAAATCTAATAAAAGAAAAAGATCACAGTCAAAGAGCCAACTTTTGTAATCGGAAGCTAATGTCACAAAACAACGAAAAGTACCCTTCAGTGAAATGGAGAACTCAAAAATAAGATGAATTATCTTTCTTTTTTTCGTTCTTACTTCACAATGTAAGTTTCATTATGTTCACACCAGTACAATCGGCAGCGTTCTCCAATTCTGAAAGCAAAAATTAACGAAACAACAAGGAAAGGCAAAAAAAACTGGTATTATAGGTTGATATATTCATATAAAAAATCGATTTAATGATTTATGAGAAAAATATTGTAAAAATACCCATTCTATAAATGGATATAATAATAATATAAAATAAACTTCAAAAACTTGCTCATTTAAAGTTCAACTACAATCTTTGGTTGTGCTTATACATACATTTAAAACAACTTATGTGACATTACTTTCAAGATTTAACTCTCAAAACAAAAATCATAATTTGGAGGATCTTCTGGTATAACGGGATGTCCATTGCTTATATCTACTCCCTCAGTATCAAGTAGTCGAAGTTTAATTTTCATGGAAAGTAATACATCAAAGTCGTCCTCTTTTTGTTTACTTGTCATTTCCTGACCCAACAATGCATTGATACCATCTGTCCAATAATTAAAAATAAGTTCTTCGGGAGCGACAAAATCCAATGTCGAATGGTCCATATTATCAAAAGTAATAGAAAAGCCTAGATTTGCAGCTGATTTTCTAGCTCGCATCTCTTTCATGTGTGGACATTCTTTCCCAACAAGCAATTGCTTTATATCTATTACTAATACTTTGTTTGTCAGATCTTCTAGAGTTGGAATGTTTTTCTCGTCACAATCGCCGTAATGGATGACTTTATGATTTGGGGAGAGCCTAGCATACCAAAACTTATCTTTGCTACGAACACCTCGAGAATATTTAGAAAATCGAGTTCCTTCTACAAGAAACGTTAAACGCTGTTGCTTAATGAGGTTGATGACGTCAGGACTAATTTTTTCTTTTAATTTAACTATTGCTGAAGCGGTTGACTCGCATTCTTCTTTTGAAGTACGTTCTTGTTGCCTTAGATTAGTTATTGCTTGATAATTTAGTTGCCCTATTTTAAAACGAAAGTCCTCCAGATTTTCAGGTCTTAATTTCAGTGTCCTATTGATTTGCTCGCGTACAACACTTAATACTTTTTGAAAGTCTTCAGCTGTTGCACGCATATCTTTCCATGTTCGATTGAGGGTTATAATACAAATACAGAAGAACTCCTCAAAGGGATGGTCATGGGCGAAAAACATTGGATGAAAACCCATGGATTGTTCCGATGGAGGCTCTCCAATCCTGAGTAATTCGCATAACATCTTTGTCAACTCGATTGAAGTTCTTCCAAAAGGACACTCATGTTCATATGCACGACATGTGTTTTCGTGTACAACTTTGGTATATTGTTGAGTGTAATTTCGAGCAAAATACACCATACAATCCAAAGCCAATATACCTGGAGGAGTTTCCGTAAAATCTTGGGCGGGATTAACATCACATCTAAATCCGAGCTTTTTATAAAACTGCGAAAAATTAACATTCCCTCCACGACGCTGATCATCGCCCATTGGTACTCCAATAGGGTAATCATCAAACGCAATTTTTTTTAGTTCTTTTATTTTATCATAAGCTTCCTGATCCTGGGAGTTTATTTTCATACGCATGCGATTTTCCAGCAAACCTAGTGTAAGGGTTTGTAAAATATAAAGCTGATGTTGTATTTCGGTACCTGCAACGTCAGCAATCAATACCGAACGGTATTGTTTTTTACTTAATGTCAATGCTATTTGGCGCTTTCGTGCATCGTCTGCTTTAATAAATAGTGCATTTATTAGAGCTATTGTATTCTGACGAATAACCAAAGAATTTGATTCTTGTGCTTGCAATAAACGAAGGATATCTTCAAAAGTCACCTCATTTTCGACTTGAAGATATTTTCCGCTATTTTGAACAATATTTTCCAAAATTGATAATGATCTTTCAACGCATACTTTCGAGAAATTGGCAAAGTCACAAACTATAAAGATATTTCTTGTGACAAAGCGAGTTTGAAGAATTTCCCATGAAACAATACCATGCTCCATTAGTTCTACAAAACTTGCCAAACTGTATTTTAGGATTTCGTCTTCAGTGTTGGTATCTTCAATCATATTTATTAAGAGTGTGAGACCTTGTTCCTTTATAAACTCCAAAGCAAAAGTCAAATCAACGCTAAGTGCAGATAACTCTTTTAGACAATTGACTTTATCAGTTTTCGTCTCAGATTTGAGTATTTCAACGGTATCCTTTGCCTTTTTTGATGGAGACAATTGCAAGCGGAGGACAGAACCATTTTTTATTTCTGTGCGGTTTTTTTCTGTAACAAATCGATGATTATTCAGCTCACAGAATTGAAGTGCATAGTTTTCGGCATCGGTTATACTCCAATTGTTACAAAGTTCTTGAATTTTCCCTAAAATAAATAGAACAATTGTTACAACTAACTATAAACACAAAAGTTATTTTAAATATAGTTTTAATGACAATAGGCCGAGAGCAATTCTGTTACCTTGGATGGGTGAAAATTTGGTCAGCAAAATAATTATAAAAACAAGAATTTCTTTACAAAAAGAATGGAAAGGCTTAAAATTCATTATTTAAATTTCTAAAACAAGCGAAACAAGAAAATTGAGCTCAAAACTGAAGATCCGGTTTTTTCAATTTGTTTTTATATACCTACATACATTATGTACATACATACTTATCAAATAAAATTTTCTTAGTACCTACCTATTTTCAGAAAAAAAAAATTGTTAAGAAAATAGGTAAACTGTGGAATTTTTTGACATGATCTAAAAACGGTTTTGTGTGTATCTATTGTATACATTAATTCTTTTTTGTAGTAGTTTGTTGCTAGTCAAAAATAAATGACTAAGAACAGGAATTTAAAAAATATAAAAACATGGTCTCGACAAATCAAGTTTTTCCATGTATTTTTTTTTTTAAATTCGGATGCAGAGATTCATCCATAAACAACTAAAAGATTAAAAATCTTATTGCGTCTTAAAGTCAAATAAAGATCCCCAATTCCACAGTTACAAACCTTCTTGACATTCCAAGGGATGTCATGATCAAAACCTACAACTTCGTAAAACACTTCCGTACGGAGTAAAGTTGCAAAAGAGACTGGATAAGTGAAATGGAAAACTACAGTCTCGAAGCAAACACCACCATGGTATACTAATGGATCGAGAACTTCTGAAGGGACTGGGGCAGGGATTTTTGGGCCTAGAACCAAAATTTCCATACCGATGGGACAGTCCACCAGCATATTCCAGGCAGAAGTAAATGCTATCGGAAAATGCGCAGAACGTAACATCGATAGAAAATACAAAAACCAAAACATTGCCATCATGTCAGATAGTCAAGCCGCACTAAAAGCTTTGAACTCATACACCATCACGTCAAAACTAGTATGGGAATGTGTAAATAAGCTAAATGAACTGGGCAAGGAAAACAAAGTCACACTTCATTGGGTACCGAGTCACGTCGGTGTCCAGGGCAATGAAGAAGCTGACTCCCTGGCTAAAATAGGAGCAACGGGACCCTTAACGGGACCAGAGCCTTATTGTGGTATAGGGGAAAATACAATCAATAATGAAATCAAATTATTAGAGGAGGCAACAAGATCAAAAATTTGGAATGAACTCCCTAAACTGAGACAGGCCAAACTCCTACTCGGGAACTACAACCGAGAGCGTTTCCAATCCTGTATTAGCCTAAGCAGGTACAGTCTCAGGATAATAACGGGCCTCCTCAAAGGCCACAGAAGACATCTCAGCATCCTTGGCCTAGTGAGCAGTGCTTCTTGCAGATTCTGCAACGCTCATGAGGAGACACCGGACCACATAATAGGTAAATGCGATGCACTAGTGCATCAAAGACAAAAATATCTGGGCAGGCACCATATAGAAGAGAGCAAAATACATTCTCTGAAAATACCCCAAATTCTTAAATTTCTAAAAGGTACGAATCTGGAGGTTGAACTGTAAATGAGAAACCTCATCCCTTTCAAAAGGGGGGCACAATAGATCTTAAGGTCGCAGTGCAAATATACCCACATAATTCATTCATTCATTCAAGAACAGTACAAGTACAAAATCTTGGAAAACCAAAAAAAACCTTTACAGTTTTTTTGGTAAAATAATGTATGGGAGATTTGAAGATTTTTTGGGATCTTAATATGTTCATGAAAGAAAAAAATATAAAATGTTTTATGAAAAGGCAATATTAAAATAGAAAAAGTCAGTTGACATGAACTGTTCTTACAAATTACACTCAATACAAAAAAAGTATAATCAAAAATTCATGTAACATAGAAGATATATTTAAATTACTCTCCAGGCTGACCAACTATATAGAATGACTTCAAAAGATGCACTTAAACAAATAACATGTGTGAATATTTTTTATAATTTTAACTTTTTTCACGAGTGTACCTTGACACTGCGTCACGTCCGGCCGACTCACTTTACTGCACTCTGTGAATCAGGCACTGAACACTAAAGTAAAAGAAGTGACTGGAGTCATGCCTTTTTTGGATTAGTAAATAGCCTTTTTATTTTCTGTATAAATGAGTTACTATATTAGGTACTTACACTTTGAAAAAGTATCTTTGAATTGGGATGGGCAGAACATGTTAGTGGCCGTCTTTGATAAACAGGACAAATAGACTTGTATGAAAAACATAGTACTATCATGGCGAGTATTTTATAATGTTGCCCCGACCCTTGTGGTGGCGCTGCAAAATTTTAGGTGTATAATTCGATTTGAGGAGTTTTTAAGCATCGGAAATTGATAATAGGAGTAAGAGACACGATTATTTGGATTATTGCAACCAAAAAATATCAATTAAAACCTCCATAAGCTCATTTTCTCACCATTCGACTTCCACTATGATAGTACTATGTTTTTCTGTTTTTCATATACAAAGCAAATAGGTTTTCTTACCTGTTAGTGGCTGTCTTTGATCCAAATTAATAAGTTGTGCTACATTTTCAGGAAACTCAACCGCTATTTTCACAATGTGCGAGTCTTTTACAGGCATTTTTTTGGGAATCATGTTCCCATTTATTTGGGTGTAGGATAAGAATTCGAAAGAGGAAAACAATTGAAATAAGTTTAATAGTATCTGAAGCCGTTAAATTTGCTGTCGCCTGCCTGGAAAAGTGAACACCAAATTTTGTTTAATACTTTAATGCCTACGCCTAGCCTACATTCCTACAAGTAAATAAGAGACAAAAGACAAATCACACCTAATTCTCAATGACGGCACAATTGAGTTATTAGGGTTCTTCCCCAGACATCACATAAAAAAAAAACGCTGACAACTTTCTTGTTGGAAGAGACGTTTTCTTTTAATCTTCTTAAAAAGAATCTCTTGTCCTTTCAAATGAAGAAAAAAACACAGTCTACTGTTTTTGGTTGAACGCACGATACCGACAGTACCATGGAATTAAAAGTTGCTAGCAACTCTCGTATGAAAGGGGTCACGCTTGCAGGTGCTCACTTCTTACTTGACAGTACCTCCAAGCGCGTTGTTTTAGAATTTCTAATTTGACAGCAAGGCTCGGATAAATGACATAATTAAAGGATATTTTTATTTTTAAAAAAATTCAATTAAAAAGTATTCTACGAGAATGCATTTACCCTTGTATAATAAAAAACATAGTACTATCATGGTGGAAGTCGAATGGGGCGACATCCATTGTATATAGAACTTATAGTACTATCATCACAATGGTTTTTGTGTTGTGGGGTGTGGTCGTCTGAGGGCGCACTTGTATATACACAGAAACAGCAACCAGAAAATTAGTTAGGGGTGTGATCGCTAGGTGGCCGACGTGTGGAACGTGTTCATGAGAGTACTATGCAAATTTATATACAATGGCGACATCTAAAAAGAGGGGGCAACCCTTACTCAAATTTTTTTTAAGGAGAGCTTGTGGATGCTTTAATCGATATTTATTGATATTTTTCTGTTATGGCAATCGAAATAATGGTCTCCTCTTGCTCCTACTCCCAATTTCCGATACTTAAAGACTCCCCAAATCAAATTCTATACCTAAAATTTTGCAGCGCACAATACTCGAAATGATAGTAGATGTTGTTTTTCATATACAAGGCATTTACCTACATAACATCACTTCAATTTACTTTTAATGGAATATGAGCCAAAACTTACATGCGAAGTAAAAACTTTGTTTTTCATATTATTAATAAAGTGTTTCAATATTAATCTGTAATTAGTTTTTATTTCACTTCTTTATTTAGGCTTAGTGTTTTTCACTTTTTTCAAAATCTTAAAATATCACAACCATTCTTAGCAAGGCAAAATGACAGGCTTGCTACGGATTTTTTTTTGTTGTTTTAATGCTTCATTCACGTTTCACGAACACTGTATATCTGTCAAAAGCCTCTTCGTCTATTTCTTATTTTAAGGAATACTTGTAGGTACACTTCGTGCCGCTCAGCAAATTCAAACATCAGTTTGAATTTTTTTCATATCCTTATTTATTTATGAATATTATTCTTTTTATAAATTTACTAGCGGCTAACTACTTATTTGTTGATATTTTTTTTGCAAGAACTATTGCCAGATGAAACACAAACACAATCAGAAGAAATCGGTTTTTTCACAGATTCAAATATTTGAAAGGAATTTGCCATTGCATTCCATCACATTACATTACATTATTTTTTAATTGCGTATAGAATTGCAAATTCATTTACATTTTTTATTTATTACTGAACTAAATTCTTAAATGTAGCGTTATTGAACAACTTTATCCATTGCAATCATTTTTATCTAAATATTCTAATTCTAAATGACATTATATAGAATGCTATTATTCTTAGCATAAGAAACAACACGAGCAAAAATAAAGCAGCTTTTCCAAAACTTCCGTTTTCCATACCAATATTTTTTAAAAAAGTGTTTGGCCTAGCATAATGACAATATATTTTATGGCACTCCATTTTTGTACGATTATACCCGAATATAGCCAACGAAGCCCCTTCAAGTCCATATTTCAAAAAAGATATACTGAAAATCCATTTAAGCCATTCTTGAGCATCGCTCTGACGTAAAAAGAATCCGGAAAAGGCTAAAAATGGACAGATGAATAGCGGGCCAAGTATTGCTCCATACTAAAAAAAAAATTGAAGTTATTTTTTAAAAAATTTAAAAAGTTTTTCATACCTTTATGCTAAGAGAAGCTCCCACAGCAAGTCCAATGCTTTGAGCAACCATAGCTGTTAAAAGTGTTATCAATGCAAAAAGTGATATTCTTATAAGCTCAATTGGTTGGCCAGTGAGATAATAAGAAATCACAATGAAAACTGAAGTGCATATGATTTGAATAGGAATGTCCGCAAGCGTAAATGCTATGTAGTATGCACGTAGAGAATACCATCTATTAAAGTGCTCCCTAGTAACAATTGGAAACTCTAGCGGAACTAAAATATGAAATAATTTGATTTATAGTGGTGTTTTCAAATTGAAGTCCCTCCCAAACAGAGGCAATTCTATGGGGGTTACAACGAAAACAATGATAACGTCACAGAATCGTTTCGGCCTGGGAGAGACTTAATGTTGGTTGAGAGGGTTTCAAGTCAAGTGAAACAATATATTATAACAGGTCGTTTTGGTAACGTGAAATTTCGTAATACTTTGTAAAAATTTTAAAAACGTGCCAGCAAAACCCATACAAAAAAAAATACCAAGTTTGGGAATCTTGGTGCCATATTCAAGTTGTCAAACAGGCACGCTTTTCCTGCCTTGAAAGAAATTCAAATATAGAAACCATTGATCGCACCTGATGATGTTCACATACAATACATTGGCGAAACGATTTTGACATTAGAAAATCAACCTGAAATAGTAATTCATTCATCCAAACAAAATACATTTGCTGATCGAAATCCGAATTAACCCAACTAATACCAATATGTAAGACCTTGTTAAAATTGGGAAGATTGAGTACGGACTGGAAAGTATCTTTAATATGGCGAGTCATGTTAACATTTCTACAAACAGTGTGGTGCCTCAAACTGTACTGAAATAACAATATCGCAACTTGAAATAACAACTGATTGATTTGTATGTTTTCTTCATGCCTCACGATATTTTAACCGGCACTTCTCTTGCTACATACAGACGTGAATCTGTGTTCAATCTTCCCAAGCTAAACAGGGTTATAACACAAGTATATACTTACAGTTTACCAAAATTGATGAAAATGCAGTGTACATGACGAACATTAGTGTGTAAAAAATGTAACGGAAGTTATTTAAAGCATTTCCAGCATCGTTTCCAATTCCGTAATATAGAATTCCAACTAGAGTAGCCATTATTAAATGTATTACAATTCGCATTAACGTCAGTCCTTTATCTCTCCAAAGTATTAAAAATGTCCTTTCTAGCAAAATTAGTGTTTGAAGATAAAATGGTGTGGCATAAACATTTCCTTCATTAAGTTTATTTGTATATAATCTATTCTTTGGTTTGGACCAACTTAAATTTGGATTTAAGCTTTTTTCTTTTGTACTAACACTATGCTCATTTCTTTTGAATGAATTTTCTTTGGTACAAGTAATTGTATTAGGTTTATGTGATGCTGTAGAAGAATAAAATCAAGTTTGTGAATTGAAAATATGTTTTAAAAATATGAACTCACCTATTTCCGTGTTGTCGATTAAATGGTAACCGACTTGATTTGATTTTATGTAGTCTCTGTTCCGTCCATTGTTAATTTTCTCGGTAAGTCTATCATTTTGTTTACCATAGTCGTTTGTAGCGATTTCCATTACTAAATTATAAAAACAATATTTTTATTTCATTCGATAAAACTCATGCAATTTAACTAACAATAGTCAACGGGATTGTAAATTTCAGGACACTTAAGATCAAGTTGAGCTAAAAATGGAACAAGATTTCGCGTGCCTCCTGAATAGATGCATTTTCCATCAGCAATTGCGTAAAGTGAATCAAACATTTTAACAGCCAGTCCGGAAGGTTGGTGAATTGTACAAATTATAGTTCGCCCTTCATGAGCTAGTTTTTTCAGCAAAGCAATGCATTGGTTGGCGACTGAACTATCTAGTCCTCTAAAAAAAAAAAGAGTTATAACTACATAATAATAAAGTCAAGAGTGCTAGTTGCTTGTATTTCAAGTCACTTAAGAGAGCGGGGCGTTAGTTATAGCGCAATATTCTAGTTGGTTCAAAATTTAGTTTAATTGTCTAGGGATATGTATCGATTCGAAATTTTTCTAAACTATGTTTTGGCTTATAAAAAGTGTGATTTTAGGGATTTGGAGGTGTTATTTGGAGCGAAATATTCTAATTGCGTCCAAACATAATTTGCTGTCCACTTTTTTAAGCTTTAAACTGTAAAATTACATTGAAGGATTCTAATGATTATGATCGATTAAGAAACCTCTGAAATATTCGAATATTTCCTCTGTATTTTTTTTATATTTTTTAAATATTTTTTACTCATCACAAACTATAGAAAATAAAAACGATTTTGTTGAATGTACGCTCGGTTATATACGATTATCTGTAGCAGTATGACAGAGTAGCTAATGTTAAAAACAAGTTGTTTTCAGAAATTTACATTTTTTTTCAAAAATTTTTATTTATGGTGGTTAATGTTTCTTTTTAAGTCTATCATTAAATAAAATAAATACATTATATTTCATGTTATTTTTAATGAAAAATAGTGGACGCAAAGTAAGAAAAAATGTGTTTTTAAACTTACATAAGTACTTTTGCAAAAACCAATATTCAAATAATACTTGTCTTAAGTAACCTAAGTTTTTCTGTTAAACTTGTTTTTTTTTCAGTTCTATTTTCTTAGTTTCGACATATATATTATCTTATGTTAACATAAGTGTGTGTGACACCCAGAAAAAAAGTATTTATGAAAAAGGCAAAAGGAAATATAACTGTGGCAATATGACAGAGTAGCTTATGTTAAAAAATAAATTTGTTTTGAGAAATTTAGATTTTTGTCAAAAAATTTTATTTATGGTGGTTATTTTTTTTCGAATTCGAATCATTAAAGTTTTTTTTATAATTAGCGCGCACTCAAGGGAATTTTATGTACCCTTTATATGTCAGAGACACATTGCGAGCTTTAAGTAAGTAGGAGGGAATTTGAAAGGAGATGTCGATGAACATTAGTCTTGAATTTCAGTACATCACAATGAGAGGCAAAGACAGAGCGTGGAAGGGTATTCCACATTCGCGAAGTACGGCTAAAGAATGAATCCCTGTATTTGACAGTACGACCGAAGTTTGGTTCAAGAGTAAACTGATGGGAGTTTAAGGGGAGAAATTCAACTGGCATTTCATGAGAGCACTTATCGTAGAAGTAACGATAAAAGAGTGAGAGACAGGAAACGTTACGCCGGTGTTCGAGTGACGTAAAATTATCGATGATGTTTCTCTCTCCGATCATTTTGAAGGCTCGTCTTTGTAGGTTTAAATAAGTTACTGGAGCACCCGCCCATAGTTGGAAGTTATAATTAAGCTTTTGACGTATATAACTTTTATAGATAATAGCTAGATCAGAAGGGGAAAAGAATTTCTTGCATCTCCAGAGAAAACCTAAACATCTTGCGGCATTTTTGGTTACGTGTGATCATTCCACAAAAGATGGTTTGTGATACACATACCTAGAATCGCAAGCTGATTAGTTTCTTCGATGCAAGTCACACTCATAGATAATGACAGGGGGGTACGTCTCGCTTTAACGACAGAAGGCAGCATTGAGTTTTCGAAGCATTTACAGCTCACATCGAACCATGATTTCTCTTTGGGTCTGATGCTCTTAACCCTATTCGGGATAAAAGTTCTCATACCCAAAATAATCATATTAGTAATCATAGCCGCGCTGTTGTTGTTGTCTGGCCCGAATATTGAAGCCAAGAAGAATTGTGTACATTGAAATCGCCCGTAATAATGATTTCAGTGTGAGGATGCAAGGAAAAAATTATTTGGATGGAATCAGACAGAGCATTAAATTCGCGAGAAATTGAAACTCAGTCCAAATTAGGGTTTCGATAGAGGAAAAAATAATTAACGATGTGCCTGTTTACCGAGAATTTAAACCACAAGAAGTTACACAAGGGGTTGGTACTAGGACCATATTGTGGTTGAAATTGGTAAGCAACATCGTTTCTACGTAGACGAGACCATGGTGGGGGAGGAATAATGGCACTACGTTATACCCATGAAATTAAAATTCAGCAGGATCAGAAGTTTCACCTACTTCCCACTTCCATCTGCAGAGTATTAGTTAAAGTATTAGTATCAGTTAAAAAATAGAAAAAAACACTAATGTCGACTTAAGCTACTCTATCATACCACCAAAGATATATAAATAAATGAATATGTTCGTACCTTTTTTAATAAAGAGCATAAACTCCTAGTAGTATAGCCTACTACTAGGATATGCAATGAATAATATTAGTTAGAATTTTTTAGCAACTATGTTAAATGTTGTCTTATTCTATTGAGAGTACCTTACTTTTATTTTTGATGATAAATAAATTAAAAATGTTTTTTTTTTGGTTTAAAAGTTTGAAACTTACGTAGTAGGTTCATCCAAAATTAGAACGGTTGGATTATTGACTAATTCCAATGCAACCGCTAGCCTTTTCTTTTCTCCTCCAGACAATTTCCCAGTGGTATTTTTCCGAATTTTATAAATACCGACAGAATGAAGAATATCTTGTACCTGTTAAATATACATAATTGAAAATAAACTTTATATTTTAGCACAAAGTTTATTTTTACTAACTCTTTGCTTCTTTTCTTTCGACGATAGATTGTTCCCAATTTTAAGATTAGCTGAAAAGTGCATTGCTTCAGAAACTGTCAAAAAAGGCTGCAAATCGGTATTTTGCTTTATAAAAGATAGACTTGTTCTAAACAAATCAACATCTCGTTCTATTCCATTGACAAGCACATTTCCACTGGCTCCAATTAATCTGTAATTTAAGAAATAAGTTAGTTAGCAAAGTCAATTTTATTCAAATTCTTTGTTATTACTCATAGCCGGATAAAATATTGAGTAGAGAACTTTTGCCGGCGCCAGAAGGACCTACTATAGCACTTAGTTCTCCACTTCGAAACTCGCCAGTTAAACCTTTTATTATTGTTTTGTTTCCTAAAATTAAAAAAAATAGATTATTTTTTTTATAAAGATTTAAAAATTAGTAATAAACGTTTTATCAGAAAATTGGTTCTTTGAAAAAAAAAAATTAATTATCATTTTCGATGTCAGCGACCCAAATTAGTCTAGAAAACATGTTATTCTTTGTATATGAAAAACATAGTATGTACTATCATGGTGGAAGTCGAATGGGCGACATCTAAAAAGTGGGGGCAACCCTTACTCAATTGTTTTTTCCGTATAATATATAATATAATCGATATTTATTGATTTTTTTTTGGTTGCAATAGTCCAAATAATAGTCTCCTCCTTCCAAATTCCGATGCTTAAAGAATCTCCAAATCAAATTCTACACCTACAATTTTGCAGCGCCACCACAAGGGTCGGGCAACATCATAAAATACTCGCCATGATAGTACTATGTTTTTCATATACAAAGTGTTATTTCGATGTTAATGAATTGAAAATTTTAAAACTAATATTATTTGCTTCAAATAAAAATTTCCACTTGAATGAAGAGATAAAGACCCTTTTGACATAATATTTTTATTTCTCACGTTCACTCACGCTAAAACTTGGTGCATCTTATGCAAAACATCTTAAATCCCACAATGGGAAGGAGCTACATAAATTAATGAACCATATAGGTCAGGGTCAAACGACAGATTTCTCTGATTAATGTAGAATAGGTACGCTAAAAATAATTCTTTCTAGTTATAAGCCTTCTTCTTTCAGTGTTATAAGTAAATTATATATAATATTATGAGTAGGTACCGGGTAAAAGTATATTTTATAGATTAATTTTGATTGGTTTATGACAGTGAGTGTATTATGAAACGAATAATGCTTGACCTTAAGATATGGTCACCTCTAGATCACTTTTTACTTTGGATGATTTTTTTTTTATTTCACGATTCATCATTTCGATCAAAATTTAACACGCTCGAATAAAGTAAGAAATAAATAACTTTAAAGAGCATACAGTTGAATCATCGGGCTTAATTACATAGACAAATTTCAATAATTAATAAACCCCACTTATCATTTTATTTGAGCAACGGATCATTTATAAATCAAGTACTAAGATATTATGTACTTAACTACATGACAGAAAAATTAACGTAGTGACTGCAACGCAATAATAAATTATTAATCTTTTTTCTACAACAAAAAAAAAATTACATTACCTTTTCTTAAAAATCCAGTTCGAACAATATATTTTATATCCTCAAATTCGATACTCAGGCTTTTTAGTTTTTTTTCAGAAACATAGTTAGTGTTGACCGTTGTTCTGTTATACGTATCACCTAAATTCTGGCAATTACTCTTTTGTACTGGGAACACAAAAAAAAATATATATTATTCTATACTTGTTTTAAATTAATATGTTGAACTAAATTTACCAATTGCCTGTGTTTCAAGCTTGGTAATCACAGATCTTGTAGTTAGCTCCATTATAATTTTTCTTGATGGCACCGCATAAAGTTTGATTTAAACTAAATTTAAAGGCAGTTATGTTAGCTTATAAATTATCAAATAAATAAAATCATGAACTCAATTATGCCATGATTGCGTTTAAAATATGAAAATCAAAAACTTTCAACAAGTCAAATGAACTGAACTTTGTGATTTATTTTTTATTCTTTGTGTTTTAATTTAAATGTAGTAATAGGTAATCTTATCGACATAAATAATATGATAAGAAACCAAGAAAGCGAAAAGATAAACAGAAAACAAGGGTATGTTTATTAAACCCGTCTACACTATCCCATCATGTATTAACACATAGTCGGCTGGAGGGATAAATTAGAATAGAACTGTAAGCGGACGACAGCGTATGTGGTAATCAAGTTTTTTCCCATGGCGTCAGATTAATACAAAAAAAATTGACAGCTTTCTTTTTTGAACACTACAGTAACTAAAATCAAGAGGGGCAAATTGGTTGAAAAAAGTTGTGAATTTAAATAATACAATTAAAAAGGTTTATGGTTAAATAAAATAAAATAATGAATTTAAAATAAAAAGAAAACAAATTAAATAGTAAATTGGGCTTTTTACTTTTTTGTCTTTCTCTGTCTGTCAAACCTTGTTGGAAGAGTAATAAAAATAATGAATATTATTGTGAAATTATATAATAAAAATATTTTTTGAAATCGCGTCTCTTGATTTTCATTACTTTCAACTAGAAAGCTGTCAACATTTTTTTTATATCTGACGCCTGGGGAAAAACCTTATTACACGAAACTAACCCGTACAAACTGTTTTAATTCCTGACAAGTCAAATTTCAGCTGATCGGAATGTCATATGTCAAACTTTTCGGAGAAATAAACAAGTTTATAGATTAGCAGTTGCTCTGTTTTATTTTCATTCAGCAAAAATTTGTACATTTAAATATTATGGTGTACATTAGTTTCCAAATAGACCCAAACTTTCTAAATGAATTCATTTATAATTTTCTGAACTTTTTTCCGAATTTCTAGATTTTAAGTTACAATAAAATAAATTTGGTAAACGAAACAAAACCATTCCCGGTCTTTTGATACCGAAAAACCCTACTTTTGTTACTACTTGCTGTGCTGCTAACTATGATTCTGACTTCAAATCTTTGGTTTAATGCGAATTCCGCTCAACTCAAACAACTTTACTAAAGGGTTTATGAAAACCAAAAACATAAGAATACCATATATTCCATATGTAAGTTTGAGAATTTTAAAAACCACCCGTTTAAAATATAAAAATCAAATCTTCACACATTTCACAAGAAAGACGATAACGAAATGATAGCCAATACTGTATATGTCGACTGTCCTTTTCAACGGCGCCCAAGAAATTTTTTAGATACCTATCCGATGTTCACTCCAACTAATTGCAAAACATATTATACGCAAGAATATTAATATTTGCCAAAAGAACTTGAATTTAGAGGTAACCAAAATGCTAATTTTTATTTTAATCTAAAAAGTATTCAATAATAATGAACCAAGTCAATACATTAATTTCTCAACTACGATCCATCCGTCATAGTTTCATCGATGCGAGACTTGTGTTTCAACAAATATGCACCCAAAAAGCTAATCGGATCTGGAGGTCTTTCCCGAGCTAAGGTTTGTAAGCCATGTAGAAGGATCGGAGCAACTGTTTGATCAAGATACTGCCGGGTTGGTAAGGAACTTAAATCTGGCTTCTTCTTCTTTGGCCACTGTTGGTGTTGAATATTTTCCATAGGTACATCAGTTTTTTGACTGTCTTCGGCTTTATCCATTTTAAAAAACGTTTAATTGTTTGAGGAACTTATTGTATGCTCAACTGAAACCAAAAACTGTACAAACGATCATGCAATGCAAATGCGACCACCAAAAATGAAAACAACACGAACAAAAATTAAATTTTTAAGTATTTTTCGAGAGAAACGCTAAATTTTCAAGGTAACTCATGTTAAGACAGAGATTATAAAATAAAAAAAACATATCCCGAGATGTCAAATTGCATAAAAATTGTTGACAACTTTCTTGTTGGAAGAGTAATCAAAATCAAGAAGCGTGAATTGATTTAAAAAGTTTATTTTTAAACCAAAAAAAAAACAATATATTCATTATATGTTAAATTTATTGAAAGTGAAATTTTTTTTTAAATAAAATTATCGTTCAACACTTTGAGTATATATGGGTGAGTTCAGTCGACGAAGGGACTGCAAGGCAAAGGCAATTTTCTTGTCTCTAATTGGCCAGCTGTCAAAAAGTTTCCTGCAAATGCAGGTGACTTTTGACGGGATAGTAAGGGAAGACAAATCTCCCTTCATTTCAATTGCAGTCCCTTAATTCTCCTGAACGTACCCTATAATATGGAGTTATCGTTTACATTCCAAATGCGTAACCATGATAGAGGTTAGTAATTCAATTTCATTTCATTAAAGAGCGGTATTTGACAGCTGGCATCCACGACGTGACGGTGTTCGATTTGTTTGACAACGTGACGGTCTTCGCTATGTTATATACTCAAAGGTTTAACAGCACTTAAAACTGTTATTTTTACTATATATTTTTACAGAATAAAATTCAACGGCTTCTCTTGCATCTGATTTTGATTACTCTGTCCTGCCAAAAACGTTTGACATTTTTCTTGAACTTCCATATTTAATAGTAAGATCTGGACAGGAACAAAAAAGTAAAAACCCTAGTTAATTTAAAATGTTTAAATTTTAGATACGAGAATTTTGTTGAACAATTCAGTCCCAATTTAAAATAAGAAAAACAACATAAATTTTTTCATTTGCTTAAAATATTGATATTGGTTATCTTTCCAACAATATGTTTGTTTGTAAAATTTATCGTTTAACAGTACATACAACTACTATTTTTGTTATTTATTTTAACAAAAATGTATTCTGTCGCTTTTATTGCATCTGATTAAAATTACTTTTCTAACAAGTTTTGCCGTTTGAATTGTTCTTCTTTTTTTAACAGTAATAACCAGACAGAGAAACGACAAAGACAAAATAGTAGAAAACCTAATTTTCGGAGTTTCCCCTTAGAAGTAGTATTGGAAAAGTATACACGCCCTATGCATTAGACAAGTGGTATTTTATTTTTGTGTACAGAAAATCGAGAAAAAGGACAAGGAGTTGGCTCATCATCAGCCTGAGTTTATTAAAAAAATAAGTTTCAGTAATATTGGAAGTGAAATTAAACTAGAACGATATATATATATATTATTTAAAAAAATACAATTTGTTTCAATTAAAGTATTATCGTAAAAAAGAAACATGGATGTGCTGCTTGACGAAATCGAATCCTTGGAAGCAATTCTAATGCATGACGTACGAATAAACAGAAATTCTGAAACAGGAGATCCAGAAATTATCGAAACAACGATTTTCCCTGCTGTTGAGCATGACTCTGAAGAGCAATACATCTGTGTGGATCTTCAAGTTATACCCTCTGAAGGTTATCCTGATATAAGTCCAAAGTTTCATCTTGTCAAACCTAGGGGTTTAGATGATTGTCGTTTGGATGCTATAAGATCGGCGTGTGTTGAAAAGCTTAGAGAAAATCAAGGGTTTCCAGTTGTATTTGATTTAATCGACGTTGTCCGTGATCATTTATCCGGAAGCAATTTACCTAGCGGTCAGTGCGTTGTTTGTTTGTATGGATTCCGGGATGGTGATGAGTTTACCAAAACTGAGTGCTATCACTATTTGCATAGTTACTGCTTGGCCCGTCATTTAATTGCTGCCCGTAAGAACCACCAAGAAGAACAAGAAAAACTTCCCTTGTGGATAAGAAAGGCCTCTGAACCGTTCCAAGCAAACTGTCCAGTTTGTCGCGAGGCAATTAAAGACGATTCTGAGTCATTGGTGTCCTGCTTCCCCCCAAAAGAGCTTGTTAATGCTCCTGAATTTGAACTAACAGAAGAACTAGTCAATCTTCAAAAGAAAATGTCAAATCTATTTATCCAGCAAAAAAAAAGAGGTGGTATAATAGACGTAGAAGCCGAAGTTGGCTCAGTTATATCCATAGAGCCAACGGATGGTACATCGGAGGAACAAATAAGTAAGCATGAAGCCAATGATTCTAGCAATTATTTAAAAGAAGACCGATTGCCAATAGATCATAAAACACTAAAAAAATCTGGGTGCTCTGGTGAGACAAGCGCCCGGAATCCAAAACAAGCACAAAACCGCAAGCAAAACCATGTCAACAATGATCACAACAGAGCTGAAGCAAACGCAAGAACTAACTTCGCTCCTGTGGTGTCACAGTCTCAACGCATTGCTTCGGATCCGACAAATAATAACTACCATCATCACTCAAATCGCAGACATTTTCGTGGTCGACGGAGCCATCATCACCACCAAAGATCTGAAAACGCTGCCCCACCATGCGCAGTTTCGCCCTCTGCTGGTCAGGCAAATTCCCAATCAGACTCAAACAAGCATCAAAAGAATTTACCTAATTGCAGTTCCAACACAAGGTGACACAAGTGCTCGCAGATGTTGAATATCTCAAGTTTGTTGTTCATCTAACAATGCTTGTAATTCCACTTCTATTCTGAAGAAACACATTGCATTCAATTAAATGAATGTAAAAAGTAAAAATACTTCAAAATCCGAGGAACATGATTGAATAATTAATTGCATTAAAAAAAACTCAATACTTCATTAGAAAATGTTTCTGCTCTTATATGTATGTAGTAATAAGGAATTTCAAAAAATATGCCACTAGTCAATTGTATGATAAACATGCAATATTAAATTTAAATTAACTTTATTTATATTTTCAAACAATTAATTATGTCTAGCTTAATAGACAAAAATTAAATTAATACCAACTCCAAAAAGAGTATACATTTAAAAGTGTAATTTTGTTCTAAAAGTACTCTAAATATGTAGTGTGACAAATTCAAGTAACAACATCTTAATTGAAGAGCACATCAATGTATTTATAATAATATTTCTAAATAAAAAACAGTTACCTATCCTACATTTTAGCTATTTGATTGTTAATGTTAGTTTTTTTTCTGACAAAATTGCCAGTCAATATTCATATTTTGTCGAACTTGGATTAGAAATTTATAAGATTATCCTGGGGTGGAATCGCGTAAGGCGATAGTTGGCTGTCACTATTTTGACACTTTTCAAAGTTACACCTAAATAGCTGTCACTAAGAGCAAAAGCATCCATTTTGATGGTCAACAATCAACTATCACCTGACGCGATTCCACCCCTGATTCAAGATATGCGTGAACATATTGAACGAATTTACTATCGTCTTAAGATTCGACAAATTTCTGTAATACTAAAGTTCCGAAGATTTCTCTTCGGCTTTTTCGATCGGTTTAATTAATTAATACACACATTTCATTAGTTTTCCCAACGTTTTCAACCTTCTTGAATGGCTCTTTATTAAATATATATTTAAAACCGGAGTGTACGCAAGATTAGCGTCTATGGGCCGCTTAATGCGCTATGGGCCCAGATCAATGCGAGAGATTGGCATAATGGCGATGAAGCAAACAATGATAAAACTTCACCATGATTGACAAAATGTTGTTATTGTTTTTTTCGTGGTCACGACAGTTTCGCATTAGTTTTTGGAATCTTCAGGTAATACAAGCAAAGCCTCTTTCGCTCTACTAAGCGAAATAGAGGACTCGGTGAATACCAGCCACAAACAAAAAAATACATGTATTTCTCAATGGAGTGATTTTTGCGCCGAAAATTTTTTTGGCGTATACATTTTTTATCGAAATATGAACCAACCAGAATAAGTTTTTGTGGTGGGGCAAAATTTAGTATATCCTTTGTATATAACTATAGTACTATCATGGCGAGTTTTTTTTAGGGTTGTCCTGACCCTTGTGGTGGCGCTGCAAAATGTGAGGTGTAAAATTCGATTTTGGGAGTCTTTAAGCGTCGGAAATTGGTGGTAGGGGCAAGAGGAGACTATTTTTTGGATTATTGCATCCAAAAAATATCAATAAATATCGATTAAAACCTTCATGAGCTCTCCGCCAAAAAAAAGAGTAGGGTTGCCGGCATGAGAGTACTATAGTTTTCAAATGCAAAGGTATATCTTCCATCTATAAAGCCATGAACTGTCAAAACCCATTAAGGTATTGAAGAATGGCTATGATTGACTGTTGTCGATCGTTCTTTTTTGTTTTTTCGTCGTGAAGACAGTTACGCACCGATTTCGTATCGGTTATCGGTGTGGGGAAGCATTTATGGTCTATCTGAATGTTTCGCATTTCGAAAATGTCACAATTTGGTGCATAGTTAGCAGCACATAGTCTTAAAATTTGCAGGTGTCAGATTAAAAAAATGTTGAAAGTTTTCTTTTTTGTTGGAAGAGTAATCATTAATAATATTTTTTTTCCTTTATATTCCACAATTTAAATTTAATATTTTTTTTGTTAATTTAGCAATTGGGATAAAATTATTATTATTTTTTATTCACTGATTTTTTCCATCATTTTGCGCCTTTTGATTTTGATTACTCTTGCAACAAGAAATCTGTCAAACATTTTTTTATTATTTAAACTCTGAAGTCTGACCAAACAGCCTATAGATAAACTTTGGGGGTTTTAACAAGAATTCAAAACTGTACATTTTTCTGCAACCTTGAAGCGAACATGAGTTGAAGTGAAAGTTAACACAGCCCTACTATTTTGAAGTTTGAGGGAACTTCCTCATAAACAAACCGCAAAAGAAATCAGCTGTTTCTTACTATTAGACCATGAATTTGATTTTATTTATGCTTGCGATTCCTATATTTCACACTATAAACAAAAAAGTAGAATTTAGAAACTAAAACTTCAGGTTTAATCATAGAGGTGCGTATTTTTTATAATCCAAAACAAAATGCAAACAAGTCAATTGGAAAACATATTGATAATCTTATCTACCTTCTTTTTTATTTTTAGAATATTATTCAGAAATTAAAAATGTCCCTTTTCGAGACATGGGTGTTTCCAAACAATCCTCCCAAGTCGTGGTGAGTAGAAAACGAAGACTGAATTAAAAGTTTTTTAATAATATTTTTTTTATAGTGAAACCTTGTTTCAGGAGGATCGGAAGTTAGTTATTGTTGGAGTAATAGGTAAGTCCGCCTTTCCGGATTGCAATAAAATGGCTGGGCTTAATGTATTGGATTCACATCCTTCCCATCTAAATCAGGAATGCAAGGAGGTATTTCTATTATTATAATTTTTGCTGCCAATATTTTAGACCCTTATATATTAAGGGCCAAATAAGATTTTACTATAGCAAATCGGAAGATATGCTGTTCTTACATTTCCAAACAACTTACGACGAATACTGCATGCGAGAGGCAATGGTCAAAGAAATGGAGAAATCACAATCGGGACGTCATTTGAATTTTAACCAGTTCGTGAGAAACAGATTTGCAAAATTGTTGCTTTTGGCAACTCAAGTTTGTCACATCGTGGTCTTTGTTGAGTTGAGTGTTACTTTTGATTCATCTTTGATATCAATTTTCAAATCATTAAAACTTATAAGGTGAGTTAGAATTTAAAACATATATTTTATGACATACCCATTGTATATTGAAATTGATATACAATGGACATACCTACATTATTTCATAAATGCATTATCAACATAAAACACAAAAACAAATGAAGTACTACTTCGTTTTTGTATTATACGAATTATCAAATTTTCGGTTTGTAAGGTGGTTTAAACAACAATATCTTACCATGTCCAATAAGTCTGACAATTATCTGCGAAATTGTCAGAAAAAAATGTTTTTACTGATAGACAAAAACAGATAAACTAAAAACGGCCATTAAAAAATATAACGACTTTTTTTTATATTGAAAAAAATTCAGAAAGCATTATATCATTTGGGGAAAGTTATGTTGCATTATTCGTACAAATACTTATTCAAAAATGCATTACAAAATGGACAATTTTGATGTTTTTCTATTTTCAAGTTGTGTTTATTACCTTTAAAACGACGTTGATATATTATGCATTTTCCATTTCAGTTTTGTGAAATTAGGAAAAGAAGCGCAACTAGAATATTAAAATTAATATGAAAAAATAAAAAAATAACATTTTGTTTTTCCACAATACGTGTTGTATTGAATCCGCAAACTAACCGACCATTTGCCAAATTTCTTGTTTCTCTCAGCACTTTGGGGGCTACAAGAGAGTTGAAATTAAATCAATTAATAGATGATGATTTAAACTCAAAATAAGAGTGATTAAGTTTGAATTTCTTTCACAAACAAATTTTATTGACTCGATTAAATATTTTTAATTATATCTTCATTTATCATTCACAGAGAAAGACATGTGCTTAAATTCCTTCCTAAACTACTAAAAAACTCAAGTGCGAATGCATATCTCGGCAAAGGTGCTCGCGTTTGTTCTCCACGGTGTCTGTTTTTATTTGAAAACTATCCGGATGGATATGGTAAGTAATTAATAAATAAATTATTTGACTCTTGCAACAAATACAGGAAACATACAATTCGTTCACAGATTTAAATTGCAGTTTTACTATTATAATCTATGTAATTCCGCTATCAATTCAATGTATTATTCAATATGGATTAGTTATTTTTGTAAACCTTCTACCATAACGGTAGGGAATCCGAACAAAAATAGCTCAACTCTTTCATCTTGCATCTTGCCTGTCATAATGATTTATGAGTACCTATGACATTATTATCACCACCGAATATATTATATTTACAGAAAAATTTTGACTATCGCTTCTTACTACCCGGTCTTATCTCTTATTATGTCCGTTAGTTTCCTCTTACGAGTCAAAGGGACTGCACAACACCTACGCGCCGTCGTGTACGGTTCGTGGAGATGCATTTCAGCTCTCTCCAACTCTTCTCCAGTTTTGCTTATTCCTCTTCGACCGTTCTTCGCCAAAGGCTTCGTTCTGCTCGTCTGCCTGTCTGAGTGATATTGTTCCTTTAATAAAAAAAATGTCGAAGAGCTATTAGAATCTTTTATCGATTATGTTTTGGCACGAATATTGTAGAAAATTCCTGCCAAAGAAAATCGATGGAAGTCATCCATTAGTGGTAAAAAAAAAACAACAAAAAAATGCACACATTGTGAGTGCCCTTTGAGAACAATAAATAATATTAAAGTGCCGTTTTATGATTATCGTTTGTTTGTCGGATACCCTGTCTATTTATACATACATATTATGTTTATAAATTCCCCACAAATGGTATATAATATAATTTAAATATATAATATATGTAAATAATGCTAATACATGTTTTTTTTTGTTTAATTTTAGATAAAACTGAAGAATCTATATCAAAGCTTGAATTCGAAATTGAAGATAATATTTACAAAATGTTCCGAAATGAACTTATTATTCCAAATAAAAGGTAAATAACCTAGCTTTAGCAGCTTCCAACTTTATTTTTTAATTCCGAAATTTTATTTTTTATCAGTAAACGCATTGTATTCTTTAAATTCAATTATTCAACTTTTGTCGCAAACATTAAAAATTTGTTAGAAATTCAGTCCTTTTCTAGCGATCAAGTCCCAAAAATACAACTCTCCTTGTGCCTTTGGCTAGCAAGTCATTTAGTACCAATATCAGCCATTAAGTACCAAGATCACAAGTTCACTAAGTTCACATTAAATGAATGATTTTTACTTGGGTGAATTTTATTTAATTTTAGAAATGCAATAAGGCCACCTCGAAAAATTAAATAAGAACCTGCTTCTCAAAATAAAATAAGATAACAATCCAGTCAAAATTTGATATTTGCAGTTGTAATTTTAGACATCTGTATGCACAGGCTGTATTTCATTTTCAAAATGAAATATGGCCGCAATCAAATAATTCAACTTGATCGTGTTTAAAAAAGTTGTTCCTATTCTCGTGAATAATTTCAAAATTAAAATTATGTAACATAAAAATATGTATACATTTACGGTTGATTTTTATAAAAAAGAATAACATCAAAAAAGTTAAAAACGGATTCAACTTTCTATATAAACAGAATAATAAATTGCTGGATCTTATTTCCAAATGCTAATAAAATATTTTTGTCTAACATTCAGTGGGACTCCTCTTTTTTCATTACCTGGCAACAAGCGTTTTGTTTACTATAATACGGATACAAAAATAAGAGAAGATCCCCTTTTAAAAACATTAACCGAACTGCAGTACTCATTTGGAAAGAACTATTATTTCAAAGATGATACCATGAGTAACTTGGATGAATTACGTCTATTTGGGGTATTAATTCTTCATACTTTTTCATGACAAGTTAAATAAAACTTTTTTTTTAGGGGTTTGGAATACCTCTGGTTCAAAATGTTGATGCCCAAATTGAAGTAACGCCAAAAAGGATTAACTTTATGAATTTTTTGAAAGATCATATTAAAGAAGCCTTACAATTTGGTTACGATGATGGTATTTCAAAATACAAAAGCAAAAGTAATTTTTTGGTAAGCATTTTTTTAAAAATTATTTATATGGTTGCAATTTTCAATTATTTTTTTAACTAGGTACCAACTATAAGGACATGGTATGAAACCTTTAGGCTCTTTCATAACATCTTCATTGAAAATCCTGATAACCCAGATTATAAACCAGCAGATCCGTCTTATGTAAGTTTTTTGACTTAAAAATATTATTCAAAATTCGAATTCTCTTTCATTGTTTTGTAGAAATCTTTCCTTGAAAATTTTGACAAGCTAATGGACATCGATGAGGGGTAAACATTTAATAATAACAAGAACGAAATGCTACTTTTGATCAATATTTTTAGATTCTTTTCAAAGTGTTGCGAGAATGGAGTTAAAAAAGCATGTAATCTCTACAATAATCCAGTTTTAAGCCATTATGGAAAATCCTTCCAAAAAGCATTGGTAAAAATGTTAGTTCAACTAAAACCGATTAATATTAAATACTACAGTTTTAGATTGATGAGGCTCTGTCTGTTTATTCTGCTCATGCAAGAGGACCTCACATAGATAAGTCCGAACAAAAATTTATCGAGAACTTTGAACAATGCTGGATTAAGGAAACACAGTGTGAATCATTGGTTAACCGAGCAAAAAACAGCTCATTGGGGAAACAAAATCGTATTGACAGCTGTGGCGACTCGAGCAAAAATTTTTTAGCATCGAGCTGCAATTGTAGACGCATACAATATTCTCGTGAAGATCCATATGTTACTGGGCAACAAAATTATGAATTTCATCAAATTTTACCGGATGTTTGTCTGTTTTGCGTAAAGAATAAAAAATTTGAAATGTTGCAATGAATCTTTCGTTGAAGTTTTATTCAGCAATGTCAAAATATAAAGGTTTTAATAAACTATATACGATTATGCATTCACATATTATGCTTGATTTATCCACTGAACACAATGCAGCCGGAATATCGAAAATCAATGCTACGAGCACAGTGAAACGGAACTGCAGACAGAATCAAGATGGTTCGCTTACTTTAAACTTTTGCTGTGGCATTGAATATAGAAGATAAGTATGTACTATCATGAAGCTGTTTTTTTTTTGGGTGGGTTGGACCATTTGGAACGAAATATTCTATTTGTGTCAGTTTATTTCCCATCTTTTAAGAGGTAAACTAATAATCCAAAGGATGGTTACGATTTTCATAGATTAAAAATCATCTAAAAAATCCCACTTTTCGCTCTGAGTATTCGAAATCTTTCTAAATTAATTTTTTTTATTTGCGTGCAAATATAGTTTTTTGTACAGTTGTCGAGCCGAGCACTGTCAAATTCCATTGAAGGATTGCAACGATTTTGATGGAGTAAAAAATCTCTGAAACATTTCTTGCTCCGGAATTTATTCACTGCTTTAAATCATGTAACTTTACTTCACAATCTATTTATTAAGTAAATTTCAAAGAGTCTGCAAACTACTGCCACCTAGCTGGGAAATCGTCCAAACCACGTTAGTGTCATTGTGTTGTTAAGTAAATGAAAGTGTTCGAATAGTAGTAGTAGTTTGTAGTTTCTGCAGTGCGAATAATAACTTATCAACATAAAACTAGTCTGTGTTTACTATTACTAAATTACACTAGCGTAAGCAGAATAAATTTGTAATTGCATGCTTTAAACTAGTGAAGTGCATATACGAATTACATTAATACTGGAATGATCGTTCGTTGTTGTTGTGTGTAAAATTATTCTTCACAATCCACAAAAAACAGACGATATGTAGGTAAATACCTTTACCCACATTAAAGTTTGTATACATTTTTACGAGTGACGAAAGATGAGAACTCATTTATCATATGAGTGTTGAAAGACGAAAATAAAATTTAAGAAGAGGACGAAGGTACGAGAATGAGTCTGGTGTTTGGCCGTTGGGTGGTTAAGCATGTATCTGATGTCTTTCCTTTTTTATTGTTTTAATGAATGTGCGGTGAAATATTATATGATAAAGAATGAGAGTTATGAGTGTGTTTTTCGCTGTTTATTTTGTTTTTGTTCATATTTAAAATTAAAAGTTCCATAAAATATTGTAAAAAATAGTTATTGATAAATGTATTACACATACATAGTTACAACTTTTAACTTAAACTTACTATTAAAACAATTTTTGCTTAATTATTAAATATTTTGTAGGTAAAAAAATATGTTAACTATTTTGGACGGAGACGCAATCATATATGAAATATTGAGCTTTTAACAAAAAATTTAAATTTTGAAGTAAGGTATTTAAAATAAATACAAATGCTAAATCATGAAAAAAGTGGAAACAAAATCAAAATGGATTGCTTTTTTAATAAAGAAATAATAGTTCAGCTCTTATTTTCAATTTAACTAAACCACGGAACAAAATGTTGCGGCCTGAAATTGACTTAATGCTTCAGTTCAGTAGGAAACATTTTTATTCCATGGTGTAGTTAACCTGAAAATAAGAGATATCATTATTTTTTTCGAGATTTCAAATTACATTAATCTAAATTATACAATCATTATCTTAATCTAATGTAAATACATATTTTGGACGGATAGTTTTGTTTGATTCATATCTTAATTTTAATTAATCTTTTATTGGAATGTAGTCCTCAGGAAAAAGAATATACAAAAAATATATAAGCTTTTCTTTCTTCTATTCTACTCAAAAAATCTATTAAGAATAACTTCTTTATATTGTACTTGAATAATTATTGGCATAACATTGGAATAATTAGTTTTTCATGGAGGGACTTGAAGATTTGTTAATTCTACTAATTTATCAATAAAGTAAATTGAGTTTTAAGAAAAAAGAGAAAAATACTAAATGAAACTAATGAAATCGAGACCGTCGTTCTAAAACTTAAGTTATAAACAGAACAGTAGGGACACTGCGAACTTCCACAAACTTCACAAATGTTGAGTAAATATGTTGGTAATGAATCGAATATCGTTTCGTTAAAACGTTCTGGAAAAACACAACAAAATAAGTTTTTAAATAGTTAATCTATTAGGAATACATAAACATCATTGAATTACCTGGAGCATAGTAATCATAAATTCGAACAGGCAAGTAACGTGACATATTTGCCACTGGATACCATCTTTCAATTGTAAAATTCACACAAATGTCTTCTTTGTCGAGCTTCATAAGTTAAAAAATCATATAAAATACTTAATAAATTTACGAAAATTCACTTTTGCGATAATACTTACATAGTCGAAATAAAACATAACTTTACGTTCGAAATATTTAGCCTGTTTCAAATTCCTAACTCGATTACTGAGTACATATGAATCCAGTTTTTGTTGCTGAATATAGTATCCAGTTGGAATAGTCACATCTAACACAGCCATACCAGACCGCTCAGATTCATTTATATTAATCCAACTTTAATAAAATTAAATTAATTTCATAAGAATTTAAAAAAATGAAATATAAATATCTTTATGGTCAGAAACATTAAAAGCTTTAGTGTGACTGAGTGCATTAACTAGGTAACTCACTTTCAAAACTGAGGGGGATATAAAGTGATTTTGTTTCTTCTTCATTCGTCATAAATACCCTTTATTTAAAAAACGAAGTAAACTATCGTAATATGATAATAATGAGGTTTATGTCGTGAAATTTAACAAATTGAAAATCGAGCTACCTAGTTATTGTATTCAGGGACATATGTACATAATGTTTTAAGTGTTTGGGCATTAATAAAAAATTTGTAAATTCTTAATCATATTGGAATTTTAGAAAAGGTTCAAAACTATAGATATAGTTATAGAGATTAAATAACCTTTGTTAAAGTATTAGTTTACCTTTGACAAGATACATATGAAATATGAGACTGATTCCTTCCGTGGAATATAGCATTTGTTTTCAAATCGAATGCTGAAACGGGTGGTTTAGTTTGGAATTTAGCAATATCAACATTGTATTGGACATGCATTTGTAAAATAGCATAGCCAGCGCCTTTCGCTTGCACCTTGACTGTCCCCCAGGCATTGGGAATCTTAAAATAAAATAATTCTTATATATTTTCGCTCAAAAATCGCATTCGAGGTTTTCTCACTTCAATACTTTGTAATTGAGCCAAGTTATTATCATCAATATGTAATGTCTTTGTCTGGCCTGGTAGAGATGTTGCTTCAATGGATATAGATAATGAAGAAACTTCTCGGATGCGTGAATGAATTGTGTACTCAATCAGCGCTTTCAGGGCGATGCCGGTGTCCTAAAATGTAAAATTAATAAAATAAATTCAAGAGGCATTGATTTCACAGCTTACCTGAGTAGATGCCCAGCCACCATCATTAAGTCTTTGAGCATTTAGCCATCTAACAATGGGATCAACTATGAACTCGCGCCTCGAAACATAAACAAGCAACGCATAGGCAGTAGTTTCAATATTCAAGGCATCAAACTCATAGGGAAGACGAGGCAGAGAGAAATACTTTTGATTTTCAAGTTTGCTCGGCGGTTGTGGTAGTTCTTCATTTCCCCAATACATGTATTCGCCAATAGTTCTAACATGTCCCCTCAAAATTGTAAAAACATGTTCGGCTGTTGCAGCTTTACACAAAAGCAATGCATAAGCTGTTAGAGCAACATCATATGGTTCTTTAGTTTCCTGCAAGAGTTGCATATTTCGTTCAATCCACAAAACAGCACGCTGTTGAGCTAAGGCAACTCTGGCACCTAAGCTTCCAGATAAGTCTTTTACCGTAGCCAATGTTATCAGAACATGCGAAGTTAGTGAGATATTTCGATTACGAAGTGAGTTATCCGCAAAGTTGGTACGATTCATCTTTCTATCAGGTAACCAAGTGACTTCATAAAATGCACCTTCTGGAGATTGATGCTGTAAAATCCATCGGACGCTTTTCTCGATAATGGAAGGATCGATGTAGATGAAATTTTCCCATTCATAAAAAGATGCTTCTTGGAAAACACGCACACAATAAGCTGTCAACCAGACCGAAGAATCTGAATTATTCCAATCCGATCGAAACAATGAAAAAGAACCATCACTACGCATAAAACTAAGCTGACGCTGGTATCCAATATTCATGTGAGCGAATGCATGTTTTTCGGTAGTCTTGTTTCTTTGATTAATTAATCGCATGTACATGATTGTGTAAAGGTTTGCCGCAAAACTAAAAGCATTTTGTTCAGCAGATTCCATGGGTAAATACAACAAAGAGGTTGCATTAACTGGCATTGTAGGGAAAATAGGACCAACCACATCACCAACGAGAGATATCCTTGCACGATTAGAACCGTATACAAAGTATCTATCCACTTGATAGGGTATGATTGGAGTTTCTGTGATGTTAACATGCATGTATTGGAAAACATACGCACGATTACTCAAATCCAATAGTATTGCCTGATGACGATATTGGGGCAAGCCATCGGACATAACATTTAAACGTCGTGAAATCAAATCTGTTCCTAGAAGTGTAGCTGCATGAACTGATACTTCAATATTTCCCAAACGCACAGGCACTATAGGCAAGTAAACAATAGTAGTTCCTTGTGATTCTAAGTAAACGAAAAACTGATGTTCCCCGAATGAAGTCCTTGGGTTGTAAGATCGAACAATGCCGCCATCTTCAACGTGCACAAATTTATAGTCTCGGGAACCATGTAACACCACCGTTGCTTCCATTGGCATTTCCATGTAGTTAAAAAGAGTCACACGAATACCAATTTGTTCTCCTTGATAGCACTGACTGGGCATTTCAACATTTATGAAAAATGGTTGGACTCCCACATATTCGGTGGCTTTTGGAATCATACCAAAACCTTTCGAAGGACTCACACTAAATGCAGATATCATCCAATATGCTGGACGGTCAGGTACTTCAATGTTAAATATAAAACGACCATGAGGTCCTATATTAACATCTTTCCAAAGCCAGACGTTTTCATAGTGCCGTTGTACTCGGTTAAATCTGTACTTTCTATATTGTAATAGATCGGTTTCATTGAACTTGTGGCAACCAATTTCATCTGTGCCATCGTCACAATCAAAAACATCGTTACATTTATTTTCTAAACGATAACATCGCCCATTTAAACATTCTCCGTATCCCAGAGTAAAATTACAGGTATCAAATCGTCTTGGCACTTCACCGTCTGTAAAAACAATCAAACCAGAGTACTCAAATGTGCGGTTTGCATCGATTCCAAAGGAGGAAGCTGGATAAAATACAAGCTCATCTGGATTACCGACATGTGAATGCCATATGTGCTTATGAGTTCCATTTGTTTGTTCGTCAAATGTCGACATTTTCGTTATAATTTTTGCATATGTTAGCTCATTACCCGCTTGCATACTGTAGAAAGCACTATCAATACCTGATAGACTTACATATGAACCCGGTTCACCAAAGATTGCCACTTCAACCTTCTCACCAGTTCGTGCTTTTCTGTTGTTAATAAACAATGTGAAATTATTTCGAGAAATTCCATTTACAGGAAATGTTAAAGAGTCAGCAACCACCTGACCTAGCTGAGAAATCGTCCAAACCACAATGGTTGCAACTGGAGCCATTTCAGCACTAAGAGTAACAGCAATTGTTCGAATGCGTTCATCGATTGGCTCTTGGTCGTTTACTAGAATAACACCCTTGGACATTATTAAATAATTGAAAGTGTTCGAATAGTAGTTTGTCCTTATGTGGAAGATGATATACTCCCCAACAGTGGGTTCTTCAGTGCTTGTTGTTACTTTGATATTTTGATTTCGAGGTGAATGATAGCTTATCAATAACAATTCAGTTTGTGCTCGATCCCCACGAGCGTTAACAAAATTTGCTTGTAATTGCATGCTTTGAACACCTTCAATGAAATCTTTGAACTCTCTTGACCGTTGATCTAAGCCCAAGTCTTCACGAAGATCTATCTTCAATTCCCATACTCCTGCTCTTTGTGCCATCCGAATTCTTCTTGTCGAATAGTCTTTTCTACCTCCGCTTCTGCTTTCTACGAAACCACTGACTTCCATCATGCTATTGACTAGGAGTTCAGGTTCAAGTGGAGTATTATCGTGATATTCTACAATCAAATAGCATGTGAAGGGCATCATTGGCTTAAAAACCTGAGGCGAATCCCCCATGAATTTGACTTTAATTGATGAATTGTACACTCTTGTGATTGCATATCCTGATATTTGTTCATCGTAAAACTTTTCTCCAACAGATGCTGTGATAAGAATTTCTAAGCTTGGAATATTTGGTGGCACTGACTGTAACAGATCACTCATTGGATATTTAAAATCATAAGTTCCATTGAAATATCGTAAATAGGGTAGAGTTCTTTTGTAAGAGCCAGTCCATGGGTCGTAGATTTCTTGTCCCTCTGGCTTATCCACCCAAAATGGCCATTCTTCGTCAAATTGATAAACACGCTCGACAACATACTGATTTCTGAATAGATTTTGCTGTGATTCGTCATTATTTTCGGGATTGTTATTAATATTAAAATTTTGATATTGATTGCCATCATTGTTTTTTTCGTCATAAAACTGCGGCAATACGCGACCAATTCGGTGTTTGTCATTTAGAGCTTTGTAATTGAGAAGACCAATTGGTTGTATAGTAGCTTTAATAGTAAGATTACCTTTTACGGGTGCTCCACTTGTAAAATTTGCCATAATTTTTCCATATATAAACGGATCACTTGAAAAGAAATACGCGGGAGTTGTGACATTGACTTCAAATCGGGTTTGATAATACTCTTCAACAGTAAAATGTCCCTCTTCGACCTGGCCTTGGGCTACAACGCGAATAGTCCATTCACCGAAGGTTGGCAAGTCAGATAGTCTGTAATCTAAACTAACACTTCCCAGATTCGATTGCCGTGAAATCCAACGTCTTAAAATGTGCTTATTTGGGTCTAACATATAAACATCAACAGCATTGTCAAAACCTTTTAATTCAGTGGTGATGGGAATTGTTCGAAATTTAACTGTTTCTCCTTGTTTGTACAGTGGTTTGTCAGTTTGAATGAATATTGTCATCGAGCGTTGGGAAAAGTGCAATTCTGTTTCGTTTAGGAATGCTATACCTCCAAGAACATTTTTATACAATCCTTCTACTCGAAGTTTATAGTTTCCTCGTACACTTGTCGGTGGAATACGCATTAGCAATGTTTCAGGAACATTTTCTTTTACTTCTTTGGAATCACCAGTTATTTGAACGCCATCGCTAGATATACTCGTATGTACAGTGATTGGATAAGTCGCTTTAAGAATAGTTACAGAAACTTGATAAATTAAACCAGGTCGAACCATGCGCGATGCCACTATGAAGTAAGTTGGTTGTTTGACAAACATCTTATCCAAAAATGAATTTTTTGGGTTGTATGATGATTTTCCACGGTTGTAACTGTTTGGGTCATTTTTGGGGAAGCTGTTGACATTGTTTATATCATTCTCTAAATTATTTTGTAAGCCCAAAAACCGTCCGTATTGATCAGTAACGGGTTCGTCATTAAACAGTTGGGAGTAAACATATTTTATTTGTAAAACAAGGAAACATATATAAAACTTCCTCAAGAACATCTGAAACGAAAATAAATTTATTTTTATAATCCTAAATATATTTTAACAAATTAAAACTAATGTGACCTAACTAACGCAAATTGTTTGTTGCGCATACATATTGTGTATGTGTATGCATGAATAACAATATAGATTACAAGGGTCTTTTTGGAAAAGACTATTGAAAGACAAATATTGCATATCCAATTAAAGTTATTGAGAATTAAAAAAAAAAAACTTTCAAAACCACTGAAAATTGAAAGAAAAAACAATTTTAACTATTACTTTCTTTTACTTTTAGGAAAAATACTTAAATTGCAGGCTCAACTGCTGTTGCAGCAAAATCAGCTTTTTTTTAAAACTGTAAAAACCTTTAAACGAATCAGTTCCAACAAAAAACCTAGCATTAAAATTTCTCTGTTTATAATACAATTTTAACATAACAATTTCTTATTTAAATAAAGTGAAATCTTAATTTTTAGTTCGAACAACTACATTTGTTTAAATAACTGAAAGCTCTATAAATGTTACAATGCGATCTAGGAATAGTTGTTTCATACCTTTTGAAGTTTATAATGGACAATATGGTACATGACATGAACAAGAGAACAGTATTCATATGCTTTATTAATCAAATACCTTTACTACGCGGACAACACTCGTTCTCTCAAAGGAGCATACATAAGTCTCCATCAAAGGTGGAGACAGAAGCTGGAATCTTTAACGCGAAAATTGTTTTTTTTTTTTTAATTTCTAAAAGAAGTTTTTTTTATAGCTTATTTTATTTTCAAAAGAAGTTATGTATTTTTATCCTACCAGGACTTAAAATAAATCATTTTTGAAAACTTTGATTTTATTAAAATTTTGTGGAGAATTAAATTCTAGAATATTATTTTGCTACGAAAGAAATGTTTTTCGCATTTTGCTGAAATTATATTTACTCGTAAATCGGATAGCTAGTTTTTTTGGGGAAGCTGCAGAATGGAAGAGTTGTGGTCCCACTTGAGATCATGGATGATTTTGGAAATCACCTAAAGTAAGAAAAATGCAGGAAACGTGGTTCCAAATACACATATTAAATTTGATCTTAGCCACATAGAACCATGTTTTCTAAAGAAAAAAAAATAAATATTTTGTGAATTGACCTTAATAATTTGCAGATAGAACCCTCTTGTCCGAAAGGTTTCATTATTAGAATCAAGTGATGTGAAATTTGTATTCAAACCGTCATCTTCACATATAGTCTAGGACCTGGCTACGTAGTTGTCGACCCATTAGATAAATGGATGAGCTTTACACAACCGAGCCAAATTGCATAGTGTGATTAGCTCTATCTACCTAAACCTTACTGTGCATTAGGAAGCTACATGAGTCGCCACACCCAATTTTATTTGGTTTCGCCAAGCTATTCGGATTTTCAGAAAATAAGAAATCCATGCATCAAATCGGATTCGAGCCATTTGACTCTTTTCTTTTTGGTTAACTTTATACACCGATTTGGAAGCTTAGGACATATTTAAGAAAGACCTAATCGACGGAACCTGAGGGCAGTGTTTTTTGATTTAGAGCACCACTGGGATATTGTCAGTCTCAGGAGTTTGGTATGTACTTGATTTTCACATTTTACATGCTAAACTTCCCTTGGCTAAAAAAAATTAAATCTGAGTCATATTCCTAGTCTGAAATACTCAGATCTTAAGATTAAGACGACGACCAATTTTATGGCTAATTTGCAAATTAGCTCCGCGTACCATTTGGGTCGGTTCTTTAAAGCCAGCAACCCACAAGTGAAACTAATTTATTATTATTCATCTTTTAGCCTATTCATTCAATGTGACTACGCCCATTAGTTAATTTAAGCAATTAACACTTTGTAGACCGGGCAAATTACAAAATTAACTTACCATAGGTTTGGAAGCACAAAATGCTTTTAACTTATCCAATTATTTTATTGCACTTTTGTTTTTAAAATAAAAATCAAAAACAAATTAAAAAAAAAAAAAAAAACAAAGTAAGATTTTGGATGCAGGTTCTTGTAAACAACCTGTTGTGTTCGGAATTTAAAAATTTTAAATCAATAATTCTAACCAGAGATTATCGTTTAAGCTTTTCTAACATAAACATATATCATGGGCCTTTTCCAGAAACTATTTTTGTGTTTCTTTCTCTTTCTAATATTTCGCATTCAAAATAAATTTGTCCGTTTCACACAAAAAAAAACTAGTCGTTGGAGATTTTTCGACGTTCTCTTTAAATCTCTACTCAAAAAATCTCTACGTTTCACATAAAGAAACAAACGAAGTCTATTGATGTTGATGGTTGAACGCACAATACGGAATTACGGACAGCGTGAGAGAAATAAATTAAATACTTCCAGTCGTATTTATAAACGCCACATAGAGGCTGCGTAAAGTTATAATGGCTCTAAACGTCAAAAAGTTATTAAAAATAAGGATTTAGGCAACGTTGAATAGAGGCTTAATAAGCGCTTATACACTGCGGAAATATTCACCCATTCAGAGGTGTTTTAGTGAATTCTATTAAATAAGGCTGTTCATTTATGCTTCATTTCTTGTTCACCACTCTTTACCACTGCCCTTCTCACCCTGGAAATCAATGTTCTTGGCAACTCAATTTCCTCGTGTGAAAGGGATTTATCACTCTAGCAGGTGTTCACAGTAGGCGACTTCTTATTCTTACTTGACAGTACCTAAAAACGCGGTGGTTGTTTTCTTTGAGGGAAAAGAAAAAATCTCGACACTGACTGCTCTGAATGAGATCATAACCTTATGAGGCTGTAGGGACTTAGGAGGTTTTGCAGGAATTGCGCTGTTAATTAAAAATCACTGATGTTCTAAGAAACATATATATATTTGTATATTGTAGATACATACATACGTACTACTAATCGTGTTGTTCTCAAATGTCAATCATAGCAACGTATTGTTATTGTTGTTTATCGTTGAATCCAAATGTTTCGCATTGGTCTAGAAAAGCCGTAAATCATTTCTCTAGCTAATTTTATTTGGCCAGTTTATATTTCTAAGATCTCTGAGAATATTCTCAGTGAAAATGATAGAAATTGAGAAAGAAATATAAACAACAATTCTCAAAGAAATAAAAATTGTTGTTGTGACGCCTTTTAAAAATACAAAAGCAAATAAAATTAAATTATTTTCAAAAGTCAAAGCTATCACTTTGTAAAATTGAGAAATCGAATCCAAAAATTTTTATTCTCAGAGTTTTGACAGTAGAATTGAGAAATTTGTATGAGAATTTTTGTTTATATTTCTGAGAATACGAAGATCTCTGAAATCTTAGAAATATAAACTCACCAATTATATAATAATATCCCTTTGAAAAAAAATGTCTACAATGCGCAACTGTCAAATTGTTTTGGCGGAAATCATTTTTTTTTAACTTATTTTGGCATTTGACATTTGGTGGATCTTACTGATAAGCATACCTTGTTTTCTGTTTATCATAAGGTTTTACATCTTTATATTTGGTAATTACTGGACTCCAAGTGGCATTGAATAAGAAGTACAGGAAGAGGCATATCGAGAAAAAAGTGAAGTAGTTTTCATAATTGTGTGAGTTACACAAACACAAATGCATTGGCACAGGGTTGGAGTGAAGGTAGACGGCTATTTGCTGGGGCGCCGAAAGGAATATTTTGATAAATTTTTTTTTGGGTGGTTTAATAAAAATATGTGTAGCTAGAAGTACTGGAATATGATTTCCATTTTCTCAGAAGTACTTATTCACATACAAAGGAGCATAGCTATTACTGTAAGCCTTAAAAGAAAAAAAACTTTTTTAATTTGGTTAAATTTATTCGATCAAATAAATAATTGAATGAGTTTTTTTTTGATTTATTTCTGGCTGGATTATAATATCGAATAAAGTACACTTGAAGTAATAAAATTAAACTTACCTCTTACAGGAACCTGAAAACTTTAAATGGATAAATGAAAATGTAGTTTTTAGTTTTATGTATAATTTTAATGAAAAAATAATATTATCACAGATATTTTCCTTAGTCAAATACATAATTTGAAATCACAATTTATTTAATACATACATAGTTACATTCCCCTGAAGTGAACTGTATTTGTCAATTTAGTTCTAATTGATAACTTTTCGTTACTTCGTGATGCAATATAAAAAATATTGCTAAAAATATGTTTAGATAAAATTGGCATTGCAGAAGGAAAAAGTAATTTTTTTTTCCTGGAGCAGATTTTATGAAGTCACATTCACGGAACTGACTTGAACAGACAAGGTATGAATACTTGATTTCATCCAACTCAAGAATTTCCATCCACTTTAGTGCTTTCCATTCATCTTTCGGAAATCTTGAAAATTATTAAAGTAGTACAGCTTTTTTTACTTAATTAAAATCATCACAACTGGACACAAATACTTCTTGACGAAGATACAAAACCGACACGATAGACATGGACAATCGCAGCAATATTGAAAATACGTAGTATATTTCCAAAACTAAACCGCGGAAAAATAACTACACTACGGGCGCTTAACGTTTCTTAGCGCCTTGCCATCACCAACAAAAACCTATCCGTCCCTGTACTAAAATTTCTAATTTGACATTACAAGCTCATTTGTGCAACATGATTAAAGTATATTTTTATTTTGAACAATATTACTATTTTTATCTTAAAATACCATGAAATAACAATATAAAAGTATTCTAAGATAACGTATTTACCAAAATAACATCACTTTAAGTTACTATTTGTGGAATATGAGCCAAGACTTACTTGTGAAATGAAAACTTTTTGTTTTTCCGGTTATACAAGTTTTTACAACTTTTCACGCAGCACCTCATTTTGATTTATATTTTAATAATAATATGATTTAATTTTCAACACAAATTGGTTTTTATTTCACTTTTTTATTAGTTTTGTAGTACGTTTTTCACTTTTTTAAAATCTTTCTACTTCACAACACTAACTCTCAGCAAGGCAAAATGACAGATAGGGTTCACTTTTTTTTTTTTTTTTTAATTTTAATACTTCACTCACGTACACTGTATATGTGCCAAAAGCCTCTTCCTCTATTTCTTATTCAATGCCAAGTGGCAGCTCGGCTTTCTGAGGTCCACCGAAGTCTTCTATTTAAATGTCGGCTGGAGTATTTCGCACTATTAGTATCATTAGCAGAGCATGCTTCAAGACAAAATACAGCTGTCAACGTGTTGAAAGTGTTTTTCGCATAACCCATTTAAGATTTTCAACTCGATCTGATTGGGGATCAAATAAAACTCAAAGGAAAATTGTTCTTAAATCGTTAAACAAGATGATATCTGCCGAATCCGAAGCCGTTATTGCTCCACTTAGAGAAAAAGTCTTGGAACAAGGCAATATAGTGAGAAATCTCAAAGCTAATAATGCACCGGAATTGGATGTAAAAAAAGCCGTTGCTGAACTAAAGGCTAGAAAAAAGATTCTCGAAGATAAGGAACTGGAATTAATGTCTAATGTAATTACATTTGATCGATCGAGAATGGAAGATTTGCTTAAGAGGCGATTCTTCTATGACCAAAGTTTTGCAATCTATGGAGGCATCACAGGTAGGTAGAAACTATATACATATTTAAATAGTCTTGAGGAGGATTTACCAAAAATGTAAACCTGTATTATGATTTTTTTAGTTGTAAGCAAAATGTTTTCCTTTTTTTTTATATACATGAGAATATGCCCATTGTTTGACTAAAGCTTTATTTAAAATACGTGGCACAAATTGTATGTTTTGTAGACTCCAAACAACTCGATATTTACCTTAAATCTACATCATAGCTTACCCGGGCGTCATAGCTAGTACCCTAGTAGTTGATACATACATACATTGCCTGTTAAATTATTAGCTACCCAACTGGCTTCAAAAAAGGCAAGGCCGTTGCTAGTACTAGCTTGTGTGGCACACGAGTAAGGTAAATATAGTACCTCCGTTTCCTAGGTTATTATTTTTGCAAATATTTGCAAGATTTAGGCTGGTATTCGCTAAGAGATTTTACCTTTAACAGCCTCTTAACTCAAAAAATCTTCATTTTATGAACTAATGTGGGAGTTTAACATATTTTGAGTTAAAAGTAAGATTGTGGGTGAATGGTTGGAAATGGTTGAAAGGCTGGTTAAATCCGAGAACTGAAAAGGCTTAAGGCTACTTAAAATATTAAAAAAATACGACTTTAAATTATTGCATCTTTTGCATTCAACTTTTTTTTGTAAGAAAAGATACTTGTTTTCAATAAATTAATTTAATTTTGTTTATTTCTTAGGGCAGTATGATTATGGTCCAATGGGATGTGCACTTAAGTCGAATATCCTTAACTCTTGGAGGCAGTTTTTCGTGCTCGAAGACCAAATGCTTGAAGTTGATTGTTCCATTTTGACACCGGAACCCGTTCTTAAGTAAGTTATTTAGTTTTTTTTTAAATACATTTATATATTTTCTGGCCATAACGGTAAATTTACATGATTTTTGATCACAAAGAGTTGATTTTCTTCAAAGGCGAACATAAGCCAGGGAAAAATTAAAGACATTTATTTGGTTTTTAAGTTGCGACTAAAATTTGTTTGAATGATTAGTGAATAAAGTGAAATTTTATGAAAAAAATCTTTCATTAAAACCAATTTCCAAATTTAAAATAAAATAGGCTTAATTTAAAAACGTTATGAAAAAATTATTTTCCGACTATCAGCTTTTTATACTTTCTTTAGTTAATGGAAATAGTGACTACACAAATCTTAACAAATGTTTTTTATTGTACCAAACTTGTATCCAAATCAAACTAAATTATGACTTATTCTATGTTTCTTGAATAATTAATTGTAATTTTTGGTAAAAAATTGTTTCATTAAATTATATATTAAAATCATTATCATCATTAATTCACTTTCATATTTTCCACTTGATACTTCTGCTTTTTTTGCATAATTGAATTGTTTGAGATGCTTATTTGTCAGTAGCATGATTTCAATTTATTTATTTTTGTTTCGATTAATAGAGCATCAGGGCATGTTGAACGCTTTGCTGATCTCATGGTAAAGGATTTAAAAAATGGTGAATGCTTCCGTTTAGACCATCTCATAAAGAACTTCTTGGAAAAACTTGCCTCAGAAAAGAATACTACTCCTGAAATCAAAGGAATTTGTGAGGATATAATAATTAAGGTTGAATATAATGTATTATAAGTTTTTAATAGAATATATTTAACTTTCTCAAAATATGTTTTAGCTTGATGGTATGTCTAAAGATGAAATGAGAGATATCCTTCGAAAGTATAATATGAAATCTCCAATAACTGGAAATGACCTTACTGATCCAATTGAATTCAATCTCATGTTTGCAACACAAATTGGGCCAACAGGTCTTATCAAAGGGTAATTTTTCCCTCTTTTTATTATTAGTACTTAGATAATAAATAAATAAATTGTTTGAAGCTTCCTCCGTCCAGAAACAGCACAAGGCATATTTGTCAATTTTAAACGTTTATTGGAATTCAATCAAGGAAGACTGCCATTTGCTGCTGCTCAAATAGGTATGTTAATTTAATTTTACAATTATAAAGTGCAACATTTTTTACTTGGTAATAATTTCTTGTTTGAAGGTAATGCATTCCGAAATGAAATTTCACCTAGATCCGGTTTGATTCGAGTTAGAGAGTTTACAATGGCTGAAATTGAACATTTTTGTGACCCATCACAAAAAGATCATCCTAAGTTTGCGAATGTAAAAGGAACTAAAATGACTCTATATTCGGCTTGTAATCAAATGGATGGCAAGAGCGCTGCGCAGTTAACAATTGGCGAAGCTGTTAGTTCAGTAAGTTGGTATTGATATAAAGATGTATTTAAAAAAAAATATTTTAAAATTAAGGTTATTATATTGTTTGTAAGGCGATGATGCTGTGGGCCAATGTCCCCTTCCTTTATGAGTTTCTTGGACACAATTAAAAATATGTACAGCTAAACAAATTATAGATGATAACATCGATGTAGTTCTCCAAAAATAATATTTTTTTGTCCTGTCCTTTTTTTTCTAAAAGTAATGTTTTTTGCTTCAAAGTGGTTGAAAATCTTTGTCTTCCCAGTATGATTATGAAGAGGGTGAATATACCTTTGGTTTGGCACATTTTTCAGCCATTATCTTGATGAATATATGTAAAGATCTACGTTCTTTGCAAGAAATTCTTGAGAAACCCGTTCTTGATGAGTGGAAAGATGCTGCAATAGAGAGCTTAATTAACTTAATTGCAACAAAATTTAGAGTTTCAGTGATTAACCGAACAATAATTAAACTTAATTGCAATTCAAATGGTGCAATCGACCATTTTATAAGTAAAACATAAAATAAAAGATAAAAAAATTATTCTTCACAATCCACCAAAAACATACTTAGGTACTTTTCTCTGCATTAAATTTTTTATATGTACCTACATAATATCAGAGATGTAAAGTATTGTGAAGCGCGAATTTTGATTTAAAAACAAAAATTTCCCAACAGCTGATCCCATAAAGTGATTGCAATTCAAAGTACGCGCTTCACAAACTTTCTATGGGATATATAAATAATTCTAGCGAAAAAAGCAAAAAAAAAAAAAACACATTTTTATATTCAAAGTAAAGAGTAATTCCATTCTAAACGCATATAAAAATATTCAAAGTAGTAAAAAAGAGTTTTCAAAGACTTCAAAATTTCAATACTTTGATTGGAGTCAAAAGACCTCAAGATTTTTGAGACCTCGAGATTATTTGAAAAGAATTCAAAAATACTTTAAAAGTATTTCAATACATCATAATGATTTTAAAAGACTGTATTACTAGAGACTTCAAATCGATTGAAATTTAAATACTTGAAGTAAAAATACTTCAAAAAATAATTGTATTGTGATCACAAGGACAAGCAAAATTATTGAGTCTTAAAGGATGCAATACTGAAGTATTGCATTGTACTCTTCTCTATGAGTGGCAACAGATGAAAAATACGAAAATGTGTATGTCGAAATGAAATTTCTCATATGAGTGATGAGATATGAAAACAGAAATAGAGAACCGAGATACGAGTATACGGATCTTGAATACGTAGTATAACTTCTCATATTTGTGTGTTGTTGGGTGGTTGTTTCTCTATAGTAAATCTTGCTTTTTTTATTGTTTTAATAATTTTATATGCGACTTAATAACAAATAAATTGAAAGAAAATATAATTAAACATTTTTTTGTAACATTTATTTTATATTGGAAGATCATTACAGTCTATATCTCTTTAGTGTGCTAAGTAAAACTAGATTGGCAATTGGAGTATAGTATAGCTGTAATAAATATAACTGCAATTTTAATATTTTTGTGTATACAAAATTTTGCAAAATAAACTTGATCTTATTTTTCAGGGACTTGTAGCTAATGAAACTCTAGGATACTACCTTGCTCGTATTCATCAATTTTTAACATTGATCGGAATCAACCCTGAGTGTCTGCGGTTTCGACAACATATGGCTAATGAAATGGCTCATTATGCATGTGACTGCTGGGATGCAGAGTGTCTTACAAGTTATGTAAGTTTTATTATGTGTTGACCGTCTAAAAACTGAATTTTGATTGTCTGGTATATAATTTTGAAATATATTTCTAACGATTCGATTTTTTTATAATATAATTTTTAAATTTGTACTGAACAGATAAAGTAAATCTGAAATTTACCGGACAGACCTTGTCACGATATTAACTACAAATAAATAATTAAATAAATAAATTAGGCGACGTGTTCTTATTTCATCTTCAAAATTAAATAAGGCCGCGATCGGAAATATAAATTAAACCGCACGGTCTAATTGAAGTAAATGAAATAAAAACGCTCGAAATTAAGCAGAAAGTCAAACGGTATTTTTCCAGCAAATACTTATTATAGATTGGATCAAGATTAAAAATTTGTTGATAGAAATTAGGAAAGAAACAATAATTAAATGATTATTAGAATAAAGCAATTAAACAGATAAATCATTAAAACAATGACAAGACTGATAATGTAATTCTATTGCTTTTTGTAAAGCCATACATTCATTTTTATCTTTTTGAATTAAAAAAAAATTTATTTTTAAAATTATTAATCATTTTTACTTCGTTTTAAGTTGATTTAGGCCATCTTAATATGAATATACAAATAAAAATAGATATAGCGACCTACCCATTTAAAATTATATTTTTATTTAAATAATTATTGTATTAAAATTTTACTATTTATTTCAAAATAAAAGGGTTGGATTGAGTGCGTGGGCTGTGCCGATCGATCAGCTTATGATTTGAAACAACATATGGGTGCAACCGGTGTTCGATTAGTAGCTGAAAAACGTTTATCTGAACCAAAAGAAATTCAAGTAACCGAAATTGTAACGAACAAGCAGGTTCTTGGAAAACAATTTAAAAAAGATGCAAAATCTATAACGGAAGCACTAGCTAACCTTTCAATGAACGAAATTGAAGACGTGGAAAAAAATCTGGATACAATTCAGTAGGGAAACATTTAGTAAATCAGTTGAAAAACTCATCTGACATTTTTCTTTATAGAAAATATAATCTTTCTTTAAATGGTAATGTATTCGAACTTAACTCTGATAATATTTCTGTAAAACGGTCTAAAAAAACTGTTCATGTTGAAGAGATAACACCAAACGTTATTGAGCCATCTTTCGGTAGGTACAAAATGCGTTTTTAATGTTCATTTTTTTAAACTTTTTTTTTTAATTCAACAGGAATCGGTCGCATTTTGTATTCATTACTTGAACAAAACTTCAAATGTCGCGATGGTGATGATAAGCGTTCTTATTTTTCACTACCAGCAGTTGTTGCACCTTTGAAGTGCTGTATATTGCCACTCAGCAATAATGCTGAATTTATGCCATTTATTAATCAATTGTGTATGTTTAAACTGCTTGAATATTGATGCGCTTCATTTTATCTAATTTCCATCATTTTATTATATTTCAGCATCTGCTCTTACGAAATCGGATATATCTCATAAAGTAGATGATTCAAGTGGATCCATTGGTATGTATCAATATATTTAAGACTTGGTTGTTGCTTAGTTGACACGTTTTGAACTATATATGTTCTACATTAGGCCTTTATTTATTCATAAAAAAATATACAAAAAAAAAACCTGAAAAATGCATAAATATGTAGATTAAATCATCATATTGTGTGAAAATTCAAGCTCACTCTCAAAAACAAATAGTTTATTTGAGGTAAAGCAATTTCAAAAAATTATTAATTAAAACAAAAAAATAAAATTAAGTTCGCAACAAAGAACATCAAATCGCAAAGCACAGTGGACACAAACTGCTCCTTTTATTATTTTAATTATATTTGTCAGACAGTTTTTTTTTACAAAAAACGAAAATTGACTATTACGAAGGCTTTTGTTTGCTGAATGCGAATACAAACTCAAAATTGTTCTGTCATTCTTCTTGAATATACTCTTTTTAAGTTCAAAAAGAAAAACAACTTATTTTTGTTCTACGAAAGATTTTTTTAAAAATTAATACAAATTCTATAGAAGAAGGCTCAGAAATATTTACTTGAACTTGTTGAATTATTATTATTTTAGTCCATAAAAATTCGGGTTTCGTCTCACCGCACTTGAACTCTTCAGTTAACAGTGAAGCGCTTGTTAAATTCCGTTTACCTTAAATAGATTAATGAAAGTAAACTCATTCAATCTTACTTATTATATGAAAAATAAAAACTAACTAAATTCAACAAAAATTTGCTTGTTGACAAGTAACACTGTTAACTGAAAAGCCCATGTAAGGCTTTGACTGGACTACCGGTTTAGTTAAACAGCACTTTTAAGGGTTTATTAAATATTTATTGAAAAATTTACGAATTTATAGGAAGAAGATACTCTCGTACTGACGAGATTGCCATTCCGTACGGCATTACTATTGATTTTGATACACTTAAAGAGCCACATAGTATCACTTTGCGTGAGCGAGATTCAATGGCTCAGGTTAGAGTTCCGGTAAGATAAAATACATTTTTTTTTATTCAGCACCTTTTAACAAATTTTCCATTTATTAACAGATACATGAAGTTTCTGAAGTAGTAAGATCTCTATCGATTGGTCAACAAACATGGAATGACGTAATCCAAAAATACCCGATATTTGAGCAACAAACTGCAGCAAAGTAAAAACAAAAAAAAAGACAAAAAAAATATTAAAACTTAATCAGGTCAAATAAAAATATGCTGAAAATAAATAATTTATAATCAAATTTTAACTAAAACTATTTGTTAACGCTTTATCACAAAATAAAACCATACGCAGTGCTTTAAGTTCTTATGGTTATCAAATCTTCTATGTTTTGGATTTTTTATTATTATTATTATTATTATTATTTATTAAAATATAAAATAAATTTACAGTATAATATAAGCAATTAACAGCACTAGCTACCAGGGACTTTGGGCTGGAAATTATAAATCTATTTGGAATAAGTGTTTTAGGATAAATAATAACAATGCATGGGGCTGTCAAAGATTGGAAGACCATCGATTGGAACTTTATTTTGTTAATTAGCTTAAAATGTACATATTGATAATAGTAATGCTAACAACCACAATAAACGAATAGCAGAGAATAGCAGACCACAAATACAAAAATATCTTGAACGACCTTTTGAAATGGGTTTGGATTTTTTCTCTTACTTGATATTTCAAAAGCGTTTGGCATCAAGCTCTCTTATCGAGAATGCGTGCATTTGGAATCGATGAATCTCTTCTTCGTTGGATTAGAAATTACCTTTCGGACCGCTCAATACAAGTTGTATTGGATGATTTCAAGTCTGATATATATAAAATAAATGCTGATGAGCCCCAGGGCTCCGTTTTGTCTCCGACTCTCCCTTGTTTTCTCCATGAGTGGCACTTGCATCGAAGAAACTGAACACCTTTAAGTTCTCGGTATGTGCATCACAGACCACCTTCTGTGCTAGCTATTATCTTATAAAGCCTTCATTCGCCCAAAGCTTGAGTACAACTCGCATATCTGGGCGGGTGCTCCAATCATATACCTAAATCGATGAAAATGATAGGTGAAACAAGTATAACAGAAACATTCCCTTCCTTGGAGCATCAACGTAAAGTTTTTTGTCTTTCCTTTTTACCGCTACTTCCATAAGCATTGTTCTAGTTGCCATAATGATATCTTAAGTTAAGCTCTGTAAAGCAGATAAGTCCTAGCTCTAGAATTGTGGTTACTTTAGAAACAATGCTTTCATTAAATTTATAGGCACGTGTTGTTGGGCGGAATCGTTTGCGGGAATTAGTAGTTGCTTGACCTTTCCCAACATTATGTTAAGTAGTTCTTTTGATACCTAACAGAAAAATTATTATTATTTTCGTTTTGCAATGGTAAATAGTCATTAGGTGAAGATATTACTCTAAAGATTTTCATGTTATCTGCATCCGCAGATTGTTTCGAATGCTCAATCATAAATTACACGTCACTGATTGTTAGGATGAAAATAATATGCCCCAGATAACCTTGTTCCTGCATTTATTCAATTAAAAAAATTTAAATCCTATCCAATTGTTTAATTTAATTAGTTAATTTCTGACAATGTTGAAATAAAACTTGGTTTACCATTGCCAGAATGGCTTAAAAATATAAATGTATGGTAAGAACAGAAAAACAAATGTAAGTGATTATAGCTTTGGTAACATCTCTTTAATCTAAATCTCGAATTCATATTATCGAAATTTTGCGTTTATTTGTTTGCTTACATAATGTATATAATTTAATTTTAAAGTATTTTGTTTTTACAAAAACTTTAGAAACAAAGTGATTTTTAATTCATAGGCTTAGTCCCGACTCGCCTTCAGTACTGATTGCCATACATCTTGGGGCCAACCCGTACGACCCTTGCATTTTATATATGTGTGCCTCTCGTGTATAAAGTTCTGAAATGAAAAAAAAAACAATACATTCATAAAATTATTATAATGTTTTTGGAAATTAAGTAGTTAAATAAACTTATTTAAAAGAGAATGTAATTGGTTAGTTTTTCACATTTTGAATTTTGTCAGTATCTTAGGCTGTAGGTTCGGATTGACATACTAAACATCGCGACGGAGAGACAAAAAACTTACAGACTCACTTTTCGCGTTCTTTATAATCGTAACGTACGGCCCAATTAATCAGGGTTGCGTACTTTTATAACTAAGGGAAAAATACTGTAACATGATGATTAAAAAATTAGAATGGAGAACTTTTATATTTTATTTAAAAACAATTTTTTTTTTTAACTTTTTTAGGCTTCAGGTATGTATGTATGTAGGTACGTACATACATAGGTAGAAATGGTGACCCCAAGCTCTTAGTTTGGGGGTCCCGTATACAAATGGCTCTGAAATGCGCCATTTTGATACCATAAACCCGTTTGACCTACATATAAGGAGAAGAAGTTTTAGATGTCTTTGAGATACTACTCAGAGCCGCTTCGGTGAGAGATAGAGATCAAGTATTTGATCTTTATTTCAGAAAGTTCGTTCAGCTGTTCATAGAAATGCAGTCCGAGTGAATTGGATTTCATTTTTGCCAAAGCTTGACTCTTTTCTCAAATGACCTATAAATGACTGATCCTTTTCTAGCCAGCTCATCAGCCCTCAATACTACAAAACTTCCCATACACTAATGTTACCAAATTATCCGCATACCACGCCACATCTCTCTAACTTTGTGAGAATTATTTTCATGAGAATTATATTGGTGATTCGAATTTCAACAAATCGACGAAAATGTTATTTTATGCTGTTTTAGCTAACTTGTTAGTTTTATATAAATATTAAAAAATGAATCAAGTTTTTTTCATTTATTTTTGGGACTAAAATAAAACAAATATTGCTTTTTTAGTATTACTTACAATATTTCGTATGCTGAAAGACATTAGTATTAAGTTATTATGTAGTGTTTCTTAGAGCACCCGCTTGGGACTAGTAAGTTAATTGTAAGATATTAATAAGAAGGCTAGTTTTTCATGAATTCTAGTCTGGCTTTAAAAAAGTTATTTAGCTTTAAAATTGTTTTAAGTTTGAAAATTAATTTTAAAAAATGTATACGAGTTCAAATAATTATGTATGTATGTATTAAATTTAACCAACTGTGAAAAAAACTAGCCTGAGTGTTGTAAAATGTGTACATTTTTTTTTTCAATACCAGAGAATTGGATTCATGTACTTACTTTTATTTCGGACTGAATATTTTTTTTTGTTCTGGGACTGCTCATTTTTCTTAAAGGCATTAGTTCAGATCGAAAACCACTTGATATATCTTTACTTCCTTTGATAACATCTGCTAAGTACTTTATGTAAAGAATTGCAAGCTTGAGTGTTTTTATCTGTCACAAAGAAAAAAAAATGTATAAGGTACTTTATGCCAACGAAATATATCGGTTTGATTAACACAATAGAGGCTATTGGCGGGGTTAGAATTTTTTGCCAATGATTGATTCAACTAGAATGTTTGCAGAATTGGTAAATTTAAAAAATAACGAAACAAATAACCACAGTTCATACCACCACAGTTCATACCGAGGGACACTTCACCAAGCGACAGTTCATACTAAAATATACCACCCAATACAATACATAGTCACTTTTAATAATTCAAATTAAAATTTAATTAAAATTTATATATATGTATCTAGATACCATTTTTCGCGTTGGAACTTTTCGTAATTTTCCCTTTTGGTATGAACTGTCCTTGGGTATGAAGTGTCCCTCGGCATGAACTAGCTCTGGGCATTAACTGGGTTGGTACAGTGTGTACTGGTATGGTGTGCACTGGTATGACCATTTTTCGCGTTGAAACTTTTCGTAATTTTCCCTTTTGGTATGAACTGTCCTTGGGTATGAAGTGTCCCTCGGCATGAACTAGCTCTGGACATTAACTGGGTTGGTATAGTGTGTACTGGTATGGTGTGCACTGGTATGAATAGATAGATATAGATATATTAGTATAGATATAGAATAGATATACTATCTTGAAGCCAAATAATTGGTAAGATGCATAAAACTGCTAAAACATTAAGGCTCAATTTATTCAGTCAAAGTTGAATATAACTCAGGGATTTTTATTTTAAACTTGAGAAACTGTTTTTATTGACTCGAAGTTAACGACTTCAACTTAAGATTTACAACTGTAGAGTTGGTCAACTTTTGATTTGTTCAACTCCCCAAAAAAGTAGAATTTAGTGAGGAAACTTGGGATTTTTCTTCACATCAATCAATCAGTGAAGTTGTGATTGACTTTTTTCAACTTTAGAAATTCAAAAAATAAAATAAAATAATTACTTCAAATCAGAATTCTTACATATTTGTATATGCCTATTATGTTCGAATATTTTTTAATGCACTCTACTGAAAATCAAAAGTTGAAACGGACATATCTGTCACAAATATCCCAAGGATTTTTTAGAAACTGGAAGTTGGTCAACTTTAGAATTTCGGCTTTGGAGTTAAAAGTTAATGTAGTGAATAAAAGCATTTTTCAACTTTCCCTTCAACATCGGATTTGAAATCAACTCTAAAGTTGACCAACTCTGGATTTTTCAGCAAGTTGGGCAATAGTGAATAAAATCGCTCTAAAAGCATTTTTCAACTTTCCCTTCAACATCGGATTTGAAATCAACTCTAAAGTTGACCAACTCTGGATTTTTCAGCAAGTTGAGCAATAGTGAATAAAATCGCTCTTAGTATTTCGGCACTAAGTGTGATCATTAGGTTGAACAGTAAATATGCAAGAAAACATTATAACAGGAAATATAAAATTTATGCGATAAATATTAAAAAGATAAAATTGTATACAGTATACCTATACATACATAGTTTGAAATTATCACAAATTTAATTTACAACAATTTATTTACACATCTAGCAATCAGTGATTTAAAACAAAAAAAAAAAACAAATTGAAAGTTCGTCAGCACTAAATTCTATGTGCAGTGTTTACACGGTGTTTAGTGATTACCCGATCATGTGACCTTGTATTTACACGGTATGTACATAGTTTTACGCGATCATGGGTCCCCCGTTGTTAATCGTTTCCAAAAACTAACATTCATTTTCCAATATGTCGGACAAATAGAGCAGCTTTCAAGACTTAAAATGACTTGGTCCATACAAAAAGCCTCATTTTAAAATTTAAAAACTTGTTTAATGTTGGTGCAACCGAACATAAGTTTTTAAAGCCACCTAGCTTAGTAACATCTAAATGAATAAATAAAACTTCGCAACTAAAATCAAGACTGCAAGATAAACAACTGCTATACCTCGGATAGGGAACAACAAACAACACGTTGTTAGTTGACAACTTTTGCATATTGTTACATTAGTGTGCGGCGTGATGAACGTAACTATACAATGTCATCAAGTTAAACCATAATATTTAAACTACATAAATAGTTCTTGGTATTACGAATTTAAAATCAACTGAAATGACAGTATAATAAAATAATTATAATAATAAATAATAATGTACCGTTAATAATAACTTAGTTTCAAAGGAGTTTTTAACATTTATATGTATGTGAGGTACCGTTACCCTTTTTTTTTGCAGAGAGCTTATGGAGGTTTTAATAGATATTTATTGATATTTTTTGGGTGCAATAATCCAAATAATAGTCTCCTCTTGCTCCTACTAGCAATTTCCGATGCTTAAATACTCTTTGTATATTAAATTCAATTCTACACCTAAAATTTTGTAGCGCAATCACAAGGGTCGGGCAACATTAAAAAATACTAGCCATGACAGTACTATACTTTTCATATACAAAGGTTATTTCTTAGAGGCGAAATTTAATTGCGATTAGCTCCAAAAAATGACGAAACCTGTCATATAAACGTTGATCAGAACATTTCTATCTATTTATCGGGAGTTTTTGTGATACATACATACGTGTATGTACTCAATCCATGGACTCCGGACAACATGAAAAAAAAAATTGATTTGATGAGGACAAATTGCACTGCAATCTCTCATTTTTATTTACATTTTTTAATAGCAATCATATGATTGGTGGACCATTTTCATTTCATTTTATTTAGTATTAGGGCTCTATAACAGTGTGACTTTACTCAACCTGATAATGAGAAATAAAAAATATCATAATCCGTCGAGAAAATTTCAAGAACCGTAGTTCATATTTTTTTTTAAATCAAAATAAGTATTTTATATTACACAAGGTACCTATGTACTTGATTTGATTTGATTACCTTCGAAAGTTTCGTATCGTAGGGTACATTTGGTATTTTACTCCTCAAACAATAAAATGCGTTATTTATTGATTGGGTTCTCCTTCGTTCTTTCTTGTTAGCAGTCGTTCGTCTTTTCACTGTTTGGCCAGCCGGAACTGAAATAATAAAATAAATTAAAAATTATCAACAATGGAATGTAACGAAACAGAATTACACTGCAATACTAATTGAAAAGAAATTCTGAAGTTAACTACATAGACGTGATTGAGTACATACATATAAAAGGTGTCACATTCAAAAAGTCCACTATCTCACGAACAGACGTAAACACCTTCTTGATATTTTACAGGAGAGCAATTTTAATTTTATATGCGTTATTTCTGTATTTTACAACTGCGGTCTTATTAGTTCTTTTGATAGAGTTTTGAAATCAAAGAAATCGGAATGTATCAGAGGCCTGACTTTATAGGGCTGGTTTTTTCTCCCAAGTTTGAATACAGGGTCAAGTTCGCTAGGAGTCATGATCTCTCCAGCTTTTGACATGGCATAAGAAATAGCACTAGGTATGCGCTGAATCACCTTCATTTTGGTCATGTTTTGCCTCGAAGAGCCGCAGAGAAATTTGTGTTACATTTTTAGAGTTTATTAATAAATAAATAAACATAGATGAAATTATTCAGTAATGGTCTACTCGTATCAGCGATCATCTACTATTTCTATATTTAAATGTAGGGAATGTTTTTCATTAATCATCCATTTATGTTCAAATTGTTTAAAATTTACTTACATAAGTTTTTCCGAAAATGAAAGTTCAAGTAAACCTTTTAATTTGATTTTTCAGATAAAAAAAGAAGAAAATTATTAAATCATAGGACAAGTGGTCCTATGAATTTTTTTTGTTAAACAGGAAGAACCGAGCGCCATTTAATTTTGATCATTTAGCAATACGGGCGATGGCGGATAGGTAGGATCAATAGGTTCACATCCTAACTTCTTAATATTAATTTATGGCATGATCTTTTTCTATTCACCAATATAAATGGACATAGTACCCAAAACCGCTGTTTTAATCCAATAATTAGCAATTAAATAGAAAACTTCTACTCACATAATGTCGGTTACGCCTGTTCGTGAGAAATATTTTTACGAAAGTGGCACTTATGCCAAGTATGCCATAACGGATTTAGCCATGTTCCCGACATTTTTCAGGAAATTTAATAATGTAGGAATATGCAATCAAGTTAACCTAGCATATATATTTACATACATATGTCCGAACAGGGCCGGTCCAGCCCAAACGAGCGCCCTGTGCAAACTTTAGCTTTTGCGCCCCTTATTTTCATTACCTACTTCGTTTCTTAAGCCATTCCCACATTACCCATGAGGTAGGGTTTTGAATGCGTTTTTTTAATGAGGTATCCCCTGTAGGCCTAGCCCTCAATAACAAAAATAATAAAGAATTTAAACAAAAATAAAAAAAATGTAAAAAAAAGATAAATTAATTCTAAAAAAACGTATAATACATATTTACAAAAATAAACACAAAAAAGAACACTAAAACACTTCACCTATCATGTTCACAGTTCCACCAGTGTTTTCAGCTTTAAATTTAATGGGTTATTGGTACGTACAAATACAAAACACAAATCCCGCAAAACACACGCTTCGTAATTAATAATATATTTTTCAAAAACTTAATCAGAGAACTGCAGTTTAATTTATCTATTTAGCAACAAATTATCACAAACAAAACAAAACAACCACTTCTTCTAGAGAAATCAAAACAAGTGACAAGATAATGAGTTACATAATTCAAAACAATAACAAAAAACAAGTGCAGAGAGAATAACCGTTATTATTTCCAATTCACTCCTTGCTCTTTTCTCATCCTTTCCATTTTATCCACAAAAAAAACGGTTCCTATTTGAAATATTCTACTCATATTTCCTCATTCGAAATGTAAACGTACTACCAAGAGAGACAAAAAGAGAAAATCGTGTTTGACAGTAAAAAAAAAACCACCCACATTCATTTGGTTTGAAAGAGTTGAGCGCATAAGATTGAGAGATTTTGCTTGTGTGCGGGATTTTAATCTGCACAGTCTACGTCAGTCGCACTTCTTATTGTAGAATACATTCATTTCAAACAAAAATTAATGTTTGAGTTCATTTTTCTATCAAAAATTTTGAGTGAATTCCCATATGTGCAAATCTGAAATTCGCACATTTCTACTCAAACGATTGTATGGGAAATAAAAATGAGTATATTTATTTGTATGGGGATTTTCGAGTGAAACGGGCAATTAAAAATATTGCACGTATGGAGGAAGTTCCAATCTTTTTTGTTTGAATTAATTTATTTTTGGCGTTGATTTAGTACTTATTCGAAGGATTTTCTTTTGCAAAATGATAAAATGTTTTAATTCGCATGTTAAGAAATTATTTGAGAGTGACATATTAAACAAAAATTATTTAAAAAAAAATAAATAAAGCAGGTTAATATAAAAAGAATAAAAACATATGAATGAACATTTCTTGTGAGTTTGCGCCCCTGCAGCTCTGCGCCCTGTGCATTTGCACATCTTGCACATATGGTAGGGCCGGCCCTGTGTCCGAATCTCAAAAACGACAAATTGGCAGTTCGAGAGATAGGGGACGATAAAATGAAAGTATGAAGGCTGTGAACGAAAAAGTTTATTATGTTGTGCGACGAAGTGAAATACGGCTCTGATCCAATAAAACGATCTTTTCGCGGTGACAATTTATTTTTATAGATTATTGTAGTTGTAATATTTGGCATCTACATACATTCGGGTATTAAAAAAAATAAAGTACCTTCGATAAATGCTCAAGAGTTTAAGTTTGTTAAAAAAACACGGCTGTAAAAATTTTAGGTAAAAATTTTAATGTTTAGATAACCGCGCTATTTTACAGGTTTAAAAAGCTAAAATACCACTATTTTAGTAAAGTTACACACATACGCTAAAAAATTTAAGCATACGTTTCAAACATTAGCATTCATATTAAAAGTTATGTAGGTCCTAATTTGATCTTTGTTCAGTGTTTAAATCGTAGGGTAAACTATTGTGCTCTTTATTTAATCATTTTGTTAATTCAATGGTTAAGTGCACTTGGCACTTGCGATTTTTAGATTGAACGCCCTTAAATTAAAAAAAAAAAAACTTTAAAGGTAAGGTCGGTGATACGGGAAGTTGAACAAGATTTGACATTGAAGCTGGATACGTTTCGGATGGAGATTGAGTTCATGCAGAATGGATCGGTGAAGCAGGAAGTTCAGCAAACGTGAAAATTGAAGCTGGAAACTGTTTAGATGAAATATGATTCAGATTTGAAGAAGCTTCTAAATCATAATGGTAAAATATTGAATGCTTTCCTCACTTGTGCACATACGTATACCTACATATATATTTTTCACTTATGTATTATGTTCCTCCAAAAAGATGTGAGTAACGCTTGAATAAATAAACAACAGCCTCAAAATTCACCGCGACTCAAGGCTCGAAATATTAACTTTGCAACTCTTTCGTTAAATAGAGTTCGAGGAGGAATAAAAAGTTTTCTGTGATTCAACGTTATTCAGAAACAATATACCTACATACATACATATGCTTTGTATATGGAAAACATAGTAAGTATATACTATGTAATTATGTATCATGGTGGGTCGAATGGGGCGACATCTAAGAAGTGGGACAACCATTTACTCTTTTTTTTCCGGAGAGATTATGGAGGTTTTAATTGATATTTATTGATAAGTTTTGGATGCAATAATCCAAAAAATAGTCTCCTCTTGCCCCTATCACCAATTTTCGATGCTTAAAGACTCCCAAAATCAAATTCTACACCTAAAATTTTGCAGCGACCCCACAAGGGTCGGGGCAACATTAAAAAATACTCGCCATGATATTACTATGCTTTTCATATACAAAGACATATTATGTATATTTATGTCACTTATTTTGCGATATTTTCTTTATTTATTATTTAATCTCAAGTTGTTTTTTATGTTTGCTTTGAATTGCTTTTATTTTAAATTTCTGTTTTTTTAACTAAATTAAGTGCTTTCTTTTAATAATAAGAATTCAATTTATTAATTTCGTTAGTAAAAAAATTTAAAGCTCCGTCGGAAATACACCAATTTGCCAATTGAATGCTCAAACCATATCCAGTCGAAGCAGAAATTTATTAATATTCATCATTTTAAAGCGCATATACTTATTCTCTATTCATTATGTCATATCGTCTCGCATTTTCCAAAAGATCGAAACACAAAAAGATTTCTCTTCAACCGTTCTTCGCCTAGTGCTTGTAGGTCGGCCTGTGCACTGAATTCTTCCGTTTCCCGTCGATAAAGCTGCGGGGGCGGGCTGTACCAATGTTCCCAGATAGGTGGTTTTTCCAACCAAAATATTTCGAAATAAAAGATTTAGTGGGTAAAATGATAAAAGAAATTCATGGTGGGAGAAACATTCAAAATAGTTTTGATTATTTTTTTCCAACTCTATTTTTACTTTATGCCGCACAGGTAAATTACCTATACTATATACTAATATGCATTTTAATACAGACTGAGGATACGTTGCATTTTAAAATTGACGGAGAAGGTCTTCGTTTTTACTCTTTCCCAAAAATAAGACCTGTTACAGTTACGTAGGCTCAATTTTGCAAGCGTGAATTTATGTGTGCACAGAATTCCGAAAGCTATTCTGTAAGCACTTTGATTTAAAATTTTATTTCGAACAACATGCATGCATCGAAAAGCAAATTATTCAAACATATTTCGAGAATGAGCAAAAATAAAAATACTATAAATACGAGGTGCGATCAAAAATAAGGTGACTTTTTGAATTTCGTGCGCTCTTTCAAAGTCATTAAGGTTAGACTCGTTTGCGTTCTCGGCGATTTTTCGCTGTTGAAAATAATGGAGCAGAGTTTGTATTATTTTTGTGCAAAAAATGGTATTAAGTGTTCAAAAACTCTTGAAATGTTGAAAGTGGCGTGCTCAAAGAAAAAAAAATGTTTATGAATTATAAGTTATTCGAAGAGAGCTGAGAAAATATAAACGAAGAACCACGCTCTGGATGCCACATCACGTCAAAAACCGCCAAAAATGTTCAGGAAATGAATGAAATTAAATATATTCTTGGGTCCGGTTCTCCTTTATACCATAAATATTGCTTCAATTATTTAAATCAAATGAATAATAAAATAGTTTGATCATATCGAAATCGCTTTTATGTTGTTCTTCCAGGTGGTGTGTACAGCGTCAAGGGAATTGTTGCAAATGTAGTTTGAGCTAAACTATTAACGACCAAAAAACGAAACGAAATTTCAAAGAAAGTGCGCAAAAATTAATAAAATCATAATAATCGTTATACGTAAATTAATTTTAATATTTAAATAGAAAAAAGAAAAACTTATCAAAAAAAATACTCAGTATTTTATGAGGGGATGCTGCGGCGATATAATACCAAGGATGTTAAAGATCTGCGAATACGGAGCGATGTCAATTAAGCGCTTTATCAGCTGTGGCTTGTTGGGTAATCTTTGTATGATGTTCGAAGATGATTCGACCGCTGGGAGTGATTACGACGGAGTTAAGCCAGTAGAGTATTCTTATCTTATGTTGTTGTAGTTGTTGAAATACGATGATGGGATGGGGATGATGGTTCAAATCTGGAGTGGACTTATGTATCAAATAGTTTTGGCCACTTGTCAGGATCGAACTCATGTTTTTACAGCTCTACAGATTGAATAACCTAGTTATTATTTCAGATGAAATCTGAGTCTACAGTTTTTAACATCTTCAGGAGCTTTATATAATTTTTTTGAAGTTTGTTTTGCTCTAGTGCCACATGAGGTATTAATAGCTAGGTACATATATGGTTGCAATTCGAGTTTAGACGAAATTAAGTTTTTATCATAACCATATTTAGAATATCACTCAATTGTAAGTTATAAGCAAAAAAAAACCTTTTTCTAATGTCGTTTTCAATTGGCAATCTGGAAGTAGAAAAAAGCATTCTGAATGCGTTCAATTTTGCAAAAGTGACAGTTTTGATTCTAAAAAAAAGAGAATTTCTCTTCTGGATTTGAAAACAGAAGCAAAAACAGAATCACTCACACATTCAAAGATTTAATGTCACGCTTGATAATTGTCATATTTTTTTAAATTTACAACTGTGAAGTGATTGCTTGAAATACTAATACTTTCACACCAAACATTAAATTTTTCAGAATCGAAAAAAACTGTTCAATTGGGATTCCGAATCTAAAACCAATTCCGGATTGCCAATTGAAAACGACATAAATGTTCAATTGCCAAAACCACTAAACCGAAACAAAATAAATTGTCTGCTTCATAATTCGTTAAGTTTTTTAATTATCCATAGTTTGGTTTGACATACAAACTTAATAGGGCCCATACAACGAGCAAACCGTTTAAGCAAACTAATGCATTTTGTTATTGTAAAAATGGCTGTAGGCACAAACTGTTTCAGTTGTGTGTAGCGATGCTGCGTTTTTGCAAAAACGGTTTGAAAAAACTCAAAAAATTTTGAATTTTCCGTGCCCGCACAAACATGTTTGTGTGGTGTGTGTTGAATTTTGCTAAAACAGATATCAACTCTCTTGAAGTGAAGATGAATCAACAAGCCAAACAAAAGTTTTGGATGGAATTTATATAATTGTATGAAAGTTTACCGTTGTTGTGGTGCGTTTAAAGCAATGATTACCGTAATCGGGTGCTTAAAGCACTTTTTTTTTTTAAAGCCAAGGCAATAATTAAAGCTGCACACGCTGAATCGCTCATTGTTCCGTAGGTAGGTTTGATTGAGATGGAAAACGTCACGCAGCTAATATACTCGTATCTCAAGCATGTTTGTGTAGTGTGTGGCGAAACTATGTTTACTTAAACACAAGTTTGAACAAACGTGTTTGTTTAGTGTTTGGGCCCTATAAGTCAAGTTAAGAAATCTATAGTGTGTCAATATTAAAAAAAAAATGTAATTTTTCATTTTTCTTGAGTCAACTTAAAGTGTTATTCTTCAAAGTGATTCAAATATTTCATTTTCTTAACTTAAGTTAGTTTGTTATGGAACATATCAGATTTTTTGTTTATTGAGACACGTAAGTTGAATTAAGTTCCCTTGGCAAACCAGACTATGTGTTTTTTTATTAACTCGAGTTATAACAAATCACAATTTGAATTGTCTATACCTTTAACTTTAGAAAAGTCCTATGGTTATTGGGAAACCATAACTCGGGTTAGGTCGTTATGCTTTATTTGAATTCCAAGAATACTTAGTCTGGAGTCTTTTTTGCTTCAAAATCGAGAAAATATGAGTTGTAAGTTGAGTTAGGTTATTTGTGATCAGTCGCATCTTACATATGTGAAAGTGTATTTCAAAAGTGAAAAAAAAAATAATTGGAAAATTGCTTAAAAGCACCAAATATTTTGCAGTTATCGAGGATGCTTTCACTGCTTTCAGAAGGTTCTTTAATTTAATACTAACTAGGTAGGTATTGTAAGAACACAATTAAATTATGTGCAGTATGTTTTATAGGTATCATCTACAATGTATGTACATACATGTAAATATTGCAAGAGAAGAAAAACTCAATTCGTATTTTAACTTTTCAAATAGATTTTTAAAAAAGTAATAATTTTATTGTGAAATTGACTTTCAGAAAAATATAACTTACAATTACAATGCAAGGAACTTGTTTAGTTCAATTTACTTTGCCTCTTGAATACCTAAACTAAACAAAAAATATTTACCAAGTGATTTTAAGGTGGCACAAGGCCTCTACTACTCCTACGTGTCGTCTTGTAAGCTTCTTTGAGATGCGTTTCAGCGCTCTCCAACTCTTCCCCAGCTGTGCTGATTCCTCTTTGACCTCCCTTCGCCAAATACTTCTAGGTCGGGCTGATCGTGTACCTGTCTGAGTGAAAAGGTTCCATTGCATCGCTTGACTCCTCATGCACTCATTACCGTCCACTGCCACTTACGTCTTCGTATGATAGAGTCCATAGAGAAATTACTTACTTTTTACCCTGTTCTCGCATGAAGTTCATCATAAGAGATACGATTTGGCCAAGGTGTTGCGCAGATATCCCGAAAGAAGCAGGAATTCAAGATTGAAGTGAAACAGTCTTAGCTTGGTCTTTAAGCTATTAGAATTGTTTCTGCATATTTTGGACAGCATACCAAACACAGCTTTTGCTTCCTCGATTCGGCTAATAATTTCTAGTTCAATTCCGCCGTCAGTAGAGACAATTCTTCCAAGATATTGAAAGTTTACTACCATCTCTACTGGTTGTCCAGAAATATGTACTTGAGCAGGTGAGGCAGTTCAAAAGCTGATCCTTTTTGTTTTTGCAGCATTGATCTTTAGCCCAACGATTTCAGCTTCTCTTTCCACCTTTGATGTCATTTGATGGATATTTATGATCCTATGAAAGAGAAGAGTAATCAAGGTGTTTGAGGAATGATTGCTGATGCCACTGAATTCTTCCATTTCCATTCGACAAAGCGACTTGTATCACTAATCATCAACAGCAACAATATTGGTGAAATTATAAAGTCCTTCCCAACCCCACTATTAAATTCAAATTCCTCTGTCAACCTTCCATTATGCATTATGCAATAAATTTATAGGGGTTGCTCTCCTAGGCAAAGCAAGCCAGATAAGTTCTCTATTGACACTGTCGAACGCCTTTTCGAAGTCAATAGACAGCAGGTGAAGTGGTGATCGATATTCAACGAACAAACTGATTATGTTGTTCTTTCTATATTTACGGCTCAATTTTTTGCGCATATCTCGATCTTAGGGTTCTTTGAAAAAAGATAATTTTCGATTTAAGCGACCCGGAATTAGTCCTTGTTTTTTTTTGTGGTTGTTTCGATGACCCGACAATTTTATAAACAAGTGTTTTTATTTTATTTAGATGGATTTTTTGACAAGGGTACAAAAGTATTAAAATTCAACTACAATAGCTCGAAAGATTGTTTCAAATGTAAATTGAGTTAATTAAGAATTTCCCTATATAACAATACAACCTATAGAAGTATTTTACTCATTTCTTCATATAGACAAAAATAATTCCGACAGACAATTTATTCAGAAAGATATTCTCAGAACTAACATATTTTTGAAATTGAGTTGCTAGTTTCTCAATGATTTCAATGTAAACAAGGAGGATCATAAATACAATGCAACGGGTTAATCTTGCGGTTGTTTTCAAATAAGATTCCCCCTTTATCAAAACATGACGTCAATTACAGGCGGACCGTTTCCTAAGTACTTGTAAAGTGTTTTATTTTTAGCGTTAATATACCAAGTCTAAATGAGAATGGATGGAAGAACCAATTGAAGAAGGGTCATATATTAAACGGTGCTATCAATTCTAATTCTCACGTTTATTTTTTTTTCACCGGAACGGCCGGCGGCGGGATGGCACGGGCGAGGGTGCGGAAGGCTTTTTAATAATGCAGTTCGATACTTTTGTTAATACAATAATTCATAGCAAAATCATTGAAGGAAGAACAAAGAAAAATCCGTTTCTATGAAGGTACTTATATGCACTACATAGGTATTTGGATTCAGAATTATTATTATTTTTATACAGAATTCAAAGATGTATGTACCGAGTTTAAAATATAAAACTTCAAGCATCTAAACTTAATGCAGGAATGGTTTAATCTGTTTTTTGAATGCACATTAAATAAAAGCATGTAAACAGTTTACTCTGCACATAGCTCGCCACTTAATATGCAATTAAATATTTAAATAATTTGGCAAAATACATACATACACTTACTTTCAATTTGTTGAAGTTTAAAAGAACTCGATTTGTTGGGGTATATAATATCGGATGTCGGTGTGTAACACGTTTTAAAATTATCCAAAATTATTGGAATAAATTCGGCCATGGAGTCACATTCGCACAACCGAGTGTGTATATTTTTTTGTTTTTTTAAATTTAAATATCCCTGAGTAAAAAAAAAATATTATAGTAGAATATTCATTCGTTTTACGAAATTAAGTTATTTTACTTGGTATCGATGCTTAGTTTTATTTCATTACAAGTTCGGAAATCGCGTATCTACTGACTGACTCAATCATCATAAATGGGGCGAAAATCTTTGTTGTACATACAAATTGCGCATCTTTTAATAAGCCACGCCTTCGTCTGCAATAGGCCAATTAAATTCTCATCCGAGTAAATACAATGGATGAGTTGGGATGAAGTTCAAGTATACATAATGTTATTTTGGCAAATTTTAATGGATTACAATGAGTTATAGGTACATTTGCGATGCACGAAATGTATGTAGATATAATTTTAATATTCAGATGCAGTGCAAAAGTTAGAAAATTATGTTCAAGAAAAATGCTGGAAATCATACAATATCTTCGAAATAATATTTTAGTTCTGAAGAGGAATTTTTTCCATGATGTTTTGATAGCTTTTGTGTCAGTTTCTCGTTTCTCCCGGGACTCGGGAGATCGCAAGGCATATTTTTTATAGTCATTCCGCCAAAGCTAGTTTTTAGATACTACAATACTGTAAAAACCTGAAATATGTAAGTACAGAAATAACCTGCCAATATTGGTAAAATTAAGTAGGCAATATTTTGTTTTTACAATTCATTGCGCTATTTGAATGCCATGCTTTTAGTGAAATTAAATTTTAATAATATGCATACATATGTATGTATCTACATACTTATGTATGTATGTATGTATTTCTGCCTGAAAATTCGTTGAAACTAAGCCATGCAAACTTCTGAAGGTATGAATTTGAAACTTCATTTAATTTTAAATATAATTTTTGAAGAAAACGCTTCAATGCTCACAGATTTTAAGAGTTTCACTGTTGTTGGACATAATTAAAAAACATTTTTTGGATTAGCCGCGTTATACTGGGTGTCCGGTAATTCGTGAGCCCCACTTTGGGATGTGATTCTTGGTCATATTCTAGGAAAATAATTGTTCTACAATAAAGTCTGATATTCAACTTTGAAATCACTTTTTGACGATTTATAAATCCTATCTAGCCTATCTAAGTTCAATTTCTCTGTTAGCACTAATGGTAGGGACCTCATTTTACACATTTTTTAAGTAAAAATACTATCCTTTAAAACTTCATTTAAATTGAGCTGATATGTTTTTATAGTTTCCAGATATTCAATATCAAATGGTGTTGCATTTTTCTTGCCCGAGCAAAATTTTGACTTTGAGGCAAATTTTTTTCAGAAAATGTTTAATAAACATACGGTTTTTTTATTTTTACCTGATGAACAAAACAATAAAAAAAGCTCATTGATAAATCTTCCCAAAAACCCATACATTTTATGACACTCCTGCGTTTTGAATGCTATTTCAGATGAGTAAACGACTTCTTTCATTCATACCCATACAAAAAATCCAGTACAGTTAGATCGTGCAGGCCAGTGAATTGGTCCATTTCTGAAATGATATTTGCTGTCTTGAATGTGGATTGCTCGAAGCCCATGTATGGAGATCATGGAAATTCGTAATACCATCTCTTGTGAATTGAGATTCGTCTGTCCAAAGAATTCTGTTTATAAACTGTTTTTTTTTTTCGTTGTCATATTTGTTGGGCATACTAGTATTTACTGATTCACATGTTGTTAGTGTTATGCCTGAACAACATGTAATGAGTAAACCAGCGGCCCAACAATGATAATTTACAGAGATTATAATGGAATAAAAACATGACATAGACTACCGGCAGGGATGGAACCTGTGACCATGAGGTTGACAGGCGACCACGCAAATCATCGCGCCACGACAAGCCCCCATCGTCATCTAAGCTTCTCTCTAGCAACCAGTTACAAAATTCTAACCTATTTTCAAAATCATCGGGAAGCAGTATGTATGGTGATATGGATGCATATTTTCTCCATGTAGTAAAGTAGAAATTCTGTGTTTGCAAACATTGAACTGTAGAGCCAAGCGTCTTACACTGATGGAAATATCGATTTCAACATTCTTTATTCTTTATCTGTATTCTTTTATCGACCGAATCTCTTCTTGTACTTGCACCTCCAGCGTTGGGTTTTGCATTTGAAACTGATCCAGTTTCTCGAAGACTTCGAAAGGTATTTCCAAAAGTGTTTCGATTAGGAAGTCGTCATGTTTCCTAAATTAAAGGAAAAAACACGTTTTGCTAAATCACATATTATTGTCTTGTTCGAAGAAAACATACATTTAAAATCTATAAATCCTTCTAGTTTATAGATATTACAGCACGGATTAATTTAAATATTGGTTGTCCTGATGTTTTAAATAGTTTAAGCAAATTTCATGCAATTGTCAATTTCCTGGAAAAACAATCCACGCCTTTGATCTTAAAAAATCACACCTTCCACCTCAAATATTTATTTGTCTTGATTCTTATGAAAAATTAAACAATTATTCCAAGTTTCGCTAACATAACACCATTTTTAATGCATTTTCGTCAAAATGTCAACTATTGTACTCAAAGACACAATCACAGCTTTATGAAAAGGATAAGGTAAAAGGTAATTTTATCGTTTTGCTTCATTAGGTAGGTAGAGCATTAAATTGAAATGGTACTCAAAATTAATGTGTCAAGCTTATATTCTGCCAAAATAAATACTTAATTTTTTTTCCAATGCATTTTTGTTTGCTTTACTTATTAAAAGTAAAATTATAATTCACAAAAAATAATTTGCTTTAAGAAAAATAAAATTAATTCAAAATTAAAATAATTGAATGCGAGAAAAACATAATTTGCATTGAAAAAAAATTAATGTAACTTGAAAATTATTTGCATTAAAAATAGAATGCATGACTAGATCGCAAGCACCTGTTAAAGTACTTCTGAATATACAAAAACGAGAATGTCATTAGAGAAAAATTGGAAAAAGCATGAAATTCATTTTTTGAATTGCATAAATAAGTTAAAAGAGAAGTTTAGAGCTCGAAACAAAAGATGATGCCATCTTAGGCAAAATGAAAATTTTTAGAAAAAAATCAAAAATCGTTAAACCCGTTTTTTTTTCAAAAAACAATTTTTTTTTCAAAAAAAAAATTGACTATTAAATCCAAAACCTATTTTTTCTTTAATTTGGTTATGGGATATTATTAAGATTATATAGAATTTCTTTCATAAAAATTTGTATCACGATCCGTCAGTCTATTTATGAGAATATCGAAATCCAAAAATATGGCAGGTACCGTTAATAATTTTGTTGAATAATTTAAATTCTTAATTGAAGTAAAAAAATTTATCAAATTTGTTAAGGACGTTTGTTGAGTTAAAAAAAATCAATTTCCCATCTTTTGAATCAAAGCAACAAGACAATTAGTTTAAATTAAATTTTTTTTTTAACTCATTCAGGTGGGCAATTCAATCTGTAAAACACAACAGGTATCAAATTCCGGCACGAGTACGATAACTTGGGCGCCGAAAATTGATAAGGGTTTTTTGTAGAGGGGTCCAAAACAAGCATTTTTTATTATGGGAGGGGGGGTCTATCTTGCCCCGTTTGGGCGGGAGGGGCAATTTTATGAAAAGAGTACTAAAAGTGGGAAAAAAATCATTAAAAAATAACGGTAATACTTATAGTTAAGTTTAATATTGTTTTTTAGAGCCAGTATTTTGTACTACAAGCCACTTTTTGAATCAATCAAAAATTATACACAGTTTTCGAAAAAATGAGTTTCAAACACAAAATTCGGGAAAAAAAACACAAAAAAAAAGTTTGAAGTGTAATTTCTCAAAACCATAAGATTTCACATAAATTTTTTTTATAGAATTCGGTGCTCTTATTGATTCCTTATCAAAAACTGAAAACTAGATTATTTTATGTCTTCTAGTTTTCGAGAAAATTGAAAATTACTAATTACTTTTTTGTTTTGAGAAATTACACTTCAAACTTCTTTTTTTGTGTTTTTTTATCCCGAATTTTGTAATGAAACTCATTTTTTCGAAAACTGTGCATAAATTTTGCCTGATTTAAAAAGTGGCTTATAGTACTAAATACTGGCTGTAAAAAACAATATTCAACTTAACTGTAAGTATTACCGTTATTTTTTAATGATTTTTTTTTACTTTTAGTACACTTTTCATAAAATTGATTTTCAAAATTGAAATTTTCTTGACGATCCAATGTAGACACATATGAAATATCAAGGCATAAAAAAATCAAACTTCAACCACAAGCTCCAAAGCGCAATACTTATGTATAGTATTTACAGTGGCATACAAATAATATGATTATGCTTTGTAAATGTCTTAAAATTACTATTAAAATTATCTATGAAGAATCTGGAATGAGGATTCCGAAATTCTGAATCAAGAAAACACAGAACCACGGAAATCCAGAATCCCGAAAACCCAAAATCTGTTGAAAATTAATTAAGGGACACCTTGTTTTGCTATTTTCGTTACAAAATTTCATTTCCTTAATAAAGAAATTTTACTTCAATAATTGCTTATAAGAAAAACCTAATAAAATACACCACAATATTTAATGAAAGATGGGGTGACTTCATAGAACAAGGGAAAGTTAAAGTTATCCATTTAGTTGATTATGTTGCAGCTGCATGGCTCATCGTTTCGGAAGAGTGGCTTGTGAATTTTTTTTTATCTATGGATTTTGTGTCAAATGAAATAAATATTTTTAAACATATTGACTCCTGGAGTTACGGCAACTAGTATGCTAGTAGTAGTATAGTGACGATGTGAATTTTTTGTTTATTTCTCGTTTTTGATGTAAGTATGTACATAGGTACAAAGATATCCCATAAGAGAATAGCAAACAAATGGCATGGAAAACATTATTTTTCTAAATGTAATTTATATGAACCGCATTAGTATGAATCGAACGCTTTATTTTGTAACAGAAGACTTACATATGTATATGTATATATTGTTGTGTTTCGTTGTAAAGATTACATATGTACATATATTATTTGCATATTTTTCATTTGAATAATAAATTAATTTCAATTATTATATACAAACTAACATGTTTTATTATTCTTTCTATTGCAGTTGCACTTTCACCGAAAGAAATTAAGCCAGCATCCGTTCCACACTCCTGAAAAATTGTTTTTCTGAGCATCATGTTTCGTTGAACCGAAACAAGGGAAAACACCTCAGTTCAGTAAACGAAGACTTTAAATCATTAAATTAATGAAAAAAAAAATAGTGCTCTTCTATTTTTTAAATGTTAGAGGTAACCTCCAGATTTATAACATACTGAAAGTTTTAAAAACTCTGCAGCAAAAATAAAACAAAAAGCCGCGGTGTTAGTGCAAGCGTTTCAAATTTCAACAGTCCGAAGAGTAATAATAATAAACAACACGAACGAGAAGGTGTTGTTATGGTGTTGGGTGCATTCAGCTACTATGGCACTGTTGAGCTTGAGTTTCAAACATTTTTTGGACCCATAAACTGGACTTTTTAGAAGGTCAACGCTCCTATCCACACGGCACGCATTGTCAAAAATTATATAGACGACCAGAATGTTGAATTGCTTCAATGGCCGCCGTAGAGTTGCCTAATTCCGGCCGTCTCCAATTGTCGGCCACCTTTGACAAAAAGCTCTGTAATTAGTGAATTTGTAGTAATACATCCCTGGATTGAGTTTATAAATGATCTTTTATCTCTCTCTTAATTGTTTCATCCTGGTTCGTTCTGTTAGACAAGTATCCTAGGTCAGTTTTTTAATTCATTAGTTGTGCGATCTCGTTGGGACACGGTTGTGTTATGTTTCGTTGTGAAAAACTTAAGTGAAATAGTGTTCAAAAATAAGCTTTTATTTGGAAATATTTTGTGGTAAGTGTTTTTTAAGAGTAATTATTTGTTTATTTATTATATATTTTAATCAAATCCACTTTAAAAAGTAAAAAAAAAGTAATCCTTACATTTGTTTTGAGGGGGCCGGAAATAGGACACACCAAAAACCACTGTTGCCTTTTTTCGGCCACCCCGGCCGGAATTAGGAAGCTTAATTTTTTTTTATTTTTGGGTAAATAGCATAAAATGAAAGATTGGATTATTCTTTGGCTCTCTGAGTAAATAAAATTGTATTTTACAGTACAGTTCCAGTATTCGGCCACCTGTTTTCATTATAAGAACAAGAGGGCCGAATACTGGAAACTTGTCTCCTTATTTCGGCCCCTTTAAAACAGAATGAAAATTTTACAAACATATTTGATATTGATATTAATTTATTGTATTATAGGTTAAATAATAATAAAAAAAAGTAGATATTTAAATATTTTAAACTTATTAAGGTTAATATTAAAAAAAAATGATATCGGCAACAAAAAATAGGCAAAAGTCCACCTACACATCAAATGATTTAACTCAAGCACTTTTCGAGATACGGGAAAATAATATGCCCATACGGGAGGCTATGCGAAAGTTCTCTGTTCCAAGAAGCACTCTTCAGGACCGTGTTCATGGCAGAGCATTAGACAAACCCGGCAGACGAGGTCCATGTACTATCCTTTCGCCTGAAGAAGACAGCAAAGTTCTGAACTGGCTTATCACTCTGGCCAATTGTGGTTTTCCGCAAAGACCTGATGATCTTCGCACCACTGTTCAAAAATCCTTGATGATGATGGTCGGAAAACCCCGTTCAAGGACAATAAACCAGGCAAAAAATGGTACTATTCATTTTTTAACCGCCATCCATCCTTGGCCATTCGTAGCCCTGAAATCGAAATCTCGGGCTGCAATAACTGAGCAGGGCATAAGGAAATGGTTCCGAGAACTCGAAGATTACCTGAAATCTGAAAACGCGGAAGATATCCTTCAAGACTCATCTAGAATCTTAAATAGTGACGAAACTGGTTTTAGTCTAGCTCCAAAAACTGGAAATGTTCTAGCCCCTAAAGGCTTTAAAAACGTTTATCAGGTCAAATCAGCCAATGAAAAAGAGACGCCGACAGTCCTTTTAACGTTTTCAGCATGTGGAAAAACGCTGCCACCCATGGTCGTTTTTCCCTATAAAAGGTCACCTACATGGTTAAAAACCATCGAAGCAAAAAAAACTGATTGGGTTTTCGGGAAAACAGAAAGTGGTTAGATGCGGGGTGAAACGTTCCATCAATATGTGACGGAGGGACTCCACATTTGGTTGCTGAAACAAGAAGTCAAACGTCCAGCTCTATTTCTTGTTGATGGGCATAAATCACGTATGTCCCTGGAATTAAGTGAGTTCTGCAGTTCCAATCAAATTATTTTATATGCTCTTCCTCCCAACACCACACACATAATGCAACCAGCGGATGTAGGTGCGTTTAAAGATGAAAGTTTTGTTGTGGCAAGACGGGTAATATCATTCGTTAAAGATGCTCTCGAATCAAATAATATCAGCTATAAACTTGTGCTTGATTTTTGATATAATCGACCAAGCTCAAAAAAACCAAAAAGATAAAGACACTAATTATGTTTCTGTTAATACGGTGGTTTTAAATAATGTTGATGATATTGAAGGCACATACGAGGTCAATCAAGTCGGAGAATTGATTAAAGTTCTGTCAGATACACATAATCGTCATATCGTCACAAATCAAGACAAATCAAATGATTTAACTCAAGCACTTTTCGAGATACGGGAAAATAATATGCCCATACGGGAGGCTATGCGAAAGTTCTCTGTTCCAAGAAGCACTCTTCAGGACCGTGTTCATGGCAGAGCATTAGACAAACCCGGCAGACGAGGTCCATGTACTATCCTTTCGCCTGAAGAAGACAGCAAAGTTCTGAACTGGCTTATCACTCTGGCCAATTGTGGTTTTCCGCAAAGACCTGATGATCTTCGCACCACTGTTCAAAAATCCTTGATGATGATGGTCGGAAAACCCCGTTCAAGGACAATAAACCAGGCAAAAAATGGTACTATTCATTTTTTAACCGCCATCCATCCTTGGCCATTCGTAGCCCTGAAATCGAAATCTCGGGCTGCAATAACTGAGCAGGGCATAAGGAAATGGTTCCGAGAACTCGAAGATTACCTGAAATCTGAAAACGCGGAAGATATCCTTCAAGACTCATCTAGAATCTTAAATAGTGACGAAACTGGTTTTAGTCTAGCTCCAAAAACTGGAAATGTTCTAGCCCCTAAAGGCTTTAAAAACGTTTATCAGGTCAAATCAGCCAATGAAAAAGAGACGCCGACAGTCCTTTTAACGTTTTCAGCATGTGGAAAAACGCTGCCACCCATGGTCGTTTTTCCCTATAAAAGGTCACCTACATGGTTAAAAACCATCGAAGCAAAAAAAACTGATTGGGTTTTCGGGAAAACAGAAAGTGGTTAGATGCGGGGTGAAACGTTCCATCAATATGTGACGGAGGGACTCCACATTTGGTTGCTGAAACAAGAAGTCAAACGTCCAGCTCTATTTCTTGTTGATGGGCATAAATCACGTATGTCCCTGGAATTAAGTGAGTTCTGCAGTTCCAATCAAATTATTTTATATGCTCTTCCTCCCAACACCACACACATAATGCAACCAGCGGATGTAGGTGCGTTTAAAGATGAAAGTTTTGTTGTGGCAAGACGGGTAATATCATTCGTTAAAGATGCTCTCGAATCAAATAATATCAGCTATAAACTTGTGCTTGATTTTTGATATAATCGACCAAGCTCAAAAAAACCAAAAAGATAAAGACACTAATTATGTTTCTGTTAATACGGTGGTTTTAAATAATGTTGATGATATTGAAGGCACATACGAGGTCAATCAAGTCGGAGAATTGATTAAAGTTCTGTCAGATACACATAATCGTCATATCGTCACAAATCAAGACAAATCAAATGATTTAACTCAAGCACTTTTCGAGATACGGGAAAATAATATGCCCATACGGGAGGCTATGCGAAAGTTCTCTGTTCCAAGAAGCACTCTTCAGGACCGTGTTCATGGCAGAGCATTAGACAAACCCGGCAGACGAGGTCCATGTACTATCCTTTCGCCTGAAGAAGACAGCAAAGTTCTGAACTGGCTTATCACTCTGGCCAATTGTGGTTTTCCGCAAAGACCTGATGATCTTCGCACCACTGTTCAAAAATCCTTGATGATGATGGTCGGAAAACCCCGTTCAAGGACAATAAACCAGGCAAAAAATGGTACTATTCATTTTTTAACCGCCATCCATCCTTGGCCATTCGTAGCCCTGAAATCGAAATCTCGGGCTGCAATAACTGAGCAGGGCATAAGGAAATGGTTCCGAGAACTCGAAGATTACCTGAAATCTGAAAACGCGGAAGATATCCTTCAAGACTCATCTAGAATCTTAAATAGTGACGAAACTGGTTTTAGTCTAGCTCCAAAAACTGGAAATGTTCTAGCCCCTAAAGGCTTTAAAAACGTTTATCAGGTCAAATCAGCCAATGAAAAAGAGACGCCGACAGTCCTTTTAACGTTTTCAGCATGTGGAAAAACGCTGCCACCCATGGTCGTTTTTCCCTATAAAAGGTCACCTACATGGTTAAAAACCATCGAAGCAAAAAAAACTGATTGGGTTTTCGGGAAAACAGAAAGTGGTTAGATGCGGGGTGAAACGTTCCATCAATATGTGACGGAGGGACTCCACATTTGGTTGCTGAAACAAGAAGTCAAACGTCCAGCTCTATTTCTTGTTGATGGGCATAAATCACGTATGTCCCTGGAATTAAGTGAGTTCTGCAGTTCCAATCAAATTATTTTATATGCTCTTCCTCCCAACACCACACACATAATGCAACCAGCGGATGTAGGTGCGTTTAAAGATGAAAGTTTTGTTGTGGCAAGACGGGTAATATCATTCGTTAAAGATGCTCTCGAATCAAATAATATCAGCTATAAACTTGTGCTTGATTTTTGATATAATCGACCAAGCTCAAAAAAACCAAAAAGATAAAGACACTAATTATGTTTCTGTTAATACGGTGGTTTTAAATAATGTTGATGATATTGAAGGCACATACGAGGTCAATCAAGTCGGAGAATTGATTAAAGTTCTGTCAGATACACATAATCGTCATATCGTCACAAATCAAGACAAATCAAATGATTTAACTCAAGCACTTTTCGAGATACGGGAAAATAATATGCCCATACGGGAGGCTATGCGAAAGTTCTCTGTTCCAAGAAGCACTCTTCAGGACCGTGTTCATGGCAGAGCATTAGACAAACCCGGCAGACGAGGTCCATGTACTATCCTTTCGCCTGAAGAAGACAGCAAAGTTCTGAACTGGCTTATCACTCTGGCCAATTGTGGTTTTCCGCAAAGACCTGATGATCTTCGCACCACTGTTCAAAAATCCTTGATGATGATGGTCGGAAAACCCCGTTCAAGGACAATAAACCAGGCAAAAAATGGTACTATTCATTTTTTAACCGCCATCCATCCTTGGCCATTCGTAGCCCTGAAATCGAAATCTCGGGCTGCAATAACTGAGCAGGGCATAAGGAAATGGTTCCGAGAACTCGAAGATTACCTGAAATCTGAAAACGCGGAAGATATCCTTCAAGACTCATCTAGAATCTTAAATAGTGACGAAACTGGTTTTAGTCTAGCTCCAAAAACTGGAAATGTTCTAGCCCCTAAAGGCTTTAAAAACGTTTATCAGGTCAAATCAGCCAATGAAAAAGAGACGCCGACAGTCCTTTTAACGTTTTCAGCATGTGGAAAAACGCTGCCACCCATGGTCGTTTTTCCCTATAAAAGGTCACCTACATGGTTAAAAACCATCGAAGCAAAAAAAACTGATTGGGTTTTCGGGAAAACAGAAAGTGGTTAGATGCGGGGTGAAACGTTCCATCAATATGTGACGGAGGGACTCCACATTTGGTTGCTGAAACAAGAAGTCAAACGTCCAGCTCTATTTCTTGTTGATGGGCATAAATCACGTATGTCCCTGGAATTAAGTGAGTTCTGCAGTTCCAATCAAATTATTTTATATGCTCTTCCTCCCAACACCACACACATAATGCAACCAGCGGATGTAGGTGCGTTTAAAGATGAAAGTTTTGTTGTGGCAAGACGGGTAATATCATTCGTTAAAGATGCTCTCGAATCAAATAATATCAGCTATAAACTTGTGCTTGATTTTTGATATAATCGACCAAGCTCAAAAAAACCAAAAAGATAAAGACACTAATTATGTTTCTGTTAATACGGTGGTTTTAAATAATGTTGATGATATTGAAGGCACATACGAGGTCAATCAAGTCGGAGAATTGATTAAAGTTCTGTCAGATACACATAATCGTCATATCGTCACAAATCAAGACAAATCAAATGATTTAACTCAAGCACTTTTCGAGATACGGGAAAATAATATGCCCATACGGGAGGCTATGCGAAAGTTCTCTGTTCCACGAAAGCACTCTTCAGGACCGTGTTCATGGCAGAGCATTAGACAATCCCAGCAGACGAGGTCCATGTACTATCCTTTCGCCTGAAGAAGAGAGCAAAGTTCTGAACTGGCTTATCACTCTGGCCAAGTGTGGTTTTCCGCAAAGACCTGATGATCTTCGCACCACTGTTCAAAAATCCTTGATGATGATGGTCGGAAAACCCCGTTCAAGGACAATAAACCAGGCAAAAAATGGTACTATTCATTTTTTAACCGCCATCCATCCTTGGCCATTCGTAGCCCTGAAATCGAAATCTCGGGCTGCAATAACTGAGCAGGGCATAAGGAAATGGTTCCGAGAACTCGAAGATTACCTGAAATCTGAAAACGCGGAAGATATCCTTCAAGACTCATCTAGTAGAATCTTAAATAGTGACGAAACTGGTTTTAGTCTAGCTCCAAAAACTGGAAATGTTCTAGCCCCTAAAGGCTTTAAAAACGTTTATCAGGTCAAATCAGCCAATGAAAAAGAGGCTGACAGTCCTTTTAACGTTTTCAGCATGTGGAAAAAGGCTGCCACCCATGGTCGTTTTTCCCTATAAAAGGTCACCTACATGGTTAAAAACCATCGAAACAAAAAAAACTGATTGGGTTTTCGGGAAAACAGAAAGTGGTTGGATGCGGGGTGAAACATTCCATCAATATGTGACGGAAGGACTCCACATTTGGTTGCTAAAACAAGAAGTAAAACGTCCAGTTCTATTTCTATTCTAGTAAGTGAGTTCTGCAGTTCCAATCAAATTATTTTATATGCTCTTCCTCCCAACACCACACACATAATGCAACCAGCGGATGTAGGTGCGTTTAAAGATGAAAGTTTTGTTGTGGCAAGACGGGTAATATCATTCGTTAAAGATGCTCTCGAATCAAATAATATCAGCTATGAACTTGTGCTTGATATAATCGACCAAGCTCAACAAAACCAAAAAGATAAAGACACTAATTATTTTTCTGTTAATACGGTGGTTTTAAATAATGTTGATGATATTGAAGGTCAATCAAGTCGGAGAATTGATTAAAGTTCTATCAGATACACATAATCGTCATATCGTCACAAATCAAGACACTACACAACCAGGAAATGAAATTGTGGACGAGGTATCCAGAAGTGTTGACAATATATCTCCAAGTCAGCTTAGTCCCACAGTCACAGGTAGCTAATATTTTTCATTTCAAGGTAGTTCTCTTAACTTATAAGGTACTCCTATAATTTTAGAGCCACACAATTTAAGTCCCTTAACTGAAGAAGATATACATGAAATCATATTATTAAATGTTAAAAATGACGTTTCTTCATGTTCCCATACCCGTGATATCATCAAAAATCAACACGCTTCACTAGCAGAAACCGAAAATTTGCAGAAGGTTTCCGAAAGTAATGACAATATCTCTTTAAGCCAGCTTAGTTTCCCAGGTAGCTTATATTTTTCATTTAAAAGCACATATTTATTTTTAAGTTACCTTCTCAATACCTCTTATAATTTTAGAGCAAAGTAACTTAAGTCCATTTACTGAAGACAATAGCGAAGAAAATGGAAAATGGTGGATGAAGTAAATGAAATTGGTAAGCTTGGGTTAATTTTTTCTTAAACTTAGGTGTGAGTGTCATTTACTGTTTTTGCTTTTCAGTTGAAAATCATATGTCGTTTTCAATTGGCAATCTGGAAGCAGAAAAAAGCATTCTGAATGCGTTCAATTGGGCAAAAGTGACAGTTCTGATCATAAAAAAAAGAGAATTTCTCTTCTGGATTTGAAATCAGAAGCAAAAACAGAATCACTCACACATTCAAAGATTTAAATGTCACACTTCTTGATAAAGGTCATATTTTTTTAAATTTACAAATTGTGATAGTGATTGCTTGAAATACTAATACAGTCACACCAAACTTCAAATTTTTCAGAATCGAAAAAAACTGTTCAATTGGGATTCCGAATCTTAAACCAATTCCGGATTGCCAATTGAAAACGACAATACTATATGCAAGGCGTCGACTTCTAAAAATAAGTCGCCATTTGAAAGACATTTAGTCTATCCGAAGCCCATACCCAAATCCAAAAAAAGGGTTGAAGATGTTGATAAACCACCGATGTCGATATCATCAGCGGCTTGGAAAACCTTTCACAAAAATAAAGAAGACTTAAAAATTAAAAAAGCCGAAGAAATTGCACAACGAAAACTTGATCGGCAAAAGAAAATGGCAGAGAAAAAGAAAACATCGCGTCGGAAGAAAAAAAAGTTCCGAAATGCCCAGCCTGTGACGAAGATGTCCTTACAGATGTTGAGGACGAAGGCATGAAGAACATTGGATGTGACAAGTGTGATTCCTGAAGAAGACGCGGAAAAAGAGGAATTTAAATGTACCTTTTCTGATTAATTTATTACCTACTACCTACTACCTATTTATTTATTTAATATTATTTATTTTATTATTATTTATTTTAATTGCGTTTTCTTTTTTGTTCATGTTTGGAGTTTTACCTATTTATTTTTTTAAAGAAACTTTATTTATTTTCGTTTATTTGTAAGTATTGTTATTATAACTTTAAAAATTAAAGTTCTGTTATCTGTTTCCGTTTGGATTTTAATGAATTTTATCTGGAAACTTTTTTACGTTTAAAACTATTTTTTTAATATACATGACTAATAGAAAAAATGTGTTGTTTTTCTGATAAGGAATGAAAAAAAAAAGTTGAATTGGTAAGTATTGCTTTTAATTGAGGGGGCCGATAATAGGAGCCAAGGTGTCCGGAATTAGGATCCAAGGGGCCGAAAATAGGCAAATATGACATATGAAATATTTTCACATAAACAAAGAAAATTATTGTTTAACGTTAAAATGTTATTGTTTTTTTTTTGTATTTTTATCTGTTAAAATATATCTAACGAACAATTTAGTAAAAAAACCATATCAAAAAGTTAACATTTCAAAGCGTAGTGCCAAATTTTGTAGGAAAATTTCCTTAAGAGGCCGGCAACTGGCAACTCTACTATCCCGACCTAAACCTTAAGGTGGCCCTAAGCAACGAACATGCTCGCCGAACATGCTCGTGCTCTCTATATATTCGTCGTGTAGGGTAGGGGCTAGTTCGCGAACGGCTCGTTGTTGGCGAAAAATTTCGATTCTCTCGTGTTCGTTGGTTTCAATGTTCGCCGTGTAGGGCCATGTTCGCGAGCAAACCTCATTTTTGCTGTGAACTTTGTTGTTGCGCTTCTTTGTCGCACTTGATAATATTAATTCTTCGGAGAATCGGAACGAAATGAATGTTCGCAAAATGTGTTCGCCGTGTAGGAGGAAACGCAAACGAGCATGTCGGCCAGCATGTTCGTCATTTAGGGCCACTTTTATTGAAAATGTTTGGGGGTCGTTGCACAGTGTGGTGGATCACAAATCTAGCTGGACAAAATTAATAACTCGCGTTGGTTTAACTGTCTGCTAATTTTTTTCATACAAAATGATTTCAATTATATTAATGATTCTAAACAACCAGTATTTTTTTTTTTTTAACTATTTTTTTTAATAAAAACAGACCAAAAGTTAAAAGTCTCACTGGCAGGAAAACAGACATTTTTAAGACAAAAATTTGGTTTCTTAAATTCATCATTCTGAGATTATTTATAGCTTTATATACTTGTATTTAGGTTAAATATTACAAAGATTCATGATAAATACAATTATTAAGTGAATTTTTACGAAAGAAGTCGGAGTTCATCGTTGCTATTGTTACAGTAGAGCCTCCATTCAAAATTTTATAAGAATTGTTTTTATTTACTTGTTTTTACTTTATTACATTAATAACACAGATAATAATACATAAATACACTTATAGACTTTGTCATCCACTTTCATATCCGTCGTAAAAAGATTCTTCCTCCTCAAGAGCATCAACAGTTAATAGTGAAAGAACTTCTTTTGTTATTATACCTCGAACTCGAATAGGATTGTGACGTAAGCTTGCAATAAATGGATCAGATGAAATTAAAAGACGATTAAAAAGATCTGTATTTGTATCTACTCTCGACGTTTTTCTAGTAAATAGCTCTCTAAATTTCCTCGTGTCCTTATTTCTGGCTTCTTGAGCTTCTTCTGACAGCTGTCCTATAGGAAGAATGCAAGACCTTACTATATCTTTTCCATGGAAAAGAATTTTGTGGACGCTAACTGGCATTATATACCAAGGGTATTCATTTAAATATAAGGTTCTTGTTGCAATAATGAAACCTTCAAAAGCATCTTCGTTTATTGGAAAACCACTTCCTAAACCCTTACTGGACGAAGCTTCCGACAAATCTTTCAAAAGCTTGGCTGAATCTCGCTTTCCCATTTTTCGAAGCACTATCTCACTAGCCTTAACAATTTCTTGAGCGTCAGTTGAATCTAAAAGACTTTGAATCTTCCTTTTTTTTGATTTTTCAGAACAGTAATTAAATATTTTTGGTTTTCTTCCAGCTTTATCAAGATTTTGAGGTCTTACGCTTTCAGGTAAAACATAAGGTTCATCAAGCCAAACTGCATTTGATGTCAAAAAACGGTTGCGATGCCTTCCACTTTTTTCCCATTTTTCGCTTAGCTTAAAGCAAACAATATTAATATTTGCCTTAAGATTTGCTTTAACTTTTTCTGATATGTCTTGAAGACCATATCTTTCCATTATTAATGACAATACGACGTCTTTTCGATGTATTTTGGGAGTTTTTTCCCATTCTTCAAAAATTTGCTTGCGCGATAGAGTGGAGGTCATACTGGAAAAGTGAAAAAAAATGTATGGCGGTCGCAAAAACGCGCAAGATATTTTTTATTTACCTTAAAGTGAACACTAAACAGATTAATTTAAGTATAGTCTTGCAGCGGAATTATGCGGAATAATTAACTTTAACTCTACTTAAAAAAAGAAAATATTTTATTTTTTCCTCTTTCTCACCCTCTCACCAAAATATTTTTTTTTAATATTTCCAATGGAAATAATTAAATAAAAATTATTATATTTTACCTTGAAATATAGTTTAATAATAACAAAAAAAAATTATAGCAATAAAATCACCGTAGCCTTTTTAATCGTAAACCAAAGTTATACCAAAAAAACACTTTTCTCTGTTATGTGAATGCACCTGTTGACAACAACTGACTTTGAAGCTTAATTTTTCCTAATCAGTGTAAAAAATAAAAAAACAAAACATGAATAACAGTTACCTATTGTATTGAGAAGCTAAACAAATGATCAGAAGTCATGTGACTTAACTTTTTTTTTTTCATTTTGTCCAGCTAGATTTGCGATCTACCACACTGTGCGTTGGTACGAAAAGTTTATGAGTCTGGCCTTCAGTCTGAGGACAGAGAAACCCTTATTCATCATCATTATCGGCTCGACAACCGGGGTCCGGTCCTGGCCTCCTTCAACAAGTCTCTCCACCTATCCCGGTCTTGAGCCGAAGCCATCCAGTTGCGCACCCCAATGCTTCGGGCGTCCTGGTCTACGCCATCTCCAGCGCAAGCATGGTCTACCGCGCTGCCGTCTACCATAGAATGTACCACAAAGGACTTTCCGAGCCGGTTCCTCTTCACTCATGCGAGCTAGAATCCCTTATTGCAGCCATTAAACTAGCTTGGAGTGACTACTATCCATTCGCCGGACTACTACTATGTCCTCGGATTCATTTCGGTTAGAAAGTTATAAATTTTCAAACTTTTCACCAACTTTTCTCCATGCGATTTATATGGAAAAAAAACAAAATGGCGAGAGCGACCTCTAAAAGTTAAAATTTTGTGTAAATTTTTTTCTCGTCCCAATTCTACAGCCAGGATTGTATCCTAAACCCGAACATTGGGATCTTGATAGTACGTTCTTCAGATTCGGTAAACATGTTCAACAGCCTTATACTGGTCCATCTACTCGGGGGAGTACTACCAAACTCCAACATTAATTCCCTTTGGCCGGAAATGACGGACTGCAAAACATGGTACTTTCCTTTCATTTTTTTCAGTATCGCAAGCAGGTTGTTGACGAATGGCTTCAGACGCTCATACAATACGGGAGAGAGGGTCTTATAGGCGATATTAAAAAGATGCCTGTGTCTCTTTAGTTAGCGCAGTTCAGAGGCTCGATATTCTTAAGAACCGAGGTTGCTCCAGAAAAACGCAATTCAAGGGTACCTAATTGGTTGGCATTCAGAACAAAATACACTATTTCTCCCAAAAAATAGTTTGTTGATCATATGAACTGAGGGATTGCTCGACATTGGTGGATTACGAAACCTCTAAAAACTTGACATGATAAAAAACCAGGTTATGCTTATTGTCGTGACGAAGCAATCTCTCCTAATTTGAATATTATATATAATTTTCTGTGAGCAAGTTTCCCACAAACCTCGAAATAGCAAAGGAAGTACACAATTGACTCCAAGATTGGAGAAAATTTTGTTTGCTATTTTCCAGGCAACGCAAACGCTTTTATTAATATGTGTACTTATTTGGCGAGTCACATTAAAGGCACCGCCACCGCTGCCGAAGCCAGAAGGAAATAACATTCAACTCCCAAGTGATATTTCACAACAAAAACAAAACAAAAATTAAAAAAAACAGCGTATTTTGCATTTTTACCGCGACTTTTTTTGTATAAAAAAGCAAAAGGATCGACATAGATTTTGACAAATTTTTAAGCTTCAAACCTCAAGCGTCGACTGACATTTTATTTATATGAGTAGGCGCAAAAAGCTGCGAGCCAAACAACACAAAAGAAGGCAAATAATTTGTTCAGAGTTTAAATTCTTGCGAATTATTTGTTCGCTGCTCTGTTTTGTGGACGCCGAATTCAAATATTTTATCGAAATGTATTTTCACTAATTATATGTATGCATTATTTTCTATTTATATTTGTAATTATGATCATTTATTCACTTAATTAAGCAATTAATAAAAACAAGTTGACCTTTAAAAGAATTATTCGCAGACGCAGACCGCAGCTCACATGAATGGCATTTAAGAGTCCATTGTTTCTATTCGAAAAGTCAAAGCCCGGCCCACCGAACGCGAGATGTTTGGACTATTATTTAGTTTTTAGTGCATCCAATTAGGCACTTTCAACTAAGCACTAAAAATAAACATGTTTCTAATTCGAATGCAAAGATTAACCGAAATGCCTGTTTTGCAAAAAAAAACTATTTGTTTTAAAATATAAACCAACGACATAAATTACAAATAATACTTTATTTTCTGAAAATGTAAATATTGTTCTGTTTTTATTTTTTAGCAGAAACCACGAATGCGGAAACAAATTTGAAATAAAATGTCGCTTTGAATTTGCACAAAAAAAAACCATTAGCCGCGGATGAAAAGTTAGTTATTAATAATTATCATTATATTAAAGAGCTCTTTTTGTATATATTCTTTCTTACTATATTACAATTTTTAGTTTTTTTTTTTCATATAAAAATAAAGCAATGCATATATGATTCCTTAATTTTCAATGTTAAAATATATTTTATAGATCTAAAAAAATACTTATTATATTTTTTAAAAGTATGTATGTTGTTAATAAAATGTTGAGAGCTATAATTCATTCTCTTTGTTATTAATTATTTTAAAAATTTCGATTTTAACTTTTGTCTCTGTTCTGCATGTTTTTTCTTAAGTTTTTAATTTTCTTCTACATAATATTTTGCAATCTATTCGTGTTTATTAGTTAATTTGAAAAATGTTAAATATGCGAATAATTTGAAATATTGTTCGATTTAATACATAACTACGATCCAAATGGAGGGCTTTATATATATAGTATACATAAAGTAAGAGAAGGTAATTCTATTATCACACATTTTGCATATTTTAGGCAAGAAACTTTTTCACATAAGTTTTTAGTTGTTTTCTTTCTTTACAAATATTATTTGTTCATTTTTATTTTTGATTTATGATTTAAATGTAATAAGTATACGGTCTAATAAATATTTAGGTTTTAAGTTTAATACGTGAAATAATTGAGTTAACAAAATAATATATAAAAAAAAACGATTAGTAAATTCGAAGTGTAATAATAATACTAAGTGTTCATAAGCATAGTAGTTGTCATGACATTCAGCTTAGGCCAAAGGAATTATATACAATTTTTTTATACTTTTAATTGATTATATTCCGCTATTATAAGTATTTATTACTGAATGTCAGTAAAACGTGTTTACTTCTACCAAAGTTTAACTAAGGTCAATATTAAGTACATGTTTTTTTGTTTTTGTGATTGCAGAAATCATCAATCTTCAGTGAATATTAATAATAATTAATTAATTATTTGATTCCTTTAACAACTGAGTATTTTTGATCGTTTGTTTGTTTTTTTTTTTTATTTATCTTTTAAATATACTAAATAAATACTAAAATACTCAAAGTAATTTGATCCATTTTTGTTTGCTTTATAAAATAATATCATGTTAATTGTCAAATTTGATTTAATTGCTTATTGGATTTATTATAAATTAATGCTGCTTCCCCTAAAAGTTAAATTTGTTCGATTTTTAATATTTTGTTTTGTTTAACGGTCTTAATTTGAACGGCTGAAGTTAGTATTGTATTGAAGTTTAGCTTGGGATTCATTTGATACTAAATTTAATGGTGAGTTGCAACCCTCATTCTCGTGACTGCTATTTTCACTTTCTGTTTCTTCGTTTCGAGATGTATTACCTTCTTTCTTAATTTCAACTGGTATTTGACTGTCGGATTGAGTATTTTGACGTGAGCACAGGTACTGTGAGTAATGCTGAAATAATAATAAACACCAAGGTTACGGTACTTTTTTTTTAAATCAATTAAGAAGAGATGGATTACCTGTGAAGGAAAAGTTGCGTTGTTGGGATTACTGGAACCCAACGTCATAAAAAAGCTATTAGTTTTTAAAACTTGAAGATCAACTTTCGGTTCGCTTTCTCGATGATTACCAATATCTGATGAGCTAACTGCCGCACTTTTATTTCCTGTAATTTTAAGCAAAGCATCTGTTTTAAATTGTTAAGAATAGGTTTATTTCTTCAATATTTTTTCCGAATTTCTCTTCCCTTTCTATATTCTTACTAGCTTAACAGTTCTCGTATTACTTCGCATGTTTTTTGTTTTCATCTTAGTATAATAATTTTATTAAATTTATTCAAATTAAATCAGTTTATTTTATAATTATAAAACGCTTTGGCAAACAACATAATATCCTCTTTTACCTTAATACGATGAGATTTGTATAGATTTCGTGAGCTGGAAACTAGTGAACCATGCGAGAAATATACTTTTTCCTGACACCTACATAAGTAGTAACTTCGACCTTTCAAATTAAATCAGAAAATTAAATGGTTCTAAGGAAACAAAGGCTAAGCAAAAAACTCATTGGATTTCATATAAGAATTTCGCTTCCATCTGTAGGATAAAAAGAAATGTCCAAGAGTACGTATTTGTTTTAGTTGTTAAGTACCTTGCTTCTTGCTTTAAAATAAAAATCGCAGATCCGATATCTGATGTGACGATATATACATATATATATATGTATATATGTATGTAAGTAAATACTATTTTCGTAGGGATTTTTTTATTTGTTCGCTCTCGGTTTCACATGGTTGTTCTTGTTGTTATGTCATGGCTTGACAAGTGAATTTAGAAAAGGTAGGTTTTGGAATATTGCCCAAAATTCTTAAAGTAGGGGAGCCCAAGAGGGGATTTCGGGAGTTACTAAAGCGCGGCAGATTAACAAACAGGGAGATAGATACCTTGTACCCGACTAAACACCTCCACCAAATATTAGCCCCGTATATGTGGCCGCCCGTCAAGGATAAAGGATCAGATTAGTAAAAAAAAATTGATCATCACAAATTCTCGAGCGCGTCAAATTAAGGTAGGGTGAGTTAGTTACATGCTAAAAAATGTATATTCCACTATTCTTACAATTTTTCATTGACGTTAAGAAGTAGGTGAGTTACAAACTTGTAAAAAAAACGACATTTCGATTTTTTCGAGCGTGGCTAAATTTTTTTTTTCATTTTAAAGGAAATAATTCAACGTTCACGAGAAATATAATATAATCTGACGATTTCCATAAACCGAAGTAAGAAAATCTAATCGATAAAGTTTAATGCATGCAGCTACGTGATGTCTGTATTCCCCTCTCTGCGTTTGTGATTTCTATAGGTGTAAATTATGTGAATTAAAATTAATAAAAAATTGACTATGAGTGAATTTAAGAAAAAAAACTGTCAGATTAGGCGAATCCCTTCAGATAATCGTCAGATTATGAGACAGTACGTTTAGGGTATATATCTTAATCTGACGCGCTCGAGTATTTCAAAATGGCGAATTTTTTTTGCACATTCTAATAATGGCCGCGAGTTTGGGTCACATCCAAATCAATTTTTTATGTATGTAGTAATAGGCTATTGATTATGTCATATAATAAGGAACTAAGACGTTCATGGGTTTTTATTATAAAAATCATTAAATGGGTCATTGGAGATGAGAAAACCGCGGAGTGCTATTAAATTGAAGGGTGCAATTTTGGGGGAGGGGGGCAAAAGCACCCTTTTTGGTTTTTTGCATATAACTCGCAAACGAAGCAAAATTTCGAGATAATGCTTAAGACCTTTTTTGTAGATAATAAAATTTACCATCGAAATGAACTATTCGAAAAATTTTAAAAAAATTTTAAGTTAGTTAATTTTTAAAAAAATCAATGCAAAAAAACGTGAAAAATCACTTTTTTTTTTTTTTTTGCTCTTTTGCCCATAACTTTTTTTAGAGCAGAGATAGGTATAGGCAATGCTTCATAAAAAAGAAAGATTATTAAATTCTCTTTAAAATAGCATTTTTAGAAAAAAAAATTTTCATACAAATTTACCGAGATATAGTCACTCAAAGTGAGTCAATTTTTCGATTTTTATCGCCATTATTTCAATTTTAATTTCTTATAAAAAAAATTATTTTTAATCAATGTAGTGAGAATTATATTAAAAATCGAAAAATTGACTCACTTTGAGTGACTATATCTCGGTAAATTTGTATGAAAATTTTTTTTTCTAAAAATGCTATTTTAAAGAGAATTTAATAATCTTTCTTTTTTATGAAGCATTGCCTATACCTATCTCTGCTCTAAAAAAAGTTATGGGCAAAAGAGCAAAAAAAAAAAAAAAAAGTGATTTTTCACGTTTTTTTTGCATTGATTTTTTTAAAAATTAACTAACTTAAAATTTTTTTAAAATTTTTCGAATAGTTCATTTCGATGGTAAATTTTATTATCTACAAAAAAGGTCTTAAGCATTATCTCGAAATTTTGCTTCGTTTGCGAGTTATATGCAAAAAACCAAAAAGGGTGCTTTTGCCCCCCTCCCCCAAAATTGCACCCTTCAATTTAATAGCACTCCGCGGTTTTCTCATCTCCAATGACCCATTTAATGATTTTTATAATAAAAACCCATGAACGTCTTAGTTCCTTATTGCCCCCTTTTTTACGACATAATCAATAGCCTATAAGTCAAAAAAATTACCTATCAGAAACCATTTTTTTGGCACAAGACAATGGCAGTGATATTTTGACAAAATTTGTGAAATTATAAATTTTATAAATGAGATAAGAAGATTGAAGAAAAACTTGTTCCCTAAAAAATCCTTGGAAAAAAAAACTTAATTTCTTGCTCTATAATTAGTTAAACTAATAATAAAAAAAACATAACATGCTGAAAATAGCTATTTTGCAAAAAAAAAAAATTTGAAATATTATATTATTAAAAAAAAAACTGTTTTTAATTTTGTATCTAATATAAATAAAATTTTTTGCTAGTTTAAAAATAAAAATACATATTTGGCAGACAATTTTTTATGTCTAACAGTATTTGTTTAGTATATGTATGTATGTATATAAATCGAATTTAATATTTACCCTTTAATTATATAGCTTTTACGATATCGTTTTATATTAAAAATGTTTACAGGAAATTCATAAAAAAAAGTTAAAACCAGTTACTTTTACAAAACGGTTTTTTAATACAATAGTACGTCTACAACAGATTAATAAATAAAAATAAAATGTTTTATAAAACAAAGTATCCGATGAAATTAAAAAGAAGCCTGTTAGCAAATGAAATAATTTTGTGTATTCAAGAACACTCTTAACTATCTTTAAGCCATCTAAAAAAACCATGAATGATTTTGGAAATATTTGACAGCCCACATAACGTACTTAACATAATCTTTGATTTGATTAATGAATGCACTAGGGCCAGGCTTCAGATGAGAACATACCATTTTCTTTACGGATAGCCTAATTTTCTTGTTATGTTCTTTGACTCTATATAAGATTTCTTTCTTCTACGGGAACTGACAAATTTAGAAAAAGAAGATTCGAAGAAAAAGCTAGCTATTTTAAATTGAACGCAAATTGAATTTTCTTTTTATTCCCTTTTCACTTATTCTTTTGAGTTCTATTTATATTTTTATTTGGGCTAAGTAGATCTCAGGCTGCATCATTTGACTGAACAAAAAAATTCCTCACATAACGAATTTTTGCATAACTACTCCGCTCATCTGCTCCAAGAAGACATGGTGAGTACATGAAAGTAATAGATTTTAGTTTTCATCAACTCACAATTAATTCGTTCCTCCAAAGGAAAACGTCTAATAGTGAAAATAGAGTACAGCTATTTACAACATTTTCCTGGCAATAGATTTTAAGTTTTTTTTTTATACATATATGGAGCCTTTTTATTTAAATTTAAATAATTTAAATTTATGAATTTAAAAGCATAATAATATGTGTTTATTTTCAAATCAGGTGGAAAATATGTAAATAAAATAAATAATCCTGTGTAATTTGTCCTCAAAAAGTGTAAACAAATCATGTTTTTTTTTTCTTTTTACATTTTTTAAATTGTTTCCTTATTTATTTATATTGTTTATCACACTAATTGTTATTGTTTATCACGAAAATTTGGTTTGGTTATCAACTATGGTTGAGAATCATTTCAATCGAACCAAAATAGGTTCAATTTTTTTTTCAGTATTTGTTGTTTCCTTGCGATTTGTTTACACTTTTGAGAACAAATTACATAGGATTATTTATGCTTTTTGATATATTTTCCACCTGATTTAGAAATAAACAAATTTTATTATGCTTTTACAATCATAATATTAATACCCGTTTATATAAATTATATTTTTAAAGTTAATATTTTTCGAGCCCTTTTATGATTTTTTCTTATGGAAAATCCATTGGACTTCAAATCGAAAAAAAAATCTATCTCCAATTGCGGGTTCGTGAGCTGACTTCCAGGGGCGTGGAAAGCAACTTACCAAGTGTCAATAAATTTTTCTTCAAAGAAGTTCCAATTCAAAAGCGCCTGAACTATTTCAATCGTAAATTTCAAAACCCTTATTTTTCAAATTGAATTCATTTTTTATAATTTGTAGGTTCCCCATAATAAATTACAACTGTAAACTTAAGCGTTCAAACCAAAAGCTAATATCACTTTAGCAGCTTTTCACAGTTATTGAGATTATACCTCTCCAAAATCAGTTAGACCTCTCTGCGCGTTATGTCATCGCGTTTCATTTAACACTACGGACTACTAAAATATTTCAACTTACTTTTTCTTCCACCCATTTCACTGCCTTTAGGACGTCTTCGCCGTGTATGAATTGTATCGCGCCTCATCGAATGCGGTCTATTAACGCCATGTAGTTTGAAATACAGCCCACATGCATTACAAACCATTTCACCTCGAATATTTCGTCTCCATATGGTTGTTGTGAGTGTTCCACAGTTCGAGCAAGACATATCTTTTTGGCTGCTAATAAAACTCGAGCTTTTATTCTTTGATTTGTCACCTGGTGTATTATTTGCCCAACTACTTCGATCTAGATTATCATCAGAGTGATGTTGATTCTTAAATGTTTGACCTGCATTTTCAAGAAGATCCTTGCAGTCAGATTTGCTGGGCCAAGCTTGCTTTCTGCGGCCGGTTTTGATATAAGAAGACAATTTCTCATCTTCGGCATTGTTCTGTAATGATATAAACGAAATGTTTAATGAATGTGTATTTACATTAAAATATATCATGTTCATCAATACAATCGCAATTGAACTATTGAAACACAACACGTGCACATGCACGCACACTTTGTGTCACTGAATTATATGTAGCTGAGCGAATGCAAGGGAATTTTAAGGAAACAAAACTTTCCGTATAGTTTGCCACTTTTAAGTTAAATAATTATAATAGTAATAATATGATATTTTTTTAATATTATGTTAATATAGTCCTTTGTTTGTACCTTAAGTAAAGCTATGGGTTCCTCAGACACATTATTCGGTTGGCCTGCAACAGGTAAGGGAAAAGGAAATGACCTGCAATTAATCATTTGTCTGAGCAATTGTGAAGCATGACTTCCTTCGCCATTAACTATGTAAAGTAAAATATTTAAAAACATATGTAAAATATAATAAAATATTGAAAATTTTACCTGCAGTATGCGCTAAAGCTTGCCAGAGCTGTGTTGTTGCTGGGTCTGTGCCATGTTCCTCAGATGAAACACTATCTACAGAATTTCTTTCAATTATGTCATCATAATTAGTTGCGTTTTCTTTGGACGGGCGATCGAGTTCTTCAACATCTAAAGAGCCTATATCCATATGCAGCCTCCCCGAATCAGAACTTTCTTCTGAACCGCTATACTGAGGTAAGGTAGTTTTATCGATTTCAATACTTTTTTTGACAATAGTTGTAACTTGTACATCGTGTATGTTGTTACTACAACTACCACTGACTCCAGCTGTTGTACTATTGCTTAAACTTCGCAATGGTTTGCAAGAGATTGGGGCTTGAGACTTTTGACGTTGAGTTTTACCTTTTTCTTTATTTAAATTCAATATTTTATTTCGGATTATGCTTACTTCATTTTCGTTGGTTTGTTTACTGGCGTCTGCTGTTTGCTTAGATTTTATCACAGAATTATTAATACATGTATCAGTTGATGGGGTATTGAGATTCGGAGACTGTGGATTTGAGTTTGGAGGAGAAATAATAACTTTCTTGCTAATGTCCATTAAAACTGCAGCGGTTTCCAAATGTTGTTGCAATTGTGTGAGATTTTCGAGAGACAATTCTGGGCTTTTTAGCATGGGTGTAGTATGGGAAGATGTATTTTGTTTCATTTCAGAATCCATATTGTATTTTTGATCGAATTTCATTTGTGGCCTTACAAGGGCTTCATCATTGCCAACATAGGTACTTTGTTGTAAAGTTTCTACTGGTTCTTGAGATGATAATTTTTTATTGTTGGTAGTTTCAGCATATTCGGATATTATTGAGGGTATGATGTAAATGGAAGGTGGAGTTGATTCTTTTGCAGGTATTTTTCCGCCATCGAAATTATCAATTGAAGCAGCAACGGAGGACATCTGTGGCAGTTTAATACTCTTAATGGGTTTTGTGTGGACAACATTCATATGTTGAAGTAGAATGTTATTGTTTTTACTTGAAGTTTTACTTAGCTCAGTTAACGCTGTAGCCGCCATCGTTTCCGATGTTTTAAGTACGGAATATGGTTTAAGTACCTTGTTAAGTGTAACAGAAGACGTACGTTTAGATTCCTTTAAAAAAAAAAAAATAATTTCAAAAAATTAAATTAAAACACTTTCATTAGATACTAATCTAGCTATTTCCATTTCGTATAAAATGAGTATTCGCTGGGCGAAAAAAAAATTGCAACAAGCTAGCTTTATTACTTACCGGAACATTTTCAGATAAATGATGTTGGAGAATTGCTTTTAAATCAATCTGTGTTTTAAGTGCCATTAGGCGAAATTGATAGCAGTCGCCTAGTTTATTTCTGCATTCGTAACATACAACCGACGGCAGGCCATCATTTGGTGTTACCTAAAAAAAATTATATATTTACAGTTTTATAATACATTTATAATATGTGTGTTTATGTCTAGAATCGGAATTAGAATATAGTATATAGATCAACATTGATCGATGTAAGTGAGACAGGACCAATTATACATATATACCGTCAGCCCATCAACATAACCTAACTACAAAATATGATTTATATTTTTTGTCTTTTAATTGGCCAGTTTATATTTTTTGAGAATGCTGAGATTTCTCCGAAATAAATTTTTTTCCTAAGCTATTTGACAGCGAAAAAGGGGAATTCTGAGAAATCCTTTAGAATTCTCAAGAAATATAAACTGGACAAACGTGTCGGGCCAAGAAAATAAACTTTTATCTGTTGATTTTTTGATGTAGTTTTTTTTTTTTTACGAAATTAATTTTACTTTAGAAGTCTTTAATATGTTTACGAAAATTTTTTATGGTTAGAAATTAATTATACCAAAGAGCGTGTTAGTTTTTAACTCTCTATGGAATTTAATCGTTTACAAAAACTACTATTTTGAGGAGTATAAGGGTGTCACAGTTGTCAACAGAAGCGTAGCTAGCAAGGTTGGCACCAAAAAACACTTAAGGGTTGTCAATTGTTTCTTTTACATTCAAACCAGAAATGTATACTCGGTGCTGTAATAGTTTAAATTGAAATTTGTACGGATTCACCCGTTGCACAGTCGACAACATCAAATGTTTTCATTTCTACTTCTATTATTGTTGTATTAAATTTATTTTTTCGATTTATTTGTACTTAAATAATAAAAATAATAATAATAATACCTGCAACACGTAAATCCACAGCAAAACAAATACTTCAAACTCGTGTCACTTTGACAATTTATTCTTTACCTCAACTCGCCACAGCAAAAAAACCTAGTTCTACTTCAGCGCGAGTCCAGGTCTCAAAAAACACAGAATTTCAATGTCAGGGTGAGTTCAGGTTTTTCAAAAAATGCTTTAGGGCGACCCCAGGGTGACTTCAGGGCTCAACGAACAAACCTAAGGTCATATAAGGGTTTTTTTGCTTGTAGGTTTTCCCTGGAAAATGATTGTTTTCATTTAAATTATTTTCATTCTATTACTAGGTTTGTTCGTTGAACTTTACCCAGGGTTGACCCAGGTTTTCTTGACAACCCCAAGAGTTGTCAAAAAAACTTGGGTTTTTCAATTCTCAAAAAACGCTTAAGGGTTGTCAATTGTTTCTTTTACATTCAAACCAGAAATTTATATTCTGTGCTGTAATTGTTTAAATTGAAATTTGTGCGGATTCACCCGTTGCACAGTCGACAAAATCAAATGTTTTCATTTCTACTTCTATTATTGTTATATTAAATTTATTTTTTCGATTTATTCATACTTAAATAATAAACAATACATGCAACACGTAAATCCACAGCAAAACAAATGCTTCAAACTCGTGTCACTTTGACAATTTATTCTTTACCTCAACTCGCCACAGCAAAAAACCTAGTTCTACTTCAGGGCGAGTTCAGGGCGACCCCAGGTCTCAAAAAACACAGAATTTCAATGTCAGGGTGAGTTCAGGTTTTTCAAAAAACGCTTTAGGGCGACCCCAGGGTGACTTCAGGGCTCAACGAACAAAACTACTAAGTACCTATATTGAAGCTGTGAAGAATTTAATTTTCTATATCTTTCAAATGAAATTATCAATCTGCAATAAAAAATACACATTATAAAACTTAAAACTTCTTCTTTCTAGCTTTTGCTGGGTCGCCTCATGTTCAATGCTTAAAATTCTCAGGTTGTTGAGCCTTTTTTCAATCATTGTAAAGTAAAGTTCACGCTGCCATGAAATCTTCGACTTTAATGTCAAGTCTCGCCACAATCTAAAGATTCGCTGGCCACAAACTATATCCAATCACAAATTGTGGCCCAGGACATATCAAGGGCTGTACGTCGACATTAAAAAGCGTATATGGCGATGGATTGGTCACACACAAACGATCGCGAAACAGGCCTTCGAATGGAATCTCCAGGGTGTATGGCGAGTTGGAAGACCAAGAACAACGTGGAAATCAGCGGTATTAGTTGAAGCCGATAGTCAGAGAAAGACGTGATGACAGCAGTTGAAATATCTAGCTGCAGATCGTTAAGGATGGAGAAGATTTGTTGACGCCCTATGCCCCGTTCGGGGTTTAAGGACCTGGGGTGGAATCGCGTAAGGCGATAGTTGGCTGACACTGTTTAAATAGTCAATTTTCAAAGTGACACCTTAATAGCTGTCACTAACAAACCATAGCAAAAAAGTGAGTCAATTACCTTACGTGGAGCAAAGGCATTCATTTTGATGGTCAACATTCAAATATCGTCTTACGCGATTCCACCCCCTATGATGATGAAACTCCTTTCGCATGATGCTACTGGCACAGATATTGTCATAAACATTTTTATGCGATAATGAGAATCGGAAGAGATTCTCCAAAGTCCCATTTAATGAAGAATTTCAAAAAGTCTACAGATAACGAGTTTAATGTAGTCATTTTAGTCGCTTTTAAATGACTTCTCAACTTCTAAAAGAACTTTGTAATGTAAACCTTAAAATAACAATTAATTCGATGTTTTTTCCGATCATTATAGTAAGCTGAGCATGAGAATAAATAATTTACTAAGCTTTTTATATTATATTATTTTTTACCTGTGCAAGTGTGTAGGTAAGTATGTATAATTTTTGTATTTTAGCTGTTTTTTTCAAAAGAGCTAGTGCCACCTGATACGGTTTCTGCATTAAACAAAATAAATTGTAAGAGCTTTTTTTTATGATAAAACACTTAGCTTAGTTAGGACGTTATGCTGTCAAGGTTTTGCACAATAATTTTAATATTGAAGGGTAGGCTGGAGTTATAGCTATTTCACGACTACCAGGCCCGACCTTCAGACTCATTTTTGTGGTGCTTGGTCTTAAATGTTCAATTGTTACTATGTAACTATAAACATTTTTGGCCGGCGAGGTGGTGATCCTAGAGCAAGCTCGCCCTTATGCATTGCATAGTGATCGCTCAAATTTGCATATTACATTACATTACATTATGTCGAAATCATCTGAGTTTATTCCTGTAAAAAGTATGTAGTACCAGAACTTGGCTCCCTTTAATTTTGTAACTATCGGAAAGATGGTAACGTGGACTTGAGGCCACAGGCTAATTTATATGTTGGACTGAGACCTTGTAGCCCCACAGTTACCAAAATCTGATTATTGCACAAACTACTTATGTGAAACAGTTATATGATTTTTTATTTGTGTCGATGATTTTAATTTACCTAATTTGAAGTGGTTCTGAAGATCTTTCATTTTATTACTTGTATCGCAACTACAAAAGATAATAATATTTATATAAATCGATCTTACTTTTTCCAATGACTGTCATAATTGTATAGTAGAGTTTAACTCTTTCAATAGTAACCTTTATCACCCACGGTATAGAACCCTGTTATAGAATCTGAGAATTCATGATTTTAACTTCCTCAAAGCTCATGAAACTGGACGAGCTTCTAAGTAATATATATTTCGATTTAATTTTAACCAACAATTGCATCGATACGTTAACCAAGCATTTTTATTCAGAAGTGAAACTGACTTTTCGCTTTATCTGGATGCGTAGGAGTTTCGCGCTCTTTCTAAAAAATGCAATCCGATATTATGACTGATCTTAAACGATTTTTTCATTTTATTTAATTTTGTGAGGATTTTACGACGTGTAATTGTTCGAACAAAACGATTAAGTCGTCTCTAAAAATATCTGGGACACAAATTTAATTTTTTATTCTATCATTTGGCATTTAAAAAACGCGAAAATGGCTTATGCAGCTTCACTATAGCATAACATAAAATTTCATATTTTTTTAAGAAACTGTGGAAGCATGTTTTTAATTTTTGATGGTATTTTAAAAAATTCTCTACCAAATTATTTGACCAAATATCTAATTACTTCTAGGTAGCTTAAACTATAGCAAGCAAGTTGACAGAAAATTTATGTAAATTTGAAGGGTTAAAATTATTAGCAATTTTATCGAATCATTGAAATAATAAATGTCTTTTGGAATTACTGGGAAAAAATGATTTTTTTTTATAAATTCATAAAATTAAAAATTTATTTTCTACTTAATATTTTATGGTCAAATTTTTTCTCATCGTAAACTTTCACATAAATGTAAGTTTCATTTCAGCAAATGACTCTTAGCTCAATAAAATTGTATTTTGTTTTGTATGCAAACTGTGAGTTGCATTTGTTTTTCCCTGCTCTATATTCTTCTCTTATTTGCTTTATATTCTCATTATTATTAATTTTTATTGAATGATGTCTGAGTTTAACTCAAAGTACATAAATATAAAATTACGTACGGATTGTATAGTTGTTGATTTTTTCTTAGTCAAACCGTTTGTGCTAAAAGGCGATTTGGATCGGTTTAAGTTCTTGGGGTGCTGTAATCGAATCTGAATCGAATCAAAAAAAAATGGCAAATGGAAATTGATGCATCGGTCTCTGACTGTGAAATGTTTGAATGGTTGAGTTTATAAAACTTAAAAATGAAAAATTTAGAGGGTGTCTAGTTTAATATACCAATTATCCGATCTTCAATTTTTAGGCTTAAAGAACGAATTTATGCAAAAAATTTTGGGGAAGTAAAAACATTTTTTTACTGGGAGGATGAGTAAATCCCCTTTTTAAATTTTCATAATTTAAAATTAAAGGCATAAGCAGATATCAAAAACAACTTCGCTATAAAAAAAGACAGAAACTAGAGCTTCTGGTTTTTAGCTGAAATGAAATCATTCGAATTGAATTTTCCTGTGTAATAAGTTATAGCAGCCACAAAAAATATAATTTGCGTATTTGCTTTGTATATAAAAAGCATAGTACTATCGTGGCGAGTATTTTTTAATGTTGCCCCGATCTTGTGGTGGCCCTGCAAAATTTTAGGTGTAAAATTCGATTAGGGGAGTCATTAGGCATCGGAAATTGGTAGTGGGAGCAAGAGGAGTCTATTATTTGGATTATTGCAACCAAAAAATATCAAAAAATATCGATTAAAGCCTCCACAAGCTCTCCGTAAAAAAAAAATGAGTAAGGGTTGCCCTCACTTTTTAGATGTCGCCCCATTCGACTTCCACCATGCTAGTACTATGTTTTTCATATACGAATGTATTTGAGTAAGAAAGATCTTAAGACATGAAAAATAAAAAAAAATCATTCTGACTACCCAATCTACTTAATCGAAAATAAGAACCCAAATAAATATAACAAACTTAGTTTTACTAATATCTACAATGTATCCATCGGTCAATAAAAGAAATAAACCCATTGTTACTTTTATTATTTGTCGCAAACCTCCGAAAAACTTTCATTTACAATTCGCAGGTACACAAGCACAACAACAACAACAACAACAAAAACACTATTACAATATAGTGATATATCATCTTGGGCATTGCTGGTTGGAGTTTGCTGTGAAAGTGTAAAGAAATCTGAAAGAACCAGAAAAAAAGGAAGAGCGCCAAAGTTTTTAAAGAAAAAAGAATTTCTCACAGCTCTTAAAAGCTTTCTAAAAAGCTCTTTTAAATGAAGCTTTTTATATCATATGTCACTTTCTTTTAGGGCCTTGCGATATTTCTAATCATTACCGAAAGAGTTTTATTAAACAAAGGATCTGATGAAAGTGAAAAAAACCGTTCTTATATTGTTATTTTTTATCAATATGAAAGGACTCTTTCACAAAAAGTGTTATAAATATTCGTCTCGACAATCGTCGAAGTGGATTGGCCAACTGCTACTTAAATCTTAATATGTATAATAATTGGTTTCTGACCTATTCTCGTATGAAGTTCATATGAAAAGAACATTTTTAGAGTAATTTCTGCACCTAATGAAGTTTTACATTTACAAAACGATTAGAATAAATTCTATGTGCTTATAATAAAACAATTTACAACTAAATATTAACAAATGCCCAGCTATCCGCAAACATTTCCGTCCACCACCGCCTGAATATTTGTGAAATTCCTTGCCTTGTTCCCAGAGCAATGACCTTTCGGGATTTAGGTGTCATTTGCGATGGTGAGCTCAACTTCAGTTCCCATTACGACAATATAAGCCGTTTTCCTATGGAAGTGACGAAGTACTTGAATAAAAACTATAATCTAGCAATGTTATCTACTCAAGATATCTTCTGGAAGTAAATGAGCAGAGTAGTTACGCACCTAAGATCCTTCAAATGGCATTTTTTATGCAAGGATTTTTTTCAGGTAAATAACGTAGCTTGACGTCTAATTAGCCAGAAATTAAATAAAATTAATTGTGATGTGATTTCTTAAAAATGTTTATAACTTCTGTTCTAATGATCAGATTTGAATGATTTATTTTTTTGAAAAAAGATAAATTAATATACTATGAATTAATCAGCAAACCGGTTATAATTTTTCATAATTGTTCACACTTGTTCTTAAAAAGTATTCAATATAACAATTAATTTATTGTTTATCAACCAACATATCAAGATGCATAGTCTTTCATTAGTCAGAACGTTTATCAGGTCTTATTTTTTTAAATGTATTTAGGTTGAGGACATAAGGTGTGTAAATATATATTTTTATCCAGGTTAAGAAAATGAGCCTTGATGATATCAATACTGATAAATTTTTAAATTAAATTTTTGGCTTAGGCTATAAAGCTTAATAAAAAAAATAACCTAATGCCTATGATAATGGTATTTACAATTAAAAATCACATTATAGATCAGAACTACAAACCAAATAGATGCTATCTAGTTATGTTGTGTGAGTTTGTGTTTCAAGAATTACCTGTCAAAATTTTGCATCTACCATGTTACATAGATAGCAAGAAAGGCAAAAGCATGAGTAAAGGCTCACCAAAATAATTAAGCTCAGTTATTTTTTTTTTTCTTTTGGATCTGTTTTGTGTTAATTTTATTAACGAAAAGGTGCGCAGTCCTCTACACTCTGATTTAGGTACGCAGGTTTCGTTACTTTTGCATTTGAACAAATTTTAAAATGTGAAAACTAGCTTTTGAGTGTGGAAAGCTGCATAAAACTATTTTTATATTAAAATGGATAAGTATATTAAGATCCATTTTTAGAAAAAAAGTGTATTGCGCCACTTTTGCCCGAGGTTCAAAAGAACTTGCGTATTTATTTTGGTTTATTCAAAAATTTGTTGATTAAAATTTATAACAAAAAACTCAATTCAAAAACACATGTTTATAAAATTCCCAAAACTACGTTTCAATCCGCAGCTTTTTTTAACGATAGCATGCATACAGCTAAAACCTTAAAACGAAAGCAATGCTAAAATACCAATAAACAAACAATTTGCTCAACACGATGCAATCTAACACGTTCATAGGTAGATAAAAATAACCACCAAACATTAAGACACACAACTGAATTCAGAGCATTAAACTTAAACTTATCATAACAATCTGATGACTCATAACAACACGCTTTTGAATAAATTTTTTTTTTGAGAGGGTATGAAATAATTTTTTCTCCGCCAACTCAATTAGATCCGCAAAGACTCAACCAGATTCTACTAAATTGAAAGTTTTTCTTAATCATAATATAATCAGATTTGAACATAATATAAAAAGTAAACCCAAACTACCGTGGGAACTTTAACAACAACAATAGACAGACAAAAGAAGGGTAGGTATAAACAGAACTAAAAAAAAAACACTGCTATAAATATTGTTTGCATAGGTAGGTATATAGGTATGTATATAAATTATAATAGTAACTATTTATGAATTTTATTAGCTGAGCATAGTGAATTTTATTACCTTAATAGATAGGCAGTTATATATCTGTCCAATAATATCTGATGATGAATCATGATCTTCATTTTCGTCTTTTTTATCCGCCCCAGTTAAAATTTTATAATATTTTTTGACACCAGCTTCACTGTCTGTTTCTAAGACTTTCAGCTCAGTTTCCGCTTTCAAAGCAGCGTCCGAAACATTGATGGTGTCTTGTTTAATTTTCGATGTTGGCGAGGATGGTGATGATGTTATGGGCGATGGTGCACAATGTGCCACATTTTTTGCAGATGTTGTTGATGTTGTTGATTCCACAACCGGTGATAACGACTTCACCTCCTTTTGATTTTTAATTGAGATTACTTCATTACAATTTTCTCGAGCATTATCATTTTTGCCTCCGTTTACTTTGCTTTTAACAACGCTCTTGAGGTCGTTTTCGAAAAAAATATGCTGCTGCGAACTTGGAGAACCTGCAGGAACTATTTGTGGCAATAACAAGGATGATGACGATGATATTGAATCACCATCGCCGTCAGCTGTTTTCCTCTTCGATAGTATCTGCTGCGCCTGATAAGCTTCTGATCCATTTCTTTCATCAACTAACTTATTTGATTCAATATCATCACTATGGAAATACTTTGCTTTCTTGGATTGAGGTTGATGATGACTCGCATTATTATTGATACAAGGTGAATCGAAAATGTTGAGCTTTTCTACATCGCAGTCATTCACCAGACTCAGGCACAACCGACAAACTTGATAAAACTTTGGTGGTACATTACACATAATTACTTAGTTTGTTTGATCTTATTTTTGTTTTTAATACTTTTGTGAAATTGTATGGTAGGAAATTATATCAAATGAAATATGTATATAAATATAATAGACATTTATGCGTGTAACATTATACACAAAAAAAAAATAGTTTGTCCGAGTGCACACAATAAAAAAAAAGAGACAAAACACACTAGTTTATAACAAAATAATGAAGACCAATATTTTTCTTAAGAAATAAATTTATAATAGGCACCGACGATGATATTATTTTGCTGACAATACAGAGCGAAGAATAAAGCACAGCCGAAAACAAAAGCATAGTTCTTTTATTGTCGAAATAAGTAGGTACACACAAAGGACAACACACCACATAAAACGAATAAATGTTTATTATCAATTTTAAATGTTTTTGATTTAAATCATTTTCTTCGATTTTCTGTGAAAATAAATATAATAAATAATTTATTAATCAGAAGATTTTCCAATGGTATAAGGAATATACCATTGTAAAACAAAGCAATCATACTCTTACAAATATATATAATACTGTACATATACTTATGACATATCAATTGTCAGCATTACCACACCAAAAACCCGTACAAAAATACAAAAAAATCCATTCGGATTTATTATGTCATTTTCCATTGGATTTTGAAAGTGTTTCCACCGATTTGGTTTGGTTGTTTCCCCAGAAGTCAGATTAAAAAAAGAAATTAGCAGCTTTCTTGTTGGAAGAGTAATCAAAATCAAAGGGCTCTGATTAATTTAAAAAAGATGTGAATTTTTAAATAATAAAACAAGTACGTTTATAGCAAGAACACACAAAATGATTAATTACATATCAAGAGAAAAATGTAGAGTTAAAAAATAATGAAATATAGAGCAAAAACAAAGTTTATCTAAAATATCAATTTTATACTTAAGATTTTTTTTCGTCTAACAGCACTCAAAACTATTAGTTTTATTATTTATTTCCACAGAAAAAAATTCGGCCTTGGATATTGCCTAAAGGTGGAACTATAATCTTCGAACGTCAACTGAAAGGGTCGTAAGAAACGAAGCGAATAAGAGGAATTTATATGACGCGCCCATAATTGCGATTGGGTGCCTTTCGCTATAGATAGCGAGAGCGCTCATCGACCGCTCCTGCGAAAGTGAATTGACAGATAAGATACAAAAATAAAAATGGAAGCACTTAGTATGGCTGACTTGTCCATTTAAGTGTTTCGAAAGCTAATTTTCGTTCGGTTTTGACATTAGCTTCCTACCACGTCCGACTATTACAGCTCTATCTTAACTCCTAGCGAAAACCAATTAGACCTATTACAATTAGAAATCTAAAAATTTATATGTTATACAGTTATACTGTTATAAAAAACAGTGGTCAAATTTATAATTTATAACAGTCTTCAAATAGAGTTAATAGGAGTATTCTTTGTATATGAAAAGCCTTTGTATATGAAAAATATAGTACTATCATGGTGGAAGTCGAATGGGACGACATCTAAAGTTTCTGCGCAACCCTTACTCTTTTTTTTTGCGGAGAGCTTATGGAAGTTTTAAATGATATTTATTGATATTTTTTGGATGCAATAATCCAAAAAATAGTCTACTCTTGCTCCTACCACCAATTTTCGACGCTTAAAGACTCCCAAAATCGAATTTTACACCTCACATTTTGCAGCGCCACCAAAAAGGTCCGCGCAACCCTAAAAAAAAACTCGCCATGATGGTATAGTACCATGGTATAGTATATTTATATATATACAATGGAAAAGCATAGTACTATCATGGCGAGAATTTTTTAATGTTGCCCCGACCCTTGTGGTGGCGCTGCAAAATTTTATATCAAAAAAAATATCAATAAATATCGATTAAAGCCTCCACAAATTGAGCCCCCACTTTTATTTAGATGTCACCCCATTCGACTTCCACCATGATAGTACTATGTTTTTCATATACAAAGGAGTATTCATGCAAGTGTTTAAAATCATAATAAATTTGGTTAAAGTGTAAAATGGTATACTTTGTAAATGAACTGTCAACATGACAATAACCATAATTATATTTTATCTGTAACTTGTTTAATTTCTTTGTTAGGTATTTATTATTTTAAAAAATTCATCAATTTTGAACTGAACCCTTCCAATGGATATTACCTCGAAGTTGTTCTCGTCTAGAAATATTACTGTTTCTATTAACAAATTTGCAAAATTATACTGTTAAGATCTTCTACTTCTTGTTCAAATTCCAAATTCAACGAAAGTTTTATTCAGAGAACAAATTATCCCATATTTACTAGGTAAAGTTCTTGAGCTTTACCATTCCTTGTCTCTCTTTCAGCATTCTGTCTCACCAACTCTATCTTTTATGCGTTGATGCACTCATTATAAATGTTACTAATCGCAACAAAATAAAACCCACTTTCAGTTCATCTTCAATTAAACAAAGTCAACCAAACAAAATATGCGAAACCGATGTAAAACTTTAGTGATGAAAAAAATACAATTACAACAACGGGTTATCCGAATGCTTCGTTTTCCGTTATTGGTCTGGGCAAGACAAGACTACATACAAACTCGGGTCTAATGTCGTTTTCAATTGGCAATCTGGAAGCAGAAAAAAGCATTCTGAATGCGTTCAATTGGGCAAAAGTGACAGTTCTGATTCTAAAAAAAAGAGAATTTCTCTTCTGGATTTGAAATCAGAAGCAAAAACAGAATCACTCACACATTCAAAGATTTAAATGTCACGCTTGATAAATGACATATTTTTTTTAAATTTACAAACTGTGCGAACTGTGAAGTGATTGTTGGAATACTAATACAGTCACACCAAACTTCAAATTTTTCAGAATCGAAAAAAACTGTTCAATTGGGATTCCGAATCTAAAGCCAATTCCGGATTGCCAATTGAAAACGACATAAAACAACTATGAATGTGATCAATTTCATTTTAAGAGGTGTATACAGATTTTGATATTTTGTCAAGTGGTGGCAATTTAGACCCAGCTTTTGAAAGTGAAAAACATATTTTTTCTTATTAGATGTTTTATTTCAAAAATAAAATAAGTAGCTATTCTTATTTAATTTAATCTGTAGTCTGGCAGACATTCTTGATATGTACGCTATTTGCCACACAATCACATATGGCTTCTAACTTTTTGTTTTCTGCTGATTGATGATTTAATCAAATTTGTACCTATTGGTTATCGGTATTACCTAATTTTTGCAAGTAGTTTCGGAACATAACTCAACAATGTCATTGTTTCAAAAAATTCAAAGATGGATAAGTGGCCCTTTCTGGTTATTGATTATTACAGACTCATTGTGGACATCGACATGTTCCTTAAAAAAGTATATCTTTTTTATTTCCGAATAACTAATTATGTAGGTACGAATTATTGCAAATCATTCGTACCTACATCAGTTAAAAACTATAAATAATTATAAATTAAAAAAAAATTAAAGGCTGCTTTTGAGAATCCGTGAAAAACTTAAATTTTTCATTTTTAGGAAAAAATAATTAGCAAGTATTTTTCGGATTAACCGCGTTATTTAAATAGAATTTAGAACTCGTTTGTCCACCCTCCAGCCTTCCAAATTTAGGTATAAATAAAATCATTTAAAAATCTGCACTGAAAAAGTTAAAGAGAAACTTAAACTTACAAAATTCACTTCACCCCCCTCTGATTAAGTTGGGGGGTTTTCAGTGTTCCAAGGGGTATTTTATGGACTCACTAAATTGACGGGTGGACAAATTTACAAAATTCACTTTAGTCCCCGCAAACTAAGTTGGGGGTTTTAGATGTTTTGGACCACCTTAAATTGTTCATTTTAAATAAACTCTTGTGTCTAAGTTAGTCAGCTATTAGACAAATAATATTAATACAACCAATAGTATTTTTTTGCAAAGTGAGAATACAAATGTAAAATTTGCTACGTTTTATTTTTAATTATTTATTCGGTACTTTATATTTTATATAATTTTTTAATTTCAATCTTATTAGCTTAGTATTCAAAAAAATTTCATTCAAAACCTCCAAAAAAATTACTTCGAATGGCGAAAATACAAAAAAAACAGCAATATTCTTCTAAAGAGAAAGAAAATTGATTGAAAAATATAAACACCGACCACAATAAAATATTAACAATTACACGTTACATAATATATGTATGCTCTGCAGAATTTCGATAGAATAAAAAAAAGGGTGCCGCGTTCAGAAGAATCATTTGTTGTGGAAAATTTTACTTTACAATTATAAAAAGAAATGTTTTTTGTTCGCAAATATTCCTTTAGTTTTGAATCAACTCACTTGTATCTAAAATTTAACAGCTAATAATATTATTACAAATAGTGAAATGCAATGATGAAATAATAACATGCAGTGTAATATTGTGTGAAGTATTGGTATGCCATACAAACGATTGTCATGATCTCGGCTCGGACCGCAACTCTTCCAATCTACCGCTTTACCTAAGGCAACAAATGTTGCCTTAGGTAAAGGTTCCTCTTCCTCGGCTTGACCTCGGAAAACGTCAACAGGCTTCTCGGTTTTGAATTGTTCTATGTCTTAGGTCAACTAAATGTGTGTGTAGGGGTCATTTTGCAATTTTTTTGTTCTCGACGTTTTCTGAAATGAACCTGAAAAGCCCCACAATCGGAGTCTCATTGTGAAGCGGTGGAGTGGGAGAGTTATGGCCTCCCTCGATATCATGATAATCACCGGTACATGAAGTAGTTAGAAAGGGCAATTTTCTAAAAAATAACTTAAAACTGAAAATGACATTAAAAACTAACATCACCAACAATGTAATATTCTTAAAGCTATAATGTCGTTTTCAATTGGCAATCCGGAATTGGTTTTAGATTCGGAATCCCAATTGAACAGTTTTTTTCGATTCTGAAAAATTTGATGTTTCGTGTGAGAGTATTAGTATTTCAAGCAATCACTTCACAGTTGTAATTTAAAAAAATATGACAATTATCAAGCGTGACATTAAATCTTTGAATGTGTGAGTGATTCTGTTTTTGCTTCTGATTTCAAATCCAGAAGAGAAATTCTCTTTTTTTAGAATTAGAACTGTCACTTTTGCCCAATTGAACGCATTTTTTCTACTTCCAGATTGCCAATTGAAAACGACATAACTCTATTTTTACTTGCGACTTTAGATATAATATAACATACCTTAGAAAAGCAAGTTTTGGACTCACAAAAAAAAATTGAACTCGAGATTTTTATCATATTTGACATAACTATGATAGGGAAGTAGAAAAAAGTGGTTCTCGCAATTCTGTCTTTTTGTATGATGAGCTGTAATATTCTTAAAGCTATAACTCTGTTCTTAAACATGTGGGTGGATTTTCTAGAAATTCGGTGTTTAGTTTTTTTGCTTTATTTCTTAAGACCAAAATTTTGATTTTGCAAAATCAGATTATTCTCGATTATTTGAAAATAAATCAAAAAAATTAAAAATAGATACATATATGTATTATTTTTTATATGAAAAATATTGTACTATCATGGTGGAAGCCGAAAGGGGCGACATCTTAAAAGTGGGGGCTCAATTTTTTTCTCAATTTTTTTTTTTTTTTGCAAAGAGCTGGAGGCTTTAATCGATATTTATTGATATTTTTTGGTTGCAATAATCCAAATAATAGTCTCCTAAAGGTGGAAAGACTACCCAAATCAAATTCTAAAAATTTGCAGCGCCACCATAAGGGTCGGGGCAATATTAAAAAATACTCGCCATGTTAGTACTATGTTTTTCATATACAAAGGATATTGGCTCACTTTTAATGAAAACAAATTCCGAAATATGGGAGGTACCGTTAATTCCCATAGAATCACTTTTTTGATTTTGGATTTTAATAAAATTTTTTGTAATAATTTTTTTTTATGCAAAAGCATCTTAAACTTTTAAATAGTAGGTATTCAAAACATAAATTTTCAAAAAAAAATTTAATTTTGAAAAAAAAGCTAAATTATTTTTATTAAAATGGCAAAAAAAAATTAATTTTATTTTCGAAAATACCCGATAGCCCATACAAATATTAAAAAAGCTTTTTCACAAATCCCAAATTTCCCACAAACAGCACTGATAATTTTGATCATTTTTTAGTGTACCTTTATGTATTAGTACCCAAGGCCTATTATAAAACAATAACGGTATTTCCCATGTAAATATTAAGAAACTAGTATCTAATATATGTAACATATACATTATACAATATAAGAAATCGAAAAGAATCTAGTCGTTATCTTCTTAATTAATTTATTTCCACAAAAACAGTAGGTATAGATAGGTACATAAATGTATATATGTAACAAATTATGTTTTATATAGTACATAATATACACATGTTGAATTATTTTGTTTTCCAAAATTAACTCAAAATTCACGCAAAATACCTTCCCTAAAAGATTTCTACCTTGAGTCTTGCTCAACTAAACATGTTTGGTCCGTGCAATGAAATAAATAAATGTTTACATTTTAATTTTATGTCAATTTATTGTTTTACACTTAGACAAAACGATTTGATCGCACAAACGAGCAAATAAATGTACATATGTACATACGTGCACCCTAGTCGTGCATTTTATTTGTTTTCCAAATCAAGTATACAAGCCCAAACGCAAAATAGTCGGATTACAGACGGTAATTATAATCATCAGCTGAGACAGGCTTGGAACTTGACCATTCGTTAAAGGCAGGACTTGTGAGCAGATTATTTTGCGTTTTTAAATAAAATTTTCTTTCTTCACCCACGCTTGCTTCTAACCATGAGTCACTATCCAAATAACGGATCAACGCTTAAATCGAGAAAAACTGTATCTTGAGTACTTATGTTGGAATTGGAAGCCTTAAAGGTCACAGCTTAATTGGAAACACATATGTATGAGCAGAATGTGCATTATTTCATTTAACTTGTACAAAGGATGTCAAACGAAGAGGTGGAAAAGGGCTTATTCTACTTCCCTTGCGAATGCCAACATATTCCAATTATTTTACACCTAAAAGTGAGTAGTCCAACAATTATCTTTGTTTGGGTGAAAGGCACGTGGCTAATGTGATTTGGCATTACATTATTGCATTGGAAAAAAAAAGAAAAATCAGCAGCTTGGGACCAAGAAACTTAAGTAGAGAAAAGGGGTTAATGTGGGAAGGCCAACCACCACAAATTTGGGTCTTATTAAAATTTGTTTTCGAATAAAAAAAATTAAAAAAAAAAACTTTTTTGATCAATCTATTTTTTTTATTATTTTTAAGTCCTATATTATTAAATCCTATTTTTTGTTTCATTATTTAATGGTGTTATACTTTTGAAGATATAAGTAAATATCTAAAGCAACTGAAACGATCATAGAGGAACTTCTTTTAGGAATTTGCTTATATCTGCAAAAGTATATACTTTTAATGACCATCTCGTTTTCAGTGTTGGACTAATAAAAAATAATTAAGAGCCTTGCAGATTGCACATATAAAACAATAGTACCTACTTAATAATGTAAAATTTTGAAAAAAAAAAAATAGTTTAAACACAAGAATTTAATATTTTGTTCAAAAATTTTAATTTGAAAATTAATTTTTCAAAAATTTCCTTGATTTACAATCAAATCAAATTTAATAATGGATTTAATATTTAAAGTGTAATTAAAGTAATTTTTTCTTTAGAAAATTGCTACTCCCACCTAAACCGGAGGACATAGACCCCCAACATCATTATTTTTTTTGTCTTCGTAAAACATATACGCCCAAGCTTTCTGCCATACCTATTGTTAATGATTCTGTATATTTGTTTTAACTACGCAAATTTAAAATTCAAGCGACAATAGTTAAAGTTAAGACATCAAACTTGGGAAGAGGGCTTTATATACTATATATATATTATGACCACCCTAATATACACAAATGTCTAATGTTTTATTTAGCAACATCATAAAGTATCTATTGTTTTAATACTTTTGGATGACAAAGACGTTATTTATATTAATAAACAAAATGTAAAAGTGAGCTTAAAAAAAAACAGTTTTTTTGATCAAAGTTACCGGAAGTATACGTATAGGTTTTTTATTAATTTTTTTAAATTTATTGCAGTATTTTTGAAAACATCAGTATAAACGAAACTGTTTGTGTTTTCTAAAAAAAAATACTACACAAAAATTTAATGATAAAATACCCTCAGTTTGATCGTTTATAGTGTTTATAATATCAAGAAAATGGTAATGTTTATATTTTGAAGTATTTAGTTTTGTAAGTTTGAGTAAGTATATTATTTGATTTCAGTATTTCATGTCTTATTTTTTTTTTTTAACTTCGATTGTTCTTTTTAGAATAAATTAAATTAAACTTTATTTCTAAACAACAGTTGCCAGCTCCTGAAGAGTTGCACGATGATGACAATTTTGCGTTTTGCCGGCAGCTGAGAGTCGTACGAGAGCTTCCCGAGAGTATTTATGTCAGGCTGTGCAATTTGGAATGTCATTTGTTATTTTTTTTCTAGAGCATACACCACATGATTTAAGCTCTGTGAAGATTTCTGTAAAAAATCCTGGTTCAGCGTTAATGCGTAACATCTCACCACTAAGTCTGTTGACAATAAGAAGACATCTGAAATAAATAAAAAAATACACAATAGTTACATCAACAAATAATATAATAATTTATAAAAATTTTTTGTCAAAAGCTAGAACATCATTCCCATTTTAAATATCTGAAACAACTTTTTATAAAATTACCTACATCGAATAATATATGTGAGCCTGATGGGACTTTAAAAACACACCTGGGTGAGTCCATACGCATATGTACGAGTACGTTAGCAATAAAATACTTTATTGACAAAACTAATTTTAAATGCAATGAAAACGAGCAGATTCCTGAACATTTGACTAAATATAGTGCAATGGTTGCACGTTTCAAACACAGTGCTAAGGCCTCGTATGCATTACTAAACATGCAAAAGCAAATGCAAATATTTAGAAACACTGAAGCTTAAACAAGATGTTCGCACAAGATATGACAGCACTTTTTATTTGCTTCAGTGATTATTAAAGGTTAAAGTTCGACATCTTACCTCGCCTGGATTCTTCTCCCACAAGTGTTGATTCCTTGAAATGGATTATGCAACCTATCATAAATTTAACCGTTATACGGTGAGGAGAATCATTCCCTCTTCATCGAGTATTATACCATAGGGTGGGCAATTAAAACAAATAGTGGTAGATAAACATTTGTCAACGGAGACTACTCGACGTTTGCAACGAAGTTTACTAAGTACTATCGAAAAGAATCTTTGCGTGACGCTTCAAAACAAGGGCTTTGGGACTGATGATCATGCTAATAATGCACAAACGAGGGTTATTAAGGAATTACGAAACAATTTGATCGATTTTCCAACGATAGGAGCTCCAACCTGCAACTCCCATTGTTGAGACAGACTGACAGAGTACAAAAAACTGAGAAGCAGTTATAAAAAAGAAAAAAATCGGGGTATTCTAGCCAAAAAGGTAAAAGAAGTAATTCTCCAAGTAATGATATATGAGCATACATATATCTTCGTCGGCAACAAGTATGGTTAAACGATATTTCGACCTGTCGTATTTATAATAAGAAAAGATAATTGTCTATCCTCCTTATGATGAAATGACTTACTAATGTTTGTGCATACCCTCATTATCTGTTCCATCGAAAAAACTTTGTTCAAGAGCGAGTTCGTAGAAACCGTTTAACTCCTGAAAAATTCGATCAAATTTTATTTTTGAACTCTTTTAAAAAGTAGGTAACTATATAATTTTTGAATTTTTGAATGGCCCTTAAAGACACTAATTTATTTTAAATCTTAATTACTTTTTTATTTTTTTTATTTTCTAAGACACTCTTTAAGTTTGAATGCTTGATTGAGTGTGCTACATGGAAAATTTTTATTCTTCACAATTCGCATGCATAATTTACTCTACGAATGCTTTATTGTAGTTCTGTAAATACTGTATTTTGACACTTTGCATACTAGTAGGAAATATTGTCTTCAATGAAAATTTTATCTGAATTCATCAATGAAAAACATTGGAAAAGCAATCCTTTCTTTCGCATTCCTATTTAAATGCCGAAAATTACACCATTATTAAACAGATAAAAAGTAAAATATAAGTTCATGGCTTAATACTACTTTGAAAAGTATTCATTGCGACAAAAAAGAAAATAGATATTTTTTTTTTGTTAATAATTATTTCACCAACTTTCTTTTGGCTGAAAATTAGATCAGGAGCAGTGAATATTGTTTTGTTTGTTTTCATTGTGAAATCGAACGGATAATTTAAACTTAGGAAGGTATTTCAAAAATGCTTAATTAATCTTCAATCTCATTTCTGTTAAAAAAAAAAACCAACAAAAATTTGCATTATTAGACGGAAACTACCATTGACCTATTGCCAGTTCAACGTGATTACACCATATTTCCCTATCTACTTACCAACAAAAACAAATGATTAGAAAGTCTTACCTATCCCAAAATTTTTCCTTTGATTCTTCAACCAAAAACGGTTTAAGGGGATAGCTTATTTCGTTACCCATGTAAGAATATGATAGATAAAGACATGTCAATACTGTCGCCTGCAGCTCGCATTCCTTGGTTTCATCTCCATCTACTAGTTCTCTTACAAGCATGTATACAAATACAACATTCGCTGGATTAATAAAGGCAACATCCTGAAAAGAATATAAATTAGTAACAACCACGAAATAATTTTACTTTTATTTTAAAACAAGTAAAATAGGATACCTACACCTACATATGTATGTATTAAACAAAAAAATTTGTATGTACTTAAACCATCATGAAACTTATCGAAAGAGTTTAGTTTGCCAAGAGATTTAAGAATCAAAATAGTTTACAAAAATAATTCGAATGTCAAACGGAAAATATAGTTTTTAGTGCTGAATCAAATGAAAAAAAAAATTATACATATTTATATGAAAGATGACTAATTTATAAGTACCTGTAAAAGGTAAATAATTATAAAAAGAAAACCAATTAAAGTAAAACAAAGTTATCACTTGAGGGGAAAACCCCTCAAAGACCACCCTTCCATCAAAATATTTGTATAGACTCTATACGGATTCTTCATTGTCCCTGTTAATAAAACGTTTTCACCGAAATTCGTGTACTAGTTCATCTATAATGTTTAATCATGTCTCAAAAATATTCACTTCCAAAATCTTGTTGATAAACGAACAATAAAAAAATTGGTACCTATTAAAATCGCCTCTTGACAATATGTCTCAAAACATATGGAGCTCAATTGAGTTTTCAGAAAAATAAAAAAAAAAAATTTTCTGTACAACTTCATTATAATCGTGAGTTTAAGCAAACGTTTGTAGACGTAACCGTATAACTTAGTCCGTGAATACCAACCTTAAAAATATATTTTCATTTATGATGTTAAACTTGACGTTAAAACTGGCGAACAGAACAAAATAAGAAGGGAACAATGATCAGTGGAACAATTGTGTTCCACTTTGTTGGAACGAAATTTGAATGTTCATTGAAAAAATTAAAGTGTTTAAATACACTTGTTTTTTTTTTATTTAAAAATGCATTAGATTTACGGATACTAACCTACATATAATCCAATCTGAATTTACATTTTACAAGTAATACAAAAACACAAAATAATGAGAAATTTTCCAAGTATATACATACATACATTATATGTATATATTTTCCATATATGTATGTACATATGTTATAAAATTGTCTGGTCCAGATCATGATTATAATAAAATATAGCTATGATATGTATAAAAAATAATAAGGGTACACGAAATAAATTTAGGCCAATGCCTACCGAAAATTTTAACTTTAGATTAAGCTTGACCGACCATTCGACAATAAATATAATATTTTTATGACCAAACTTCTCACAAATCAAAGATACTCTAAATCAATTTTACGTAAATTAAGCGTTCGTGTTTTGAAATTATTCTTACCTGCCATCCTTGCAACAACAAGCATCTGTCAACAGATCGAAGCCACATAACTGCATCACAAGCTTCAAATTTTCGTAATTTTCTACACCTTTCATGTAAAAACATTCCAAGGCATTTAAGAAGTTCTGATGTTGATGCCTTTGTAAGAGAAAGAGAGAGATAAAAAACAGCACATAATAACAATTTTAAAATCTTTGTCTCTTCTATGGATTTTTGTGAACGTACATAAATTTATAGTTTTTTTTTTATATCATATTATGTAAATTTACACATATTTTTGCAGAACATACATTTTCAGTACTTAAGAATTTCCGATCTTAACGTGAGAATTTTATTACTGGCCGTAGGAAAATTTACATATGTATATTAAGCTAATAGTATATTTCAAAATTGCATAAGACTCAATTGTTTTAGAAAACAACTAACCATTCTTCCCCTAGCTAAATTAAGCAACCCCATGAGTAATCATGGACATTTACGTCTAGATACTTATGTATTTTGATAACCAATCGAAATAGGTAACTTACGTTTTTTTTCAAGATCTAAATAATTTTGTTATATACATACATAAATATAGCCTGAATTTTTAAGATTCGATCCGGGAAGTACATAGTTACTACCTCAAAAGATATCCTTGTAAGCCACTACAGAAACGTGTTGGAAAACACCACCACAAGTTGAAGATAGAGCAAGGCCGAGCGCTGGCCGCCCATTTCCAGGTGGTAGAGACGACCGTCCTCGGAAATGACTAAGTTATGCAAGTTCGAGATGGTACATCCGGTATTTGGCTTTTCAAAGGGATTTCCGGTTCTACCAAGAGAGTACTCTCAGGTAACACTCAGGGCGGACGAACTCTCTACATAGGAGGAAACCATTATTAAGAAAGTCTCTCTTGGATGGACTCAAAAGCTTATCTAAGCAACTTCAACAGTGTAGTAGAATCCCGTGTGGAAATCTTTTCTCTAATAACTGTTATTTGATGAGCTTTTCAAAAATGCTCACTCAATAACCTTTATTTTCAATCAAAAAAAATATCGGTCAAAGTCTGAGAGTAACTTTTATTTTTCTATTTTACGGTTAACCATTGAGTTTTATTTTCGAGAGAAAAAAATAAATCTCATCGGCAATTTTATCAATCAGAATGCCCGTTAGTATAACCGTTAGTATTTTGTAAGCCATGATTCATGCGGATCATTATTGCATTATTTTTTTTGGTTAAAAACAAAACCATTTAGAGATATTTTTGAAAATAAAAAATAAGTGTGTTCATACATGAACATACACTAATCTATAGATGACCCAATGTGTATGTGAAAAAGAGATAAGACAGTTCTGCCATTCAGCGCATTCCTGGAAGCGCGAGTATTACGGTTGACTCGTTTAAGGGGAGGAATGCAACTGGCTATTTCATTTGAGCACTTACCGTAAAAGTAACGATAAAAGAGCGAGAGGAAAGAAACGTTACGCGGGTGTTCGAGTGACGTAAAAGTATCGATGATGTTCCCGTCTCCGATCATTTTGAAGGCTCGTCTTTGTATACTGTCCAAGAGGCTTAAGTAAGTTTCTGGATCACCAGCCCAGAGATGGGAGTTATAATCAAGCTTTGGACGTATATAACTTTTATAGATAATAGCCAGATCAGAAGGGGAAAAGAATTTCTTGCATCTCCAGAGAAAACTTAAACATTTTGCGGTATTTTTGGTTACGTTAAGTATGTGATCATTCCACAAAAGATGGTTCGTGATACACATACCTAAAATCGCAAGCTGATTAGTTTCTTCGATGCAAGTGTCACTCATAGATAATGGCAGGGGGGTACGTCTCGCTTTAACGACTGAAGGCAGCATTGAGTTTTCGAAGCATTAAATTTTACGCGATTTTTTAATCTCCATTGTACAATGCTGTTTAAGTCAGAATTTAATGTACCTACTTATCATATTTAATGAAATCGTAACATCTACTAATGATCTCATTCTGCTTCCCTGTTTATTTCAATTCAATACTGCTCAATTAGAAAATTAGAACAAGAGGCCAGAAAACAATTTATAGTTGTTAAAAATTCCAGCCCATATCATATCTAATCTGTAATTTAATTATTTAAAAACCAATAGTAGAAATATTTAAGAGGCTCTGAAACTTCCAAAATGGTCTTCAAATTTTATGAATAAAACTGCCCTCGGAATTGGTGAAACGTAAATATTCAATTACTTTTATATACTCGTAAATTAATTTTATGATTAAGTGATTTTATTTATTTATCCTTTTATTAAATTTATAACAATTAATACTCGTAAATCAATTTCTAATTAAACCGTAGATCTAAAAATATAACAACTGAAAGGAGGAGCGCCATAAAATACTTTGCCCGCGTCGTCAGCATATTTAAGGCAGCATTCACCACATTCCAATAAGTCGGTTATAGGGACATTCATGACAGGACTACAGGAGGTGTCTTTACTAATAACTTTATCATTTTACCAATTCGCTCGACGTACCCCTACAGCCTTTTAGGTTGTTGCTACGCAAATCGCAAAGCGAACTTGGGATCCGTTTTGTTCATCGTCGAATATTGTAATTGCCAATTTTGAGGTACAATTTTAAACGCAAAATCAGTTATAAATTTCATGCAAAACTAAATATTAAGATTCCGTGGCAATTCCTGTAATAGTTCAATTTTTTTGATAAATTGAATTTTTTGATAGATTGAAGACACAACATAATCTTTAGTTTTGCACTGAACTATTAATTTTTTTTTCAATGCAAGCACCTCAAAATTGACATTGAAAATTTAAATGAAAAAAAACAACGGACAGTCGAAGCATTCATTATTTCTAAGATGTAAAATTAGATAGAAATAAAATCCTATTTTGCCTTTTTTAGCTACAATCCGATTATAGAATCTGATGAATGGCCTGCGGTTGGAACAAAATTTTGTCAGTTTGTATTATTAGAGAATCCGCTTTGAAAATTTGCAGTAATTTGTAGTACGAAAAAAAATTAGTACCGAGATTTAGCTAATTGTAGTTAGTGAGATGAATCACTTTTCATTGAAAAAATCGATTTAGCTAGTATACCAGTAAAAGTGAGTGAATGATTTTCTGTTTTGTTATTAACTTTATCGTTTCTTTCATTTGTTTTATCTGTATTACTCATTTATTTCAAGTTTTCAAACATAAATTCAGACTTTACTTGATATATAAATATATAAATCGGTTTTGCGAGTGAAGTGTGATTAGTCGGCGAGTAAATAAAAAACGAAATTCAAGTTATTATTAAACTTAAGTTTTTTAATTTTGTTTTCATTTTTATTCATAAAAAGAACAGCAAATTGATTCAAGTTTGTGGGGATGGTGGATGCAATAAAATGACGTAGCAACAAATATTACCCAAAATTAGACAGGTTTTTCGCAAGAATTTTCACGGAACCTAATCGAACCCTAAAATTCTTTAAGCCCTCCGAAGAATGTTAATGTTTTTAAATACATAAATAAATTAAAATAATTCACTTTTTCAAAATTAGTTTTCAGTTTTAGATTTCAACTGCGTCCTTAGTTTATCCGACGGATTTCAGAAATAGTTTTCCATCCGCAAGTGAAAAGATAGTTGACTCCCCGAGATTAAAATTTAATGGAACATATAAACTTTAAAGAAAATAGAATTCCAATACTTTCTGCAGAAATATGTGTATCAGAGTTTTTGTTTAATTTTGCCTGTCCCAAACATCTACGATTTTATTTTATTTTGTTAAATTTACATATTATATGTACATATATAAAATTAATATTAATTGTTATGGGGAAAAACTTACCTGGATCACAGTTTTCCTAGCTCCTCCCGATTGGTTATGTTGAGACGGAGGTCTAGAGCTCTTCAAGGGTAATGGGAGTGACAATGGAAATTTTGGAGCCAATTTATTTTGCAATTGTGTAGAGTTTGTATTATTTGCCCGCACTAAATCCAATGCCAAGAATATACTCTTCGGAGTACCAGGAGTATAAAATATCTGTCTCTGTTGGTTTTGGTGACCGAGACTATGTTGCATTTGAACCTGGTCCTGAGACTCCTGAAATTGATGTTTGTCTTGTATGTTTTGCTGCACATTTTTGTTCTTGTCAACCTCTGTGTGATGTAATGTATCTCCTCCAATGGACGGCTTAAGGTTTACTGTTGGCAAATTAGTAGTTTTATTTTTGTTGTTATCTAATTTCTTTTTGCTATGCGATGCTGCCAATCGTTTCCAAGACAAAGCATTAATGAACAATGAGTGTTTTTTTAAATTTTTCTCCAATGCATTTTTTTCAGATAAAATTCGAGAGCTATCAATATTACGTTCTGATGATTTAATATGATTGACATTGTTGTTTATGCTATTATTATTGTTGATAATATTATTAATATTGTTATTGGTATGAACATTGTGGGTTTGTTCAATTACAGAATTATTATTTTCGTTATTATTATATTGACTTAAATTATTATTAGATAATTGCTGCGAAAAAATTGGTTTTGCGTTTTCTCGATTTTTCGCATTATTCAATTGTTCATAAGAAAAATTGTTTAGCGGGAAATCAGCTACACTCGAGGAATCTATTGATCCATCGTTACAGGAATTATTCCCATTGTCGACACTATTACGATGATGACGATGAAAGTGGTGACTGTGATGGTGTGCTGAATAAACGGGGCGCCGTTCTCGAGGACTAAAACTGAGCACTGTACCCATTTTTAATTTCCTTTATTTTTTTTTTTTCTATTTTCGATTGTTGAATTCCGACACTGAAAACTAAATTCAAAAATTTTAGACTACATGTATGTATTTACTAGAAAATTAAGTTGTTATGTTAAATCCCATAAATGAAAAAGAAATATTCTTGTAATAAAATATTTTAACTTGTATGTATGTATATATATATACAGATTTTTTTTTAATGGGTACCTACATAAAATATTTCACTATTGACACTATGTAGTTGGGAATATGCAAATTAAAAAGTATTTCATATGAGTTTTCGCAGTTTTTTTTTTAAACAAAATCTCAGTCGTGGATTTCAAATAAAATTGCACAGAAATTTCAATAAATATTTATTATATTTTCTAATGAGAAGATAAAAAACGTTAGCAGTGAAGTGCAATTAAATGCGCTCCACGCTGCGGAAAGTGTTTTACCAAATTTAAGGTACTCATAAATTTCCGATCGATTTAAATGCGCAGAAGTACAACCAAGGTACCGTAGGTATGTGCGTTTACCCTTTGTCTATAAAATGAAGACTGTTAAATATTTTCACACTAAGTTTTTGGGGTGAATTTAATATTATTGCGCAAATGCCGATTCACGACAGCCGTATTAGACACCAACATCATGTGCAATAATTATATTTCATACTTGAGAAAAAATCATATTGAACCACTCTTAAAGCATCTTAAAGTTTAGAATTTAATTTTAAATCTAACTGCCTTGTATCATGATACATTTTTGATGTGCTCTCATTTATATTTATGAAATAAGAATTTAATTAGTACAGGTGTACATATTATATTTTTGGATTCTACTCAACCAATTCCTGTTAACACACATTTTAACGTTATAAATGGAAAGTTAATAGTCAGTACCTACATATATACATAAGTATAAAAGCATTATAATCCTGTTCATCGAATAAAATTACATATTTTTGATCACCTTCATATATCTTATTAGATTTTTCAGTAGGGTATGGGAAAGTTGCCTGAAATGCCCTCCCCTAATACTTCATGTCTTTCATACATACCTATCTATTGAAAATGTATGTATGTAGGTATGTTTTAAACATTGAGTGATCAATTGCTCTAACTGTATTAATAAACCGATATTAAAAGTTCCACATATTTTCAAATAATAAATTTTTCAAAAAGCCTTAAAGTCCCGCAAAATTTGTCAAAAAAGTGTATCAAATCGTATTTCTTGAATTTTTTTACAGTTTCTGTTTAAATATGTATTCTGATTTTAAAATAGATTTTTAGGGATGAATGAGGTTAGCGAAACGTAACCATTTTGGAAAAAGATTGTTTTCCTTTTTTTAATAACTCATTTGCATTTACTTTAGAACAAGAACTCAGTCTGTATCAGATAATCAAAATCTGGGCCTTATTTAATATGTAAAAATAAAAGGTAAGCATGATATTTCAAGAAACGTCACACCACTTTTAAAATCTGATACATAGGTGAACTTTGAGCTGCTATAACTTAAAGGTGAAACAACGTATAGAGATGTTGTAGATAATTTTTGTCTTAAATGAAATGCAAAAGGGTTATTAAACAGAAAGCAAACCAATATCTTTGACAAATTAATGTTTGTTCATGCAGGAATGCGATTTGATTTCCGAAAATGACTGCACAAATCGGGTAAGAGTAAAATAGTAACGATATTCTGAAAACAAATGCTCCGAAAGACAATGTTCTGAATGATAATTTTCTGAATTATAACTTTCTTAAACAAATTTTCTGGAAAGAAATTATAACTGTTTAATCTGGATTTCGATATTTTTGTGTTAAAAAATCACCTAAATTTTTTTGAAAATGTGGATCTTTAGAAATATATGTACTTGTCATCGAAGATCTTCATTAAATGGCAGCTACATAAATTGAAATAATGGTGTTTTTTGGCAAAAGTACGCAAGAAAAAGTACTCAGAAAAAAAAAAAATTGTAAAAAAAATTGTATGTTTGCATTTACGAGGACTTTTCTTGAAGAAGATGAAGGGTGCATGTTCAAATAATTTCAATTTCCTCAAAATTTAGAAGGGATAAAAACGCAACCTTTTTGGGTGGTGTGAAATTCCTTTGTCCACGTTTGTCCAACCTTTAAAATCGTTTATCCACCCCTAGGAAAAAAAATTATTTAATTTTTAATTTGTTATAGGAAATGCCTCCAAATGAAGACCTAGAAGGATGGTGTTGATTGTTATGTTTGTCCATTGGCTGCATATGCGGACCCATAAAAATATCCATGATAGTCATCGATGCTACCAAAAAAAAAATTGTTTTACTAATTTGGGATAGGTGAAAACAAAAATGGCATTCAATGTCAAAAAAGGGTTTTTTGGTCTATTTTTTCAAACACTGGCTTATATCTCTTAAGTGATCTTTTTAATTTACATAATATAATAAATATTTTTGGAAAGATAACACTTTCTGCTTTCCAACGGTATGGTTTGTTATAATCGGATGCAAATTCGATTTTTCGGGCTTTTTTGAAAATTTATTTTATTTTATTTCAAATCGCGTGGATAGAAAAAAAATATTAAAAATATTTTTTGGACCAAATAAAACATAGTTTTATAACAAAATCTTGAAGATTGAATTCATTAAAATTGAACGATAAATGTAGAAGCTATGAAATAATAAGAAAAACTAGTCAAAATCATTTTTTCATAAGAATTTGTTTTCATATTACTTTATTTAATAAAAAAAATTGCGTATACTAAATTTTCTGTGTAAGACATGACCACATAATTATCTTATTATCTCACAGCTTCTACGTCGAAAAAAAGGTGGGTCTCTAAATTCTATCCGTTGAGCTACAGCCTAAACTTCTTGAAACTTGTTGAATAGTGTTTTGGAGCGGTATCAACACGATTTTTTGATTTGTTTTAAGACCAAAAATAACGGTAACTTGCCCTTTTTAGAAAATCCGTTTTCTTGGAAAACGCTTTTTTTAATACTGTTTTTAATATTTTGAACAAAAATTAACATTAGACAATACAAAATTGAAATGAAGGCATTATAAATGGTGCTTCTCATACAAACTAAAAAAACGGTTCTCAAAAATATCAAAATCCTAGAAAACAAATTTAAAGTTTGTGTTTAATAAAGGTTATGTTTTCTTTGATTTAATTTTTAGTTTTACATGCTAAAATTTTTAAAAAATTATACAAAAACAATTTTGTTTAAATATTTTTAATTTTTTTTCCAACTTATTAATACTGGATTAAAATAAAAGAAAAATTCCACATATTTTCTCCTTAACTAATTTTTTTATTGTTTATTTATTCACATTAAATCTATAACAATTTGTTAAATAGCCTAAATAAACTTAAAAACTAATTTTATTTTATTTTTTTAAGTAAATGACCTATGTATGTTCATATGTATATGGTTCTCATAAAATGATTTTTTAATATTTTATTGCTAGTAAATACTGATATTTTGTTTTGTTTATTAATGTTATTTTACATATTATAGTATTATTTTTTTTCTGATTTATAGGATAGTGTGAGAAAAACTCATAGGATGGCCGTAATATTTTTTTTATATTAGTTAAAACTCAAACTTACAAACTAATTAAACCTAAACTAATCTAGGACCAAAGCCCCGTCATGTGATCGCTGATGCACCGATAAAGTAGACTAGTCTCCACTTCTTTCAGATATCGTAAAATCATAGATCACATGTCGGAGCGGGGCCTAGTTTTGCTTGGGAGCAAATACTTGGCGGGTGGGTGGACAAACGTACAAAATTCAATACAGTCTTATTTGTATTAGTTTTACTTGCAAATCTTAAAAAATGAATAAAAAACATGTCTCATAATTAAATAAATTGGTAAAACAAAAACAAGAAACAACAAAATAATTGCAAAACAATATTTATCTGTTTGAAATTGAGTCTGTAATTTATTTTTAATAGGTACATTATACATTATTAACTATTTTCTTATTAATTATGTATTAGAATAAATATGTTTAAAACTTTCTATTATTTTATGTATCTTATTGAATGAGGAAATCGAATTTGAATAAATAAAATAAATTAATAATTTTTTTTCCTGGGAGTAGGCCAACAATTGGGGCAAAAATAATGAATTAAACCCATAATTTCAAACTTTAAAAACGGCTGACTCTTTGACTAAGTTGTTTTTTCTATCTGTCAAAAATGGATTGGATTTAAATGGATGGACAGGCAATAGTACTAAAATTGAAGTAGAATTTCGTTTTTTACTAAACAGAGCCGCGAATTTCTTTTTGAAAAGCAGATGTTTCTAACATGCGTGTTAACTTTAGACTCTAGGCCAGTTGGACTCGGGTTGTTGCATCTCTTTCTAATTTTGACCGACTGGGTTGCAGTTTCTCACAGAAACACGTTTATTGTGAAACCAATAATTAATTTGCGCATGTGTTGCTAAGAATGTGCTCAAAGCATAGGCTACCTAGGCCTTAACGGTAAATTTTTGGGTCAATTCAATTATCTGACCCAGTTTTAAGGGAATAAACAAAATATTATTTGAAAGTAAATTTCATATAACGGGACTATGGCTAATTTAGACAAACTAAATTTGATTTGAAATGACTCCAAATCAAAACCTCCAGCCCCGGCGACAGGGAATCCTGCGAGACGATTGAATTTAAAACCAAGAACCTAGTACCTCAACATACATGTTCAGGAATTTCCATAATTCCTCCAGACCAAAAATTTTCTGCCAGCTCTTAGGGCCATTTTCTTCACACGCAGTTAAATTCGATATAACTACATATCATTTACCTTACCAATTCTTACTAATTATTTGAGTTTCACGTTTATTGGAACTCAGTTATATTTAAAGTACGAGAAAGAAGCACTTCCAATTTTCCATGCAAACTTCAAGATTTCCAGACAAAAGCTTCGAAAATTGCTTTTCTCTATATATGTACGTTTTTTCTGTATTCAAGAATCTGTCTTTATGTTGTCGTAGGATGTCGGATGTGGTTTGAGGATTAAAAAACAGATACAATAGAGTCCGCCTCACTTCACTGCACCCGCACCGCTTAATAAAACAAAAATCAATTATCTGAAACACATTTATCAGGGGTGTTGTTCCAACTACTACTTTAGATAATTGAACTGAGGCATTGTATATAAAACTTTTAGTACTATCATCACGATGATTTTTGAGTTGTGTTGTGTGGTCGTCTGGGGGCGCACTTGTATATACACAGAAACAGGAACCAGAAAATTAGTTAGTTGTGTGATCGCCAGGGGGACAACGTGTGGAACGTGCTGATGATAGTACTATCTAAATTCATATAGGTACAATGACTGAGGTCAAAAAAACCTTTTCAATTTAAAGCCTTAATTTTTTTTTTCATTACATGGAAGGTTGTTTGATTCAAGATTTTTTGTTTAGTTTAAGGCAACGTCAACAGCATAGAGAAAAGACTTACCTTACTTAAGTAATTTCTCTATGGTCAACAGCAGCTGACAATTATGTTGGGATTTGGACCAGAATACAGATTAGTTGGTGATTAGCTGCTGTTGTTTCGAAAGCAGTGCTAAAACCCAACTACATATATGTAAATATGTATGTAATTTGATTCTAGAATAAAATTGCTTGAATTCGCCAAATTGGCGAAGAGTCGAATGCGCAAACGGTTGTGCTTACTTTCAATAAAAGCTGTGCATTATCTGTTATCGGGATCCGATTCTTTCCGAAGATCGGCCAGCAGGTGCGGTAAAGTAGCCGAACGCAGAGGCAGTGAGAGAACGGTAGTAATACCTTTTTCAGGCGGCAGTGACGCCTATTAAAAGAGTAATACGCCTACCAAGCCTCACTTCAGTGGCAGGAATGTCGTGGACAACGGCCATCTGCCAGTGTGGGCGTAGAAATAAGCCTGCACTTTAGGGAGCCCTCTATAAAGAGATGAGGAATGCCAAGAGAATTCTAAAGGTATTTGGCGAGAAGCTGAATGCCGGAGAAAACTTGAAGCTTAACTGTAAAATAATGTGGGCTAAGAGCTTCTTAGCCAAACATAACCAGGCCAGCGGAGAAGCGACAGAGGTCTGTGGAGGAGACATCACTCCTGAACAATGGCGGTTGGTAAAATCAAAGTTCTCGAGTAGATTTCTGAGTATTATGAAGGAAACCCCAGGTCCACCGCCGCCGCCGTTCAAAAGCGATGGAGGATGGAATCAAGGCCATGCTAAACTCATCGTTTGTGATGATCAGAGATCGTGCGATCTATAAATACACAACTAGTGTATTAACGCCCCTAGGCACATTTGACCATATTATCATTTCCGCCAATTTTTTATGCCAAACAAACCCAGTCAAAGAAAGAGCTCCTGTGAGAACCGTTTGACAATGCGAGGAAGCCAACTGGGGCGGCCTCAATAATTTTTTCAGGATCTTTAACTGGTCACTATGCTTCCCAGGTAGTGACGTAGACTTCATCGCGGATATGATCACTAATATGATTCTTTTGGGAATGAGAACTTTTATCCCGAATAGGGCTAAAAGCATTAGACCAAAAGAGAAATCATGGTTCGATGCGAGCTGTAAAGAGGTTAGCTTCCGGTGTTTTAGAGCCAACCCAACTGAGGAAACCCGGGAAAAGTTCAAGATCTGGCTTTAATTTATAAAAGTTGTATATGTACGTCCAAAGCTTGAGTATGACTCCCATCTCTGGGCTGGTGCTCCAGTAACTTACTTAAACCTTTTGTACAGTATACAAAAGTATCGTTACTTTTACGGTAAGTGCTGTAATGAAAAAGCCAGTTGCATTCCTCCCCACAAGCGTTTCAACCGTAATAATCACGCTTCCAGGAATGTAGCACCCAAGAATTTAAAGAATGAAATTTTAAGAGAATTATCACACAGCTCTTGGCAGGTATCCATGGAGCGCCGTTAATTTTGAGGACCCGTATAAATTTTAAATGAGGGAGGATATTTTGACTTAAGAGCCTATTTAACTTTAGAGCGCTCGGTGAATACCAGCCTTAAAAGAATTCGTTGACACCGGCTTTGTTAAAAGTTCTTTATTTTTTAAATGAAGCTTTTCATTTTTATGTCTGCTTCCTCTAGGGCCCTACGATACCTCTATTATTTGTGTTTAAGGGCCATTTGCTGAAACGAAACTTAAATATTTATGTTCAACCTAAGCGCTTATGTTCTACTTTTTCCTCTACGTAAACTTTCACATAAGAGTTTATGTGAAACATAAGTACTTATGTTTAGTATCAGCAAATGGGCCCAAAACAATTAAAACTATAGTGTATAGTTAATTATTTCATGCATCAAATAAAAATCAAAACCACACAACACAGAAATAAAACTTTTAAAAGATTTAACTTCGATAAATAAAACAATTGTTTACCATGTTTTGAATAGTAGGTGAATTTATATTTTAATTGAGAATATTTGAAGAAGCTATTTACTTATTTGCTCTGTGTTTAAATGTTTTAGCTTAATAATGTAATTTAATATAAAGAAACGTAGAAAAAAAAACGGAAATGCAAAGCAAGACAGAACATAGAAGTTATTCACTGTATTATAACCAAATATTCTTACAATGGCTAGCATCGTCAGCTTATAAATTTGTATAAATAAATTATGTGATGTGACAGTGTGTCCTTAGGAAATAATTTATTTACGAAATACGTATAGTATATAATACATATTTATTATATATACACACATAATTAATGTAAGTGCATTTAATTTAATAGATAATTATATAAGTTTTATAATAATCTAGTTCACTATAGAGAATTTTCTCAATTTTTATTTATTTATTTATCTTTGCAAATATTCTCCTTTATGTCATTCTTTATTATTTTATTTTTATTTAGTTTTTTATTGTTTTAAATTAATTTAATTTAAACTGCAATTAACTCTGGCTTTACCGCCCTGGCATGCAGTTTCGAGCTTCATAGTCCATAACTTCTTGATAAATTAATTCTTTCCACTGTTCCACAGTGTGTTCTCTCTCGTCGACGCTATGATCGTATGGTTCCGGTGCAGGCTGTAAGATCAGTAAAAGAATACTATTAAATTACATTCACTTAATTTTGAATTTTGTTGTTTAGAAAATTGACCATCTACCATACGCTTTTTTCTTGACTGAACTCAACCTACACGCTCTAGGTTATTTTCTCATCTTATGAAAACGTTTGCTCAGAAAAATGTTGGTTTTATTCATACAAATCTTTACTGTATTTCAAATAATATAACAAATACACTCTAAAAAATAATAAAATACACAAAACGCATTATTTATTTGGCTTTAAGATGTGCATACATAATATGTAATGTATATCCTAACTGTACATAATAATAACACATAACGTTTCCATTTTGATGCAGATGGTTTAAGGCTTCCCCAAACCAACGTCGCATCCGAATGTTTCGCTTTGGTGTGTAAAAAAGCCTTTAGTACAGCAATCCTTTTTTTCAAAAAAGTGAAATTCACTTATCACTTGAATAATAATACAAGGTATGCGGTTTATGAGACGCTGAGCGTCACAATTTTTTTCGTATAACATCATTACGAGGGATTGTCGATTTTAATTTTATTGTTGGATTATTGACTTCCAGTGTCTAAAGATGTGCGAAGCTCTTTAAAACATATTAACAATTTTCAAATTGAAAGAAATATAACCAATTTTAAGTTTAAAAATACCGAATAACTGGGCAAATTCCTAAACACATGCAAATGAAATGAAAAATTGAAAAGTCAAAGCAAGTGAAGTGCGCAAGATGTTTTTGACATTTGCACAAATACTTGCGACATTTTGACAATCTGCTTAGCATCTTAGAGCATATATAACATGGAGTGCTTGTTCAATTTCAAACGTGAAGCTTTTATAGGGGACGCTAGTTTCACTAATTTCGGGAAGCAAAAGCGCGGACCTCGAATAAGAGTGCGTTATCCCCACTGATTAGTGGTTATCCCTCTCCAGAATTTAATTAAATTTAATTTAATTTTTTTTAATTTCCATCCCTCTTCAAAAAAAATACAAAAAAAACTATGATTGAAGTTTGACAGGTCCGCGCTGGTGCTTCCCGAAACTGTAAGAAAGTAGATACTAGCGCCCACTTTCTGTGCTTCTGGCGTTACAATGTAGTTGATATAGGAACAAGCACTCCATATTATATATACTCTAAGCTTAGCATGGATGTTTACGTTTGCATTTTGGAACTGTTTCCTTAGCATTATTTGCTCAAGTTTTGCGTTTAGGAATTTTCCCACTGTTGTGTGAATAATTTATCGAGTTCAAATAATTAAAACTGTGAAAACCTTAGATATGTCTCTTTCCTAAAAACAATTCAAAAATTTCACTTATCATAGTTTTTTCGTATAACGTCATCACGAGTGACAGCGGCCCTAAACTATCAAGCATACTTTGTTTTTCTTATGCTATGACACGTATTATAAAACCCTTTTATGCCTCAGCGCAAATATTGCGCTGGAGTCAAGCAGAGTGGAAGAACGACATTAGAAAGTAAACGAGTTTTGATCAAACGACAGTTAAATATCTCATTTTGGCAATAAGTAAACAAAACGTCGTCTCTTCTAAAACGCATGTCAAGGCTTATCGAGTCGCTATGTTAATGTGCGCTTTTCTACTGATTTATATTGTTCATACAATTTGGGCTGAGCTGTCACATGGCTTCGGAAGAGTCTGAATACGCACTTTGTCAAAGAAATACATAAACTTTTTTCGTAGCTTAAGTATGAAAAAGTAAAATAAAAATCCCTTAATATAAAGCGCAGAATAAATATCCTTAAAATGACAAGAAGTATTAAATACTTACTGCATTGACTTCTTCGGCATCATACCAAACATTTATATAGCTATGAAGAAGAGCCTGATCGACGGAAATACGTTGTTCGGGATCTACTACCAACATTTTACTTAAGAGATCACGTGCTTCCGATGCTTTTCGCCGACTCTGTTCATTATTATCACTTGGAAATAAAACATCAGGAAATAGCCTGTCGAAAGAATATCCAGAATATCTGGGTCTATTTTCAACATAGTTTCGAACAGTGGGCTGTAAACGTTGCATAAAAGATGCAGATGGAGTACCCAATTGTTCTAAAAAAAAAAAGATAAAATAACATTCATTACATATGTACATATGTATTGAAAATCAAAATAAAATATTTACCAATTATTTTGTTCCACTGATCAATATGATCAGTTCCAGGGAACAAAACGCCACCCCGAATCATTTCTCCCATTATGCAACCAACTGACCAAATATCGACATTTTCAGTATAACCCATGCCAAGGATGACTTCTGGTGCTCGATAATATCGTGTAACGACGTATGGTGTCATCATAAAAGTTGTTCCAGCTGTTCTGGCCAATCCAAAGTCAAGAATTTTAAGTGTACAATCTGCTTTAACAACTATGTTAGACGGCTTTAAATCCTATTGATGAAAAAAATGTTTGTTTCAAAGGTATTAGAATTTGATATTAAGACAAACAAATATTAAAAAAAAAATGTATTAATACTGAATATTATTTTTTTTTTTGTATTTAGAAGTTATTAAGGAATATTTTTTATAGTAAAATAAGGGTTTGGTAAAAGAAATTCTAAATTATGATAATCATCAATTTTTCGATCTGAAACATCTCTACGGAGCGGAGCGTAAGCACGATATTAGATCTAGCGACTATGGTAATGTGACGAGTTGTATTTTCAAAGAATGACATTGGGACATGCATATTGCATATTCATATTCGTTTTTTAAGCTCTGTTCTTATAAATTAAAATATTTATCATTTTCAACTGGGATACCTGATCGACTCGTTTATCCTCAACCCGTCGGACTTAACTATCGTATTATTTATGTAATGCCAAATATATATATAAATTAAATACATATTTACAATATACTTATATACAAATAGAAGTAACACCTAATTAACGAAAACAATTCTCATTACTTTTTATCGCATAGCGGAAATGAAAAAAAATTCGAAAATTATTTAAATAGTCGTGCTTTTCCGTATCAATAACAATTTAGATTTGATTCCAAATTTGTTTATAAATTTGACATTATAAGACCAAGGAATGAAATTGTATAATTCTTTCTTTATTGCATGTTTTTTTTTTTTTTTTTTAAATCTTTCTTTCTTTTTCAAATATACACTCCTTTTATAATTTGGAAAAAATTATTTTGTTTAATACAATAACCTATTTATAACCTTATATTTTGTATTTGATTTGGTTTGGGGCTCAATAAAGGAAGCCAAAACCTACCAACCCTACATGGCGATCTGTTTATTGTTTCTAATATGATAATAAAAGAAGTCGGAACCGTAAAACAAAACGATTTGGTTTTTCAACATCTAATCTCTTAACTAAAAAGTCTTCTTCATGATAGTACTATATTGTATAGGTTCTATATATTTACAATGTTTTCATGTATTTTTTTTATCTTATTTCTTTACACAACCGATATTTTTTGGAAAAAAAAAGTTCTCGTGCTGTTGTTGTATAAAGACCATCGCCGCCGCACCGATAGTAAAATAAGGCTACAGTAGGGTGATGTTTTAGACTCATTTTTGATTACCCATCATCACATGAATGTGACTAATTTATGTCCAGATTGATATTTGCATTTCTTAACCTTATTCATTCATATAAGTGTTGAATGTTCTTAACCGTTTAGACAGAAGAAAATGACAAAATAAGTAAATTATGTTTTGATAAATAGAAATGAAAATTTAAAAAAATTTAACTCACCCTGTGAATTATTCCAGCTGAATGTAAATGTTTTATCCCACACAACATCTGGTACAATAAATACGACATCCTATCGTGGTCAAGATCCATTTGTATAACCTGACACAAATTAGCATCCATGAGTTCCATAACAAGATAAACATCTTGAAAATCCTCTAGAGTACGTTGTGGAGTAAAGGCATTCAATAAACCAATAATCTAAGCAAGAAAAAATTAAAACAATTTGTAATTTCACAAAACAATGAACAAACTTACATTTTTATGATTAACTAGTTTCATTAATTTGAATTCCCGATAAGCGCGCTTAGCGTGAGTTACGTTTTGAAACGGTCGTGATAACTTTTTAATTGCAACATTTTGTTCGGAAACTGTATCATATGCAGCACTAGAATAACACATAAACGTACAAATACTGTTATAATGCTAATTAAGAAAAGGTGTAGATTATAACTGAAATTATGAAAACATATTATGTGTGTTTGGTGAGAAACCCAGTCTTTTTGTATTTTATTTTTAATAATCCTAAGAAATCCTGAGATTAATATTTTTTGCTTTTCAGAAATTCACAGTAACTTACTATGTATAACATAAAACAAATATATACATACATATAGGAAATCTTTCTAACGGTTTTTTGGAGTTACTCATGGGGAAGACAATTTGATAGTGATTAAGCTTGGACTCCAGCCGGTCGAAAAAAAAACTAAAGCTATTTTAATACGTATAGAATATTTTTTAAGGGTGACAGAGATACGTACGTAACCAGTTACATAATATATAATGAGTAAGGAAGATTGTTAAAGCAATACATAAATAAACACAAAAATAATAAAACTAACGTTAGAGTCCATGTGTAAAACCTAAAATTTATTATCGAAAAAATGCTTTGAAGCATGCAAATCATTAATTTTTTAGATTTCTAAAACAACTACTGTCATAAAAGTTTAATGCAGCCACAGAAAAATATATTTTAGAAAGCTTAAAATACATAATTTGTTCTATTTTTGTTTATTTAAGCATAGTGCTAAATAATGTCTTGACATAACCAATACCAGGGATTGAATTCGTTATCTTCGCGCTAATTTATGAAGCAAAAGCTTTATTCGTTTTTCTGCATTAACATTATTTGTTGAAACAGAAAAAAAAATCCAATCTCAAAAATGTTCCATTCGAAAACAAAAAAAGTTAAAAATTATTCAACTCATTTGGTTGCAGCATTTTTTCGCATTTTGTTCATAGGTTATTGATGAAATTTTCAGCTTAAGGGTTATGAGTTCACTTAAGTACCCCTGGTATTGGTTAAGTCGGGGTTTCGAGCCCATTGATACATTATTTAAACATTTATATGTATACATATGTATGTATATATTTTTTTCATTATAATGTCCGTAAAATTTATTAATTTGAATTTTTCAAAAGTAGACATTTTATAAAATTATAATACTTTTATTTTTCTATTCTCTTTTATCCTTAAAACGACTAATTATATTGACGAAGTTGCGGCTTTTCAAAAATATCTTTAAGAATTTAAAAGAGTTTTTGTTCCTTTAATTTTTGATTGAATAATATACGGATACTTAAAATACGCAGATTCTTATTTAGCAGGTAATTGCAATGATTTTATGTATCTGTGTATTTAAATACAGGCTCTAATTGCCCTGACGTATATGATATCCATGCAAAAGAATAAAATCTTAGATTATTAATGATAGATGGGAAAGCAATTTTAAAAATTTAATCTCCAAATGTAGAAACAATAACTTACCAAACGATTCCTTGCGCTCCAGATCCAATAGGTTTTAAATTTTGATACCTATTTAAAATCGTAAACTTCGTATCTCCCACCTCCACGGTGTACAAAGGATAGCGTGCGCTCATTATATTATTATTTTGATTTGACTAGCTGTGCTTTACTCCATCTTATTGTCTAAAAGTACAGAAAAAGAAGATTGAATCAAAGATATATGCACACAATTTTGAAATTTAATAGCCTCAATCAGAAGTATTCTCGTATTAAAACGCTTCGCGCAGTTATAGTTACTTTTCGAAAAATATTAATGATATACCTATGATTTTTACGTGACCTTTTTATTCAAATAGATTGTTAAAACTTAGTTATTACTTGACTAACTTTAACTAGGTATGTCATTGAATTTTTGTGAACAACAACAACAACTTAAAGGCACTACCACCAATTGTTTTTTATGAAATAATTTTCTTGTTAATTCATTTATATTTTATTTTGGCCGGAACTGTGACCGGTTCACACATCGGGTTTGTACGTAACGTGGGCTCAAGTGATCATTAAGACGTGAAAAAAAGATGGGTGACTTCAAATTGTGTCACATGGACATATAGGTCACTGGTGGCGGGTTAACCGACTTAGATAAAATAAACATTTCTTTATTGAGGTAATAATAGCATTTTAAAATAAAAGTAAAAAAGATAAGTTCTAGTAGGTATTTGTCATAAAAGGTTTGATATTCGTTACAAACGTGCAAAGATTTGTGTACTTCTTAAAAACCAACATACATATTTTGAATACTAAGCAATACAATTTAAATTAAATAACATTTTTCCCTTAAGTACTGTACAAATTCAAAATTGGTAAACAATTGAATGCCGTAAAAATTGTTGAGTATAATGAAAAAAATAATGTTTTTGTCTCACATACATCCATGAGCCAGCCACATATCCGATCATGAACAAATGCTTCCTTTGCCTTGGCCTTTGACACACGCAATCAACTCATAGCCATCTTCTCACAAGGCAAAACCCATCAACCTGTCATCTCTGCCAATTCAATCCAATTCTATCAATAAAACATCTTACATCTGAATGCTCTAAAGTTAACTATCTATCCAAATCACTATTTAATAAAAAATTTTATGACCTTCTGTCAACAACAACAACCGAAAACATTAAGAATTTGTACAAACTATTACTTATACTCAAACTTGACCCTATTATTTAAATAACCTTTCTAAATCAATATGCATGGGGCTGTCAGAGACTGGGATATTTTCGACTATATTCCGGAATCTGTCCCAAGCATTGATATTATTTATTCTAAAATATTTTTCCAACTAATTTTAAAATTTCCAGCCAAAAGTCTCTGGTAGCTAGTGCTGTTAATTGCTTTTATTATAATGTAAATTTATTTTATATTGTAATAAGTAATAATAAATGTTTTTTGCAACATTCACTTCTTTCCGACGCATAACAGAATACAATTATTCACTCCAACGCTTAGGAGAATATCTTTACAATTATCTCTCCTAAAAAATGTTGAACCTAAAATGTACAATGTTTTCGACAACAATCATAAAATATTTTACGGTTTTTAAAATAACCATATCTACCGAGCACAATCAGAAAAAAAACCCTTCAAACCTATTTCGTAATGATAAATAACTTGCAAGGTTTGGTAAAAAATACTTTTCAATCGAATTTATTGTTCACGAATTATGCGAGAAAAACCAATTTGAGAAGCTTTTAACCCCCCAAAAATATAAGCGGCTCTCATATCGACGGGGATTTTCTATATTAGTTTCTACATATGAGTAGGCTATATTCCAAAATCCAAGTTTCCGGTATTTTCTGTTTTTATGTCTAATATTATTAGACTATTATTAACAAAGAAAAAATATAGATTTCTAACATAAACCAAGATGAATTATAGAAACAAATTTTATTATAAAATAGAAAATATGTAGTTGCAGACTGGTACTATAATCGATATTTTTCTATCTTCCAATGGGATGTGTACCTACCTTATTTTCAGAGTAAAAGAAAAGTTAAAATAATAAATTAAATTACTTTTCAAGCAGTTTAAAAACATTATAATAAATATAATTTTTAATATTTATTTAAATAAGATTTTCTTTTCTTTAGAAATGTTCAGGTTCTAAAAGCAAATAACATACATAGGTAGCCAGCCATTTATGGCCAAGTAAACCGAACTCAAATGCAATTGATATTATTGATCGATTACTTTTTTCACTAACCTTCCAATTATGTTTAAGGTGAAAAAATCTTCAGAAAAATTAATATTCACTCTATAAATTTATAGATTAAGATATTAGATTTTTAGCACTATATTTAAGAACGAATTTACAAATAAAAACTATATTAAGCAAAACACTTAAAAAATCTTTTCGGCATCTGAATTTGGACTAGAATCTAGATAGTAGCTCGAATTAACACAGACAAAAAATGAGATGATCGTTATAGAGGGAAAATAACATAAAAAGAATAGAGAAAATTAAAATTTTCCAGTGCATAAATGCCTTCAGAGAATATTCATTCCAGCTGGAAATTTTCAGAAAATAAGGGGATACACAAGCTACCATTACTAAACTCTCATTGGCTGCGTTCACATTGCGCACCCGAGTATCCGTATATGTTTGTGAACGACTAAAACCGGATAGGTTAATTTAGCTGTTTGATTTGAATTTAAGTCAGCTGTTTTTGACATTTCTCTTCAGATAGCTGAATATACGAGAATTTTTTAGCTCGGATGAGATTTTTATTTTGAGAACAGATGTTTTATAATCAGCTGTTTTTTCTCAAGAGATTACAACAACACAAACCAATCTGGATTGCTATAGATATTTTTGTGAACGTGACCATTGACTGATATTAAAGACTTTGACGTTTATGATTTATTTATTATGAATCATAAAGTGGAAATGAACTTTTCGTAACTGTCATCGTGAATTTTTCAAAAGTCAACGTCCTCACTTTGGCATACATAAGTGTGTTGGCACTTTTTCAGTAAAACGTTTAAAAACTGCCAAAACAATGGAATGAGAGCGAATATCTTGGTTTCAATAGCTAACCGTACCCTTATTAAAGAAATATTAAGAGTTTTTAATTTCATTCAAATCTGTGCTAGTGTCAAAATCGAACAAAAAAAGGCAACATTAGAATTTTTGCCAGTTTATATCAATTTGAAAATAGTTATTTTGTGTGAAACGCAGTTAAATTGTGGTATATGTTTTTTTTATTGAAAAGTGCCTCGGACTACTTTCTGGTGAATTTTAATTAGACAAACTAAAAAAAAACAATTTGTTGGGTCTCCAATAATATTTTTTTTTTTCAAATTATTTGACATCTCATGTAAAAAAAAAATATTACCTTTTATACAATGACAATAGCCAACTACTGATCCCTTTATGTATGACAGATTTGTTTGCTCCTTCTAATTTGACATTTGAACAACAACAAAAACCATTGAATTCAAGATTGCAGGAAATGGGTACGTTCAGGTGAATTAAGGGACTGCAAATGCTGTTAACTGCATTCTTGAACGCCATTTTTGCTTAAGGCAACTACTTATTTTTTTTACACAAACTTATTATTATTTTGACACAAACTATCAGCTGATACACTTATTTGAAATGAAGGGAGATTTTTCTTCTAAACGAATTGAGATCCCAATCTGAAACTTGGCAAGTAGTATTTCTAAGATTTAGGCTTAAAAATGAGAACAAAACAAAAAATATTAAAAATGACTAACTTGACTAAAATTTAATTTGAAATGTTAACTTCCGGTTTTCTATAAGAAAAAAAAATGAATTTCCGGTTTAAATTTTATGAACAAAAAGGACATCTAATTTACTATGTAATCCACCATTGAAATTATTTTTTTACTGTTCAATTTAATTTATCAGTGTTTTTTAAGAAAACCCTTACCTATAGCATGCCGAAACTTTAGAAACCCATAACTCCAATACCAGACCTTAAAATTCCAAATTCTTCTGGATTTAGATTAAGAACAAAAAGAAGTTTACATAAACCAAAGATGAACCAATTTCAAGACCCACCACTTTTTTCGTTGTCCGCTTCACGTGAAATGCCCCATTAGTAAAAAGGGGGATGGGGTTTAAGAAAATTATAAAATAGAGTGCTTAGCAGGTTTTTAAATTTGTTTTATTCAAAAATGACTCACCCAAAAAATCATAATTCAAAATCCGTACTTTAATGTTTGACAAGTTATTATTTTAATGCATTTAAACAGATTTTATTTTATTATTGGAAAAGATTTATTTTAACATAATTAAAATGCAGAAAAAAAATGTAATTTCTAGCAAAATCTGGAAGTAAATAAACTTAATTTTACAAAGCTCTGCACACACAACAAATAATAAATTTTTTTAATATCTTTCCGTGATTGGTGATGGAAATATTGCTTTTATGCGTGATAGTTTTTTTAACTGCTATAAACCATACTATTATAATTAATACTAGTCAACAATCAGGAGGAATTCTGTGAGATCTCAGAACTTTACTAGCCTGAAATAAACAATAAGATACATATATTAAGAATGTTGTATTGTCCAATTAGATATATTGTATCAAGTGAAAAGCATTTAAATTTGAATATCCTTCGGTCAAATGATATTAAGATTTTAATCTTTTGTACTTAACACAAAAAAAAAATGTGTTGATTTCATTTTAAATGGCATTTAAATAATTACATCGAAAAGATGAACACTTGTAAAAAGCTCAATTAGTTTATACTTGTGCGCTTGCGCGTGCTGTTGTCTTGTCAAAGTGCATAATATATGTACGTGGGAAAAGATTTGCTATGGATAAAATCCAAATAAAAATTAATTTTGACAAAATCAATGTTTAAATCAATCCTATGAGACTGCAAGAGCATGCAACAGCCCAAACATATAAAATTAATCGACAAGCATTGTTATCGAAGGTTTATCTAGAAATTTCATAAAAATGTATAAGGGTTTTTTCGGAAACAACAGTAGCCGTATTCGATGAAACAACTTCTGAATTCAGAAGTTTAATGTTGTCACTTAACATAGACGTACTGCCAGAATACATCGTTTTGCTAACCAAACAATAAAATTGCTTTTATATAATAATGAAGCCGAATCTCCATCGGCATTGGAGTTAATGATCAACAATTTTTTAACATATTGTTACTTGTGTAGTCTATAAGTAAAAACGAAGATCATGATTTACGGAAACTACCGAGCAAGTAGAATGATATTGCCGATATTAAATAAGTACTAATGTTGGAAACGATAAAATATGATTATTGAATCATTTTTCTTTTTTTAAGATTTTTGTCTGACGTTTAAAAATGAAAACGTTCATCTTTTCGAGATTCACCACCTGCATACGTACCTGATATTGTTCTTCTGTTTTAATTAAACCTCGAACTGCTACTACTTGGTATTGTGGAGCTCTCATGGCAAAAGGACCTCTTCTTATAAGTCTAAGAGAATCTTGTGAAGATCCAAGTGCAGCGACTTGCCGCGGCCCATGGCTAGGGTCGAGAACCAACAATGTCAGACCTGTAGACCTTTGTTCGATACCTACAATTGTTCTAGAATGTCCTGCAAAGTTAAAGACGTTGATTATTTTGAAAGCCTCTTGTACTTTTTCAAACCATGTTTAAAATTTGGTAATTACAATAATTATTTTGGTATAATAACGCTTAAAAAAATAACTTATTTCTTGTAATTTAATATTCACCTTGATGTTGAAGATACAGCGGAGGGGTGTGTACGCGGCGTTGTTCAAAATATTCTAATACCCAATTGAATAATTCAGGATGACGTCCGTCGTGAGACGTTGGTCGATGAAAATCTATCAGTTGACAATTTATTCTCAACCATGATAACACGGTAACAATTTCAGTAGCCCCAATCCATTTTCTAGTATTATACAGTTTACACCCCAGTTGTTCCGAGCCCTTTTATAAGAATAGAAACATTAATTACACAAATAAAATTCCAAAATAAATATATATTACACTTACCTGAACGTCAAACCCCTGCGCCCATGCAGCTTCCACCATTTTTTGAAGTCGAGAAATACTAGGTATGGCTGTCCTAGATGGGCTTCGTTTTCCCCAGGCTGAATACAAAACTTCGTTGTAACTTGTGTTCTAAAACAAATATAATCGTATATTTTTTATTTTAATTTCGGGCTTTTTTGGTCACACTTCTTTATATGCAAATAAAAAATTTTATTTCATACTCTTTCCCTACGTTTCGTTGGGTTTTCCCAACTTCCACAGGGTTTTTTTTTATTAAATCTGAACAAAATTATTTTCTATTATATTACAAAATTTAACGAACATGAAATATTTTCAAATGAATAATTTATTATTAAAGATTTAAAATTTAAAAAAACGGCAATCAATTCTCTTTTTTTAACGCGCTCTTATTAGTTTCATCTGTATGTTTGTTTGATTGTTTGTTTGTATGTATGTATGTAACTGACTCATTGGGGCTCAATTTTGCCCCACTTTAAGCGATCAGATTTACTTCAAATGTTGTAGACCTATCAACGACCACCGACAATACAATATTTTGATAAGCTTATCTCATTATCCTGATTATCCTGTCAGGATTAGTGATTTTAAGCATTAGATGAAATGGTTCGATTATGAAATATTTCATAAGACTTGTTCGCAAAGAAAGTTATACCACTATGTCTCGCTGTTTATGTTGGCAACATAAAAATTCTTGAATATGTTTTCTATCGAGATGCAACTGTTAACACATCTGTACATATTAAAGACGGTTTTATAGCAAATCGAACTAAAAAGTGAAAAATAAAATATAGTTTAAAAAAAACTTTAAAAAAACACGCTTTAATAGCAAATCGAACTAAAAATCAGAAAATAAATTTTAATTTATATTTTATTCAACGGTTATAAGAAGTATACTAACTCATCAATATGTTTCAATAATTTTCAAAAATTCTAAAATAAAAATAAAGTCATGAAAAGAAAATTAATTTCATTGTAAAAAAGCGATTTGCTATTAAAGCGTGTTTTTTTAGTTTTTTTAAACTATATTTCATTCCAAATTAAAATAATTATTATTGCACTGTATCTATTGTTACTACTCTGTGTTTATTCTCTTCATGCCAGAGCGTATGTTGATATTGTTTTGTCCCTGTCTTATTGTGTGTTCATTGTTTTGTCTAGGTTCTGTTGTATTCGTAAGCTTTCTAGTATGTATCTCTTGTCTAATAATTTTATTCAGATTTAATAAACAACCCCTGAGGAAGTTGGGAAAATCCAACGAAACGTAGGGAAGGAGTATGAAATAAAGTTTTTTTTCTTGCATATTAGGAAGTGTGACCAAAAAAGCCCGAAATAGAAATAAAAATTAACATCCAAAGAATTGGACAAAAATAATAATTTTCATAATCGTATATACATATTAAAAAAAAAAAATGTTAGGTAGACGATAGCTTACCTGTAATAAAGATGAAAATAGCATTTGCAAATTTCTGTAACCGCATCCCCATCCTTTATCACCATAACTTGATGCATAGTGATCGACAGCTGAACAAACCAAAGATTTAATTACTCCTGGAGATGAAGAAGATAGTGCAAGAACGCGTGAAGCAACTGACTTTGTGCAGGAAGTTCCATCATCAATTCCATGAGATTCTGCAGCACGCAACCCAACTTGTCTTTCATAATAGTCAGCAACACTCATCTCACCAGCATACACAGCTCGCTGCATGGCTTCAGCTGATTGTTCACGAAAGTTTCCTTGATCGTCCATTCCATACTGAGCCCTCAACATATCGAATTCTTTTTGTTCTCGTATTTTTTTCTCTACCATATCTAAAGCGGATTCTGTTTTTGTTTGAGGGCTCCTGGGAAAATGAGTTTCAATGTGCATTTCCATTTCTTGAGATTTCATTCCATCCAATTGCTTATTACATACAGGACAGATATTAACAACCTGTCCAACAGATACAATATCACTTGGATCTGCCTTTTCTGGACTAAGAATATCCCTGCATATTTAAGGTTATATAATCAGATAAAAGAATTTGTATTCAGTACATAATATTCATAACATATATTAATCACCTATGCTCTATATTAACGTGGAGTTCTAAAGCTGCTGTTTCAAATATATCATTGCAAATGGGACACCGTAGGCCAGTTAACATATTGTTAAAATTAATGCTTGCAACAGAGGAACCATTTACACTGGGACTTAGTGGATCGAAATGAGATCTGTTAATGTGAATCTCTAAAATGTTCGCGTTATCCGATGTGTAAGGACATAATGGGCACTGTTGAGATAAATGTTTTTGAATTCCTTCCAATAATAATTGTTACAATCTCAATTTATAATTATAGTAATTTTTTGTATCTAACTAAACTATTATAACTTCTTTAAGGAGTGCAATTTTTTAACAACAAAAAACTGTGGAGCAATAATGAAGTTGTTGATGGTAATGCAAAAAGAAATATTTAAATAAATTAACTTTTATAAAACGAACTTTTACGAAAGCAACTGCATGGAAGGAAGAAAATATACAGGGTGATTTAAATAAGGTGTAACAAGACGCTAGGAGTTTATTTCCCGCGATTAGGTGTAAGGCCAAGTTTCTAACAAAAATGACTTCAGACAGAACCAAACTATTTAAAAACAGTTCTTCAGCTTCAATTTTTTTTTTTTTCAAAGCCAAAACTCAATTCTTAATATTTTAGTACATTATCTTGTGAAAAAATAATTTTGACTCAAAGTTTTGGAAAAAAAAACTTTAATTTTTTTTTTCAAGATTTTGTGTAATTAAGTTCTGGTTTTGTTTTCATTATTCAATGATGTATAGTGAAAGAACGAAAACTATACAAATTGAATTACCCAAGAACCTGGGGGTCCGATTTTAATGATATCTCTTTCAAATGTACACAATTGAAATTACAACAAAGTTTACATTTCAAAAGTTTTTGAAAATTGCAAAAAAAAATTTGGTTTAATTTTTAAAATAATTTTAAATTAATAAATAAAACCCCAAAATTTTAATATAAAAATAAAAAAAAATTTAAAAAAGCAAAAGAGCAGGATGCCAAACTTTGTCAAATGCTTTGGAAATAACAAGTGCAATAATCTTACTTTCTTCAAAACGAGATATTTCTTGAGCTGATAATTTATCAGCGTTTCCATGACCTTGGAAAGAAGTGACGTAAGTGCAATTGGTCGGTAATTATAGGGTGAAAAAGATTCGCCTTTTTTGGGATAGATTGGACAAATGCGGTTTTCCAACTGCTCGGAACAATCCTAGAAGAATAGGATAGATGGAAAAGCTTACGCAGGGGTTTTTCCAGCGTGGAAGAACACCTCTTCACAACAATGGCTGGGATATCATCCGGACCAGCGAATTTATATTTAATGAGATATTTTTGGATCCTGAGGCCGTCCCAGTTGGCTTTCTCGTATTGTAAAACGGTTCTCATAGGAGTTCTTTCTCTAACTGGCGTCAATACACTGATTGTGTATTTATCAGGGTCAGAGGTAAGAAACAAGTCAAGAGTATTTTCGGCTCGGCCATTAACGTCCGATATTCGGCTGGGCTCGTTGACTTTTCTGTCCCAAATGTTGAAGCCAAGAAGAATTGTGTACATTGAAATCGCCCGTAATAACGATTTCAGTGTGAGGATGCAAGGAAACAATTCTTTGAATGGAGTCACACGGAGCATTAAATTCGCAAAAAGTTGAAACTCTGTCCAAATTAGGGCTTCGATAGAGGAAACAATAATATATGATGTGCCTGTTTTGTTTACCGAGAATTTAAACCACAAGAAGTTAAACAAGGGGTTGGTACTGGAACCATATTGTGGTTGAAATTGGTAAGCTTTTACCTTGATGGCGAGAACATGGTGGGGAAGGAATAATGGCACTAAGTTATACCCATGAATTTGAAATTCAGCAGGATCAGTAGTTTCACCTACTTGGGTTTCACTTAGTGCCAAAACAGCTGACCTGTTTGTAACAGAATGGGCGAGCTCTAAGCCTACGAATAATACAAAAGTCAACTCTGAAATTTCCAATCATTGTGATAAAAAAGAAAATAAAAGACTAAAACAGATGAAATCTAAGAGAAAAACTGAATATGATTATAAAGTTCTTTTCAATACACAACACTACTAGTGTTATGCCTTAGCAGTCAAAATAGTATTTATAAAAGCTTATTCTAGAGTCAATAATAAGTCCTAAATATTTGAACTCATTAACATTTTTTAAACGGAAACATCTATCATAGACTAGGACTGGCAGACATTACATTTTATATCAAAAATTTAGGTTTGATAAAAAACTTTATAGTATTTTGATTTAAATTTCATCCCAAAGCCATATACATGCCCTTTTCCAGAGTAAAAATACAGTTTGAAAAGTTTTTAATTTTTCAGAAGAAAAACCTAGATTTTTTCAGATGTTTCTGAATTGGGCTTTTAAGGAATTTATCAGAATCGTGTGGCCACGATGGCGTTATTTAATGTAAATTTTTTACCATGTACATATTTTGAAGTTTAGAGCACACTTTTCTTTTGTTTCAAGGCCGAAAGTAAAAAAAAAAATCTCTTCCCTTCAGCTTCCCCACAGACACCGAATTATCGGTTTTGTTTCTAAGTTCATATTAAATAACTAAACAAACATCTTTTTGTAATCTTGCTCCATAAACTGCTGAAAAGCGAATTAAGAGACCGAGAGGATTCCAGAAGAATTAAAGGAACTAACTGTTTCGATGTTACGAACAAAATAAAAATGATTCTATATTTATTTTCACAATAAATTACAATTCATTCCTTAAAACAACAGTCCGAAACATCGAGTTCAAGTTAAGCTATAGGCGCACATAAAACTGAAAGGTTCTCAAGCTAACAAAATAAATGAAAGATTGAAACAGTAAATGAGAAGCGCTAATAGTATCAGCAAAACAGTTATGAATACCCTTAAAATGTTTTAAATCGTTGCAAGCGTTTAAGGAAATTAAAGAGAAGGAAGTATCTATGCACCATATTCGTTTCGTGCTGTTAAAGAAACAATCCCTGTATGGACATTCACTAGAATTTATTTACAGAAATAGCGCTAAAATATAAGAGACAGGAACAGGATGTAAATATTTCAATCACCTATTATTGTTAACGCTCTAGTTTGAATCCTATCTAAGAAATTTATAGGACAATTATTGGACGGAAAAAAGCTTTGTTTATTATAGGAGGGAACAAATTCTTATGTCGAAGAAACACTTAGCAGGACTATTGGGACGTTGAATATCTGATCATTTCACAAAAGGTAGTCTGTAATGCCCATACCGAGAAATGAAGGCTGTTCGGTTCATTGATAGCAGCAAGTGTTTGTTGCTATATCCTTTCCTAGGTTTATAGCAAACTTGTGTCTACTATAAATCAAATAAAGCAAGTACATGGGTTCCGCTCTAAAGACAGATGACAGCATTGAGTTTGAAAGAATGAATATACATAGGTGCAATCGTGCGATATATAGAGAGAGGAAGAAGATTCGCTTTTTTTAGTGACGGGAAGGACAAACACTGATTTCAATTGATTTGATTGAGAATATGACAGACTTGATATATCCAACGTTTTAGTACTTAAAGGTCTCTACACCCCGAGTGCGTTCATCTTAATGTGCACCTATGCACATTAACTTAACGATTGGCATCTAATATAAATGTCTAATTTCTTGCGCTGAATTTTGTATGTAGGGGACAGTTTCACAGTTCAGACTTACCGGAATAACTGGAGCTTAAGTTATTGACAGCAAGGCAATGTAGAGGTAACGTTAAGGAATTATATTTTGCAAATTTTGCATTACCTAGAGCAGGACATGCTTTGATTTTAAGAAGTTGTGCCACGGTGGTAACACTATACAAGGGGTGGAGAAGGAGGTTACCACTCTACTATAATGGGGTTTCAATTGAAGAGTAACGATGAATTGGTTTTGGCGTGAAGACCATATCGTATAAGAGGGGTGGAGTAATTTTTAGATGGGAGGCATTATTTTCTTTAAAAACACTTGAAATGATCAGAACGAAAAAAAATATTTAAAAAACAACGGCAGCACTTACAATGTCATGCTTTAGATTTTTTTAAATCTAAATATCCATTCTTTAATAACATTTCCAAATCAAGTAGTTTAAAAACAAATTAACTCTCACTCAACTTTTTGCTTTAAGAAATTTACCCCTCCCTTCCAAAAAATATGATCCTCAAGCGGATACCAATCCAACAACAGACACCCTGTTTTAAAATAGGAAGTTTCTGTATTGTTATAATATTGGGGACCAAATTTGTATGATTTGTATGTTAATATTTTAAATGTAGAGAATAAAAAAAAAATATTTTACAACATAAAAAGTGGTGCATTAAAAAAGGGCAAACCTGTAAAATTGAGCCTTTGATTGCAGAGCAATAACTCTTTAACTGCAAGCCAAAATCAGCACATGACTGCATATTCTGCATGTCAAATCCATTGAGTGCATCTTTTTTATCTGCATGTTTGCTATTTTTCATATCGATATTGTTACTAGAACAACCATTTGCTTGGCTTTCTTTAATTACACTTTTTGAACATGAGGCTACGTTGAATTTAAAATTTTCCTTTTGGTTGCATGACTCACCATTGGGATTCAAGTGTTTGAAAGGATGATTAGCATTTTCTACTATTTTCAAAGGAGAAAGTTCAAGTTTTTGAATTGTATTGTATTGAGTATCGTCATTGCTGAAAGAAATTTAGTAAGTTTTTGTTTTGGTTGAATAATATAAAATATGATTTCGTTTTTGCACATAGGTTTGAAAACATAAATATAATAATATATATAATATATTTTTCGCGGCAATTGTTATTAACAAAGTTGTTCAAAGATACCTTCATGAAGACTGCTTTACTCAATAGGTACACTTGAAAATGGATTGCATTTTTCATATAAATTAATATGTGGTTTATTGAAAACAATCATAAAACACAAGAAAAAGTTAAATGCAATTAACAATTTTAATAAAATACAAGTTTCATTGACTGATAAAAAATAGTAACATACATAAGTACATACATAAATTGATATATTAATCAAATTGATGATTTTTCAGGAGCACACGCGCTCACGCAACTCCTTTGCTCCGCTAAAGGGTATGTCCAGTCGCCAGGCAGGCGCCAATACAAATAGTTTTTTAAATAAAAAATAAATTCTATGAAAAAGTACAAATTATTTGGAAATTTGGATACATTGAGGCACGTCGCGCAAAAAAAAACATTTGTTTATATAGGTTAATCAATGTCATTTAGAAGATACCAATTGAAAATTTATAATATTGTTAATAACAATTTTCGCGCATAATAACTGATATTTTCGTGTATTTTAGTCTACTTCTAAAATTCATGTGCATAAAAGAAACCTGTCTAAATAAGTTTCTGCAATTAAACGAATAATCAGGAATAATATGATTATAGGCATGAATTCCTTTACTCACCTTTCGATTTCTCCATCTGTGAGAGAAACAGATTCTTCTTCCGGGGTCAAATAATCAAGATGAGCTTTATTTACATGGAACAATAAATCTGGTGGTGGAACTCCTGCAAACCCACAAAATGGACATTGGGAATTACCCTCGACGTGACAAGTTCTTGTGTGCTCGCGGATTCGATCATCGGATAGCCCTGACATTCCACAAATCTCACAAGAATGGGCAGAAACATAGTTAAGTCCTTTTTTTGAATCCGACATTGCTGGAAGCAATTACGTTTCGCACGAATTGATTAAAATAGAATATTTTTTTTTCATTGACTAGATTGCTTTTTCTTCAAATTTTCTTCGAAAATAAAATTTTAATAAAACGGCCTTCACCGTGAATTTTAAATGCATCAAAAATTAATCCATTATTAGGACAAGGAGAGATATAGAGAAATTCTTATTTCAACTCATAGATTTTAATATATAACTAGATACCTAACATTGAGGGTTTTGTGCAAACAGGAATTGATACATTTTTTTTGTTTTTTTATCTATGGAGTTTTGCCTACCAGAAGATGGACGACAAGCTCCTCTTAAGGGATTTTGCTTTTGATAGTGCCTACGACAAAATGGCGGACAAGCTTCATTTTTAATAATATAATTAAATCTATCTTTCAACTATGTCCTTCCAACTGTCAGTCATTCCAAAAAGACAAGGACACAAGGACAAGAAATGAAAGCTTCCAATGCAATTCCAGTTAGCCCATATCAAGTAGAATCAAAAATTGGAAACATAAAATTTTTGTGAATAAAGTCTTAACTTCGTGCACCTTCTTTTCGTAAAATGTGACAAGAAGTGAAAAACAGAAGTAGGTTCTGGGGATTTTGGGTGTGGAAAAGTAGTTTGAAACACACTTTGCCAAACATTTTTCACACACAGGCGCCTTTATCACTTTTGGTGAAAAGTAGGTGAACGTTGTTAAGGAATATATTTATTATAGACTTCAGTGATGGTGGCCAAACCTTGTTGAAAAAGTAATTAAAATGGCGAATAAATTTTTCCTGTGGAAATAAGTAATCAAAATAATAGTTTTAAATGCCGTTGAACGCTTAATTTTACAAACGAAAATATTGTTAAACAATTCAGTCACAGTTTGTCAAAAATAAATTTTTTTTAATGCATACGTTGTTTTTACTTTATGTTTTCTTTTTTAATGTTTTTTGTCCTCATATTTCAAATTCATTGTTTTGTTTGATTTAGGAACATATGTTATAATATGAAAAATTGAATTTATAACCTTTTTCAATCAGTTTACTCCACTTGATTCTGTTTACTCTTCCAACAAGAAAGCTGTCAATTTTTGTTTGTTATTAATCTGAACCCCAGGGAAAGAACGAGTGAGTGAGTGCCATCAGTGATCGAAAAATTCTTACATTTTCCTTCAGTTTTGTTCTAATCAGTGAGCTCTTTAGTTATCGAACGAAATTTTGCTCGATAACTGATGTGAAAATGTCAAATTACTGTACTGTGAGCGGTAATGCCAAACTCGCACAATTCAGTCACGTATTACTCGTGAACTGATGCGGTAATTCGGCCCCTGATTCTTAAGCAAAGTAGAAAATGTATGTAGAAATAAGAGGTTTTCCATAGTTTGGACCATAGAATAAAAAAAAAAAATCCTTTCGCCGCCCCAGCAAGTAGCTGTCCACCTTCACTCCAGCCCTGTGTCAATGCATTTTTGTTTATGTAACTCACACAATTATGAAAACAATTTCACTTTTTTCTTGATTTGCCTCTTCCTGTACTTCTTATTCAACGGTTTTGACTGGAAATTTTGAAGTTTGCATTTAAAATTGGAAGTGCTTTTAATGGTACTTTAAAAATAATCGGGTGTGAGCATCACTATGGTGCGTTCCTTTTCTGTAACAATTCTTTACAATTGTCATTAGACAAAAAAATTTCTGTCAGCAGCTTCGGGACGAGGCCAACAAATCTTATGGGGTTTCCATGGGTAAAATAAATCAATTTATTTTTTATCCAGATCAGTCAAAAATCAGATTTCCCCTGTCTTTGCATTCCATTGGGCAAAATAAATTGATTTATTTTTGATTTAAAATCAAATCTGCAGATCTGGATTTTTCGGCAGATTTACCCCTCTTGGCACGGCACTAATACTAATACCACTTTCGCTGTTAGCTTGACAGATACACGTTTTTCTTTTTATTCGTAATTTGTTTTGGTTTTGTTTGAGTTTCCATCTATTAAACAAAAAAATTTTGCAAAAAATGGAAGCAATTTAAATGAATTGGTAGATTCATCAACTTCATCTTCTTCTTCTGAAAAAAATCAAGCGGTAAAGATTTTTTTGATGTGATGAAAATTCTATTTCAAAAAGAAAACAAAAATAGGGTTCCAGATTTTGTGAATAAATACTTTGTATATGAAAACTATAGTACTCTCATGGTGGAAGTCGAATGGGGCGACATCTAATGTATGCTGGCAACCCTTACTCAATTTTTTTTGCGAAGAGCTTATGGAGGTTTTAAATGATATTTATTGGATGCAATAATACAAAAAATAGACTCCTCTTGCCCCTACCACCAATTTTCGACGCTTAAAGACTCCAAAAATCCAAATTTACACCTCACATTTTGCAGCGCCACCACAAGGGTCCGGGCAACCCTAAAAAAAACTCGCCATGATAGTACTATAGTTTTCATATACAAAGATAAATATTCGTTTACACGTACACGAAGTTACACCAATACGATGAGAAAAAAATCAATTCCAATTGTATTCCATAGACCACGAAAAAAAATCAATTTTTTGATCGAAATCTGGATTACCTATGGAAAACCCCATTTATACAAAATAAAGCAAAAACAAAGAGATCCAAATTTCAAAAATTTGTATTGAACTTAAATAAAAAAATAGAACTGTTTTTAAAAAAATTAAATTTTTTATTGCTTCCCACTGTAAAGGCACAAAACCAACTGTATTAAAATATTTTGAAAACATGTTTCATTGGTGCCAGCAACACAGGATTCCTTTTGAAAATTGAATAAGTCGTTGTCTATCGCAGCAGATAAAGATGAATATGCATAGACTCCAGCGTCGTTTGAACGCCCATTGCATTCAACATCAATATACAAAAAACGTTAATTTGAATCAACCAATGCTAAAAGAATTACTGAATTAAATCCTTTGTAGTTGAAGTAAAGAGATCCATCTTGTTTTTTTTTTTTTGCTCTAAAAGCAAGATGTTTGGCGTCTAAAAATTGAAAAGTTTATTTTATTAGGACAAAAAAAATTTGGCCCACTAATAAAAAACAAATTCCTAGGGCACCTAAACAGTTTGGAAAGTTCCTTTGATTTTCAAGAGTATCGTACCTAATTTAGTGCATAAACTCATGTTCGCGTTTAAAAACACAGCTTGAAAATGTTTGCCTTGTTATCTAGTAAGAGTTGAATAATAACTTCTAAAAAGTTTTTTTTTTTACTTCGTTGCTCAAGCAGTGGATGACATGCATTATGATCTTTGCTTTGATATGATAATTTGTAGAACCTACTCATTTCGTTTTTTAATAAACAAGCTTACCTTCATATACATAATCATCATTTAGGACATTCTTTATAGCATTTGGTGTCTCTGTAATAAAAATAGAAATTGTTGGAACAGATAAACGAAAATTATAGGACAACGCCATATATTTTTGTCCAGTAAACAGAAATCTTAATGTCACGATCAACCTGCAAATAATAACGAATAGTACCTAATGTTTATCGGATATAATAATTATAATTTAGGTGGTACCTATACAAACCTTGTTGAAACTTGAATAGATTCACGCATCACCGTATATGGTAAGATAGTAATTTTTCGACAAGCTTTGTCACTGCCAGTCATCTCATGGAATAAAACTATTTTGGAAAACTATCAGGAACAACTCGAATATTTCCGAAGTTTTATCCAAAAAATAAATTGATGTGCTAGCATTGAATATGCTAATATTTTGAATCATCAACTGCTCTTCTTGGAAAAAAGCTACCAAATTAATTTTTAATAACTTGTAGCTAAATAAATATATTGTATGTATTAAGCTATATTTATGTATATTCATTTTATTGTTTTTAATCCATACAGTTTTATATATTATGTAAATATGAGTAATAAATTTTGAATAGACTGCTAGGTTTATTTACTTGTAGAAATCACTACTTTAGAAGATACAGGAATGTTTTCAACTCTTATTATCACTGAACTACATGATTTCACGAGCAGATGGAGCAAAGGATTCCCAATATCCGATGAGCTTTAAAGAAGAAACAATATTAAATAGCAATATTTATGTATAGTTTAGCAATTTTTACTTGATGTTGATGGGCCATTTGATCTTCAACGTATTTAAGGACACTTGTTTTTATTTCCTTTATTCTTATAACATCAAATCGCTCCATTTCTTTCTTAATAGTGATTGATATGTCATCGAATTCTTTTTGGCACCTTTGAACTTTAGCTTCCCACTAAAATGAAAAGGAGGAAGTTGAAAACATAGTTTTGAAAAACTTACATTTTACCTCATTAACTTCTTCTTGCATTTGGTCTATTTTATCATTTCTTCCTGCTAAATCCATTTTAGTTTTATTTTCGCGGCGCTTTGTTAACTGCATTTGCGCGTATTGCCAATTTTGAAAAACCTAGAAATAATGTTAAATTTACTAATTGTAGATTTTTTTTGTCTAAAAAACGATAATAATGTTATTAGAGATAATAATAATTTTAATGAGTATACTCTCTTAAGTACCTACGTCCTACATTATGTTGTAATGAGATGTTTCGCCGTGAAAATTTACCGTTTTTCGTTTAAGTTGTGGTTTTCACGGAAAGTTAATTAATAATAATAATAAGACGTCTGTTTTAAATAGGTTTTCCTTATTTTCATTTGTTGCATACAAAATACGTCATTTAAAAACCTGTTAGATGTTGATGAAACCGAAAATTAGCCACTTAGTATTAAAATACTTCTTCTATACTACTTGTTGTTGAGGAAAGCATACATATAATTAGGGTGTTGTATTGAAGTTTAAATAATGGCTCCAGCAATCAAAATTGTTTGTTGTTGAGCAAAGCATATAATTAAGGGTGTTGCATGGAATATTAAATAATTGATTTAAATAAAAACACACTAGTTTTTCCGTTGATTCGTACCATTTAGATCCGAAGATTTAGGCACCGTAGAGCATTACTGAAATAGAAATTGCTTCAAGAACGTTATACTTGGCAATTTTTTCAAGCTGAGTTAGCAGCTGTATTGATCCAAAAGGTGGTGTCTAAAACTAAAATTAGATGTTATGTTTACTTTGGTATAGGTAATTTTTAAAAATTTCAATGGCATCCCTGTTTAACGCCCATATTTGCGGGACCCAAAAGCAATAGCCATTCCATAGTGCTGCTGTACCCTCGTACATACTGTTTAGGGTGTTCATCATTTTTGTTAAAATTCTTTGGCTGGAAATTTCTCTCTATTAAATCAAAAGCAGCCTTGAACTTTGACTTATTAAAACTCGAAAGAATTCTTACTCCAGGCGTCTTGCTGAAAAAATATATCCACGGACTGCAACTTTCTGGATTTAACAGAGAACAAAAAAACATTCGCTGTTGTTCAATGTGGATTGCCTAAAGTAAACTTTTATACTCTTGTACATATGTAATGTTTGTTGGCATTAAGGTAAAGGTCTCGACGAATATTGAGGTGTATTTTTTTAGCTTTTGAGAGCTTTAACAGCTTTTTCACGAGCCTTCACACACTCAAAATCAAACGATCTTTAGCTACAATCGTCAGTTGGCATGTGGTCGGAAAATGTTTTTGTTTCTACTTTAACGTCGGAAATTCGTCCAAACGTGTTTGTCAGAGTCGTCGTTGATTGAAGAGCCCCCAACCACCCACAAACGTTAACGTTAAGCGCTAAAACTTCTTCCATTCAGAACTATCATTATGTAAAATGAGTTATAATTATTTCATTAAGATGTACAACCCAGCACTAAGGGTTCAATGTTAAATATAATATATAGTTGTTTTTAAACTCTGATTTGATGAATACACATAGAATACATACCTTAACCCTTTCATGAAACGCATTTTTAATAGCTCCAAATAATCCCAAGTAATCTTTAATTATCTCAGAAAAAATAAAGAAATCCGAATTGGCCTGGGCAGATCGCAGTATTTCAATTTTTTCTTCAACATCTGCCAGCGAAGAAAGCGCACGCGATAGATCTGTATGTTCTTCGCAAGTACTAAGCATGGCTGCAGATTTGGCAACAAATTCAGTTGATGCTGCAAGTTCTTTTCTTGAAGATACTAAGTCTTTTAACGTTATATGTAATTTTTGAAGTAGTAAATCTAAGTTTTCCACATCAGCTATTTTTTTGTCAAACCACTGAAATCAAACATTAATTTTTATTCAATAATTAATAAAGTTATAAATCGAGTCTTACAAGATCATTTTCGTCCATTTTGTAAGTTATTTTATTAACGGTTTCACCCACTTTGTTAAACAGACGCATTACTCCAGCCCCACTCAATACTGCAGTATTTACTGAGCGTGGTAGTTCCTATTAAATTTGAAATATTAGGAAATTTAGCAATTCTTCAAATATTTTGTTACCTGATCGCTCTCCAAAAAATTTATGAAATCGAGATCAACTCTCAGCACAGGGTGTTGTGCAACTCTGTTGAGAAATCTTTGAAGTGCTGCTCGTCGTACTTCAACCCATTCCATGTTTAAATTATTCCCGGAATCGTTTTGCTGCGGGCTCATTTTCACTTTGGTACTACCTAGGCAAAGATGACTATTATAAGAATATATATATCGACACCATTATGCAGTTGTTTCTATCACTAAAACACAATTGAAATGCAAGAACGTGGAATGTTTGTTTTTGGTATTTTTTTTTTCTTTAACTTAAATTTTAGTATTTTATTGAACTATATATTATCTTTTATATGTATTATAATCAGATTTCAAAATGGTGTTTTTTTTTCAATTACAGCCTAAACTGGCTGATTTACGGATTTTAATTACCTATGATGTTTTTCGAAGGTGCAGGTGGTATTATCTGACCAAGCCGTAGATATTTATCAAGTAATAAAGCATGGATGCCGAGAAAGTCGCTAAATCTTCGCAATGTACTGAATTCAGGGCTTTTAAATTTGGGAATTTTTGTTTTCGTTGTAACTCTGTTTAAACATAAACAATTACATTATAATTGGAAATGAAGAATTAAAAAAAATTACTTATAGGCCAAATACGAATTCATTCCATCACCAACTTTTTGAGGCTCGGAGACAGTTATATCAATGCTGTCATCACTATATTCAGCCGTCAAAACGTCTTCAAGGCTTGTAAGAGACACCCTCCGCTAAAATTTCAAATAAAAAAAATTATTAACAAATAATTCAAAATATATGACAACGAATTCAATAGGGAAATCCTATGTTTTATGGTGGTGTATTTTAGTTAAAGGGTTATAATCTTATAATCCATACTCACCATCCATCCACTCACTCACTATTGTTAAAATGGTAAAAGATATTTAATGAAATATTTAAATTAAATTTAAAAGATACATACATGTACATTATATGGGTGCGCAATAGGCAGGGTCTTAAAATCTAACGTTATTTACAATTTCAAATAACGGTAAGTGTAAATGAAAGTCAAATTTCTATTTTATAAACAAAACATCTTAGAAGGATGATTTTTTTTTCATTAAAAGACAATTTTTGGTACAATAAACAGTTCTCAAAATTAAAGTTTTCAAGATATAAACGTTTAAAACACAAATTTTGGATCAACTAGTTAGTAATTTTAACACCTTAGTGATTTCACAAAATTAACCGGACAGGAAAATTACATTATAATTAAATGAAATAAAATTAAATTTAACACGACTCATGTTTGCTGAGGATGGAATGAAGGTATTCCGAAATGCATTCAAAGTGAGTCGGATAGTAAAAGATCGTTTTTTATTTTTATTTTAAATTTAATTTTATTTCATTCAATTATTAATGTAATTTTCCTGTCCAGTTAATTTTGTGAAATCACTAAGGTGTTAAAATTACTAACTAGTTGATGTTTACGGATTTCACGCGGTTCAACTCAATAATAATTTTTTATAAATTTTGGAATTTAGATATTTGACACCTGAATTTTTTTTTTAAAGTATCAAAATCTGAAATTCTAACAGCTTATTAAAATTCGTATTTGTTGGTAAAAATTTCAAAACTCTATGTTAATTTCAAAACTCTATGTTAACGCTAAGCGGATTTATTAAGCTAACGTTTTCAATTTTTTAGCGTTTTTGAACTGTTTTTTCAAGTTTTTTTTACATAAATATTTTCTAAATCTGAAATTTAAAATTTATTCTATAAAAAATAATAAAAAAAATTAAAATAGCAAAAAATCGCCAAGTATCGTTATTTGCATAGAATCGATTAAAAACCACACAACTCTTTATTGCTTGAATGTATTGTCTTAATTTTTTCATATATCGCATCTGTGTAAAAAATCCTATTTTTTGATATCTCATTTGGAACTTTACGTGTCATACAAGCGTCACAATCTTTAATAAGTTTAAAATAAAGATACACTAGAATTGAATTAGAAAGTTTTGCTTGGTTCTTCGAAAATGATTGAATGTTAATATAATTTTAACAAAAACTAATGCTTAAGGTGATAAAACTATTGTTTGAACAGTGTGCCGCCATTATGCTTTAAATTTTTTATTTCGGCAAAGCATTTGACAAATTTTCTCTAAGTATAAAGACGGCAGTTAAACTTTTTAACACAGTTATATCCAAATAGTAAGAATTGCATTGAGATGTAGTAGATGTATAAAAATACTTGTTCGTTCCATTTTGTCTTTAAAGAAAATCGTCACTGTAACTCTCAATACCATTGTTTAAAGATTTTGAAGGTGAAATAGTTTTTTTTTGAATGATCCCACTTCATGAATAACTACGCTTATTGATTTTTGAAAATTTTGTATTTAAATACTATCCAAGGAGTAATTGCATCCAAAACCCGGACAAGTCGATTTTTTGTATGAACCAGAGTGCGAAATAAAGGAAAATCGCTCTTTTTATTGACAAAACTTGTTTTTATGGTCGTTTTTTGTGAGCCATTAAAAAGTAAATAGTTTTCGAATAAAAATAAACTACTGAAGTTTAAATTCAATTTTCACTGCCGCTGACAATAGGTCAACGCACCAACCAGGATCTACTTAGCCCTTTGCTTAAAGAAATTAATAGAGTTCCCGGGTTGAAGGTCAAGTTATTTGATAGTTTAAGGTTCTTAAACTTAAGAGCACTCGATGAATATGCACATTATACGTGCATTACAATTTTAGGGTGTCACACAAAGTAAAAATGTGTGTGTTCTGGGAGTGCACACGCTAGGTGCTGTTTATCATTAAATTTTACCAGTATAGATCATCAAACATCCCTATTTTCTTATGCATTGCAACAGCATATCATCATGCATGTTCCTTATTGGGTTTATTATGATGCAAAAATAGTTTTAAAGAGAGAGAGGAAAAACTGAACGCAGTCCGGCGTTGCGATCGAAAATATTTCGCGAACAAGTTTTTTGAGGTATGTAGGTAGTTTAGATTTCAAATTCAATAGCCTGCAGTTTGGCAGGATTATTTTGTCAGTGGGGCTGGAGGCGGGAATTTTCCATATTTTAGATTTAGATTTTTAGAAGTACATAATTATTTAAAAATATAAAATAGACTAAAGAGAACTAAGCTCTGATAAGGAATTTCAGGGTCCCAGACAATGTACAATGTAATAATAATTGTAAAATAAACTTAATTAAAATTTAAAATAAAATGTTATTGCTTCACTTTTTAATCTACAAATAAATAATTAGTTTTTCGCTATTTCTCTAAAAAATTCTGAGTCACAATCATGGATTTTAATATGGAACATAAAAAAATCTGATTGCAATTTAAAACAATTGTGTTATTAGTGCGATATATTTTCAGGGACTCTATAATATACATGTTATCATATTATATGATTATTTTGTGGGTAGACTTGATTTGTCGAAAACACACAAAAAACAATATAATACAGATGTGTTTAACTAATTGATATCGTGTCCCTTACCTCGTTACTGTTTGATCTTGGTAGGTTGTCTGCAACCTCAACATTTGCATCCATATTATCTCCATAGTTAATATTAATGGTATCGAAAGTTTCCTGTGGATTACTACTCACTTCTTCTGACATTTTTTAATAGTAAATTACAAAATAATTTGTTATCTCTAGTGGGTGTAACAAATTTTGTATCGAACTCGAATAACAAAACAAAACTACAAGTGAAGTGCAGACGTCAGCTCCGGTGCGTTCTTTTTCTATTTGGAAATTAAGAATTTTCGCCAGGCGTCAGATTAAAATAAAAATGACAGCTTTCTTGTTGGAAAAGCTATTAAAATCAAGAGATTTATCGCTGAATCAAACAAGATAAAAATTGATACTGTGGAAGAAAAAAAATATTAAAACCAAAGAGAACATAAAAGGCAAAATCAAAGCATAGTATGAACTTTAAAAAATATTGTTTTGTCAAATTGCGACTGAATTGTTCAACAAATATTTTCGTTTGTAGAAAACAAAAACAATAAATCTCTGCCTCTTTTCAAAATTGACAATAAGCTTCAAAAAGCCGTAAAAATCCACATACCTGACGGTGTGGGCCTCACGTCCCATGATGGGAAACGCTGTCATTTCTTCTGGTTATAAAAATCGTTGTAGCGAGCGTTCTTTCCACGAAAATTATTTTTTTTTTTTTCAATACTCAATTATTTTTAACAAAGTAAAATTTAAAGTAATGTACTATTCAATTTATTTATTACCTAATTCAATTTATACCGTTTTTCTTCAATTTTTTTTTTCCATTCCATTAATGACTTATCAAAAATAAAAAAACCTTGTTTCGTCGCTTCTTATTTTAAATTTTTCGAATTCTTCATATGAAGAGAAGACGTGAAATGCTGTGTCTTGCACATCTCCGTATACTTTCATTGCTTGTAATTGGTTTGGCAGCTACGACTGGAACTCCTCACGTTCATATCCCTTCGTCGCACTGTATTGTGAATCAGACACTACTTTGGCACAATAAAAGCTTCGAAACACTCACTGTTAGGGATGTTTATGATTCACAAACGTCTTCACTTTGGCAAAGTGACAGCTTGGTATACGTCCCTTAAGGACATCTGAAACACCTCGCGTTCGAAGAAATGTCGGACATGCACTTTGCATATGAAATTTATACAAATCTATGCAAATTTATATACAATGGACATGTATCTAAAACCCAAACATTTTTTGGATTCCTTTAAATTTTTGTTGCTTTTAACTCGTATACAAAAGAATCCCAGATCACTAAGAATCACTCGAACGCCTCCATACTTTTGCATACAAATTGATGGTCTATCACTACTATAGTACCATTCTGCTCCTTTCTTTAAGAAGGAGCACCTTTGTATATGAAAACTATAGTACTATCATGGCGAGTTTTTTTTAGGGTTGTCCTGACCCTTGTGGTGGCGCTGCAAAATGTGAGGTAGAAATTCGATTTTGATAGTCTTTAAGCATCGGAAATTGGTGGTAGGGGCAAGAGGAGACTATTTTTTGGATTATTGATCCAAAAAATATCAATAAATATCGATTAAAACTTCCATGAGATCTCCGCAAAAAAAAAAGAGTAGGAGAGTACTATAGTTTATATATACGAAGCGAGCACCGATTATGTGTTAACTTCCCAAAACCATAAGTTACCACAGTCAAAATAAAGTGGACAAAATTAATTATTTCAAAGTTTCAAAAAGAAATTAATTTCAACCAAATTTGCAAGAAATTATCTGGGAAAATTAGGTGAACGCATTCAGCCAAATACGAATTTGGACTCGATTGTGAGCTAGCCTCATACATTTGAAATTTTTCTTGAGACAACTTAAACCATTGAATAAGAATTCAATGACTTAAACCAACCTAAACCGATGCGAAACTGTCGTGACGAAGAAAAACAAGGAGAATACGACAATGAGCTGTCAAATGAAATTACCTGATTTTGATTTGTGATGTGAACACTTTTTTCGGCTCTATTAAAAACAAAGTATTAACTACTTACATTTACTTTCCGCCAAAAAGTGAAAAACAAAAACATGCGCAGAAATCTTTTTGAAGTGATCAATTTAACTCAATTACGTTTTTCACACTCAGGTATTCCTATCGTATATTTAATTTTTCGAATTTCTCTTTTGGCGAAAAGTAAGTGACGATGATTAAGACTTTAAAGGGGTTCATAAGCTTATGAGCACTCGATGAATACCGCCATAAGTCTAGCCAATGTTATCTGGAAAGAGTGGAAATGTAACTGGAAAACTACGATCATTCCAATCCGTAGTTAATAATCTATACGTAGGAAAACTATACACTGTAATTTGTGAGTCTTTTATGTTTTATACACTAAAGTAAAACTATAAAGATTGTGATTTTTAAAAAAACATCAAATGTGAATATTCAACATTTATTTTATGATTTACTTACATAAATAAACAAATAAATTGAATTTGAAAGTTGTGGATATTGGACACAATAGAATACATTTCCAGATAATCAAGTAAATCTTGTATGCATGCAGGTAAGCTCGATCGGTATCTGTTTTGAAGTGAATAAAATGGTATTAAACAGACTCGTGTTAATTGTATTGTCGAAATAATAATAAATAATATATTATATATACATAAATATATATGTATGTATATAAACAAAAGAAATAGGAAGTTTATATGAATATAATCATGATTTTTACTAATTATAAACAAAAATCAGAGTATAATGCAACAACCGCTTCAGTTATGAATGGCATAAGTTATCCCGAGAACTGCTGAAATCAGTAACTACCTATGTAGTATTTGCAAATGCAGGTAAAATGCGCATTACACGTTAATTGGGTGTAGTTAAATTTAATATGCCTTGGTTTTATTGTTATTAGTTAGGAGTTTTTCTATTAAGAAACGTGATATGATTAGAGATGAGTTTTCCGTTTTTATTATTATTTATTTTTTTTTAAATATCTTAGAACTATTTGCCCTTCTGAAACTAAGAATTATAAGAATTTAAATTTAAGCGGTTGTGGTCTATTTTATCCTCATAAATTGTAACATAAGATCTCATGTTGAACTTAAATACTATAATAAAAGACTTGCGGAATGACCCCGCTGATCAGTTAAATTCCCTCGTACTTGAAAAAAAAAAATTATTGGTAGGTAGGCTATTAATTATGCATCTTTCCTTGAAACAACATTGTATGCATGTTTACTTTGGTTAAAGCCGTTGGGAACTCCATGTTTGGTATCTTGACTGAATTTTGATGTCTATACATAATATGTAAATATGAAGATTTTATTTTATGTATGTATATATATTTGTACATAACTACATCAAAACAAATCTACTAATAATAAATTAATTCGTAACAAATACTTAAGCTCAATCGAAGGTTTTCACAAAAATATGAACGAAGAACAGAACATTGTTGAGCTTTAATTTGGAAGTTATGTAAAAGTTTATGTTGTCATTAGTTCTAAAATGTTAAAATTAGATGATCGTAGTATTTATGAGCAGCAAACTTAATTAAATAATGTGCTCCAAGTTAACGGTAAAGAAATATGCGGACACATTTAAGTCCAGTTTTTCAAAGATTTTTGAACGATTGTTTTTGGATGACCTGAAATCGCTTCCTTACTTAATTTTAAAAATTAAAAAAGGCAGTGATCAAAATACGAAACAATATCGTGCGGCCTAATTTGACTTTTGGATCGTGGCTTTATTTTATTTTTAACATGAAATAATGATATGAGGCAGCAGCAGTATTAATGATCTCGTAGTTTTTACTTATGAATTCATAAAAACATCGAATTCGAGATATAAATCACACCGTGTAACGCGGTTTTATTTTTACCCTTTCAAAAGCTCGAAAATTAAATTGATATGTTTTCGGAGTCTGCACTACACTATATATATGTATATATATGCTCTACACATCACATACATACATACATACAGTTTGAGAATATGAGATAAATTTGGCGTTAATATTTTGTTAGGTATATGTACTACCTATAATAACAAATTAAAAGTAGAACTCTACCTATAATTTGTTCAACAAAAATAGTCAGTACAGGCCTTATGGGCGAGCTTTTTCCAAAGCTGTAGCGCCTGATGTCCCACTGCGTTGAGAAAAATTCCAATTCCAATTCCTGACTTTCCTTTAAGAATTGTTGTTGTAATTCTTCGCAAAAAGTTGTACACCCCAGCAAAACCGTTGTAGGCCACGGTGATAGAATAGGGATACTGTCAAAACGATCGTGGGCTTCTTATCTTGTTATCTACATCCCGACAGAGGTACCATTATTATTCTCAATTGCAAGCGAAGCCCTTATTCAGTGCATTTTATTAAGGAGCTTTTGGGATTTGAAGCTTTTCAGAACAAATATTATGAAGTTGAGTATGTTGAGTGTTCTCGTATTGCTATCCACTATTAATTTTTTTTTTTTTTTAAAATGCGTTAAAATGCAGTTTTTTTTTTGGCTTTTGGGCTTTTTAAAGGAAAAAGTTATTTCTGCACGGTTTTGAAACATAAAGAGTGCATTTCGTGATATTATTGTTTTGAAAAGGTGTTTTTAAGTGACATTATTTTTAAATAAAAGTGAAGTGATATTGAGTTAAATTATAATTTCGTATTAGTTTTATGATATTTATTGTGTTTTGCGTGCGGAAAAAAAGCCAGCAAATTGTTGAGGCAACAAAAACATTTTATTAATTTTTTTTTCACGAGCCTATTATCTTACCGCTTGGTGGTGTGGAAAAAGGTGATTCAATTTTCTTTTCAGTTGTTTTAAATCAGTCGACGGTAACCCTACGCGTTTTTCTCTCATTTGTGGCGACTTATAATGTAAACTATGGAAACCCTGTGAGAGCTTTAAAAAGCGACACGCTTATGCATTTATGCAAGCCAATGCCACGAGAGTGAGGAGTAAATGTCTTCCGTGTACTGACAATTTTTGTTGAACAGAGTAAAGCAACTTATGAAATCCTTCAAATGAAAATTTTTACCCCATCAGGTTTTCGAGAAACATATGTGATTTCAAAAATAGTGACTGAGTTTACCAGCTTTTTGTTCGTACTGAAAACTTGATAGATAGATTAAGCTTTACGCATTATATCAAGAACTAGCTTTATCAGGGATTTTCTAAAATGCATACGTTAATGGCTTACGATCGTACTTTGTATATAAAAACATAGTACTATTATGTTGGAAGTCGAATGGGCGACATCTAAAAAGTGGGGCAGCCCTTCCTCAATTTTTTTTTTTTGCGGAGAGCTTATGGAAGTTTTAATTGATATTTTTTGGTTGCCATAATACAAATAATAGTCTCCTATTGTTTCTACTACCAATTTCCGATGTTAAAAGACTCCCCAAATCAAATTCTACATCTAAAATTTTGCAGCGCTACCACAAGTGTCGGGGCAAAATTAAAAAATAGTCGCCTTGATAGTATTATATTTTTCATATACAAAGGATCATTATATAAATTGTGCACTTTTGACCTTAGATCATAAACTTGTGCCTGATTGGTTGAAAAATTACTAAGAGCTCTCTATCGCAAGTGCTATAGTTTTGTCCGATTCTGGAATTCGTTTTGAATAGAAGCTGAGTGTTGTCGAAAAAAAGAAATGGACAATAAACTAAATTTTGACCCAACAAGCGTATTTCACTCGAAGTTCTTTCTGAATCAAACATTGATTTTGAAAAAAAATCAAGTTTTCAGAGTAAAAATTCTGGTATTTTAGATGCTTTTTAATCCATTGATTCTTCAATTGAATTTGACAGTTTATGCTATAATCACACTTTTTTAGCCCATAATATTAACGTTTAGACCATCCTCAGCTCACTTCTCGATTTGCCATATGATTTGTATGGGAAAAACACATGTACTTACTGGATATTTATACCTATATCTTAAAAATTACTAGTTTCCAAACTACACACATAACATTTTTGTATATCAAACAAAAAACTACTTGTTCACTTCAATAATTACAATCATATGATTATGAGAGTTATTCTAATCGAAATGACCTTTATGGCATTTGTTAGTTCAATTTTTTTTTATACATTTTTTTTTGTCATTCAAAAGATCTTTTTTAGCTGTATTTTTATTTCAAAATGTGGCCTTTGAAAAATTACAAAAACTTGTAATTTTTTTTTTTTAGGATTTTTTCATAGTATTTTTTTTTTGTTCTTTAAATATCTTTGTTTTTTTTTTCATCGATTACTAAAAATCTGAACTTTTAGTCCCGTTCTCTTTTCAGCACCTTGATGGAGCATGCGGAAAATTGTTTTATAATAATAAAATATATAATGCGTTTTATTAAAAACAAAAAACAACATTTAAAAATCGTATTCGTCTTAATATTGAATTATATCTAATAAAGCGAGCATGTACAACACGACAGATCACGTTAGTGGCACCAAAAATCTCACAACTCCTCAAAAAAACATTGCTGCAAAAGCTGAAACAAAACGGATTGTACATTCATCAACAAATCAAGACCTGTACACACGCTCAAATCACATAGGTTCGTTTGCCAGTTCGAGCAGAGAAATATCTAACGAGGTAGATCAAAATTTCCACCGAAAAACAGATTTACGGTGTGCATCAAACTCTTATGACACACGTAATACGAAACAAACTAAAAATGATAGCTTTTTCGATATGTTACAAGATTATAAGCCAGCTGTTCTTGGAGTTATAGGAACCAATCAAAGATCTCCCGGGCCGGCCGAGTTTATGCAAGACAAAGAAATTCAGCATCACCCAGTTCACCCTTCAAATAAAGATTTTAATTGTAATTCGAACTACCAGACTGAATCAAGTTCTTCAAATAATGTAAAAATAACTCGTGATCTTAGAGTAAAAAATAAAATTCATCGCTTTTTAGTTCATCCAAAACTTAAAACTGACGATAATATTCTATTAGGTCTATCCATACTGACCAAAAATTTATCAATCACCGAAGACATGACAAATCAATCGAATTATATCTCACCAACAAAAAAAAAACATGTTTCTACTGAAGAAATGCAAGAGCTACAACGACAAAGACCGTTTGGTCATTATGATTGTCAAAGTTTGGCAGCTAGTATGAGTTATTTTAAAATAAAAAAAAAAAATTCTACCAACAATATCAGTTTATCTGCAACCTCAACCAAAACCTTGAATTCGATCTCATCAGATTTGAAAAACTCATTTCAAGATTTAAACCACGGAAATGAACTGTTAGAAAGCTGTTCTCATTTTTGTAATGAAATTGGCGGGGAAAATGATGGGCGGTTCAGTTCCAAAAAAACAAATAACGTAAACCAAAATGGCCTTATCCCACGACCTTATCGAAGGCCAGTTACACCATGCAGCGTTTCCATATTAGAATCCCTACCAAATGAAACCCTTTGGCGAGTTGGTTTTTGTCCATTTCAAAACGATTCTTGCCCTATCGAATCGGTCGATCATGGAGCTCATTACTACAAGCGCTACTTTTACAATCAAAGACATGAAAATTGGTTTGGGATCGATGAGAATTTAGGTCCGATTGCTATTTCAATTAAAAAAGAAAAAATTAACGACAGTTGCAATGATGAACACCAAGCTTCCCCGAGCTATCAATTTCGAATGATTATTAGAACCTCAGAGCTTTTAACCCTACGTGGATTAGTAAGAGAGGATTGTATTATAAACTCTCGTTTGTCAGGAAAGTCTGTGTCATCCAAAGAACTAGTTGAATTTGTTGCGCCAAATATTCAATTAAGTTGTCTACGCCTGGGTGTAAGTACTTCAAATTCTGAGCAGCAATTACTTAAGCTCGATGAACAGGGTCTACAAAGTAAATACAAAGTTGGAATATTGTATTGTCGTAGTGGTCAGTCGTCTGAGGAAGATATGTATAATAATGAGCATGCCAGTCCAGCTTTTACAGAATTTCTAGACATTATTGGAAAACGTGTAAGGCTGAAAGGATTCCAACACTACAAAGCGGGTCTTGACAATAAATCAGACTCTACAGGCTCGCATTCTGTCTATGCATTTTATAAGAACTGTGAAATCATGTTTCATGTCTGCACAATGCTTCCATTTACTCCAAACAATCGACAACAGCTGTTACGTAAGAGGCACATCGGCAATGATATTGTAACGATTATATTTCAAGAGCCGGGTGCTCTCCCATTTGATCCTAACAACATTCGAAGTCAGTTCCAGCATGTGTTTTTGATTGTGAGAGCAGTTAATCCGTGTTCTACCAATACAACTTACCGTGTGGCAATAACGCGGTCCAAAGACGTTCCGGTGTTTGGCCCGCCTCTGCCAGGTTAGTTGTAATCAAATTTTCTAGATTGAAAATATGTCAATAACCCTTTTTTTTTATTTAAGCATCAGCTCTGTTTTCAAGAAACAAAATGTTCGCTGAGTTTATTTTAGCCAAAACAATCAACGCTGAGAACGCAGCTCATCGTTCTGACAAATTTGCTAATTTGGCCATTAGAACGCGAAGAGAATATGTAAAAGACTTGTGCATAAATTACTGTACCAACACCTCTATAGATCCTGGAAATAAATTTTCGATTTTCGCTAATAGGAAAAAAGAAAAAATGAAAATTCAATTCTCTGGAGATTTGTCCCAACGGGGTGCAATTTGCTGGCGCATATTGCTGCAAGATCATGGTTTAGATATGACAAATAAATGTTTTCTTGGAATTTCAATAGAGACATTTGTTATTATTGAAGAATCATCGAAGACCGTAATTTTTGCTATGCCAACTCGATCCATTCTCGGCTGGACGACTTCTGAGGACTATTTTAGAATATTCTATCATAACGGTGAATGTATAACATTCACCATGTTTTATTTGGGAGTAATAGAGGATGAGCAGCTGCAAGTTGTGGAGCGATTAGAAGCGGTGACATTTGGAAACGGTGCTTTGGAATTAAATATGAGACGAAATATGATGGGTCAGTTGGGTTTCCATGTACAGCCTGATGGTATAGTAACACAAGTTGATGCCACCGGACAAGGTTGGGCAGCAGGTATGCGCCGAGGTTACCGACTTGTTGAGGTGTGTAAAATTGTTGTGGCTACGCTTTCATATGCTGAATTAATTGATCTCTTGAAGACATCGGCCCAAATGAATGCAATTGTGATAAAATCAGTAGCTGATTGTACGCCGCGTCTTGGATGCTTCAATAAAAACTGTAAAGTAAATATATTGAGCCAAGAATTCAGTAATTCATCATCAAATAAGTTTCTTCTGGAAAAAGACGGCTATCGTGTAAAAGGTTTTTTGCGTAAAGAAACAAACCAACATTCAGTATTGAATAACAAAAGTAGTGAAGCATATGAACAACGATCTCTTCCACACAAATCAAAGAATACTTCTGGATATAACACAGGAAGTAGTTGCTTTTCGTCAAATTCATTAGGCGAAGAATACAAAAAAACATTGCAGCAAACTAATCCAAGTCCTCATTCACTTCAAAATGATAAATGGTACGATACTGGAGAGGATCTTGAACAAAGTAAAAAAACGGGGTATACACTTAACCATCAGTATTCTCTTAAAACATTCGACAGTTCTTTAAAGTTTGAACATTCATCTGGTTTGACAATATATTCGAACACTTCTCCCTTGCTAAATAATGATATATCAAGAGTACAATCATGTTTGCAAAACGGAGTATCAAAATTTTCTCAAGCAGATAGTCAAAAATTGCAACACAGAAGTTCTGATTACGAAGTTACTGGATTTAAATGTATTAGTTTATCTCCTATTGACAGTAGCAGTTTTGATAAGGGTGTCATTACAAGACATTCAGAGTGCCCTGAAAGTATAAAAATAATTGAATCTATATCAGGGTTAAAAAATAAAAACACTTTTCAAGAAGTAACTGCTATTCCGTCTTCTTCGAATGTAAAACCAGCTAATGTTGAAGCTGGATTGAATGGTTTTAATCCATCAATAAACACTATTCAGGAAAGCATTGGTAATTACTCTAGAACCAACCAACTACGACCAGATTTACTCAAAATAAAAAGTCCCAACTGTTTTTCTCCTTACGATAATTTAAAAGCTAATGTGCCAATTATTGAAAGAGATAGCAAATTTTATGTACCAGAAGATATTAAAAGATCACCAATCACAAATAGCATTAAAAACGTAACTAAAAAATATATTCTTTTTGAAAAAAAAAACATTTTATATCATATTTTTTGTTTATAGCCTAAATATCACCAAACTTTCGTTGCAAGTAGTGATGTAAACTCAAAAAAGAATCATCACTATCCATCTTCCAGTGGAAGTTCAACAAAGCACAAAAAAAAAAGTGGTCAGGATCCCAAAGCTATAACAATAGCGCCACCCTTGCTACCGTACTCAAAAGAATTAGACTGGTCAACTCTAGTTGACACTGCCACCAAAGCAATTATTTTACAGCACAGGAATGACAACAGTTGTAAGTTGCATTCATACTTTTTAAAAATATGGTATACAATTTTTTTTTTAGGATCCTAAAAAATTTGTCATCTGGAATTAAATTACTTCTGTGATCTTAAGGAAAGAAATTCTGGAAGAGACAAATGTGACCAAATCACAAAAGGTGAAAAGAAGAATGATGGTTCTTTCAAGCAATTCCTTAGAAAGGCTTATTTTATTTCGAAACCTAAGACAAGTTATTGTTTATGAATACTTAAAAAAACATTGTGATTTATTAATTAAGTTCCTCGTTTTTAGATAACATTAGCTTTGGTGGTATCTTACAATAATACAATATAATAAGACAATCATATCAAGGCTCACATTTTAACGTTCTAAGAATAACTGTACAATCGTAAAAACTTAAATTTAAAAGTTAAAATTAGAAAGATTGAGTTTCATAAGCACATTCAAAGAATAATTGTACAATCGTAAAAACATTAACTGATAAGTTAAGATTAGAAAAATTGCGTTTTTGTAGGCAAAATGTCATAATTTGTCATATTTGTATGTATGTTTGGTAACAAATTATGTATTTCAAAGCTTTTAAAAAAAATATTTGAAGAAACAAAAACTAAATGAAATAATTGTAACAACCGATACTTGAAAATCACAGATAAGCAGTGAGCGTCTCATTATATTCTCTAAGCCGGTTTTCTCATTAATTTAAAACACAATTGTATGCTTCGTCGAATCGACGACGTTCATATTAAAGCCCATCTACTCCTTAAACGTTGGTTATCCGATCCGTTATAAACAAACTTTTAGACACATATTTTTTTTTAAGAATAAATTATATTTATTTATTTATTAACAATAAAAACAAATCATCTGTTCATTTTGTTAGACAAACAGTTATTCACTTTACCTATTTCACCTTGTTTGAAGTGAAGTTCTTATTTTACAAGGCTACTTAAAATAATTGTATTTTTTTAGAAACATGTTTGATTGTGCTCTAATGTGTATAACTTTAAATTTACGCCTAGCTTTTAGCTAGTAAAAATAGGAGTCGATAAAATATTAAGGATATTTATTAATTTTTATTCAAATGGTGGCAAACAAAATCTTATAGTGGACAACGTTGCCGTGACTATTAAGAATATAATTATTATAAAATTGAAGCAAATTTGGATTAATGTTGAGTTTTTATGGATTCGATATCAAACGCTGTTAGGACTTAACGATGATTTGGTATAACACAGTTAAGTTTCAATGAGAGAAAAGGTTTTGTTTGGTTTCCAGGGTCGGGTCGAAAGGGACTAAACAGCTCTTTCAATTGAATTAAAAGTCTTGCTTAGCTAACAATAAATAAATATAAATGTCAACGTATTCACTTTATCGTGATAACCTGATAATATTAGGGGTGTTCATGTTCATGCTACTTCGTAAACTTATGGTTAACGTGTTAAAAGTGTAAAGCGCTAATCTGCAAATGAACAGATTTTGTATGAACATTAAATATACCATGTTCACCAGCTTTACGCATGAAATTTTTTGTGTAAATAAAGACGATAAATGTGCAAATTTTTGGTAGGTTTACTTTGACGTTTAATTTTAAACATTTAGCGAACAACTAATTGGTTTACCAGCTCATGGCTTCTGTTCACCAGTTTAAAGTTTACGTTGCATGTATATCTAATATTTCTATCGGCACCGGAAATTGATGTTGTCATTATGGTTGCGAAGTAACAAATACCATCGCTGGACTCGCAATGGATCGTTACTCTTTCGAAGTGTATCCACGACCACTTATATTATATACATGATACATTTAAAGAGTTCCTGACCTGTTCGCTTATAGCTTAAGGAGTGATTTCTCAATATCTCGAACTAGAATTAAAAAGGAGAACTTTTTCCACTCCTATTGCACCTTTATGAAGCAATTGTAAAAGCTCCTCAAATCCAATTAAAGAGATCTTATAGAAGTAATTGGAAAATGAAAAAAAAAATAATGATTCGAGTGGTTCGATTACCGAATGCGATTTTAAAACCGCAGAAAAGTGCTCCTTGCACCTTTTGAGCTAATCCTCAGTAAGTCATAAAGGGCTGATCCTTGCCGGGCTAGCTCGTCAGCTAGTTCAACTTCCAATTTTAATGATCAAGAATTTTAAGTTTGTTGTATATAGTTCAGATTACATTATGTTCGTACAATCTATGTAATAAGAACCGAATTTAACAAAAATTTTGCGTCCCGATAAGGGCTTCACTGTAAACTTAAGAGGCCAAGTGAGGTTGCTGGGAGAAAAGTCCAAATTTTTGAGCCGTTAAAAACTATTTTGAATCAATAGTTCAACAAGTCCAATTAAATAGTGCTGAAACTGATCAAATGTCGTTGTTTTTACTTGGGAGCTAGTACCTCTAGCATAGGGAAAGTTTTGGATTCGTAAAAAGAATTGGATTCGAGATAGTAACCAGTCCTTACATTAAGGCCCTCATTATGAATAGCGAAGCGAGCTTAAAAACTTGCGAATTCGATAACTCTGTATTATAAGTATCGATTCGCTTAAATTAAATTCGCTTTATATGTCAAAACATTAGCGAACTTGCTTATCGACCAATTACAATTAGCGAATATTCGCTAATTTAACCTCTCAAAACGTCGAATTCTATCGAATCAAAATATTCAGTGATAAATCTAGCGAATGTAGAGTCTGGTGTCTGTGCGCTAACATGAGTGACAAAAGGAAAAGGTATTTGAAAATAATGTGTATATTATAACAAAAAAAGTAAATAAAAAATCATATTTTCAAGGACAAATGCAAATCAATTTGCTAGGCTTGTGCAATTGATGAAAACAAATCCCGATATAGCAAAGGGCATAGGAGTATTCCGTTCATCGAAAAGGAACCATAAATAAAATACATATATGTATTTTTTTTTTTTTTTTTTATTATTTAAGTTTGAAGAGTTCCTACCTAAATGTATATGTGATAAATTATCAAATCAATTGTACTTATCGTTTTATTATTTTTCAATTTAAAATTCACACAAAGAAAAAACATCAAATTCTTCACTTCTAAAATATTCATTTGACATTTGAGTTATGCCATTTCAGTATGATGATTTATTGGCAGCATTTCTTTTTTAGCGAACGATGAAGTTCGCTGTTAATAATACAGTGATAATAAAAGTTCGCTAGATCATTCGCAACTTAGCGAATTGTCGATTCGCTATTCATAATGAGGGCCTAAATGACTCCTACAAATTTGATGAAATTTTTTCAGTGGAATTTTGTGAGTAGTCGAAATTATTTATGGAAAAAATATATTCAGAAAACCGTTATTAACATAACCTAGTTTTGTTTTGACGAATTGCGATCAAAATTTGTATGGAAGAGGTTCTGTATAGTCTCAATAATGTTGCATATCAAAATTTTCAAAAAAGTATTTTTTGAAAGTACTTTTTGGAAAAAAAAAATTATTTTAATTTTTTGAAAACTCAATATTTTGGGAAAACGGGATTATTTTTCAAAAGTTTTTAAGCATGAATTAAAAAAAAAACGGATCTGATACTCCTCTTTAAACTTATTTTAGCAATCCAAATAATGAATTTAATACTTTTTCGTATTTTCCTCTAACGGTCTCATTTTATTTTTGTAAGTTTTTTTTTTAAGTGCAGGAGCAAGTTCGTGCGATGCAGTCGGGCATCTTGTTTTACACTGAATGCGATGCTCGTAAAATTTATGTATGTATTTAAATGTTTATATAATGAATTTATGAGCTTAAGAATTTTGTCAATACAATAACTATTGAAGAAGATGCGGCCTTTCAAAAATCTCCTTTGAAATTCGTGAAAAGTTTTTTGTCCCTTAATTTTTTCACTGAGTATTTATAAATTGAAAGTTTTTTTTTTTAAATCCCGGAAAAACTCATAATTGAACTTGAGAATCCCAACTGAAATACACTCACTGCCATCGCTTTCATTTTCGTGCTGAACTAAAATCGCCAGCCGCTTTCCTTATGATACAAATGTGCTCTGTTTGGGTTATAAATAACATATCTTTAATTTTTATGGCAAGGAAAAGATGATTTATTAATAGCTAGCTGGTTTGCCCAGCATTGATCTGCGCAATTATGTTGTTTCTGTTTTACCTTTTGAATGTATTTATTTTATCTTTGGCTTCAAAGAAATATTCTTGGTACTTACACGGTGGCGGATCCATTGACAATACCCAAAACTCCAGGGAAAAATTTTTAAGTAACTGAAAAGTCGACATTCCCTGCCAAAATACAGTTCGTCTCTCATAACATATTAACATAAATATCGAATTCCATTGAAGGATTTTTTGATATCGATGGATTCAGTACATGGTATAAGGAATTCTTTATACCATGGATTCAGTAATCAATTGAAATCAAGGTGGGGCTTGCGCTGTTTTTTGAAAAAATATTCTTATACGTCAAAATATACATACATATGTAGTTCGTTCGCAATCTGTCACGCGATTTATTTATGATTTATCAAATTTCATTGAATTACGGCTACAACGTTGATAGATAAAAATCCCCTAAAATATTTGAAAAAACCTTCTTTAAAAAATGCATGCACATTCTAGAGCTTTTTTGTTCAGGAAAAAGGCAGTTTCCGAGTGAAATTTGTAACGAAATATAGTATGTAATTCAAAATATAATTTGTTCTCTCCAGTCAGTGCATAAATTGTCATATTACATTTAATTGAATTTACGATGTTGATAGATAAAAAAGGATCTAAAATTTTAAAAATCTCCCAAGAACTGGCAAAGTTGGAATTATCCTATTATTTTGTCTTTGTATTAAATGTGAAAAATTAATCCGGTTTAGATGATGTGGATAAATAATTATATTGTAAATATTTACAGCATTATTCATATAATAAATCATAATAGCTCATATTTTTTTTACCAAATTTAAAAGGTTTTTTAATATATTTATATGCAAGTTTTGTATTTTAATAATATTAGTTGTTGATTGGTTATGGCCAACGTGGCTGTACACAAACAGAATTGCCCGATCCGCCCGTGTCTACAGCCTACACTTCAAAAAAAAGTCTTAATCAGTCTATTCAACAAGGAACTTAATTTGATTGTCTTACCTTAAAGCGAAAAATGTAGGTAGGGTGGCATAGGAGTTAAGTGGGGATTTATTTTCCATTTACAGTAGAAGAAATGTTTTTTTCTTTTTATTTAATTTAATTGAAAACAATATTGGGCATTTTATTAATATTAAAAGTTTAGCAATTTTGTCTTCGACAAAATTTGGTGTAAGTTCAGTTGAAAATATTTATCTAGTGCTTTTTAAGAACATGGCCATTGTATATCAATTTGCATAGTACTATCATCACGATGATTTTTGAGTTGTGCGCTGTGGTCGTCTGAGGGCGCACTTGTATATACACAGAAACAGCAACCAGAAAATTAGTATGCGCTGTGATCGCTTGTGGCCGACGTGGTGGAACGTGCTGATGATAGTACTATGCAAATTGATATACAATGAACATGACGTTTTATTCTTTCCTATTATTAATGGATAAGTTAAGGCACGTTATTTTGGTAACTTTGTTTTTTGACCTGACGTGTTGAACTTCAGTACAATTATATACCTATCTTAAGATTGATTTTGAGAAGTGTTGCTGCGATGCCAGTACTGCAGATGGCGTTTATGCCGAGTCTTCACCACTTGATTCTTTTTCAGAAGAAGAAAATGAAATTGATGAATCTTATAATTTATTTAAAATTGCTTCCATTTTTTTGTTAAATTTACCTAGGTATACATAAATAAAAAGGAAAACTTGTATCTGTCAAGATGATAGTTGTATTATTATTAGAAGAGGGCTAAATCTGCCGAAAAATCCAGATCTGCAGATTCGATTTTATATTAAAAATAAATCAATTTAAAAACGGGAGATCTGTTTTTTAACTGATCGGAATCAATAAATTGATTTATTTTACCCATGGAAAACCCCATTAATTTAAATAGGGACATTCACACTCTCAAATATATTTTACAAACGTCGTTTGATTGACTCTAATTGGATGAAAATCAAAAAAATTGATATTTTGCTCGTTTGACAAACAGATTTGAGTGTATGAACGCATCCCCGTCAATCCACGAAGAAATTTCATTTAAAAAAAAGGACAAAAGAAATAAATAAAGATGGCTGTAGTAAGCGGAAATTGCGATTTTAGAGGGACTTTTTTGAAATTTATGGAAGTTTACTAGATATGGCAAATTAAAAGTGGAGAATATAAAAATAAAACAAAAAATACAGGGCATATTTAGTTCTTTTAGAAAAATGCAAGAAAATAGAGCCAAGTGCAAATGTGGACGCATTGATGGATGAAAAATTTGGGCGCTTTTTTAGCCATTCCATTCCTTGATCAAAGTTCGTGTCCTGTTATTTCGTAGTCTTTCTTTTTCTTCATATATAAAATTTGATCTGTTATACTAAGAGCTGCAATTAAAACGTCAGTCATTGTTAAAGTTATGTTATTCCGTTTGATGCTTAGAGTATATATAACATGGAGTTCTTGTTCAATTTCAAACGTGAAGCTTTTTTAGGGGGTGCTAGTTTCACTAATTTCGGGAAGAAAAAGCGCGGACTGACAGATGATTAAAAAAATATATACTCTAAGATCCGCGGTGGCGCCTCCCGAAACTGTAAGAAAGTACATACTAGCGCACCCTATCAGTGCTTCTGACGTTACAGTGTATTTGATATAGGAACAAGCACTCCATGTTACTCTAAGATTTGATGAGGCGAATGGTCTCGTTAGATTAAGACAATAGAAATTATAGGAACACATTATTCGTTGAACGCGTTGAAGCCGAAAGGAAGTGCAAGTAGGATTATAGAGATTTCATGAAAAATTTTAAATTTTTTGTTTTATAGCACAATTTACTTATAGGACCCATGCACTACTCATGCCTGCATGCGCAATACAGTAATTGCGCATGCGAACTGAACGTGTAGTGTATGACCTTGATTGTGTGGTTGTGCATGCGGCATGACTGAGTGTGTGCGCCACCCAAACATGGATGCGCTAAATCATGTGTGCTAAAAATTCAAAATCGCTCAGTCAAGATATAAAATTTGGACGAAGCAGCGGAGTTTGACATAACAACTCTTTTTAACCGGTTGAACACACGAATAAATATTGTGCGGTTCTCATGAATAGTGTATGGGGGACGACATATTTTGCATGCTTTGGATTGTGCATGCAGGCTTGTGTAGTGTATGGGGCCTATTAGATCTAGGTAGATACATTTATTTGTTGTATAGTTGAAAATTACAGACTAGCACGGTAGATATATAAAGGGTGTATTTTTTTTTTTAGAGGTATAGAACTTTTAAATGGAACAAAACAAAGATAAATTTATAAAATTGACATGAAATTGACTTTATTGGAAAAATATTCTTTTGGAATTATAATTAAAATATGATTTCTGGCATATGACCGCCACGGCTAATTTATTCAGGACGTAATTTAATCTGCAGGTTGACACTTCGATCACAACATTTGTGACCAACATCGTTTTTAAAAAAGTATGGACCAATGATTCCACCAATCCATAAAGCACATCAAACTGTCAGTTTTTCGGGATGTAACGGTACATACACTTAAGGATTATCTTCACACCAAATACGGCAGTTTTGTTTATTAACGTAGCCATTCAACCAAAAGTGATCTTCATAGCTAAACAAAATTCTTTCATGAAAATAAAGATCAGCGGCAATCTTGTTTCAAAATAAATTTGCACAGTTTAGATTCGTCAATTTATTTATGTTTGAAAAGCCAAACCAAACTAAACGCAAATGACTTAAAAGCTGTTAAAATGGACGTCAGTTAAAAAAGTGTTGCCAATTTAAAGTTCTATTCCTTTAAGAAAAACAATTATACTTCAATTATACTTCAAACGATGACAGGTCAAAGTAAAAAAAAAACATGTATATTTCCAAAGATTTAAATTTTGTGGTCGTCTTTTATGCATGCCGAAAAAAATAAGTAAAAAAAAAACTATTAAAAATCCAAAACAGAAACTCAAACCAAATTCTATACTATTTTTAGATGAACAACAAAGAAAATTTAAAACGCGAACGCCAGAAAAACTAGTCTCAACCAGAGAAGGAACTTTTGCTGGAACTGGTTCGACCGACGGCACATCAACATTGTCGATGGTAAGAGGAACGTTATAAAGATGATAGGAAATAGAATGCACCTTGAACCGATATCGACAATAACATGAGAGCCGCAGGCTATAATCGATCACTATAAAAATTGAAGGAGCAGTGGCATCGGATGAAATTTGCAGCCTGAAGAAGCAAGGCTGAAATGAAGAAGAGAGAGCCACTGAGAGCCACTGGAAATGTGGTTGGAGTTTCAGAACCACCCGAGGAGGACTTGATCGTTCATGATCATGATATAGGAAGATCGAATTTCTTGATGAAAGTGTGCGGCCTATGAAAAATGAACCAACTTTCTGATGATGTTCTTGGTGTCACATTTTGCAATTTACTTAATTACTCAAACTCCTTTAAAATATTCATATTCTCCTTTAAAATATCCATATCTTTAGTTAATTTCGACTTGAAACGTGACGAAATTTAATTTTTCATGTTTCATCTAAGTTAAGCGCCATTCATATGAGCTGCGATCTGCGTCTGCGAATTGCAAATGGTCGCAGAATTTGAGGGCAAGTTAAACGCAACATTTGCAAGGCAAAACACATGCAAAGCAAATGAAAAAGGCAGTTGAAATGTCCAAACCATATGTTTGCGCCAGATATTTTTGACATTTGCATTTGCGCATGAAAATTAAGTCTGCTACATTTAGGGACAATCTGCTTAGCAGGGATGTTTACGTTTGCATTTTGGAACTGTTTGCTTAGCATAATTTGCGCAAGTTTTTGCGTTTAGAAATTTAACCTGACATTTCATTCATATGAGTGGTCGCAGTCAGCTGTGAACCACAGTACACATATAGAAGGTAATATCATTAGAGTTTTCATTTTTGTTCTCTACTGCGCATCTGGCAAAATCGTAGCCTCATTTGTTGTTGTGCCATACTTGTTGTTGTTGGATATTGTTGTTTACAATATCACCTATTCGGCCATATTGAACTTTTGTTGTTGTGTTTATGTGCCATATCACCATGCCAGCCATCTTTATTACCCTTTTGACAGGTCTCGTCTTTGAAAACCTGCGCAATATAATACCTTCTATATGTGTACTGTGGCTGTGAACCAGACAACACAAAAGCAGGCAAACAACTTTCTTTGAAGTTAAATTCGTGCGAATTATTTGTTCGCAGCTCTGTGGAATGCGTGATGGATTTGTGGACTGCGAATCACATTTGTTGGTTCGCAGGTCGCAGTTGTTGATCGCATGGAATATATTGAAATGTTTTATTTGTAGTTTTAACTAATTATACGCAATATTATATATTTAAATTTGTAAATATATTCATTTATTCACTTAATCAAACAATTAAATTAAGAATAAGTTGATGATTTAGAAAAAGCTTTTAAAGTATTCGCAGACGCAAGTCGCAACTCATATGAATGGCTCTTTTATGGTTTATTGGGACCAATTTTACTTTTGTACCCCACAACTATATCAATATGTCGGGTATCCGGGTACCCATTCGAATAAGAATGACATCATCATTATGAGTACCTATTAAAGAGTGAACAAAACTAGTGATTCGCTAACTTATTTTTTGCATATATAGGAACGATCGTTTTTTGAAGTCATTTTACCAAACAATAGAGCAAAAACTCAACATTTTTGTTCCAATTATATTTTTAGAAGTTTTTCTAGCCACCTAAACAACGCTTCACAATCTTATTTATAAAATCGTTTAAGTACTAAGCGGTAAGTTGTTTCAAATCAATGAAAATATAAATATCAAATTATTGGTTATATTTGTTTCCGAAATGGATGCAATAAAAAAATGGGTGTCGTTAGGGATGTGTACAATCGAATAATATTTTTACATAGTTTAATTATTGAAGGAAGCATTGTCACGTGAGTTAAAATTACCTTTTTTGAAAAATTATGACATTATTTAAGTTTTTGAGGATTCAAATTTTTAATACTACTTAATTTTTTGAAATCTCAAGTGTAATTGAAATATTACATAGTGTTTTTGAAAATATAAGGAAAATTTATAATATTCACTTTAAATTTAAAGAAGTAAATTACTTCTTTTTTATTTCAACTGAAATTTCCTCAATGTAACATTTTTGGAAAACCACGTAAAATTTTAAATTTACTTAGAATTTTCTATAAATGCACAGTTAAATTTTAAATCTTATGAAAAGTTTTAAAAATTTTGGTAAAACTCACTTGAAATCACTAAAATTCAAGTGAAATATATTAAATTTAGAAAATATTTATAAAATTACTCAAAATTTTATGAATGACACGTGATATTTTCAATTAACTTCAAATTAAAAAAAAGCAGTCGAAATTTTTAATCAACTTAAGCTTTTTGTAAATTTAAGTGCAATTTTAGGGGTCGGCGACTTTTTGATAGCTCTTCCACTGCGATGATTGGGCTTTAGTTTCGACGATTTTTCAACACAATTTCTTTGATTTCCTGAAAATTTTCGTCAATTTTTGAAGTGTCTGGTTTTGTGCTTGACTTACGAACTCACGTGTTAAATCATTTTATTGCTAAAAATAATTATAGCGTTTGTATTCAAAAATAATAAAAAGCTTCATCGATTTAACAATTAGGATCTTGCTCTCATAAAATTATGCGAAAATATTATTTAATTTTTATCCCTTAATAATTTAAGTGAGTTGAAACTATTTTTACTTCACTTTACATAATCCATGTTATCACTAGCCATATTTTTTAATTCTTATTAGAATTACTTGTGCTTTTTCATTTTCCATGTATTTTTTGTCTTCTTTCTTTGCAATAGAGTGCATTTTTGGATTATGAAATGTGATCCAGATAAAGAACAGGATCTCGTATTATTGTTGTAATGCATTTAAAAACATGGATATATACATAGCTAATGACTTGCATCCATGTTCGAAGCCAATAACAACAATACACGTTTGTTCACTTGTTTCATATTCCAAAAAATATAAAAGAAATTATCTAGTTTTTATATTACGACCACTCATGCAACCGCTTATGATTAATCTCATGAATGCCCCTCTTAACTAACTTGGTTAAATATGGTAAATGATATGATAAGCCCATCAGCTGCTTGATGTGGCACATTAAACAGCAAAATACTGTTTTTAAAAGCTAACATATTTACATCTTCATTTACACAGCAAAGAAGAAGGGGCAGAAATATATGGCCCCTGGTCTACCTGGTGTCCGGAAACGAGACCTATGGAAATGATTAGGAATTATGGAGCAGAGTTGTGACAACTGCGGTCTTTTGGGTAATGCTTTCAATTTAGTCGCAGTTAACTAACTAAGATTTTGAATGTAAGTTAGTAACTGCAAAAAACCAGTCAGCAGTCAGTACATGCTTTTTAACTTGGCAGTTAAAAGAAGCAGTTAATTGACTAAAAGTTAATTAACGGCAGTATTTTAACTGATTTTATTCTTTATTAGTCAGTAAAAACTCTTTTGTACTGGGGTATTAGAATTTTTAGTCAATAAGTCTTTTGACTGAAGTTAATTAACAAGAAGTAAAGAGGTACATATTAGAGCTATTGATTTGGATCGGGTTCCCGGTTAACTGAAGGATTACCCGGGAAACCAAATGTCCAAGTATTACCGTACCGGCTACCTTACACACTGACCCTAGAAGAAAAAGTTATAGACGAAACTTTTAAAACAACAAATTTTCTACAAAAAATGTATGTATACCTTTTTGCGATAACTGCTTTTGTTTAAGAGTTAGGTACAGTGCATTCTGTACTGAGGAAGCGTCAAAAAAATTGAATTTTTAACAAAATGTACTATAACTCTTAAACGAAAGGAGTTATCGAAAAAAGACCAAAATGGTAAATATTGTAAAGTAAATTTCCATAAAAATCCTTAAAGTTCATTTAGACAGTTTATCACTTTACCCTTTTACCATGAGTTTGAGCCATTGCACAGTGGTTCCACTGAGGCAATTATTCCAACAAAAAAAATGATTGCAACGTTATTTAATATATAACCATTAACATGAGTTTAAATTGAGAACATTACAAACTAATTATAAATAGAGAATAGAAACCCTTTACCACAATTTCTTCGTCCAGATACCTAGTAAAAGTAAAATGAACTGATCTTGACCCCTTTTATCGAATGTATCTCAAAAATGTAACGAGATGGTTCAAAACTGATTGCAGATTCGAAATCAGAGAGCCCAAAAATTTTTAGAACCAATCGTTTTTAGATTTTACCAAGTGAGTAAGTAATTATGGCCAGCTAGTAGAACCAGTGTGCATTGCATTAATATCCCTTTTATTTTACATTGTAAAGCAGATTTTTGAAGTGGAGGATTAAAATGCAATAACTCAAAATGCGAATATACATAAGCTTTAATTTATTTCGTTTTACTTATCAACGCAAAAGAACAATTTATTTCTCTATAAACTCAAATTATTATTTGTCGTCTATTTCTATGTCAAAATTATCGTCTACTTATCCTCAACATTTATATAGGTAGGTTTATATATGTTTATAGTTTTTTTTGTTTAAAAATTCTAATAATAAATATTTTCCACCCACTCGAAAGCATAACCAACTCAGTTCAAGGTTCCTTAATACCAAAACACCCTGTATGCGAACATCATGCTAGCTACATATATAAAAATATAAATCTTTAATATTATGATTATTTTTCCCCTTATATTGAAAGACACCAAACTGTTCTGGCGCAGTATTTTCTATTTTTTTTTAACATTCAACAATGTTTTTGGCAATGACATCAAATAAATTCATTCTGCATTCCAGATAATAAAGGTTTCCGATCCTCCTTTTTAGGTTCCTGACGTACCTAGCAACGTGCAAGATTTATACCATACCAACACATGAAAGAATTGCACAATTTTAACATAAGAGGGCCATAACTATTTCACCTTTTTAAATTACTCATGCAATAATTTTAACAAAAGATTGTTAAGTGTCAAATAGTAACCTCTCCAGAACGACATAATCTGTCTGAAAATGACAGGTGAAAGAAGATATATCTTATATTATTTGTATTATTGAGTTTAACTAACAACTGATTGATGAAAAAAATCAATTAGGCATTGATAAACTAATAATGAAGAATTACCCGCGGAAAAAAGACCAACACTTTCAGAAAATAAAGAAAACATTCAAATTCAGGTTCCTAGAAGGGTACATATCATGCATTTATGTATATCTACATATTTGTTTACTTTATTTTCTAAATCCAATCGTACATATGTGTCTTTTTTACGTAAAATAAACAGAACCAAATTTATCAAAATGCTAAATTTATTATTGTTTGCTAGAGCTTGTGTAATGACCTTTATTAGCCAGTCTAGGTGGTGCTAAAGGTTGTTTACATACAAAGTCTACCCATGGTTTTGTTTTAGGTCTCCCGACAACACCTGCTCAATATGTACATTGTACAGGGCCTACAGACATTTTGCAGTTAACAGAAAAACAAAATTAAAGCCTGTTCGCTTCACATTCCATTCATATGCCTATTTATAGTTATTTTAGTGGATCCATATTAAAAAGAAAGGTATAAATAATTTGCATAACCAATCTTGATGGTATTTGTATTTGATGCATATTTTTGTTGTATTCTGTGTATTTGATATTAATTAAATATTTATTATAACATATTTATTATTACCAAAAATAGTCGAGCACAAAAAATAGTTATGTTATAACTATTGCAATAAAGATTTATTTTATAAAAAAATTATTAGATAAGCTTAGAAATACTTTCCCATTGTCAAAATTGTTTTAATCATAATTTTGGGATTTCCTTCATTCATTTTCTCTGATGTGCTAAATGTGTTTTCCCGGGCATAAGAGAGTAGTTTGGGACCGATGCCAAAAAACTCGGAGCACTGTTATTTTCGGTTGTTGGTACTCTCGAAGAGCGTTTTTTCTCGCTGTCTTCAGTTGCCATCAATCGGTTCAATAGCGCGAACTTTCCCCTAGGTTTTCATCATCGGTGCTTATATAACTTAGTTAAATTTCGTTTTGTTAAGAAGGCATATTTCAAAAGATCGTAAGTTAAATAAATATAAAAAAAATCAGTAAAAAAAAAGAAATCAACAATAGTGTAAATAATGCAACTTGTAACTTAAAAAAAACACAGTGATTTTGTGTGCTTAAAATAGTGAATAATTAATAATTAATAAAACACAAAAAAAATATATATCCCACCCACTGTCGATAGCTGGTACCTACCTACTTGACTAAATAAATTCTAAATTTGGCAGATAGAAACGACATCCACCACTAATGTCGCATTTTTTTTAAATCGAAAAAGATCTATACCTATGTAGGTACCATTGTAGATATTATAAAACTTTTCCCCAAAAAGTAAACATAACTTCGTGCTTTTACAAATACTTTGAATCTCCCTAAAGTTGTATTTATGTATGCGTATATACCTATATCAACAAAGTATTTTTTGTATATTTTTCCATCATCTTTTATATACATATATAATATATATTATATATTAATACATTTTCTGAAAAATAATCTTAAAAAAAACTAACATCTATCATTCTTCTAAATTTTCTAAGAATAAATATATGTAACTATAGCTAATGTGATCTTTTCGTGTTTAAAAATTGAGTTTTAAAACTGCCACTTACCAAATATATATCAGAAAAAAGTCAAGCGGCAATAGGTAAAAACTACAAATGTTAAAGAGGGCCCAGATTACCACATAACGCAAAATTTGGTTGCCAATTTTTATTTTGATAAGGTACCCATTATTATTGTAATAATTTTATATATATTCATACAAATTCCCAGGTTGATATTTTTTTAGAAGGATATGAATTATTTTTGTGTTATATAGAATATATATTTGTATGTGTATACACATGTATATGTATAGTTTTTATAGTTACGTATGTACATATGTACATGAATATACAAATACTCATATTATACATTCATATGTGCAAATGAAATACACCTACATACATAACCTACTCACTACGTTAGAAATATAATCAAGAAAAAAGAGAGAAAATAATTTTCAAGTTTTGCTTGATCAAATCTATATTTCAAAAAAAATCTTTAAAAATACTTTTGGAAAATTGCAAGAGCAAGCAAGAAGTGTCCAGGGAGAAATCAAAATTATTATTATTTTGTTTTTTTTTTAGCAGAGGATTGCCTTGATATTTACAGACCAATATACTTATAAATATTTAATTAAATTAGCTTGAAGTTCGAATTTAACTAAAACTTTTCTTATTCTTAATAGAGTGGTAAGATGCAAAATTTATAGCCAGAAACCCAAATTAGAAAATGTTATTTATTATCAAAATAACTTTTAACATTTTAATGTTCAAATATTAGAAATGAACGGAAAATAATTTTTCGATTCCGTTGTGTCAAATTGACATTAGTTATAGGGATATTAACCAAGCTGTCATTGTGTCAAAGTGAATACTTTGACGTTTATGATCTGGTTAAGTGTGTGATTTTTTTAAACCTCAATGTACTTGGTAAAAAAGCAACATATGTTTTGACTAAACGACACCGCCTTGGAAAAAAATGGATTTTCCACACCAACTATCGGTAACAAGTATGAAAATATCGCTTTAGACTCCTCTCAATCCAGGCTGAAGTGAAGCCTCGAGAAATCACTGAGATAAGCGAAGCCCTAATGGTTTTAGTTGTTGTTTAGACGTCCAGACGCCCAATTAAGCTAATTGAAGCTTTACACAAAACACACCTATGACGTATCGTAAAAAAAACCTAGTATAGTGAACGTTTCTCAGCTGTTATTGTGACTTTGAAATTAATTTAAAGCTTATTACGACTATTTTTTTAAAAAGATATATAGTTTTTTTGTCAAAGCCCTACAATATTTGAATTAAACTTTTTAGGTTTTTTTTTCGTTTACATTTGAAATTATTTATCTTTTTTAAAAGCAAATACGGTTATTGTGAGTGATATATTGTATTATATAATTATATAACAAACAAAAAGTTATGAAACGGAAGCGCGAATGGTCTCCGAATGCACAGATTTTGTCATCGATATCTACTAGAATTGAGAATAATGGTCATTCTATTATTCATAGTACTAAGAACTTACTTTGTTTGTATCAATATTACAAACATTGGAAAGTTCACTATTATAAATTTTTAAATCTATGTTTCAACAATGAAACTACATTTCCAAAAAGAGGATTTGTAGACCAATAAAATTATTCAAAACACCTTACTCATACCCTTATTAATAAACAAAGAAAAGTTATCATCGATAGGGTGTATAAAAATGTATCAAAAAAAAAAAAACGATTTATCTCCATTCCAAAATATGTATTTAAAAAAAACACACAATTCCCCGCAAAGTCATAAGCACTTATTTAGGCCAATTACGTGTAGCCACTATGCCAGCAATTTGAGAACCGCGAAACCGCTTTGTCAGTTACATTTTGTATAAATTTCAGATTAGACCTTTATATATTGTTATAATCAACGAAAACTAATCAAAACCCAAAATGTTGGTAAATGCATGATGTTTCTTTCTAAAAAGAAAACGGGTGTTCTAAAAATATAACAAATTTATTAAATTTTGTTTTTATTAAAAAAAAACATTTTTTGGAGGATGGAAGTGCTCTCGGCTTCTTAAAATAAAATTCTATTAACTTTTCACCGATTTGAACAAAATATTATTATGTAAAGGCTGGCAACATTAACGTTAACTCGGAACCTTAGACCCTGTTTAGATATGAAAGATGTATGGACTGGTGAGTACCATCGTGTTCACATTAACAAAATTTGAGGCGCCTTACGATGGGATTAATGTTGAATTGAAACATTTTTTTTTATCAAAGTGCTGTCAATAATGTTGATACAAATCTATGAATAAAAATAAAAATGGACAACAACGAGGAAATAGAAAGTTTATGTCTAACATTAATATGTTCCACGACATGCATTTCGAATAGGAACCAAAGAAAACCCATTTCATTTCAAAAATTAACAAGAACAATATCAAATATTTTTCCTCGAAAATTACCAGATTGAAATGAACAAAACGGAATAAAACAAAACATTTTGGCTATGAAACAGTACGTACTCAAGAGTCAAGAGTCCAGTTTTTATGTTTTCTTCAAGCCTCACGAGACCTCTCACCCCTCACTTCTCATGCCTAGAAACTGACGTGAGACCGGACTCAATCCTCCCAATCTAAACAGGGTCTTAATTTATTTTTTATTAGCTTTAAATACTTTAGACAACCCTTGAAGTTAGGCTTTTTACTTGTATGTATGTTTCGTTTCTCTGTCTTTTTTTACCGTTAAATAGGACAAAAGTGAAACCGGATTGGAAGAGTAATCAAAATCAGATGTAATAGAAGTGCGCAAATAATTTTTTTCTATAGAAGTTAATTATAAAAACAATAGCTTTACGTGCTTTTAAACGATACAAGAAAGCTATTATTTTTTTCTCTGACACCTTTGGAAAAACCCCACAAGGCGACAATCATAGCTATCCGTGGAATTTATCATTGGAAATTTAAATTGTTTATTTTGAGGTGCTTAAAGAACAAATTATGTTATTATTTTGGTGCAATAATAAAACACAGTTCTTAGTAGGTCTTCCTTGGTCAAAATTCGAATAAGAAGTTCTTAAAGAACTGAATTTTTAAACTAAAGAGCATAGATCAGAGAAGAAAAGATTGCACCACTTGCCTGTTATAATTTCGACCCCGTAGCGTGACTTCAGCGGATCCAAAAGAGAATTCAAAATTGTTGCGCTTATTATATTATATATATTATATTAACAACCACAATACAAATATAGGCTATTCCCGCTTGCTATTTTTAATTTATTTTTTAGATTTACTTATTTATTTTTTAAGTTGAAAAACTTTCCTGTAATTTTTTTTTCTTTTTCAAGCCTAGTATACAGTTCTTCAACGAAAAAAATTAAAATAATAATATGTTAATGATTTTTCAGCAAAAAAAAATGTTTGAGGCTTGAATCTTTTATCGAACCAACGCTGTCATTGTTTTATGCAAAAAAAGGAGACTGATAGATATAATTTTTTGAAGAAAATATTTTTTTCCAAAAGAACTGTATACTTGTACTTCAAACTGAAAAAAAAACATATTCAATAATCAAATTAATGAAAAACATCTCCACTTATTTTTTTTTCTATTAAGACGTTCAGTTTTCGTGTTCTTAAAGTTAAAAGAGATTGATGAATACCAGCCTTTAGTGCTAGCAACTAAAGCAAACAAAAAAATCAACAAGTAGGTAATTCATTAAGTGAAGACGAAATAAACAAAGTTTTTAACAGATATCAATAATGAATGTAATTAAACAAAAATGTCAAATCTTCAAAGTATATGTATGTGCAAGTTCGTGTAGAATTTTCTGAGCAATTTCGACATTTTTCTGAACAAATCGATTTTGTTGGTTGAAATAAAATCTCTAAAAGAAATTTTGTAGGTGTGCGTGCGACACAGTTTTTGTGGAACCAAATGTGTACCGAGAAAAATGAGTATTTCATTTTGCTTGAAGGGTCCTTCTGCGATTTTTTTGATGGAAAAGTAAAAAAATTGCTTTATTTTGACAGTTTTTTTTTACTTTTTTTATCTCTGGCGCGACAGTTGTTGGCCGCAGAAAAAGAGGTATGTGATTTGCCATGTCGTTTGTAGTATGATCTATATTGTAATAATTTGCATTTTTAAAAATCTTATTCCTACATAATTTCGAAAAAAAAAAATATTTATCGCAACTTTACTATTATTTAAAATAAAAAGGCAAAATTAATTATTGCTTTTTCTTCAGTGCGTTTAAAAATTAAACTGTGCCTAATAAGGGTGAGTACTAAAAACGTACTGTTTGCGTAGACGAAAAAAATTATATATTAGTATATCGGGCACGTGTGCTTTCTTTTAATCCTTTGTTCCTAAATATTTCTAGCATTTTCAAATGCTTAGTAAAAAACAGGTAAAGAGCATTGTTAAAACTCTTAATTTACACTATTATTCCATACAGTGTTAATTCTTCCATGGTATGGTTGAATGAAGTAACAAGTGATAATTTTTTCTCGAGATACCTTTGAAGTTTTTCTTAAGATAACTTGTGACATAGTTGGAAATAATAAATAAAGCTACGTATATACATAAGTACATACATATCTATTTTACATACATACATAATATATTGGAGACAGCATATTTTTAACTCTGGAAATATTTAAATTCTTATGAAACGAACTATTTAGGGGCTACTCCTATAAATAATTTATCAAATAAAAAAAATGACTCCTTGAAAACTATTCTTGATATTCTCTCTAAATCGAACTATTAATTTTTGGGAGTTTGCAGCTCTAGTACTGGTTAACTTTGAGGTTAATAGAAAAGCCGATATTGGTCTTATTACTAACTCAGTAGAAATGTATGTAACCAACCGTATATTTCAGTTTGTTGTGTTACCAAAAGACAAATGTGCAAATGTGGTTTATTAATCATAATAATAACGCTTACGATGCATACAAAATAAGTGATTTGACGTCTGAAAAATTCGGGACTGACGTGTATCTCCAAGACTGGCTGCAAAATATGTATTTAATTTATTTTATTAATGTGTGCATATTATGCGCATATCTACTTACAGCTTTATTTTAGTTTCTTCAGTTTGTTTCAAAGCAAGCAGTTATCTCAAGAAATCTACGACACACTCAATTAGGCACCTATGTGTTATTTTGTACCTTATATTTATTAAATGTTTTCACCAATTATTTCATCTGCACCGTGGCAGATTTACAAGATAACGCAATTTTTTATTTACGGTTGATAATCTTCACTCGGCATAACCTTGTAGGTATTTTGTATTTTTTCTTCTTTTTTCTGTTAGATCGGGGTGCGTCGCCTCATCTTATCGATGCCGCCAAAAACTTCCTTATTTATATAGTACTAAGGGAAAGTTGAAACTAATGTCACATCGAAGTTGTATTTGCGTTATTGGTGAATGACTTTACAAATATTTGTATAGGTAAAGAATGTATGTATACAATTGTATAATTTCAAAAAAAAAAATAGATGTACCATTTCGTACATATTTAGATTTACTGTAAAATAACTTAACTTTTAAATAATAAACAGGAACTTATCTTGTTTTCTGGGTACCTATATCCCTCGTTTCATTCCTTGTGACACTAGATCATATCGTATTTGTTCTGTTTGTCAAATGATGGCTTTTAATTAACCAATTTACTATCCTATTGTTACTTAGCAGCAAAGTCTCGTCTAATAAAATAGTTCTGCCAAATACCAATGGAATCGTTTAATAAAAGAATGAATTAAACACACAACCGCAGCTGGTTTCATTCGTAAACAAATGATTTTTTTTGCAACTCCAGCAGAAAAGGCTTAGAATGCTTGGTTTCAAAGTGATTTCACTTCACTACATGACCTATTTTCGACCGATTTTCATGAATTAAATATAATTTTAATAAGAAAATACCTCGAAATAGCGAAACAGCGTCGAGGCACAAGGAACCAACGAATGGTATTTATTATTTCGGCTACACTTTCGCCAAAAAAAAATAATTGAAGTCATCGTTATATATTTTTTTAGATAGTTTTTTGTATTTTTCTTTTTTAGGACTACCTACCTACATTTAAAAAAAAAATTCCATATTGTTTTTTGATCAACTAAACCACTTATTTAAATAGTATACCTGTTTCATTTGTCTGTATAATTCTTACCAATCTTCTTCCGAACCACTAAATAACAGTGTTATATATTTCATTTTTTTTTTTTGAGATTTTTCATAACTTTTTTATTTGGAAATATTTTGGCTTACTTTTTTCTTAATTTTCAACTTTCCAAATATAAGAAACGAAAGTAGACAATTCTAATACGAATGAGTGTCATCAATAATTCAATTTTAAAAAATTTCATTATGAATGAGAATTCAGAAAAAATGAGAAAATGGTAAGAAAAAAATTATTAAAGAATCTGTTTGCATTGGTGACATCAGGCGATTATTATTATTAGTCACTGGACTAAGCTTATCCGCGTCGTTCTTTACCAACCAATAATTTCAGAATCTTTTCGGCATCAATTCAATCTCTTAGAATTCGGTGTTTTTTTAAATATAATAAATATTACAACGAGCGAATAAAAGAAGTCAAATGATTTTTAAAATACTTCAACCTAGAAAGCTTGCATTATTTATCAAAACTGTTGCTCTATTTAGGTATATTTAATCGAACAACTATCCTAATAGAATCAATTACATTTTAGAATTGGTGATATATATTTTGTATAATGGAGGACGGTCACGCAAAAACCGTCGAACAGGCGCTGGCTTTCTTTGGAACTGATGGAGAAGGTGGTTTATCTCTCGACCAAGTGAAAAAGAACCAGGCAAAATACGGCCCAAATGGTATGTTATTTAAAAAAAAATATTTAATTTTCAGTATTTTATTTTTATAATCCATCCTTTAATAGAGTTGCCGACAGAAGAAGGAAAATCGATTTGGCAACTTGTACTAGAGCAATTTGATGATCTTCTTGTTAAGATTTTACTCCTCGCAGCCATCATTTCCTTTGTAAGTACAAATCATTTATTGTTTAGATTATGAATTCAGTATCTAGTCGTTGCATAACGTCATAACGACCCTGCTCACGGGGACATGTTCTGTTTATTCTGGAATATCTGAGAAGCTTTAATCCAAATTTACATTGTTATGCAAACATAGTTAAAAATGTTTTTTTGTTGCAGTTTTTCATCATTAACAAAATCTCTAGTGTATCGTACAGTGAAAGATGATGATTTTGAAACTTCTTTTAAATTTATTGAATTTAATTTTGATACAATAAAAGAAGAGCCTTCTACGACTAGTTGGAGTCGAGAAGCCAATGTATTTCACTAGCTGCTAAAAAAAAATAATTAGTAATATTACAATAGTTTAATTATTTAATTTATTAGTTTAATTCAGAGATCAGAAATAATTGTTAACCTTTATTTACAATTTGTTTTTCTCAGAGAGTAACCACATTTAACATATTTAAAAAAATTTAGGTTATCGATTGACCTTTATTTTTTATTTTCAAAAATATCTCGATGGTTGAGTTTTTTACGAAAAAATTAATGAAGGTCGACCTTCAACCTTTTTCGCTGAAAATAAATCAAAAAGGTTAATGCAAAAACTAATTCGATTAATGAGCAAGTGTTTATTTTTGAAAATAAATACATTATGATACATTATGCACATCCGCATGAATCATAGCTTACAAAATACTAACGTTTATACTAACGGGGCATTCTGATTGATAAAATTGCAGATAAGATTTATTTTATTCTCCCAAAAATAAAACTCAGTGGTTAACCGTAACCTAAAAAATTAAAAAATAAAGGTTACTCTCAGACCTTGTGCGATATTTATTTTGGTTGAAAATAAAGGTTATTGAGTGAGCATTTTTGAAAATCTCATCAAATAACATTTATTAATTAGAGAACCCTTCAAAAGGTTGAGATTTATTTCTGATCTCTGGTTTAATTACAAACAATTTGGTCTTATTTTTTACTGCAAGATACACTGGAGTCGCAAATAATCAAAAACTAGTAGATTAAGACATTTTCAGCAATAACTTTGGTCAAAATTGTACTTAAGCTTCTCGAATAAGCCCAATAGAAAAAAGAGCGTGTGTAACTTAATACCTGTGACAGAAGTGACACTTTTTAAAATATGTAAAACCTCGATTTGCAATGCTGATCGGTAATTTGTAATTTGGATTTTTCATTTTTTTCTTATTTGGGGGACAGAAAAAATGCAAAATGTTTTTAAAAAAATACGTTTTATCAATTTTGATCTTAAAACTAATATTTTTTCGTTAATGATATATTGGTCATCAACACAAATATTTAATTTACTCCACCCACGACTTAAATAAACTTTTTAGTAAATTTTTGTTTCGCTAAAACTCAAACTTAAAATTGTACTTCTCAACGCGTCCAGCCAAGGTAACGTCTGCGCGCAAGGTCAGACTTTTTGCCATGTCACTAATATTCTAATATTAAAAGGTTTACTGAAACGTAGTTTCTTAGAACAGTAATACTGCTTGATACAATTTTCGAATAAATCAATCAAAAGGATGTAACATGTAATAATGTTTCTTACTGAAATTATTCATTTAATTATTAAATCTTCTGATGAATTAATGCAATTAATTAGTCTTATTTCCTAAGTTATCATACAAAAAAGAACTACAGGAAATGTTGTTATCTAAAGTTAACTACTTATCGTCTCGATTTGTATTCGGAGGCGGTCAACAAAACCAAAATGATTATTTTAGTACGCAGTCATATTTCCATGACTTGGCTTATTTCATATCATCTTATGGTTTATGATTGTGATTCAGTGAAGAATTTATATTTGCAAATTGTTTGTATAAATATACAAATTAGATTGAACATAACTTTTGGTAAGCTTATAAAATAATCAACATGGTAAACAGGCAAACATCAAGTACAAATACTTAAAGTACACTTTAATAAAATCAGAATGTAAATTAAGCACCTGAAAGTTTGAAATCGTAAAATTTATAAGATATTTAAGAGTAAATATAGTTAAAAATACAACAAATAACGATAGAAAACAATAGAAATGTCAGTCAACAAACAGTGTTAAAGGTCTACTAGTTATGAATAATGATAATGCGACAAAATATTACGTATGCGTAAATGAAGAGTCACGCAACAAAGAACGATACAAAATAACAGAAATGTTAGACGTAATTGAGAAAATAAGTAAAACCTATTGCACCACCTCGATGATTTTTGAACTTTGATCTCAGATCGGTATGTGTCATAACTTGCGTATCCCCAAATGTATTATTTTACCGATCACTTCAAAAATCTTGGGTATTACTGGCAAGTATTTGTACATTACTTGGTTTAAACATCAAGTTCTGGACTATTTATCGCAATATTTTCAAAATTTTGTACAAAAGTTGAAAAGAACTAGAACAAACTCATTGAAAACGTTTTATTTTATATCATTTTCAGGTGTTAGCGCTCTTTGAGGACCATGAAGACACATTCACAGCTTTCGTTGAACCTCTAGTTATTTTACTTATTTTAATTGCAAACGCAGTTGTGGGTGTTTGGCAAGAAAGAAATGCTGAATCAGCAATTGAAGCATTAAAAGAATATGAGCCCGAAATGGGTAAAGTTATGCGTCAAGACAAATCAGGTGTACAAAAAATCAGAGCCAAGGACATTGTGCCTGGTGATATTGTTGAAGTATCCGTAGGTGATAAAATTCCTGCCGACATTCGTATTACACACATTTACTCAACGACATTGCGAATCGATCAATCTATCTTGACAGGAGAATCCGTCTCTGTTATTAAACACACTGACGCAATTCCTGATCCACGTGCTGTTAACCAAGACAAAAAGAACATCTTGTTCTCCGGTACTAATGTTGCTGCAGGTAAAGCCAGAGGTATTGTTATTGGAACTGGTCTTAATACCGCTATCGGCAAAATCCGCACAGAAATGTCAGAAACCGAAGAAATCAAAACACCCCTACAACAGAAATTGGATGAATTTGGTGAGCAACTTTCTAAAGTTATTTCAATCATTTGCGTTGCTGTATGGGCTATCAATATTGGACATTTCAATGATCCCGCTCATGGAGGTTCATGGATTAAGGGGGCCATCTACTATTTCAAAATTGCCGTTGCTTTGGCTGTAGCAGCCATTCCAGAGGGTTTACCCGCTGTTATCACAACCTGTTTGGCTTTAGGTACCCGTCGTATGGCCAAGAAAAATGCTATCGTCCGTTCATTGCCATCAGTAGAAACTTTGGGTTGTACATCCGTTATTTGCTCTGACAAAACTGGTACTCTTACAACTAATCAAATGTCAGTATCACGTATGTTGATCTTCGACAAAGTTGAAGGAAATGACAGCAGCTTCCTTGAATTTGAACTTACTGGTTCAACATATGAGCCTATTGGAGACCTGTTCCTTAACAACCAAAAAGTCAAAGCCTCAGAATACGACACTCTCCAAGAATTGGCAACTATTTGCATCATGTGCAATGACTCTGCTATTGATTACAATGAATTCAAACAATGTTTTGAAAAGGTTGGTGAAGCAACAGAAACCGCTCTAATCGTCCTCGCTGAGAAGCTTAATCCTTTCAGTGTCAACAAACAAGGTTTGGACAGGCGTTCATCTGCTATTGCAGTCCGTCAGGAAATCGAAACTAAGTGGAAGAAGGAATTCACTCTTGAATTCTCAAGAGATCGTAAATCTATGTCTTCATACTGCACCCCTCTGAAATCATCTCGTTTGGGAACTGGACCAAAACTGTTCGTTAAGGGAGCCCCAGAAGGTGTCCTCGACCGTTGCAGCCACGCTCGCGTCGGACAAAACAAAGTACCTCTTAGCTCTACTCTCAAAAACAAAATTCTTGAACTTACCCGCCAATACGGAACTGGTCGCGATACTCTTCGTTGTCTTGCCTTGGCCACTGGTGATAACCCAATCAAACCAAGCGAAATGGATCTTGGCGATTCAAACAAATTCTATCAATATGAAGTTAATCTAACATTCGTCGGAGTTGTTGGTATGCTTGATCCCCCACGTAAGGAAGTATTTGACTCAATCGTTCGTTGCCGAGCTGCTGGTATTCGCGTTATTGTCATCACTGGTGATAACAAGGCTACAGCCGAAGCTATCTGCCGTCGTATTGGAGTTTTCGGTGAAGATGAAGACACAACCGGAAAGTCATACTCTGGACGTGAATTTGATGATCTCTCTCCCGGTGAACAAAAATCTGCTTGCGCTCGTGCTCGTCTCTTCTCCCGTGTAGAACCCCAACACAAATCCAAGATCGTTGAATACTTACAGGGAATGAATGAAATATCCGCTATGACTGGTGATGGTGTCAACGATGCTCCCGCTTTAAAGAAAGCTGAAATTGGTATTGCTATGGGTTCAGGAACTGCTGTCGCTAAGTCTGCTGCTGAGATGGTTTTGGCTGATGATAACTTCTCATCCATTGTGTCGGCTGTTGAAGAGGGTCGTGCTATTTATAACAACATGAAACAATTCATCCGTTATTTGATCTCATCTAACATTGGTGAAGTAGTTTCCATTTTCCTTACCGCTGCCTTGGGTCTACCAGAAGCTTTGATTCCAGTTCAATTGTTGTGGGTTAATTTGGTAAGAAATGCAAACAAGTTGTAACACTAAAATCAATTTTAAGCTAAAATCTAAAAAAAAAACCTTTAGGTAACTGATGGTTTGCCTGCCACCGCTTTGGGTTTCAATCCACCTGATCTTGACATCATGGAAAAGCCACCACGCAAAGCCGATGAAGGTCTTATTTCAGGATGGTTGTTTTTCAGGTAAAATTTAATTAAGCTTTTTAAATATTATTTACGACTAATTTCATTTTGTTTATTGTAAAGATATATGGCTATCGGAGGATACGTTGGTGCCGCCACTGTTGGTGCCGCAGCTTGGTGGTTTATTTTCGCAGAAACTGGACCACATCTATCATATTGGCAACTTACCCACCATTTGTCCTGTCTCGGAGGTGGAGATGACTTTAAGGGAGTCGATTGCAAAATCTTTTCTGATCCCCACGCCATGACAATGGCTCTATCAGTACTTGTGACAATTGAAATGTTGAACGCGATGAACAGGTAAAGCTAACACAAGTGAAATTTTGGAGATAATCATCTTGCTTTATAATTTAACCAAACGCCTCTCTAAATTTGACAGGGAGTATAAAATTAGGAAGATTATGATTATCTTTGTATAGGCATTTTATAACTTAAACCATGTTTTTCTGTTTGCTCTCCCTTTTCAATAGCTTATCAGAAAACCAGTCGCTGATAACCATGCCTCCATGGTCCAACATGTGGTTGATTGGATCAATGGCTTTATCCTTCACTCTACATTTCGTTATTTTATACGTAGAAGTTTTATCGGTAAGCATAACAATATTTTTTATTCAACGATTCTGCTTAAATAGACGGAACATTTAAGCACAATTGTTGTTTGTTCCAATTTTTTTTTATTATTAAATTCTTACTGCTATATCCTTCAGTCATTTAAATCCGGTTTCACAATATTCACTTCTTTTATTCAAATCAAATTTGACATTTTCACTCGAATTATTTTTTTATTTTTAAACATGAAATCATCATAATGATCGTGCGAAAGCTTTGCAGCCTAACTGCGCGTACTCGTATGTTATCTTACAAAAACGAATTAAAATATTTTATTTCGTTATAACACAAAACTTTGATAGAAATTCGGCGTTAAAATAAAAAGTAAATACAGAACTGATATAAAATTATTTTGGTATTCATTCGTTAATTACTAAAAGTATTACTAAATGATTAAATAACGTTGAAAATAAATAGGCGGTGAAATAAGTGTCGTTATGATTGTACTAATTTGATTTAATTTTTTTCTTTTAAGACTGTCTTCCAAGTGACACCATTATCTGGAGAAGAATGGATAACCGTCATGAAGTTCTCAATTCCTGTTGTTTTGCTGGATGAAACATTAAAATTCGTTGCTAGAAAGATAGCTGACGGTGAGAATGCACTATATTCAGTGCACGGTATTGTTGCAATGTGGGCCTTATTCTTTGGCTTGATATATTTCCCCTGCTTCGAAATTTTTATCCGATAAAAATTACGATAATATAAAACTAACATAACAGAACATCTCAAAAAGAGAACGTTTATTTGGCTCTATGGTCTGAAATAGTGTTATTTTTAACTTAATTATTGTATGTTTAGTAGAGCAATATATTTTATTTATAATAAACACCGAAAAAAAAATAAAAAGTTAAAAGGAAACAAAATATATTTGCATGTTAGACTAATAAGTACAAAAAACAACAACAAAAGTTATTAGCTCCAAATAGTTTTCTTAACCATTGGACTAATATTAGGGATAACACTATATAAAAGTAAAAATACACTACACTCATGACGTAATAGCAGCTCTACTTTTTGACGATACGTTAGCCAGGATACAAACACTTAAAACTAATTTATTACAGGTCTCTATTTAGTTTATATATATTTTTTTTTACATTTTGCATAATTTTACTCGCATTGAAAAAAAGCGAAAATTATGTGTAAAACTATTTAAAATGTTGTATATATACAAGCAGTAATTTTAAATTGAACAATAAAATTCCAAATATACATTATTTAAGGAGAATAATTATGTTAAAAGTGTTCATTTCAAATAATTCTCAGGGATTTCACTTATTATTACAGTATCTTACAGTAAAAAAATATTTTGAAGTGACCTAACAGAGGTGGTTGCAGGTACGGCAATATATCATATCATGGAACTTTAAAATTTTGTTCGACCCTTAAAACTTCAATTTACTGTCAATACCCCTATCTTAGATTTTTCACTTTTTCCGAAGCCCATGCTTTCCAAGTGCCTGTATTTAAAAAAAAAAAATTAACTTTTATGTTTATACTTTCAAATTATGTGTAGATTTTGGTATTGAATCTGAAAATTACGCATTTGTTTGCGTTTTTTCGACTTTGAAGGCATGGGATAGGTTGACTTGCCAGATCAGACCAATCAGATCGTTGATACAATATAGCCGACAAGATTTTATAATGGGAGTCCAATTACTCTGTAGTTGACACATGTCAGTGCGTCTCCTTTTTTGTGGATGGAACACTGACAAGCTTCCATTCATCGGTCATACTTTCATCAGATCAAAATTTACTGTTGCATGTTCGTTGAAACCCTTATCGTTCGGACACCTCATGGCGTGACTCTTAAATAGCTCTTACAGTTGATTTCATGTAGAGAATTTCTCCGCTTTCAGTGGGAGCACTCTTCGACATTCCACATCACTTCCACCTGTCTACTATGGGTGATCCCCTGCTAAAAGTAGTTTCGCAATCGCATAGCTCTTGGTTGCGTCGTAGTAGTCGCCGTAAGCCTTCCCGTTACAAGGCTTAACCCATGGGGAAGGTAAAATTGCCAGTCTCACAAATTCTGTTCAATTTTTACAAATGAGAGCTCATTCAAAAAAAAAAATGTGTAATGTAGTTTCAATGCCTACCTCTGCTACATAGATCACTTCAAAAGTAATTTAATTTCATATTATTTATTTTTTTTAATCGATTTAACAAATATATACATACCTAAATATACTTTTTCAAGGTTAACTATAATCTTATTCTATATTATTTTGAATATAATTTTACTTTACCAACCAAACATTGTTTGGTTAATTTTTTCCTAATTTAAGTTCAACATTTTGTTCTAACCAGACCAATAACATAAATGAATTTATTTATTTTCAAAGATATTTTTATTCAGAATCCATAAAATTTCTTTAATCTTCGTTTATCCCAGGCATGTAAAAAAAGTTGTACACTGTTCACAACAACTTCCTTCACTACTCTTAAATTTACCATTTATCTGTTATTTAAAATATTATTTGTCGTAGAACAATAGAACGTTGGTCTGCGTTTAAACTTCAAGTTCTAAGCTCAACTTTGGTCCTTTCATTAGGTCACATTTGATTTACTTACATGCGATCTTTTCCAAACATTTAATTTCCTTTTTTATTTTTTTATGATGAAATATTTAACTACCCATGAATTTGTTTCTAGCAAAAAAAAATATTCATGCCTCAATACAAGAGAATATTCCGTTTATATGGACCCAATCCACACTCAGCCGGTGCACATAGGCAAACAAAAACGATAAAAGTCGATTTTTAAAAATCCAAAATTGATATCTAGTTTAGGTTTTCATCGAAAATCGAATCGAAAACACAAGTTTTCTCATACAAACATTTTTTGTAGCTACAGGTTTTCGAAAACTGGTTAAATTTCAAAGATGAACTAAACAAACTGTCCATTAAACATTTAAATACAACTATTTATACACCTACAACAAAATAAAGTTCTCATATCTCTAAATTTTATAAGATTTTGTACTTGTACTGTTTCTTACTGTACCATTTTCAAGTTGTATTCCAATTAACTATTAAGGCTTACTGCCTTTGAATTTTTAATTATCTGAATTGAAAAATTTTTTAGACAAATTTCCTAAAAAAAAAATAGTTTTTTAGAGGTGCTCTAATAAGAGATTTTTTTTTTTTTGAGATTTCGAGTGAGTGATATATACAACTACAATGTGCTTTATGACTTAATCTATACATAGTATAGATTAATTTGATTGCTATTGGAATGGAAAAATATAACTAACAAGTGGTTTTATAATTAGTGAATTTCCTATTTTGTAGCAAAATTTTCCTACATAGGTATGTTACTACTGATTAAATTTAAGAAATTATATGAGACGAGTCAGGACAGTGTCCCATAATATTCAACAAAAATAATAGAAAAATATCTACTTTAAATCAATTATAAATAATTTTATAATATAGCTTCCCAATTTTCCATACAAAATACCTACCAAGTTTCAAGTATTATTCAAATTATAATTGACAATTTGTCCTTCGAACTGGTATTAGAAATTTTTTTTCACGAGGTTCATAAATCCTGACTAATTTTTTTTTTTTTTCATACAACTAAATGCCGCTATTAATAAATACAAGGTTGTTGGCTAAGGTATTTTTTGATAAGTGATAGTTTTTATCATTGAAATTTGTTTGTATATTATCAATTATCACAAATCACTCTAACCAATTCCACCCCAGGAATAAGTAAAATCTATAGCAAATTCTTTGTTTTTTGTGGTCATTGGAGCATATTAATAGTAGCTGTTCCTATGCGCCATATTCGGCCCTATCGAGGTAATCGTCGGAGCGGAACTTTCTCCGCAACGCATCCTTCTTCGGAGATTCTATTTCGCTTCGAAGTAGCTGTCATCGGTAAAAAGAAAAACTTCCGCGCCAAGAACTTGTCGGAGGACTTCGGAGAAAATATTAAAAAAAAGAGCGATTTGAAGTACTTCATCGCATGCAAATAGCATGCGTTTAATTTCGTCGGAGAAAATTTCCAATCAGCTGATCGAAGAACTACCTCGAAACAAAATGTCTACGATTCGTAGAATTTCGCTTCGACGGTTACCTCGATAGGGCCGATTATTCCTTGATTTAAATTGACTTAATATAACTGTAAACATGATTTTACTTTGGTTAAACTCCAGGCTATTTCAGTCTTAAATTACCTGAAAAACGACAAAACGTTTTTAACCAACATTTAAATTTAAAATTGAGTTGTTTAATAAGGAAAAGAACACTTCAAAGCTGGCATCGCATAGTATATGTATATTAAAGGGGTATTCGTGCAAACGCGGGAAATAATAGAGTGAACCACACATGGTTCATGAATGCCTATTTTAACTAACTTGCGTATGTGTGGTAAATAATGATGTAAATCAGTCTGTCAGATTAAACTTCAAAGTATAGCTATTAAAAGTTTACACATGAACATTGTATATAGATTTGCATAGTACTCTCATGAACACGTCGGCCATCTAGCGATCACATCACTTACTAATTTTTTGGTTGCTGTTTCTGTGTATATACAAGCGCGCCCTCAAACGACCACATCACACAACGTTTGGAACGTGTTCATGAGAGTACTATGCAAATCTATATACAATGCACATGAACTATCTTAATTTAAACTATATTTGTTGTGAAAATGTGATAAACATGATAAACTAAATTGCCATACAAATTTTGACAGGCCATTTACACAGTTTACCACTTTACACTTTTACCACGTTTTGGTTGAGTCCACCGTTGCATGAATACCCCTATGATGTATATACGTATCTTATCTTGAATATTAGAATACATTAGATATAAGGAATTTTTTGAAACATTTTTTCCTAAAAAGCTGTGCCATTATTCTCCTTATGTTTTTTATTATTACCTGCCCCATTTAATTTCCTACCAAATAATCATTAATTTGTATTGTCTTCGTTTAATAGATTTTTAAGTTAGATTCACATTAAAGTACCGATACCGACAGTCTATAGATGCAATAAGTAATAACTGAGCTTATTAAACTGATCTAAAGACTGTATCGGTATCGGCACAGTAAAATGAATTTGACTTTATTTGGATCCCCGATATTGTTCCCCAAACGATCCCCGTGTGCTGTTTGTCGAAACCAAATAAAAAACTTCCATAGAGTGGGGCATTATATAGTCGTTTGCTAAGCACAGGTCTTACTAAATTCGATTTGATGATTGTATCGACGGATACAAATCTTTTTTAAAACCCAATGTCACTATTTAAGTCTTTCCTAAATCAATGTGAAAAATTCGGAAACGACGATGAAAGAACAATACCATCACGTTGCTATAATTGACAACATTACGTTGCTGTCTTTTTATGTATTTTCGTCGTTACGACTGTTTCGCATTGGTTTGGGGACACCTTTAAGGCTCTCCCAAACCAATGCGAAGCATTCAGTGACGTCAACGAGGCAACAATGACAAGCTGCTAAGATTTACAATAACAAGTTGAAGGTAGTTATTGTTTTTCGTCCTTACAAATGTTTCGCATTGCTTTTATAAAAAAATTGGACATGAAAAGTCCTTCATCAAATAAGTATAAATTCTAGTTTAATAAGACCTGAGCTCAGCAAATGTCAATGAATGTGTCCCTATATTAATATATATATAATATAAAGTTAAAACAATGCGTCAATCCGAGATGAAGTAGTCTAACCGTAACAAATTGTGTTACCCAATCCCGTTTTCCCGAGTGGATTTATGTATTATATTTTATTTGATTTATGTTCAATGTTTAATTTTATTTTTAAATATTGATTATAGTGCCCGATGTTGTCATAGACAAGTGGTAAAGGATAACATATTACAACTACAAATCGGGGCAGTCTAAAATATATAAAATAAGAATATAAATCACCTCAAACGCAATAAATGGATTTAAGAACTAACGAAGTTTTTTTTATTTTATTTTAAATCGTGGATTTAGATTAAGATGGATTTCATCTAAAAAAGTAAGTATTATTGTAAGGTGGAGATATTAAAAAAAACTGATAAATTCATAGAAAAGAGAATATTAGGTTTTTCTCCAGGTGTTATAAAAAAAAAATTGACAGATTTCTTGTTGGAGGAGTAACTAGAAATAAATAATTGAGAAGTAAATTGATTGAAAAAAGTGGTGAATTCAAAATAATAAAATTAGAACATTTATTGTTAATTCAAACCTAAGAATAAATTTAAACAATGGAATACAAAGAAAACAAAGCAAAAAAATGCACTTAAAAAAGTTTTTTATCAAATTGACACTAAATCAGTCAACAATATTTTCGTTTGTAAAATTAATCGTTTAACAGTACTTATGCTTAGTTGTACCAAAATCTACAAGAACCAGTTTTTGTAAAAATGCTTTAGGCCTGATAAATTTTCTGGGTTGGAGCAATGTTCTTCACTAAAATGCTATTGCTGCCCATCCCTAGATTTTAGTAGCGTTTGGTGCAACTGACTATTAAACTTAACTATTATTTTTGTTATTTATTCCACAGAAAAAATTTATTTTCTTACTTTTACTGCATCTGGTTTTGATTACTATTCCAACAAGGTTTGAATTGTCTTGTTCTTCTTTATTAACAAATTAAAAAAAAACTAATATCAACATAGCACCCTATAAAGAATTTTTATCTCCGAGTTCAAAAACTAATGTCTGTTGAAAACAGGCTGAGGACCTGAGGTATGGAGAAGGTCTAATCTCTTTTGTCCTGGTGAAAAAACTTACATAGATTCATTTTAAGACTCGAAATTTTTAATTCAAAATATCATGCCTCACTGTCTCATGAAAAGGAAATATAAATGTGTCCTAAAGTCAGTTCTTTCGGATAAATTGAGCGAAAAATTTCTTTCGCTTTGATTCATTAAAACAAATTTAAACGTCAAACTTTTTTTGAAGAATTTTATACTAGGGCCACTGTATATTTATAAATGTAGTATTGTATATTTTATATACAATGACTAGGCTTGAATTGCAAACGAAAAAGCGAACAACTCAAATCATTGGAACGATTTGTTCCATTTTCTTTCATATTAAAATTAGCAGACAGAAAAATAAATTTCCATCAGGAAAATTCATGAATTGTTCAATTAAAAAATTTATTGGCAAAAAAATGCTTTGAGGTAATTTAGTATAGCAAACTAGCAGTTGTAGGTATTTCAAATCAAAAGAAAACATCGTAGGTAGGTAGTACGTATTTAATGTGTAGTTGGGTGTTGTCTACCCAACCTTTATATGAGTTGTTAGAGTGAGTTTAAGATCGCTTCAGCTTTTAGAATACTTATACAAAGCTCAAGTATGGAAAAGTTGTAGATAGATGAAATCTTTGGGGGAGAGTACGATAACTCAGGCGACAAATTTTAATGACGGATTTGAATAGAACAGCCAAAAATAAACATTTTTTACTATAGGAGGGGGGGGGTCTATCTTCCCCCGTTTAGGCGGTAGGGGCAATTAAAAAATGTGTGTTAAATGGAAAAAAAATAATTGAAAAATAACGGTAATACCTACAATTAAGTTTTATACATTACATTATAGGTATACACAGATAGACGGTGGCGGCGCGGCAAAATTTGAGGTGTAAAATTTGATTTGGGGAGTCTTTAAGCATCGGAAATTGTTCGTAGGAACAAGAGGGGACTATTATTTGGATTATTGCATCCAAAAAATATCAATAAATATCGATTAAAGCCTCCACAAGCTCTCCGCAAAAAAAAAATTGAGTTGTTATCTGAAGAATGCTTTTTTCAGTCAACATATACAAATCTCTTTCATCTGGAGTTGATTTAGCTAAAACTATCCCACACCTGAAATAACTGCCTTTGCATTCTTTACGGTACAACCTGTATAACTTTTATTTATTTAGTAAGTCAATGCCAAGCACACAAGCCATTTTTGAGTTAAACCGGTGAGTGCAGAACCACCATTGTAAAAAAAACCTTTTTATCGAAATATTTATTTCTGCGTGAACTCTTTATATATATGATATTATATTATAGTAAATTTTTTGAATAGAATATGGCGCTCTTATTTTTCTTTCAATAATCGATCCAATTACATGCTTTGTTCACTAAAACACCAATTTATATATAATTTATTGTCGGGTAATAATTTACACCCAAAATTTGTTGTGAATAAAGTCCTTTAGTGCGGGGAATTTAGATTTCATTAAATGGTGCGCTGAAACCTTAATCTGATTTGATGTTTGGCTTCGGTGTATAATAGGGTATTGGTACACGAGTATAAAAAATACATTTTGCACAACAACTATACCAAACCAAGTATCATTTGGCCCATTTTCTAATTTGTAGAAAATTTAACTTACTTTCAGTAATGTTAATTTTTTTTGTTGATTATTGTTTCTGTTCAAATGGTACAAAATATTTTGAAAGGATAATAAGAGTTGTATGTCTTGTATTCGTTATGCATTTCTTTTTATCACTTATATCAAATAAGTTATGTAACATTTAACTAACTTCATTTTTGTGCCTGAACAATTTTCGACATCGAATAATGGGTATTGCTCTGCAACGCGATAATGTCCCAAAAGTTGTAGTTTTAGATAAATAACTGTTTAAAAAAATTTTTTTTGGTATTCTTGAGATTATAAAACACGCGAGTAAAAACACAATTTTTTGAAGCTCTCTTCTATGATGAGTTTGAATCCAAGCTCATACGCGATCCATCAATTCAAGTTTTTGAAGGATAATTGAAATAAGGAAAAATCAAATAAGACCATGTGGTCCAATTTCATTTTTCGAAATAACGCCGCGGAAAAGTTAATGAAATGTCTCGTAATATTTTCACTTTGAATCGACAGGGTATACAGAAATGTCTAGCGTTACAACCACGTTGATCAATAATAAATTTTGCTGGGGAAATTTTATTGAATCGAAGCTCAGCTTCATTTTCAAAAATGAATTGAGACGAAGACCTTGTGGTCTAAATTATTTTTCGATAGCGGCCTTATTTTAATCCCCCGTTTTTGAGATATGCTGGTTTGAAAACTTAAAAAAAAATATCGCAACTATTGAACTTATGAGAACTATTTCATAAGCCAGTGCCTTTTCATATGTAGCGCCACTACAGTAGCGGTTGGATCTCATGAATGATTTTTTTCCAGAACTAAGAAGTATTTATTATTTTGTATTCATAGGCGAAATAATTTAAAAAATTCAAACTTCTCTAGCCCTTCCAAAGGATCTCTCGGGCAAAAAAGCAAGTGCGAAAATGTTTTTCGATGTCCAAATGGTAATACAGAAAATTAATACAGCAGGTGAAATAACTGCAATGTTAGCTTTTACCTAAACCGTCCTTTTCGTTGTACTACTTGGAAACTTATTCTCATTAATGGAGATACATAACACTATAAAAATACAATTCAGCACGAAATATTTTTTTTCTTTTTAACAAATGCAGCAGCGTCTTCCATTCCCAAATGATCCACTTCGGCAGGACAAAGATAGCTCTCATTTGAAAAGTCAAGTATAGTGAATACAAGTATATCGCCTATTATCCTTACAAAATGCCTTGTAACTGTTGAAAAATAGTATAAATAAAAAAAATAATTTTTCAAACATTGTTTTGAACAAAATAAATTTTGCTACACATTTGTTATACATCTTTTTTTCTTATATTAAAAATGCATAAGTTATAATCGAAAATCAATCTAAAAAAAAAAGCATAATAGCGGCCAAATAACACTTGAATACCGAAGTCAAATCTGACCTCGGATTTAGGTCCCAGCGAAAGTCTAAGTCTCCGTACTACTGTCATCATAATGTTTTCATATACATGCAACTATAATTAGGTACTAGAAATTTTAAAATTACATTTAATATTTAAATGTTTACAACTTATCTTTTTTCAGTTTTTAATTTTGAAGTGAACCTATTTATTAGCTTTAAAATTTTATGTTCACTCTACTATGCATGATTTTCTTCATATAAATGTTCACATCTGATTATTTTCTGAGATAATTATTAACAAACATTTTTTTATAATTAATCGCTGTTCTCAGTTTTTAAGATTGTTAAATCCCCGTTATTAACTTTTAGCTTTTCTGATTTGCTGACTGTGTCACTATCATCTGCAGTACTAGAAAAATTGCTTAAAAATTGATGAACAACTGAACCATCTTCGTTCATTGATATTTTGTAAATTGTAGGGAATGAGTTGGAGCTTTTAATTGCTAAGGGGTTTGTATTTAGCTTAATGTCTTTGCGTTTTTTCATGTGAAGTGGTTCGGATTCTTGTATAGCGTTTGAAATTAAACTTTCAGCTCCAACTTCATTTTCCACAGAAAAATTATTTAACGCCGTTTCATCAGGGCAAACAGTATTTAAATTATTCATTTCTAAGTTTTCATCTATGTAGTTTATATGAATTGGAGATATTTGTAAATTAGAAGCTATAAGACAATCATCTGGTGGAGTGTAGTAAATTGATGTTTTGCTTTCGTCCATACGTTTCACTGCAGCATAACTCTGTAGTAACTTACAATTGTATTGTAAGATATTGACATCTATATCCGATAGTTCGCCTCCTATTTGAGATTTGATATAGATTTCTAAGTCTGAAATAAAACCAAAAGTTTTTTCTGTTAATAATTCAAAATTTAAAACAGCCTTGTTTAGGATAGTTTGTTTTCTAAGCACTAATAAAGAATCAAAATTTAATATTTTTTTGTTAATATTTAATGACTTGTTTAGAATTTTATGCACTGTAATATACTATACAAAAACTGGACTTCAAAGATATAAAGAGTGCTAAGAAAGTACTATCATCCCTGAAAGAAAATGGTTTCCTTATTTTTTTCCATTTTTAACATTTTAAGTGATCATTAATAATTTAAATACATTGTTTATTATAATTTACACATTTCTATGCCATTATTGCTTGAAACTAAACGAGTTATTGAGAAGATAAAAATTGATTTTGAAAAAATAATTTATGTACTTTAAGGAATAATTAAAAAATGTTGCTGAGTTTCCTAACGGGAATATCTCAAAAGCCTGACGTGAATCCTTTAAAAAAGTATGTTTTGGTTTCTGTTACAAAAACCTTGTTGACTAGTGTAATAAGTCACATTTATTTTCAAGAAAAAATAAAATCATTATTGCAACATTTAAGTACTCTACTTATTAGTAATCGTAGAAAAAATTTTGAGTACTTACTTTCTGTAATATCGTCATCACTTCGCCCACGACAGTTTTCAAAGTAAAAGCTTGGAAGATTTTCGAGTACTTTGTTTAAAGTTTGCTGTTGATACTTATATCCCTCTCGCAGTCTTAAAACTTGATGTGCACTAAATTTACGAATCTTATTTCGCTGGTAGACATAGTTTTCCCGTACCCAATTCAATTGTGTATTAGAGTAATCTCGCACTTTTTTCATCTAAAATGCAATTTAAATCTTAATGAATTTAGGCATGTTGTGAAACAAATTAAAGCTTCAAACCTGATCATAATATTGATCTCTCAAAGAAGTCAAATGATTTGAACCAATATCCCGAAAACCTTTAAGATTTTTTGCTTGTGATGTATAACTAGTCTGGATCCACTCAACCTGTTGATAACAGTTTTCTCTAATTCGATGAACCTATTAGAAAAAAATTAATTTAGTTTTTTTGTCTTCCTGTATATAAAAATTGAAACGTGCGGTTGGACTTTAAAGCGTTCCAATCATGAGACGGCTTACTAAAACCAAATAACATCTTTTGATTGGTATTGCAGATTTTGAAGTTTTCAACAAGTGAATAAGATAAGATTTAGATTGTTTTCATATTTTTTTGTTTTAGTATTTATTCTTACATTGACAATCAATAGGATCATGGCTTTGTAGTCTGTCTTTTTGACAGACAGAACAAATATTAAGCTGCTGTTATAACGTAAAAGTATTCTTCTAATATTAAGTGCTCTTTTACAAAATTTGAATAACTTTGCTACATTCACTTGAGAAATAAGAAATTTTTTGGATACCTCTTCTGTTAGAATGTCACTGCCTTCTTGTCTCTCTTACAACCGATTTTCTTCAAGCAAAATGAAAATATTTTCACGCTTTGACATATCACAGATTAAGAAGTTCACCTCTTAGTCGAAACATTCTTGAAATAATTGTTTTCAATGAACAATCTCGAAATTAATTCCTTCCATTGAGGTTATTGTTTAGTTCGCTATAATTATGCCATATCTTTCTTTTTCTCTCTATAGCTTTCATCCAAACGACTTATCAATCGGTAGAGGGGAGGCTTCCAAGAATCACATTCACTAGCATCTAGTTCAACACCAGTGCATAAAAGGAGTAAATTGCATAGTGCACCATATATTACACTAGTTTACAAAATTTTGGGTCAACGACGCTGAAAACGAAAATGACATTATTTTTTTTTTTCAAAGAACCGTTTTCGACATATGCGCAAAAAAAGTTTTTTTTTTGTCTATTTTTCAAACACTGGCTTATATTTGTTAACTGATCTTTTTAATTTACATATAGTAAGTATTTTTGGAAAGATAACACTTTCTGCTTTCCGGCATAGTGTTTGTTATAATCGTATGCGAATTCGTTAAGTTAGAGGCGATCAAAAATTATAAAAAAATTTTCGAGCTTTTTTGATATAAGCATTTTCAATTGAACCGTGGGAATAGAAAAAATAAAATAAAACATATTTTTATAACAAAAATTTGAAGACCAAATTCATTAAAATTGAACTATAAAATAATGTAGAAGCTATGAAATAAATAAGAAAAACAAGTTAGTCATTTTTAATACGAAATCGTTTTCATATTAATACTTTATTTAATAAAAAAAAAATTTACATAGAATTTTTTTTTTATAATAATATGCGCGCGCTCAAGGGGATTTTTGGTTTACCTTTTATATGCATCAACACAGCGCGGGCGTGAAGGATAGGATAGGATGGGAAGAGAAAGGTGTGTGTGGCGCGAGGTATTGAAACTGAAGGTGGTGGTTGTCTCAGATTCTATCTCCAGGGTTGGTGGCTGGGCTAAAGCGGAGAAATTGCCGTGTCTTATATCTATGTCCCCTTATAATTCGCATTATTTTGTTCATTGTCATATTTGTTGGGCATACTAGTATTTACTCAATCACATGTTGTTAGTGTTATGTCTGAACAACATGTAATGACTAAACCAGCGGCCCAACAATGATCAATGATAATGGAAAAAAACAAGACATAGAACATTCTGTTTAAGACATGACCTTATTATTTTATAGCTTCTGCATTTATCGTTTAACTTTAATGAATTTGGTCTTCAAATTTTTGTTTTAAAAATATGAAAATATGAAATATACTAAAAATATAAAATCTACCAGTGATAGTATTAAGCAATTGACTGAAGACTGTTGCAATCTGTTCTGCTACTGATAATGTATTTTAGTACCATTGAGTTTTTGGCCAAGATCCAAAATTATGAAAGAAGTTTAAGTTTTAGATTGCTTGCGAGCCTGAGATTCAGAATAGTTTTTCTTTCTTCTCTAATAAAGCGTCTTATAATTCTTATTATAATCGATATATCGAACTTTCGCAAAGTACTCATAAAACCTTCTAAACACGTTTTTTCAAGCAAATTACAATTTTTCGGCCCGTTGCTATTGCTCTTATACCGTTCAAACTGATATTATTTTCATTCACGAGTAGAAGTGAATCCAGCTGCCTTATAGTTGGACGCCGAAGAAGTTTTTCAAAGGATTTTGGGAAGAAGAAGGAAGAGATTTTTTTTTTTCATTTGCTCTTCTCCGCTTTACAAAAACAATAATTGGCATATGTTCAGAATAAGGTCTATTTTGTACTTTCAAGTTCCAAAATGTCCACATGTAACATACTCTTTGATCTTTTCTAAAATACGCATCCCAATAGTTACAACTCAAACTCAATAAATTTTTAATTTAAAAATGATGCAGAAGTTTTTTTTTGTTCAAATTCAAGACATATCAAATTGATTTCTTGTTCGGTATTTTTGATGTATTACGAATTTTATTTTCTCTAAAAAACTATTTACGCAATCCAAAAAAGATCTAATGTTCATACATAAAAGTACATTGAAAAATATATAGATGGTAGAAAGGTTAGGGGCAACTGACCCTCTTTTGTACTCAAGGGGACACCTATGGTGCTTTCAATTGAAATCGTTTTAGCATATTATTTTAATATTCTCGATAAATGTTTTTGTTTTTTTTTTCTTACGGAGTTCATGACCCCAACTTTTGCGGAATCACATGGGAAATCATCATTTGGTGAAGAATTCAAAAAAGTACAGTACAACCCGCTTACAGTATTTTTTTTTTTATAAATTTTATTTTTAATAAGTAAACAACAGTTTATTAAAATGTTTTAAAAAAGTAAAATTTTAATTTAAGTCTTTTACATTTTAACTATACATATTATTTAATGTTTGCTTTTTGTATTCAATGCAAATATAAAAGACTATTTAACAAATTTTTGACTTTATTATTTTTTTTTTGTGACTTGTGACTAGAAGCGGGTTTAGTTGTACTTATTTTTTACTTAACTTTTTCTTGGATTTTTAGCTGTTAAAATATTCATTACATCGTTGATTTCTAACCGATCTAAAATTAATTTTATTTTAATTAGTACTAAAAGCACAATTCAAAGAAGAAAAAAGTTCAAACTGCTGTCATAAACAATTTTATAATATTATCAATTGTGCTAAAATCAGTGCGTACTGCAGATAACTTTCTTAAAACCTTCATATTTTGTATCATGATCAAGAAGTTTGTATTGAAAAAAAGTCTTAACATTCTTCAAAAATAATTTTGCACCTTAATGTCATATATTTTTTTTTTCTGGTACATACATTGCGTTTGATAATTATTTGTTCTAAAACTGTGCAGCGAAATAACTTGATTAATAACTTAATTGAAAAATGACTTTCTTAGATAAAAAAAAAAATATTATATGACATTATAAGTCTTGTCATGGTTTTTTTTATATTTTTTAAAATGACTAAAACAGCTATTTTTATTCTTCTGGCTTTTATCACTATTTTACTGATTACTTCCGAGATCGCACGTTATCGCAGCTGATTCTTATATTTTTATTTTTATAAAAACCTTAACACAGAACTATAAATAAGCGATGGGAATCGTAGTTTAAGTTTTAGTGAACTTAAAATATAATTGTTTTTTTATTTTATTTTATATTTTAATTATTTACTTTTGAACTAGTAAGTCTTATCCATAAAATAAGAATTTCGGAAATGGCATGCTTACAAAGTCTTATAGAAAACTTACGTTCGAAGTGATGAACCAAACGGACTTGAATGGAAAATCCAAGAAAATAATAAACAATAATGATCCAAAAATAAAACATAGTACTATCATGGCAGTCGACTCGAGCGACATCTAAAGTAGGTATGGGGGCAACCTTTTTTCAAATTCTTCAATTTTGAAAATGATATAAAACTTTTATTTTAAAAGTTAAAATTATATTAAAGTCATGACTTAACTGCAGTTACTAAATGACTTTAATTTTTACAACTCTTATATTATTAATTTAAATTCTACGTTACATAGCAAAACAAAACATATGTATATGGAGTCAGTTCGCAACAAACAATATTAAAAAAGTGTTTTGCTTTTACTTTATGGTGTCAGATGTTGCGATAGTGAAAATGATGATATTTTTCGTTGAAAAAAATACAACTTTTAAGCGTATGAAGATATTGCAACAATTTTTTTTCTTTAAGGAAATTTTCAAAGCTATAAAAAAATTAGTGCATAGAGTTTTTCGAAATAATTGGACAAAATCAAATTTTTATAGAACAAGAACAGAAAATATAATTAAAGTAACACTTAAAAACAGTTAAGTCAGTTTTGTGGCATTATTTTAACTTACGAATAATTTCAGTGATATATTTTGTGTAAAACAGTGTATAAAAAAAGTAAACGGACCATAATATTAAAAAATAATTTCAAAAATGCATAGAACAAATTATTTAGGGTGTTTGCCAAAGATGATGATAATGTTTAGAGTATGCTTTGTATATGAAAACTATAGTACTATCATGGTGGAAGTCGAATGGGGCGACATCTAATTTACCTATGCAACCCTTACTCTTTTTTTTTTGCGGTGAGCTTATGGAGGTTTTAAATGATATTTATTGATATTTTTTGGATGCAATAATCCAAAAAATAGTCTCCTCTTGCTCCTACCACTAATTTTCGACGCTTAAAGACTCCCCAAATCGAATTTTACACCTCACATTTTGCAGCGCCACCACCAGGACCTCTGCAACCCTAAAAAAAACTCGCCATGATAGTACTATAGTTTTCATATACAAAGGAGTATGTATGTATAATGTATATGTCAAAACAAGAAAAAAAAAATTAATAGGAAATGGTCAATCTCTTACATTTTAGGCGGAAGAGGAAATTTTCCAAAATAAATAATGATTGAAAACTAACATGTCATGCTATATTCAAAAACCAAATATTAATTTTAAAGTTTGAGAAAAAAATACCATTAAACTCAAATTCCTGATTAAAAAAGGTTTTTTTTTTAATATTTCTTATTTCAGTATAATTTTTTGTTTTAATCATGGTTGATTTGTGTTAAAGTTGCTTTCTGATTTTTATCATTTTATCAATTTTGTGCAAAAATATTTTTTTTTAAGTATATAAGTATTATATATGTATATCTTTTATGAAAATGCCTGAAAATTTTCAACTGAATTTTCATAATTTACCGACGCTACGTTTTCAAAACTGAATTTTCAGATCTGTCAAGAATCTTGCTGATAAAATAATTAAATACATTAACTTTTTATCGTTAACCTTAAGCTAGCGTTAATAACAATATTACTATGTGATTTATTAACACTGTAATAAATATATAACAATAATAATGCTAACAAATCTTCGAAGGAAAACAACGAACTCTAGAGTATAAAATGCAAATTCTAAACTTGTTTGCCTTAGCAAAGATGTAAAAAGTTTTTTTTTTTTTAATTTTGAACCCATCATTTATGGTACAAGGCAAAAAAAAATTACAAAATAGTATCTGACCGTTGAATCAAAGGGCATACAAATTTAGAGGTTCTGCCTTCTGCGCACAGATTCAATTGCGTTCGGACTTCAGGAAAGCAATTGAAGGTAAAATATTATCACGATTTGCAACTTTAAAAGTGATTTCAGTTAAAATATTTTGAAATATACTCAACAACCGCATCGCTTCTTCTAGGCAAATAAGATTGCAGATACACACTAATGGCAACTCATATGAGCTTTAAAACCAGAAACAACATCAACCAAACATTTAAAGTTGATATTTTTATATTACCTGTTGTGCGTAGTTCTCTCTTAGTCTTTCTAATTGCTGGGTTTTATAATGTTCAATGCTATCCAACATTGCATAAATTTGCTTTGCACGGGGCGTCTTTTTCCGTCCAACACATACAAAAACGTTACATATTTTGTAGTAGAGTCCATATCTGTAAATAAAAGAGTATTTTTACTAAATAAACCATGCAAAATTATAATACTTTTTCAAATCAAAAACAAGAACATAATTTAATAATAGAGATTTTTCTTATTGGTACTAGCTAAACGCAGTAAAGCGATCCAAATAAAATGTGTATTCACTTCCATATCCATACTTCTTTCATGTTTGAAAGTTGGTACCCACGATGAACAGGGAACAAGGTATCTTACATATTTCGCTCGGACAAAAGATAGGTCATAGATAGTTTTCAATATAAGTATAATAACTGGTAGCTGAAACTTTTCGTATGCAATATTTACAATCTAAAAGATGTAACTATTCAAAGAGCTACAACTATGGCATGGGTTAAATATTACTGACCCGAACTTATATTTAATTTTTTTTGGCATGGGTTAAATATTACTGACCCGAACTTATATTTAATTTTTTTCTAACTATGGCATGGGGTGGGTTTCACTTTAATGAACGACACAGCATTAAATTTTTGAAGCATTAAATTAACACGAATAATACGAATCGGGAAAACATAGGTTGAGTTTTGTACGCCTTCCAAAATATGGAGAAACAACTCTATAATCTTAGAGATCAAGATCACACCCATGTTGAATACGTGCTTCCATCCGTGAGACATACCATCAGATCGCCGATTGACCTATTGTCACAAAAACCGTACTGTCGATCATTAAAAGGCTTTCCTTTCTCGAGACATTTCTGGGTATTACTCTAATTCTATTAGTGTTGACTCAGGTCTTCCTCAGGGAAGTCACCTTGGTCCATTGCTCCTCCTCATTTTCATTAATGACTTACCCTTAAGCTTTAATAAATCTAGATGCTTAATGTATGCTGACGATGTAAAAAAATTTTATACCATTCGCTCTATAAATGATTGTTTAAGTTTTCATATGGAAATTGATCTTTTCTTAAAGTGGTGCGAATACAATCACCTAGAGTTAAATTCTTTAAAATGCAAGATTTTTAGTGCAACTAGGTCAATTAACGCTATAAATTATTCATATAATTTCAATCACGAACCAATTTCAAGGGTCGAATTGGTGAAGGATCTTGGTGTGTTTGTAGATTCAAAATTGGATTTCAGAACGCACATAGATTTTGTTGTATCTAAAGGTAATTCAATGCTTGGTTTTATAAGACGAAACTCAAAAGAATTTAGAGACGTATACACACTTAAAACCTTATTTAATTCATTAGTTCTCCCATATCTTGAATATTGTTCTATAATTTGGAGTCAATTTTATGCGAATGGTGTACAAAGAATAGAACGAATTCAGAAAAGATTTACCAGATTCGCACTTCGAAATCTAAATTGGACCGATGAAATGCCGAATTATATTTCAAGATGTGCACTTATCGATTTGAAAACGCTTGAAGTTAGAAGAAATACTCAAAGCATAATATTTATTAAAGATATTTTATGTAATCGTATCGATTCAATTGAATTATTGTCTCTAATAAAGTTCTATGTCCCGGAAAGATTACTTAGGGACAGACCTGTACTTTTTTATGTGCCTAATCATAGAACCAATTATGGCATAAATGAGCCTATCTCGCGATCCTTGACATTGTTTAATTCCGTCTGCAATGAAGTCGACTTTGTAGTGAGTAGGGATCAATTTAAACGACAGGTATTAGACTTTTTAACTCATCATATCTAAATCTGTATAATCATACCGTTAGTTAATCAATCAATTGTTTTGTATCAAAGCTATGTTTCAACACCTATTATTATCTTGTAAGCTTATTTATAATATTAAATGTAATCAGCAGACAATAGTCCATTGATAAATAAAATTAAATAAATAAATAAATAGATATTTCTTGAGCTGAAAATTTAAAAAGAAGATTCGAAAGTTTTTTCCATACCAAATCTCAGCCACTAACTAATTTTTTCAATGTAATTTTACTGGACAAGCGGAGCCTATAACTAGCTAGAAATATTTTTTGAAAATGCTATAAATTTGTGTAAGATATCAAAGTAAAGATGCGTTACCCAAGTAAAAAGTATTTAAATTCTATAAAAAGAGGTTTGGACACTTTTCTTTCTCTGACTGTTTGTGAATTTTAGCGAAAAAATGTTTATGCTTTTACATTTAGTAAACTTCCATGAATAAATTCTTTAAAAAAAAAATTTCTCTCATAAACTATGTATTACTCACCTTGCTAAAAGCATTCGAATTCCTTGTACAATAAGTGTTAGCAGCAAAAATATAGCTGCAGTTGCCGTTCCGAATAATATACTTTCGATTTTTAACTTGTAAAATATAATGGGATCAATGTAGAGTCTAGCGGAAAAAAACATATTATGTTACAATTTACAAATAAACTACAAAAAATTACCTAATACTAGCTGAAGCGCTTCCCATCAAATTGTATGCATAGCATGTGTATAAACCACTGTCACTTCGGGAAAGATTAAATATTCTAAGAGATCCATTTTCGAACAAAGCGTAATGACTATAAATATATCGCTGCTGGCTTGATCCATTCAGGTTATTAATCTCTTCGACGGGGCTGGCAAATTCATATTTTGTAGGTTGTAAATTTTTGTACTTCAAAATGATTGGCTCTTTTTCTGGATCTGCACGATGTCTAAGTATATGATTTGTTGGTGTAACCCAAACCACATCGGGTTGGGGACTACCCGTAAATGAACATTCCAAATATACAGTTGAATGAAGCAGGTGCATTCTGTTATCGAATGCTTGAACAATATTTGGCTTAAAACAGTGGAGACTGCTTAGTACTGGTATCATGTCTCCAAGATAGCCTTGATGGCATGTCAATTGGGAAATTACTGTGTTTAAATCATATTCAGAACCGCTTCTTATGGACTGATTACTATGCAATTCTGTTTTTCTAAGCCAATCGGTGAGCCAGTACAACTTGCAATCACATTTATAGTCGTTGTTGATAAAATTAACCGATTCAATATGTTCTAAATTTCTTACAGTAGCGGGCAGAGAAGTTAATAGGTTATTTTTTAAATTTAATAATTTTAAATTCTTAAGCAGGCCAATTTCAGGGGATAATTGAATTAAAGAATTGTTTGATAAAAACAGTTCTGTGATATTAAGAGCATTTTTAAATATAATTTTTGGAATATTCTTTAGCTTTTTATTATTTTGCATCGAAAGTATATTAAGATTGTTAAGGATCTTACTATTAACTTCATCATCAAAATTCGAGATCCAGTTGCCAATTTTTTCTAAATCAGTGCCATCAATAAAGAGTGCATTCAGGGACTTCTGGTTCTTAAACAAACCACTTGGAAGTTGACTGAATCCGTTTTCACTAATATCCAGTCTCATGATACTCGATAAGGGATGAAATAGAGATGCAGGTATAATTCTTAAGTTGTTGTGACGGAGGTTAAGTTCAATCAGACTGCTTAGTGAGGAAAATGCTCTCTTATCAATACAAGTTATGGAGTTGTGTGATAAATCTAATTTCTTTATTTCTTTAAGTCCAAAGAATACATTTCTATCAATTGATTCCAAAGCATTATGTTGCAATAACAACTCTTTTAATTCTTTATTTAAAGCGAAGAAATTGTCAGGCAAAGATAAAAGTCTATTATATGATAGGTCCAAAACGATAAGATGTTGCATGTTTTTGAATAATTGAAATGGTAATATTGATAAGACATTTCTACTTATATACAATTGTTGTATATTGATTGTTCGTTCAAATGTTATCCTTGGAATGTCAGAGATATTATTAGATGATATGTTGAGAATTTTTAAATTGTTACTCAACAAAGTGTTGTTTAGAGCGTTTATTCGATTTTGATCCAAATGCAATTCCTGTAGATTGCTCATTTGACCAAAATACACGAAGGAGCAGCTATCACTTTCGATTTCATTGGCAGTTAATTTTAGAATATTAATATTTCGGCTTAAATGCAAATTCATCCATTTTACACAACCAAGTGTGTTGTAAGAGAAATCTAGGGTTATTAAATTTTTGAAAACGTTCTCATGTTGCTTGAAAAATGTCATAAGTTGACCATCTGTTAAGTTACTTTGGCTCCATTTAATGTGCTTGACGAAGCGAAATTGACCCAACTGCACACCAACGTCATTGGTTTCAGTACAATGCAGAAGTGTGATGTTTTCATAGTTTACGTGCTGTTTACTCAAATAATTGTTGCTTAATTCGATAAGGGTTGTGTTTTCACAGTGCAATTTAAAAAAATTTGATGAACTTTCAGGAATAAATGTAGACATGCAAGTTGCATTTCGTTGCTGTTGATCCTTCCTGGCTTCATGGCAACTTAAAACACTTAGCCACGCTAGGACCAGAGTGAGTTCTGACAATATTTCCATTCTCCCCATTGATTGTTTACAGATCTAATTAGCATGATATTGGTACTACGCAAAATCATTGTATCTTGAAAGAGAAATAAAAAATATAATTAAATTATTAAGAACTAGAGGCTTTGTCAAACAAGTTAATAGTGTAGCGACTAAGGAACTTAAATTTTGTGTATTTAAAATTTTAATATCTTACGTTAAAATGACTATGTATGTAAAAAAGTATCGAAGAAGTTAGGAGTTCTACCTTTGTATATATAAACTATAGTACTATCATGATGGAAGTCGAATGGGGCGACATCTAAAGTATGCCTGCAACCCTTACTCTTTTTTTTTTTGCGGAGAGCTTATGGGGGTTTTAATTGATATTTATTGATATTTTTTGGATGCAATAATCCAAATAGTCCTCTTGCTCCTACGAACAATTTCCGATGCTTAAAGACTCCCCAAATCGAATTTTACACCTCAAATTTTGCAGCGCCACCACAAGGGTCCGCGCAACCCTAAAAAAAACTCGCCATGATAGTAATATAGTTCATATATACAAAGGTTCTACGTAAAACAAGAAATAGTCAATCAAAAAACAGTGCAATAAAAGTATATAATGTGATAATTAAACCCCATTTTGAGTATTGTCCCACCCTATTATACTTTTGTAATATCTCCCAAAAAAGAAGATTACAAGTTTTGCAAAACAAAGCAATGCAATCAAAGACTGTAAATGCTTACTATAGTATTCATCTTCAAAATTAAAAACAATATGTGCCCGGAATATCTCTGTGAACAAGCAACTACAAATGAAAATGCATTACACAATCTCCGAAACAATGAAGACCTAGTGATTCAGCGAATGAGAACGACAAGAGGCCAAAGAACAATTTTCTACAACGGTTTTCAAGAATATAATCAACTGCCGCAACACATAAAATCTGCAACCAGCATAAATATATTTAAAAGACTGATTTTATCATTCATTAGAGAAAATGTTATCTGATAGCAACAATTATTTTAAATTTTCAAAGTTTAAATTGATATTTTAAGCCCTAAGCTCAGGCCTTGTAATCAAATCATACACTTGTGGAAAGTCCCTTTTTTCTAAACTAAATATGTACATAAATTTAAAAAAAAACATAAATAATAATAATACATTTTATAAATCTATCATATACATATTATGATCAAACTAGAACTTTCTGGTTTTATCTTCCAAGAACAGAAGACAAATTAAATATCTCGCTTACTGTTGAATTGGTGGTTTTTTATGGTTAAATCACGCTGTAAACGTTCGTAAATAGTTGTCTGCGCAACATCTTCAGAATTTTGTACTTCATCTGAGCACAGGGTAGCACTTACGAAGACGTAAGTGGCAGTGAATTTACCATACGCTTCGAAAGGATAATGAATGCACTGCGATTCAAGCGGCGATGGAACCCTCTTACTTAGACAGGCAGACGACCAGGCCGACCTAGAAGCACTTGACGAAGAACGACCGAAGAGGAATCAGCACAACTAGGAAAGAGCTGCAGAGCTGAAATGCATCTCCAGAAACCGTAGGAGTAGGAGAGGCACTGTACCCCGTAAGGGAAAAGTAGAAATAAGTCATTGTGTTCTCATATTTCATGTCGTTGCTGCAAAGTAATTCTCAAAAGTAAAGACCGGAATTCAAATTTTCCAGCTAAATTTTGATTTCTTCCCTTTAATCTATAATATCAAACTTCTAGTTTTCATCAAACAAACTTTTTCAAGTAAAAGTTTTTTTTTATTATTAGTAAATAATATACCTATCTGTGACAAGAAAATCACATCAACAAAAATAGCGCTGACCTGTAATACTAGAGAAATTTTTTTTGTAAAAAAGTTTTTATAATTATTTTTTTTAAGTAATTAGAAATAAAAATCCAATCGAAAAATATTTTTTTCTTAGTAATGGTTATTCCAACACTTAGTTATTGTTTTTCGGTAATTACTGGTTATACTAGTACATAATAATAATTTGGTGTTTTCTAATTACTACTTATTATAATACTAGTAATTTTTTCTGTAGTTACTCGTTATTCTAATACATAATTAGAAATTTTCATTTTTCTAATTGCTAGTTTCTCTATTATTTGCAAATACTGAAGCTCTAGTTATTCATTTTTGATGTAACCAGTTATATAATCGGTATTATTGGCAACAAAAAAAATCGATACTGCCGATCACTGATCTATGGATTAGTTGATCTTAGAATAAAGTTTAAAATTTCATTTAATTTTTTATTAATATTGTAAAAGTAATATACCTATGCGTTTTTCCGCCGCCTTCGCATTTAGTAATCGGTTTTCAATTTGTTTTACTTATTCGAATTCGTTGGATACAGTGTTGTTATTGAATATGTACCTATATATAATTTTTTATGTTTTGTATTTATGTATGTATGTACATATGTAGGTAGGTACCTATGTAACAAAAATATACAAATGAAAGTGGAGAAAAAGTATATTGAAATGAAGAAACTTCAAAACAAACCTCATTAATCGATATTTTTTTTTAATAATTTTGCATTGCCTGCATATATTTGAATCTATTATTTTTAAATTGATCTTCATTTATAAATTTAATTATCAAAACATTAATAAAGAGAGAAAAAAAATCGATGCGGTACTAACAACTTAGTAAAATGGAAAGCAGATAAATAAAAGACGAAGAGACTTACCACCATTTTTTACATCTGACTTTTCATCTGTTCAGATTATTTCTCAAAACAAATCTTCATCTTTTTATTATAATTCATATAAATTTAAATTAAGCTGTATTTTTACATAAGGTATCTGAAAATATTAAGTGATACTACACGAATTCCAAAAATATAAATAATTTATACGTTCAACGAAAACGAATATCGATATAATATGTATTCGTATTGACAGAAGTTGTTATGCACGACAAACAGAAAATAAGGTAGGCTCCCAGAGATAACTGTGACGTTATTAAGTGTTTACAGTTTCAAATATGCCTGACAAGCGCGGCATGACTGAAGTGATTATAGCTTTGTTCAGTGAAAAAAAAATCAGATCAGAACAGCACAGATTCCTGGAAAACATCGGAACTGTCGTAACGACGAAGAAACAAAAGTGATGTTTTTTTGGAAATTTATTTATAGTACAGTCTCAAATTAGTCTTTTGTTTGAACTATGGTACCCCTGAACAGCTGACACAACAAAAAATAGATTTTTTTGAGTTTAAAAAGATAAAACAAACAGTAGTATCCATAGTGCCTGTTGTATTTGTATTTTAATCTTATTATACTATTTATAGTTTTCCCCCCAAAAATACATGACTTGTTTCATTGCGAAATTTCAAACTTATGAGGCTGAAAACGTTCTCTTAGTTTGCGACAAAATTTCGTTCAAATTTGGATGAACAAGAATTTGACAGCTCTGTTTAGTAAAAAAAAAATTAGAATTATACTACAATTTTAGTAATATTGTCTGTCAATCCATTAGAATGTAATCCATTTTTTGACAGATAGAAAAAAAAAAAACAACTTACTTAAAGAGTCAACCGTTTTTAAGGATTGAGCTCCAGTTTATCTTTAGACCTGGGTCTAAATTGTCTATGAATAACATAAACTCCAGGTTAGCTCAGAAGAGACAAAGAAACAACTTGTTAGACGACTATGAATATGCCCCAATTTCTTTAACATTTCAAAAAAAAATTTTTGTATTTTTTTGAAGAGGGATGGAAATTAAAAAAAATTAAATTAAATTTAATTAAATTCTGGAGAGGGATAACCACCAATCAGTGGGGATAACGCACTCTTATTCGAGGTCCGCGCTTTTGCTTCCCGAAATTAGTGAAACTAGCGCCCCCTATAAAAGCTTCACGTTTAAAATTGAACAAGCACTCCATATTATAGGCCACGTTCACAAAGTTATCTAAAGCAATCCAGATTGGTTTGCGTTGTTGTAATCTCTTGAGAAAAACAGCTGATTATAAAACATCTGTTCTCAAAATAAAAATCTGAACCGATCTAAAAAATTCTCGTATATTCAGCTATCTGAAGAGAAATGTCAAAAACAGCTGACTTGAATTCAAATCAAACAGCTAAATTAACCTATCCGGTTTTAGTCGTTCACAAACATATACGGATACTCGAGTATCTGAGATAGCATATCTCAGCGCAATATGAACGCGGCCTTTATACTCTAAGGAAAATACTTACGTATTTATTTTCTCTATGCTGTGATGCTTGACAGCATGTTTGACAAATTGCCAACCTTCAAACATTCATCAAGCCGTGCTGGTCAAACATATTCGAAGGTGTGAACTTTCTTAATGGAATATTCCATATTCCAGTCCTATTACTATTAATTATTCCAAGCTCCAACCAACAAAAAATGAAATTTGCCAAACACGAAAAGATTCGTTTGATCGTTTGGTGTGATTTTCTTTTTAATTAAAACATTGCTATTAGGATTTTCGTGTTATTTTAAACTGCAAAAATTCAAGGAAAAAAATAATTGTTGTGTCCGGTGATAATTGCATAAAAAGCTCTTAAAAGCAAAAGGTATAAATCAAGTTATTTTGTAATATCACGGTATTTTGTCGTTCTTTTAAGAATTTCCGGCTACGTTTATTGACTTAACTATTTAATATATATTTAAGCCTTTATTTCTTAAAAGCTATTTGGGGAACCAAATATGTAGTTTGAAGTTGCATTGAGTTTTGAGATTAAATTTATGTTTTTGATACGGAGTTTGTTTCCTCTAAAAGTTTTTAGCTTATTCTGATTGGAGTTCAAAATGGCCGAACGTCTACATAGGATAAATTTTCTAATGAACCTTAATCGAAGAAGTTCGAATGACATGTCCTCCAAAATATTTCTGTGAGGATTTTCTCAATGCGAAATAAAAATTGGTACAAATTTAAATAACAAATTATGTTATTATTTGGTTGCTCCCTTAAACAAAGCAATGGTCTGGGCAGTACAAACAAAGTTGCGAGAGGTACGGTGCATCACATAATCACATCTCCATTGTGGGTGTAGACTATACAGGGTGTCCGGTATTGGGTCGAAAGTTATTTTATTTATGTTGCAACTATATGTTATTGTACATTTGTATATACTAAGAAAAAAATCATTTTACAAGAGGATCTATTTGACTCTGTGGACGCGGGAGGGGTAACTTCCAAAAACATGGCTTAAAATGGATAAAAATTTAAGATCTTCAACGCGAAGGGCATCGTCCTACACGCTTTACAGATTCGTAATGCAGCCATGAATCGTCTTCGCTTACACTTCTTTCTGCACACGACGCTATCCGTCATAGATGTAAACCTTACAATTTCCCATCAAATTTACACATTCACTTAATACATTTGCCATTTAAAATGTTTTGTGACGGGCAATTTGCTGCCTGTATACTTTGACGAATACCTGAAGCTTATGCTTCCTGTGCGGTATTCCATTAGAACGCGAGATACACGCTGCTATTAAAAAATGCTTCGTATGCGATTACCTTACAATATCGCATATCCCTAAAAATATGCTAAAGCTTTTTTAAAAGCCAGAAATCTATTATTTAATTTGCAAAATCGTAAGATAAGGACAACAAAATATTTCGATGTCAGTACGAGTTTTTTGTTTTGTTTTTAATCGTTGGTCAATAAGGTGTTTCTTATTTTACTTTACAATTTGTTGGGTTATTTCGGGTTTAACTATAATTTCGCACTGAAAAACCGGGTCTGAGACGGTGTTCCCTTTTTTGATTTAAGTCCGTTCAGTTATATTTGCCAAAATTAAGTCACAAAACTGTCAGAAGATACCGATTAAGTAGAAAATTTTACAAAAAGAGAAAAATTGATGTCACTTAAGAATATACATAGGTACAAATTAAAAAAACATGAATATCCATAAAGTATGGTTTGTATGAGCAATTACTTTTTCAAAAAGCTTAATTAAAATGTTAGAATAGTAATTCATGTTTATGCAAAAAAAAAAAAAATAGAATTGATTTGAATTGCTAATGTTTCAGACGACTAATTTTGTATGTTACATTCATGAGATTTTGCTATGAGGCATCAATCACAGCTGTCCGTGGAAATTATTGAGCTTTTTAATTATTCATTTTGAGGTTATATTGATGCAAAAATGAAACAGACTATTTAAATAATTATTTTGCATAAAAAAAATTTCTATTTGCACTACCTTTTTCTTTTAATTACACTTATTTTTTCAATGATCCAATACTCTTTCCTTAATCATTTGAATTTCGTTCCAACAAAGTGGTGGGACACAATTGGTCCATTGATTTGTGTATGTTTCTCATTTCATTCTATTCTAGCCTCAAAAGAAAAAAATCCAAACATTTTGTAACAAATCTTTTCAATGACAGCCAAGTTTCAATGATTGCTATAACCCGCTATTCAAAAAAGATTATACCTTTTCTTTGGTTGGAGTTTCAAAGAAGACCTTTACGGATCGCTATGATTAACACCGAATTTTTTCTCAATAAATCGATTTTTTTGGTTAGAAAGAATTCCAAGAAAAATTTTTCGATATTAGACCAATCGAAAGCGGTAATTTTAAAACTTTTTTGTCGTTTCACCTGAAATTTTCACAAAAATAAACTCCTATTAGAGTTTTAATTTTCAGAACTAAATTAATTTTACTACTCTTATTATTAAGATACAATGTAGAGGGCTTAATGACTACTTTTGATTCCTGTTATGTGCATCAGGAGGAAACGAACGCGATTCTGAAAGTTTGACTTCTGTTTATTAACTGAACTAAAAATTTGCTTATAACTAACATCAAGTGCATCTTCGTCTCTGTTAGAGATAGAGATATGTATAGTTTTTTCAAAAATGGTAGGGAGAGATGTAAATATCATGTAAAATAACTCAAACTTTTAAATGATAAATCGTGTTTTGGTGATTTAAAATCTCGAGAAGTGCTTTAAGGTTTAACTTCCATTCTAAATCCCCATTTTAGAATAAATTAAGTGGTTTTAAAATGTGATTTTTTATGTTGGCAAACATATTTTTTTATTATGATGAGGACTGTGAAAACAATTATTTTTTTTGTTTATGTATTTATGTTATATCCACACTTAAAATTTTAATAAAATATTAAAGAAAAAAACATTTTTTTACTCGATTTATAGTTCACATAAATAATGTCTTCTACATCTGGAGCAAGTGGTAGTGGCCGTGGCCGTAATGGAAGTGGTCCAACAAACTCCACTGCCAATGAAGCTAAACCAGAAAGTAAGGAGACCAAAACGAATCCAAAAATTTCGAAAGCCTTAGGTACCTCAGCTAAGCGAATTCAAAAAGAACTGGCAGAAATTACTTTGGATCCACCACCAAATTGTAGTGCTGGACCAAAAGGTGATAATTTGTATGAGTGGGTTTCCACAATATTGGGGCCACCTGGATCCGTCTACGAAGGTGGTGTCTTCTTCCTTGATATTCATTTTTCGCCTGAATATCCTTTCAAACCTCCTAAAGTAGAATCATTTTTATGTAGCTAAGAATTTTGTAATAATTTTGCATTATTTCATTTCAGGTTACTTTCAGGACAAGAATCTACCACTGTAATATAAATAGCCAAGGTGTTATTTGTTTGGACATCTTAAAAGACAACTGGTCACCGGCGCTTACTATATCAAAAGTCTTGCTATCAATTTGCTCCCTGTTAACTGATTGCAACCCCGGTATGTTCTCTTTTCTATTATCATATAAAAAATACTGGGTGGGCCAAAAGTCACTTCCTAATTTAAAATGATAACAACTTTTATTGATTTAATTTTTTATTAATAATTTATTTTAGATCATAAAGTTTGACTCTAGAGCGCTGTTACTCATCTTCATTAATCTTGCACGTTTGTTTTATACCTAAGTTCCGTAAATTTTTTTTTTATTAAAAACAGAAGAGATGATTTTTTCAAATTAGGAAGTGACTTTTGGTCTGTTATTATTTTCTTTTTTTTTCAAATTAGGAAATCTTTTGGCCCACCCTGTATCATTACAATTGTTACAAAATATATGATCGCTGTTATGTAGTCAATTGATGCAAAAGTACAAGAACCTCAAGTGATATTAAAATTCGTAATTATAATTTTGAATGAAAATAATTGTAATTGGAGTCTTTAGGGTGAAACAATGGAGTTTAATGTCATCAAGAGTCTATAATATAATAAGTTTTGTAGAAACCCTATATATTCTGAAACTGCTTGACAACATCAAATTTGGCATGTATATTTTTATGGAGAAGGCTTATAAATATTCGATTCTACACTTATAAAGAAAAACGACTTGTATCAACGAGAAAATCACAACAAATGGTCCCGATATGTTGCGCAGTGGACGAGTTAAAAAAGAATTTGGTTACGGTTTGAGATTTATTGACACTTTGACACCTATTTTTTGTTTTCAAAAACATCTCTAAATGGTTTAGTTTTTTTTACAAAAAAAAAATTAATGGAAAAGGTCAACCTTTAACCTTTTTCGCTAAAAATAAATCAAAAATTGTTAATGCAAAAACAATTTCGAATTTGAGGAGAAAGTGTTTATTTTTGAAACCGATGACTTAAAATAAAAAAGCCTAATAACCTGCATATCCCCATGAATCATGGCTAACGTGACATGGCAAAATACTAACAGGCATTCTGATTGATAAAATTGCAAATGATATTTGTTTTTTCTCTCAAAAATAAAACTAAGTGTTTAACTGTAACCTAAAAAATAAAAAAAAAAAAATAAAGGTTACTCTTAGACTTTGACCGATAAAAAAGGTTACTCTTAAAGGTTTTATTGAAATTAAAGGTTATTGAGTGAGCATCTTTGAAAAGCACATCAAATAACGTTATTAGAGAACTATTCAAAAGGTTGAGATATATTTCTGATCTCTGGTCGGTACCAGAGAGTTGCGCGACTAGTTATTTGCTTTTGCGAATCATTCACAAATATACGAGCCTTTAAACTCAACCTCACACAAAATAAATATTTCATTTCACCAGCAACATATACAAAAAACATGAATCCCAATCATTTCCTTTCTTGCCTCTATGAATGTCTATGAGACACACACTTAACTATTACGGGAATCATGTTATTCACAAAAAATTCAAAATGTAGAGAAGGGTGAAGTTTCTGTACACTACAAGAGTAACACAGACCATGAAGCCGATATCTTAACGAAGGCTTTTCCTCAACAAGAGCTACCTAGTCTTGCAAGAAAACTTGAGCATATGTACCATGAAGGGTGTAGTAGAATATGTGATACTGCAAGAAGAAGGGAATGCATAATTTATGGTATAATATTATAATTTAAGGTCAAAGTTTTCACTCAAAGTTGAACACAACTTGGGGATTTTTTTGTGAACATGTGGTTTTGTTTTTTCTACCTCTAAGTGGGCATCCAAAATAGTAAACAAAAAATTCTACACGTATTTTACGTCGTACATACGTAAGTTAGACTTTTTTAATTATTTGACTTTAACTTCTAAGTCCCATTGTTTTTTTTTCCAATGCATAAAATGGGTAGTCTTAATTTTTATTTGATAATCCCGGTGCGTTTTCTAACCGAAGCAACCTGATTAAGCTTATACTAAGTACTAAACCTAATGATACCCTGCATATGAATGTTTCGATAACTAAGGAACTAAAAAACTCCACTTATTACTTTGTCAGGTCTACTTGAAGTTTCGTTTTTCTCAGATGCTTTGTTTTATAATTCAGCTCAATAGATTTTCTTAGTTGTCTTTGTAAATCTAGATTAAGCCATGGTTGTTTATAATTATTATGGGTGCAGAATTCTTGATAAATTGTTCAATATCTTCAATCTTTGTTGTATCCGGGTTGAAAACTTCTATTGCCCCTTAAAAATGTTTGAATGCTTCCTTAATCCAATTTAAATTTTAAAAGCATATGGTAAAATGTTGAAATTGTTAAATTTGATCCTCTTGTATGTTGAACAAAGTATTTCTAAGCACATTTGTTTCTTAAAATTGACTTTGAAACTTATTAATCTAAATTATTCTATTTTAGCTGATCCACTTGTCGGAAGCATTGCAACACAATATCTTCAAAATAGGGAAGAACATGACAGAATCGCTAGACTTTGGACAAAAAGGTATACTATAACATTTTTTTATATTTCTATCTACACTCTCAAGCAAATAAATGAACTCATATCCTTTCACCTTATCTAAAAACAAAAATCGCGATTAATACTATATTAATTATTAAAATGTTGACGGTTCCGATTTGAAACTTGTATTTTGAGAAAAATAAAAATGTGTTAGATAGTATTTTTCAAATTAAAGTTGGAAGCATCTTTCTCAGTTAATTAGTTATCTGAACAACCAGTAGTATTCCCCGAACTAATTACTTGCTATCTACATAAATAGTTATATACTATGAACAAATTATAAATTATCACAAAAATAAGAAGTTTGCTAAAAAATTTATAGTTATTCTTTGAAACCAGTAATTAAGTATATAGTTTTTACTGATTATTACAAAAATAGGTGATTAGCAAAACACATTTTACTTTTAAACAAAATATTAGCCCCAAAGTTTGTCCTAATTATCAAAAAAATGTCTAATTACTTTCAAATACATAAATTATTAACGAAATAGTTTTTAATAATAATTATAAAAATAAGTAATTACCTAAAGTAAATTACCCATTATATACTTTAAAACAATGAATCAGCACTTTTTTGCACTAGTTACCACAAAAATAAATAATTAGATAAAAAAAACTAATTATTTTAATAAATTCAAGTGCCCCTGCCACCACTCCTTTTTGGTTTGCCGCTATAGGACTACATTATTATAGAGGGGGGTTCGGGCTACAGCTTTATATTATATTATTTTTCGATAGCTAAAAAATCTCAAATTATTGTTTTTCAATAATTAGAAAAAAATTGTAATAACTTTTTTTTTTAACAATTAAACAAATAGTCATTAGACATTAGACACAAGAAAGCTTACGAATACAACAGAACCTAGACAAAACGATGAACACATAAGAAGACAGGGACAAAACAATATCAACATACGCTCTGGCATTAAGAGAATAAAGACAGAGTAGTAACAATAGATACAGTGCAATAATAATTATTTTAATTGGGAAAAAGAGAATTGTTTGCTATTTTGTTTAATAATAATGTTATTCATTTGAAAAAGCTTTTTATAAATTTATTCAACTTAATTTTTTTTAATGTAAATCAAATATTTCATGTCAATTTTAAGTAATTTCATCGTTAAATTTTGTAATATAATAGAAAATAATTTTATTCAGATTTAATAAACAACTCCTGAGGAAGTTAGGAAAATCCAACGAAACGTAGGGAAAGAGTATGAAACATATAAAGTTTTTTATTTGCATAATATGTAAAGAAGTGTGGCCAAAAAAGCTCGAAATAAAAATAAAAATTAACCCCCAAAGAATTGGTCAGTAATAATAATTTTTAAATAAAATTAATAAATTTTTATATAAACAAATAGTATTGAATCATTACTATTATTTTGTGCACGGGAATGTTTATGTAATATGTACTACATTTACTATAAATTGAACTACTGCTTTAAACATATTTTATAACAAATTTCCAAATTGATCAGTTTATGATAAATGTTTATTTTGTTCTCCACAGGTACGCAACATGATTACGTTTCAATATACATGATTTCACAGATCTGCCAAATCATTAATTGTGTTCTTGTGGAATCTACAAGTATGGATGTACAATATATAATTTTACTACCTTAAATACAAGAGAATCAATAAAAATATATCCTATAGTATTAAAATAAAACAAAAAAACATGTTTAAGTAAAATAAGTCCTATACATTTCAAGCGTTAATTGTATTGTTTTTTTTTTTCTGTATAACATATTCTCAAGTATCTTGAATTAAGAAATAAGAAGTCTCCATTTACGTATTGTAAGGAAGTTTTGCGTTCAGATACTAAATTTATTTGTAAGAACACTTTAATAATCATTATATTTTGTGATTGCATACATATGCGTGTGTATATTATCTGTGTGTATTTGTTTTTTTTGTATTCTTTTTCATTTTGTAATAATTGAAGTGTGCAAAATATTTTCGTTAGTTTAATACATTTTGAGCTATGTAATTTGCCTTACAACTATTGACTTTTTTGTTAAGACTGGTCCAAATTTTTTTTTATATCTCCTGGTGAATTCAAATGGTAGAGATGGTATGTATAACTCATTTTTCTTTTAAATTCTGCCGAAATAGCAGATGTTATATGAGAAGGTAGAGATTGGGGTTTTAGGGTTGACCCACAATTGAATTGAAATCAAATTCATTTCTTAAAAAATTAAACGTTCAATTCAAAATTATTAAGGTATAATATTGGAAAAGAAGAAATACAAATATACTCTTAAGAATCTAAAGAATCTTCTTAAGAATCTAAAAACTTGTGGTGGTCATGTCAATTTCACAACCTCAAGTTCCTTAAAATCTGTATACAAAGATGAAACATTATGTTTAATTTTCAATTCCAATTTTTCGAGAGATTTCTTTGAAATGAAAACTTAAATTTAAACACATGCCTTTGGTGCATCCTATATATTGTACACTCAATGGTTTTCTTCTATGAGGAATTCAACCCGTCCCGAATGAAATGTAAACAATTCCCATTCCACTCATAGTGTGAACTTCTTTAAAAAAAAAATGTAAAAACGCTTGCCAATACTTAGCCAAAAATGGCTTTGTTTTATTTTTCGAGAATACCAAACAAATTTCAAATGAAGGTTTGCAATGTACATTTAAGATTCGTTTATAAGGCCTTATTCATAAAAAAATCAGATGAATGGATAGTTATTCGGCAAATGGAGATATTGCTCTATACGAACATGGAAGTTGCCTTTCTAATATTTGGACATCTTGGATTTGCCAAACATTCAAATTTCAAATATTGTATTAGGTTTTTTTCCCAGACAGCTTTTTTTTTGGAAAAGTAATCAAAATGAAAAGAAGTTGTGAATTCAAAAATTATAAAATTTATTGTAAAGAAAAAAAACATGCATACATAAAACAAAAAAACTACGGTGTACAGTAAAAACCAGACATAAAAGACAAGGACGAAAAATTAAAAAGCCTAATTAGATTCACGATCGTTACATCTATTCATCGCATTTTTGACTATTTGTTTATCTGTAGAGGTCTTTGACTTTTCGAGAAAAGTAATAATTAAAAACTTTTCAACTTTTAGTTTTTGAAAACTTGAAACAAGATACAAATTTTGTTCACAATTCAAAAATTTAATCAAAAAACCGTGCTTCCTATTTAAAAAATAAAAAAATATTCTTTATCATTATGTGCCAAAAAAAGTTCAGATACCGAAAAAAGATGTCACATCTTTTGTAGTCAGGTAAACTACAGAAAAGTCAGATGGGGCGGTCCAATGTAAACACCGTCATTAGCACAAAAACTCGGCTCTATGAAATAACTCCTAACGCTTTTAAGTTTGAGAGCTTCTTAGCTCAAAATATCCTCCTAACATTCAAATTTCATTATTATTGCACTAGTTTTCGACGCCTGAGTAACATTTTTTTTTTTGTTTTCATTTTGTAAAATGAACGAAAATGGAAGTGCTTGTAAGTTGTTATTTTTCATGTGCAATAACTTCTAACTTAATTTTTTTGTAAAAGTTAATTCGCTAGAAGTTATTTCATAAGGCATAAAAACATTTCGGATTCTGAGAACAAATTTGATTGTTGGGATTTTAAAGTTTCACGAAACCATTTTTTTTTTTGGGTTGTGTTTTGACAGCGAATTATAAGAAACTTTCAAGATAAACACTATCACATTTAGCATAACAGTTCGAGTTTTTTTTTTATTTTTCTAGTAGCAAATACCTTCCTTAATGAAATTTTTTGCTGAACTCATCAATGAAAATGACGTAATGATTTAAAAAGTGAAGAGTAATGCAAAGTTTATTTATGCTGAAATTCTTAAACGAGTCTAAATTCTAAATTTGAGTCATGGAATTATTTGATTTTCGGTGAAAAGCATAGGAGACAAATGAAAAATATTTGTTTTCTTCGAATAGGTAGATATTTAAAGGAAAAGTTCTTTACATCATTCCACAACATATAATGAGCTGCTGAAAAAACTATTGAGTTTTAGTCACTGAATAATATGAATGAATACGCTTATGTAATGAATTCACTGTTGAATATTCATCATCTTATTCATCACCAGGGCCATAGAGAAAACACTAAGATACGTAAGTAAGTATTTTCTCTATGACCAGGGCTGGTGGTGAATAATCGATACCCATGAACGAAGTTGTGATTATACTGGTGGCACGCCTATGTTAAAATCATCGAAGCCATCACCTTAAAAGTGGCAGGTGCAGCTTCCATTCCTCAGTATAAAGTTAGTTTTCCTTAGAGGGTATTTGGATTTTTCCTGCTGGGTGGATATAGTATAACACATCAGAATTGAGTAAGAGCAATTAGAACAGTTCCAATGGCTTTTAAAAGGAGGGAATACTGGGTAAATCCAAAGAAAAATCATATAAGATCTATCATTCGAAAAGATGAAAAAATGAATCAGGAAATACTTCCAAATTGATTAAGAATATTTTGTGCTAATCTATTCCATCTAGGAACAAAAATGGTTCTTTGGTTGAAAGGAATACCACGTTATGTGCCTGATACGATTTTTTCTTCAAATTTCTCGCTGTTGCACGGATAGAATCGGCTGAAAATTATATATAGTAAGCTAACATGGAAATGGGTGGAATGTTGCTTCGGCTAAATTCAAGTCACAATGTGGAGAACAATGGCCTATTTCTGCACCAGTACATAAGTAAGTTTTAGTATACCTATTTTACCACAATTTAATTGCAAAACTGGTGTAAAAAAATATTTTAGCTGATTAGTAATGTAGAAATACGCTATAACATAAAATGTAAAACAGCAGTCAAAATGCTACACTGTGGATGACGTACATAGTAGCTCAGTTATAGGGCTTAAATAAGAGATAAATACATTATTTTAACGGTATTTGTATTTCTAATTTATTTAAATTTAAAATCTATTTTGTATAATACATTTATATAGAAAAAGATATTAAAATACATTTAATTCATAACTTTGCTAACACAATAAATTAATTATAGCTCTCATTGAAGTTATGACGATCACGCATCCACCTGAGTACAAAAAAGTGCATACGTTGCACACGAGTCACGATCGTCGGCAGTCGTTCCCACCGGGAAATTTGAAGCGAGCAAATGCATGGGAACTGCATTTAGGGAATAATTATAAGTTTCTTCTAAGTAAATTGAAATTAGTTACTTCACTTCTTATTGTACCGCCGAGCGAAATAAAGCTAAATTATAAATAACAAAAAACTTGTTTCATTGTTAACGGGACCAGTGCCGAGGTCCCTTAAAAATTATTTTTTTAATAACCAAGGAAAACAAATCCTTTACTTTGACATTTAATGCGTTGAGCTTTAAACTAGAAATAAAGGTTATATTTGAAATATTTAATTAAATGTCAATAATAATAATAATTAAGGTATGCATAATGCACTTTTTACATACATACACATACATAAGTTTATTTACATATTTGAATTTTAAATTCAATAAGAAGCTACAGCTACAGTAATGTTTAAGTAGTTACAAGCAAAACTTTTAAAATTACGAAATAATATTTTTTATTATACGCTCAATTGTTTCTAGAGATTTTTCCTCTATTAAAAATGTGCGATGATTTCCTTCGACAGTTAAAACATCTACACCTTTTTCGCAAACCTGCAATTATTACAAAATAATGGGTAGTTTTATAATTTGTTTAAATAAGCACCATGTTTTGCTTACCTCAGACAATCCATAGTCTTCTTCTAGCTTTGCATAGTTTTCTGTTGGTTTGATCAATGTTACATGACACTGCACTTTGCATTTTGGTTCAAAGGAATCGGCAGCACTAAGTTTTTTCCAGAACGTAACAGCCGCCTTTTTAATCTATAAAGTGGAAAAATTGAAGAATTTTATAATAACCTAATAATTTATTTTGTCTGTCTGAATCTTTTTTTTCACCAAGACCCAGGTTTTTAGTTTCAAATCATCGGCCAATGATGAGAATAGATCACATATAAAATAAACTAAATTAAACGAAACGAATTCTCTTTAGCTTTAGAAATGTTTAGGTGATATTAAGAATTAACATGGGTACATTTTCAAACAAATTTAATTTCCGTAACGGCTTAGTGATTCACCTATAATTTTAAAAGCTTTTTCTTCAAGATTTCCTTCGAAAGAATTAACTTAAGTGCAGGTAAAGTAAGTTTTTTAGCGACAGACTAGGCAAATGTTGTTTTCCATCCACGCGGATAGAGACCAGTAAGACAGATGGAAAAGCTTACCAGTGAGCTGACAGCAGCTGTACTATTGAAAACGAGAGTTGAAAACGAAGACGAATAAGTATTTTGTATATTTTTAACAAATACCCAACATTTTTACTACCTTACGGACATTGTAGTCTTTTTTGACCGTTACAGGTCTTTCAACTTTGTTTCTAGCTTTTGTTCCGGTTATCCTCAGTAGAGTTCGCCTGATAGCAAATCAAACAATGTATTTTTTTTTGTTTAAACAAGTAAATAAAAACTTAGTTATTTTAACCAAAGTTTTGTTGTTTGAAATACACGTTTTTGTTATTATTAAGAAATAACTAAACAATCAAAATATATAAGCAAAAATCATTTTTTTTTTTGTTTCTGTGAATAGCTCCCCTGCGGTATATTGGACAGTAAAAATGTAAAAATATTATTCTTCTTAAATTTAAACTACATATTGTTTTAAGGCAAAAAAAATTGTTTAAACATAATTAAAAATTTTATTAATAATAACGAAATTGAGTATTTCAAACAACAAAAAATTGGTTAAAATAACTGCAACATGTGTAGTATTTTAAATAACAAAAAATTGGTTAAAGTAAATGCAATATTTGTTTAAACATAAAAAATACAATAATATACTAGTACATCTTATTACCAAGCATTCGATGTCTCATTTTAGACGGGAGATATTTGCAAGTTTTCAAACAATAGCAAACAAAAAAAAACATTTTCACCAATAACTTTTTTAAAAACAAGTTATTAAAAGGTGCAAATTTAGCCTCTCAGATAAGACCCAGGTGATGCCTCTGCGCGCAATGTCAGACCTTTTTTACGACGCTTTGGCTGGAGTATACAAGTTTAAAGTCTAGCATAAAATTGAAAATAAACTTACCAATTCTATGGGTTGCTCAATTTCGGCTTGTAATAATTCAGCGCATTTCTCTACTTTGGCTTCCCATGTTGGAATTTTATTCAAAAGTCGGGCAACCTATATTTAAAATGTGAAATTAAGAAAATAAATTTGAAAAAATATTTCACAACTTTTACTTACACCTCCATAATCTAAGTTACCACACACCATTCCAAAGTAAGCCAATGCATATGCCTGATTTTGATTCATATCTTCTGATGAATTGTATCGTTGTTTGTGTGATTGTGTATACCAATTCACATATTTAGGTGCACCATCAAGCATCACCAGTCTTGCTGATTCATTGTCGTTCTCTAGTTGTGTGACCATTACGAATGCGATCAACGCCCCGAATGAATACCCCGCGATTGCATATGGACCTTTAGGTTGAATTGTTTTGATTTGTTTTATGTAAAATGCCGCTAGGTCATCAACAGAATCTACGGGAGCATCAGCCGTACATTGCACTCCAAAAACGGGGCAGTCAAGCCGTGCAGCAAGCCTTTCAAGTGGTTTTATGAACCCTTCAATTGGATGTACGAAGAAAATTGGGCGTTTCTTCGAGATGGCGGAAGCGGCTGACTTTAACTGCACAATTGACTCGGTTGGCATCAATTCGGTAGCAAATACTACTTGTGTTCCGTCACCAAATGGACTTGGTGTGTTCCTTGATGGTGATGCTATAGGTGAAGCACTTTTTGCACGAGCCGATTCTCCAGTGAGAGCATTTAGCGTACCAAATGTCAGCAAACGTATTTCTTGGGCAGACATGACAATATCATAATTTCGTTCCAAAGTTTGTTTTATTTCTGCGCCCATCAAGGAATCCATACCGAGGTCTGCAAGAGTTGAATTGTCTTGTACGTTCCTTATATCTCTCAATCCTAAAATATTAGCAACGCATGTTACCAAACTAACACCTGAGGAGGCATCATTTTTTCGTTTTTCTGCCACCACCATTGACGCCAGCACTGGGTGGGGTTGCTGCAGGAATATATCAATTGTTTGCAGGCATGAAGACATTCTCTGAGGCAAAGTACCTCCAATGACGGTATTATTGTCACCCAAATTCTCAATAACCAAGCCAGTATCACCAATAGCGCCCCATTGAATAGCAGTACCTGGAAATCCGGACGCCTGCCGGCTTTCACATAATCTCTCCATTGCAGAGTTGGCTAAACCATAATTTGTCTGTCCAATGTTTCCACGTCCACACGAAACACTTGAAAAACACACAAAATAGTCCAGCTCTGGGCAAAGTTCGCGTGATAATTTATCTAAATGAATTGTTCCTTCAATTTTGGGTTTACATACAGCCTCAAAATCTTCCTTTAGTTGATCTTCGATCAGGCCATCTCTGAGTACAGCTGCCAAATTAAATATTCCACCAACATGACCCAATTCACTCGCTGACTTCAAAAGTTTTTGGCAACCGTCTAAGCTGGTCACATCATTTGTATCGATCTTAATGGTACAATTCTTTTGCTCCCACCTGCTTATCATTAAAGACTGGTATCCCGTCTTGACACCAGATCTGCTTGTCAAAACTATTTTTTTCGCCCCTCGTATCACAAGCCAATTTGTTAATTCCAAACCAAAGCCACCAAGTCCTCCAATAAGAATATAAACCTTTCCTGGGTGCATATATGTTCGAGGGATCGCATTATACATACGAAGATCTGGTTTCAATTGTGATTTGGATGCCTCTTCGGAACGTACTTTGATAACTACCTTACCAATGTGTTTGCCGGACGCCATGAATCGGAATGCCTGTTCAATTTGCATTTCATTGAATACAGAAGTCTGTAATGGACGGACTGCACCACTTTTAATACCATCGGCAACGAGTCTAACAACTTGATTTTGCATTGATTCTTCTCCCTCCATAACACTGTCGAGGAGAATTCCGTGGAATGAAGTGTTTTTCAAAAACACCGACATACCAAGGGGTGAATTGTTGCTCAAATCAAACTTGCCGATCTCCAAGAAACGACCGTTGATTCCAAGACACCGAACAGACGCTTGTAATTTCTCTTCTGCCAGTGAATTAAGCACTAAATCAACACCTTTTCCTTTTGTTTCATTCATTACCATCTGTTCAAATGTAGTATTCCTTGAATTTCCAATATGACTATCCAAAAGTTCAGGGAATCTTTTTTTTAAGTAATCACGTTTTTCAATACTTCCAACAGTAGTAAATACAGTCAAGCCGTAACTCAAAGCAACTGAAATGGCAGCTTGGCCAACACCACCGGAACCAGCATGGATCAAAATGGACTCTCCTTTCTTCATCTGACCTCGTACAACAAGTGCATAATATACAGTTGCGTATACACAGGGAACTGTTGAGGCTTCTTCCATTGACCAGTTATCGGGTATAGACCACATCATTCGTTTGCTTGCTAAGCAAGTAGAAGCTAAAGATTTTGCAGGAACCATAGCCATAACTCTTTTTCCTGTTGAATCCCGTCCAGAAAATTCAAGACCAAGAACACAGTCTTGTTGTGCCATATCACCGGGAAGAGCATCGGCCGAAAGTTTACCAGAACTGAGCATAACATCTCTGAAATTGATAGGTGCGTAGTAAACACTACACAAGTCATAATCCCCACTTGAGGTTGCAGTTGGCATTTTTGGAACTGGCCCTTCAATCCACTTCAAACTTGCAAGATCACCCTTTACCAAAGCATTTACATAGGCATGTTCGACTGGCAGAGTTGCAATGTCAGATTGGCTTTCAATTATGAAATGTCTGTATGTACCCCAGGAACCGTTTTTATAAACGTTAATAACAAGATCCTTTCGTAACTGATCTGTATAAAATTTGGATTTCAAAGAAAACGCCTCAGCTTTATCTTGAACGAAAATCATTCGAACAAATTTACCACCAGCTTCGTTTTTCAAACAGTTCAAGAATCCGACAGCTCCAGAAAACTCTTCATTTTCCGATACAACATAAATAAATTTGTTCTCTAGCTCACTTGCAGCAAGGTTGGCTTTAAGTTCTTCTACCCAATCAAAATTCTTGTTAGTCATGTAAACGACACAATGCCTTCTTTTTTCCAAGTTTGTGGACAATCGAGCCAAGACGAACAACCGGTCTCCATATCTTTGTTCAATCACAGGAACTAAATCGAAGAGCTTGAGCTTTGCACAGCCAGTTTTTTGATACTCCATATTACTCTCATCGAACAAAATAAAACCGTCCTCTTTGATGGTTTTAATTATATTCTTTAATATATTTGAATTCTCCGTCGATAAAAGATCGTAGGCCAAAACCATATGACAGTTCTTTTCAACTTCTTGTGTTGAAATATTCATTGTAACCACTCGAACGTCTGTATCTCCCAGAGTTGAAGCAATGTGTTCTGTTTGGTTGCTTGTAACAATTGCAACATCTCCTGCAATTGTGGGTTCGTCTTCGATAATTCGTAGAATTGTTGGGCCTAAAAGTACATCAGCACTGCGATTATTATCCAACTCGACTACTTTAATCTTAATCGCTCCCGCCGAATTCTCCAATACAATATGAAGCGCCTCGGTCAGTGCATGTAAGCGAGCTTTAATTGGATTCTCATGTAGATCATTCATATTTGTATGTGATACAAATGCATATCGTTCCAGTTTTGGTTGCGCTTGCGATCCCGAGCGACGAGGCGCTAGAGAAGCTTTCAAACCCCGCATTTCTACACCTCCACACTTAATAACGTTTAAGAATTCGTATGATTGAACTTTAAGAGCTGTATCTTCGGTACCACTTGCAACTTCCTTAACAATATTGTAGTGTTTTGTTGGATTTATAATGACCTTTGCAATGCGCGTTGGCAAATACAAATCACGGAGATCCTTTTTCAAAATACTGAATTGCAACATAGTATCCATAAAGCTAATCCAATTTTCGGACCAGGCAAGATATCCGGTTGTGGCTTTAATATTTGATGAAATAATTCCTCTGAATTCTCCACCGTAATCGTATCCACGCAGCCGCAATTCTTTGTAAACGTCGTTTGACTTCAGTTCCAAAGAAGGGTTCTCAGCGTCTTGTTTTTGCTGTGGTAATTCTTCGTTTGAAACATTTTCAGCGACTGAAATGTTTCCTGAAACTGCTAAAGATCCACCCTCACAGATCTCAAAGCCACCAGTTCCGTCTAAGAAATTTATACCAAACTTCACAACATTTTCCTTGTTTAAGATTGTTGCTCGATGAAACACTACGTTTTCAATTATAACTGGGGTCCGATGAAAATCAAATCCATGCATTTTACTAAATGTCTTCCATGCCAATGTCATGTATCCTGTAGCTGGGAATAATATTCTGCCATCGATAGTATGACCCGCCAAAAAAGTATCACCTTCATTAGCAAGATTTATTTCGACAACAGTTTCTCCAGAGGATTTTTCACTGCCGTATTTTGGAACCATCCACTTTTGTGAATGATCCCATCCAACTTTTGAATTTAACATTGGAGTTCCTCTGCCAACTGGGAAGGAGATCGGTCGCACCATCTTTAAGATATTTGGCTGAGCACCGGCTGCGTATAATTTGCCAAGATTTGAAAGGAAAAACTCAACATTATTTTCATGATTTCGCTTAATCAAACTTAAATTTGTACAAGAACTATCAAGAGCACGTTTGAGAATAGCCTGAAGAAGTCCAGTTGGAGCAACTTCGATGCAAATTGAATTTTTTGGAACTTTTTGTAGTGCTTCATAGAAAAGAACAGGCGATAATAAATTGTTTACGTGATAGGCCGCAGAGCTTTGCTTTGCTACTGGAGTATTCCATGCAGGTTCAGGAATACTCGTACTTATCCATCTTGCAGAACGGTTTTTAGGATTTGGGATAATTTTTTCCAAACTCTTGCGAAGTTTTGGACCGGCATCGGCGATATATTTGCTGTGGAAAGCGTATCCAGAAGAGTTTACAATCTTTGCAAATATTCCTTTTGATGTTAATTCTTCCACCATTGACGTTATTGCTCCTTCCGGTCCAGAAATAGTTACATTATCTTCGCTATTGTGACAAACCGGAAACACTTCTGGAGTTAACAAGGTTCTGCAATCGTCCCACTTAACTCCTACAGCAGCCATTTTGCCCTTCGCCAACTTGGTATCTTGTATACTCTTTCCACGCCAGTAAGCCGCTAACACAGTTTGTTCTGGAGTGAAGCAACCATCAGCATATGCGCATCCCAATTCGCCAACAGAATGTCCAATTATTCCGTCTGGATGAATTCCAAGACTTGTGAGCATATCAGTCAGAGCAATTTGCACTGCAGCTATTGCCGTAAAAGAGTTCAGGATATTGTCAAAGCTTTCATCAGTAGAGTGAAGTAAAATGTCCATTAAGTTCATTCCAACCTGTCTCAATACCTCAGAGCATCGATGAATGCTTTGGCTGAAAACTTCAAATGACATAAGATCTCTGGCCATATTAGCCCATTGGCTACCCATACCAGAATAAATGAACCAAATTTGTCGCTTTTCCTCAACATGTTCAAATACTTCTCTTACGACTGAACTGTTATTGTTAAGAACAGTATATCCACGATAATAATGTAGTGGAATATTTTTCGAGTATATTTCGTTAATTAAAGCCAGATATTCATCATCATTTCTATTCTTTTCAACATCTTCCAGGAATTTTTGAACGGCTTCAAAAGTTCTGCCTGAAACAGTAACTAGTTTAGGAGGACCATCTCTGGGGGTGACAGCTTTTGGTTTAGGATTCGATTTAAGAACCACGTGCGCATTGGCTCCGCCAAATCCAAAAGAATTAATTCCAACTATGCCACCATTCCATGGCATATTTTTGTCTACAACTTTAAGACGTCCTTCCACCAAGCCATACAAATCAGGATTTGGATTAGAATAATGCAAGTTTGAGGGAATGATACCTTCTTCCATGGCGATCAATACTTTCGCTATTGAGCAAACCCCCGAAGCTGGTTCAGAGTGACCCATGTTCGACTTAACTGACCCAATAAGTAGGGGAGTTGGTCTGTCTTTGCAGAAGAAATCAGTTATAGAGTTCACTTCTTGTGGATCTCCAACTTTAGTTCCGGTGCCGTGAGCCTCCACATAAACAACATCATGTGGATTCAAACCAATTTCTTCGTATGTTTCTTTGATCAACTTATTTTGCATTTTTCCTGAAGGATATGTTATACCCTGTTCTTTATTTCCATCTGTATTTGTACGTACATTAAGAATTGAAGCATAAATTCGCTTTGCTTGTTTTGCATTTTGAAGGAATATCGCCACACATCCATCGGAACGAACATATCCACTTCCTGTTTCATCGAATGCTTTACATTTACCGTCCTGGCTCAACATGTTAAGTCGCTTGAACTGCAGTGACATAGTAGGCTTCAGAATAAGGCCAACTCCCGCGACAACGGCATTATCACAAACCCCTCGTTTCATGTCGGAAAAAGCTTGTTCTAAGGCGTACAGGGAACTTGAGCATGCCGTATCGACACAATAGCTGGGACCAGTAAAATCAAATGTAAATGAAAGACGATTGGCAAACATTGCCCTGGCACAGCCAGTCAAACCGTATCCATTGACACGATCAGGATCGTTACACCAATATTGTTCAGTTTCGGAGGAAGATACACCAATATATACACCAGTACGGCTCCCACGGATTTCTTGGGGATTGACGCCAGCGTCAATTATGGCTTCGTAAGTGACTTCCAAAAGCATTCGCAACTGTGCATCCATACATTCGGCTTGTTTTTGGTGAACAGAAAAGAATTGCTCATCAAATTGTTCCAAATCTTCATCTTTGATTTTACCAAGTCTATCGGGTAAATCGTACAAACCTAACGATAGATAATAAACACATATAATTTAACTGCCAGATTAAAAAAGATACTAAAATTTTACCCTCAGGCCATCTACGAGGATCATTGTTGACCATATCTACGCCTTCAAATAAATTCTTTTTGAATTCTTCAATGTTTGAACTCTCTGGCAAACGGCCAGAGAAACCAGTGATGACAACGGAAGCATCTTTTGAACGAGTAGCATTATTTCTTTCGTCTCTTGTGTCCGTGTCAACAACAACTTCATCTGCGATACGGGCTGGCATTTTAAGTGTCTTTTTTTTGTGATGTCTTTTAATTTATTTGTTTGACGAAATAACACACTGCAAAGAAAATAAATTTAAAATGAATGTATAATATAAGAAAATAAACAAATAACTGAAAATATTGTCAAAGAAAATAAATAAATAAAAATAATTTTGTTAACTTTTCAAAAATTGGAATTTGGCTGTTAACTGGACTTTCCTTAAATTTCCTTAATACTGTCAAAAAAGATTGTTTCATTATGTCCAAAATATGCACTAAAAATATGACATGTGTATAACTAAAAATTTTAATAGTGTTTCAAAATTAGATATTTGTTAATTTATTATTTTGTTGCAAAAAAATAGCATTACAACAAATTTTTCTGAAAAATATTTGTCTATGGCATGAGACCAAAAGTTGAATGTGATGTATGATGTAAAACCTGTGATATACTACATTATGTAGGCCCCCATCATTGCCTACAGTGTGAACCATACATACAGTGCCGGTAAAAATAATAGCACTACTGGTACAAGTTTCATTTTTACTTCTGCAATTGAGTGAATAGAAAAATATTTAAAGCAACTATACTGTTAATTGTTATTGCTTAAACTGTCATCTCTCTGTATTGTGTATCTCTGGCACTAAAAAGGTAACGGTTTTTTGTCACTACATAAGTAGTTAAGCACGGAGGTTCGAGCATAATGGTGTGGGCTTGTTTTTCCTACTATGGAGTTGGGCCCATATATTGGATTAAACCCATCATGGATCAACACGTTTATTTAATATAGTCGAAAACATTATACTCCCTTATGCAGAGGAAGAGATGCCGCTTTTATGGTCTTCCAACAGGACAATGACTCCAAGCACACTAGTAAGAAGGCAAAAAAATGGTTAGCAGATCATGAAGTTAATGTGATGGAGTGGCCAGCGCAATCGCCTGACCTAAATCCCATCGAAAATCTTTGGGCAGATGTTAAGATAGGAGTCTCTGACGCTAGGCCGTTAAGTAACCAAGCACTCTGGTCTGCCGTGAAGGTCGCCTGGGAGAATATTTCGATTGAAAGGTGCCAACATTTGGTAAATTCGATGAACAGACGTTGTAAAGCTGTAAAAGCCAACAAAGGCTATACAGCAAAATACTGATTTTGGTGGGTTAGGTACTTCTTAAAAATAAAATGATAAAAACAAATTGTATTCTTACGATGTTTTAGTTTTAAGTTGCATGATAAAGCAATGGTGCTATTTTTTTTACCGCCTATTAATAAGAGTTTTTGGAGAAAATTTAAGTTATTTTAAAAAATTGATGAATAAAAGTTGCAATTTTTTTTAAAATGTGTTCTTTTGATTAAATTCAGTCTTTTTGCATATCTAAAATTTCCCTCAAAATATTGACATAAACTTTATTTTTAAATGAAATTGGGTTCTCGTACTGGTGCTATTTTTTTTACCGCAGCTGTATGTATGTATATTATTTAATCAGAGATACTTATATTTGACTCATTATTTGAAAACACTACTAATAACAACTAGTAATTACCATTATATTGACTTCGAGTGGACTTTACGTCGATATAATTTTAACAAACTAAAAAAAAGTCATGTAAAATGCAAAATGTATGTTAATATAACTTAAATAAACCAAGACAAATATATATGATAAATGTTACACAAATCAACTTGATTGATGTACAAGTCTGGGAGAGTTCAATGAAAGATATTTATTTCAATGTGAACTAATCAGTGCTGGGAAATTTCCCTTGCCGTTTTCAAAATTGTCTGAATTTCGTTGACCAATCATATTTTTAGCTTAATATAAGCTAGTAAACGGTGGCTTTAAATCAACCGCACATAAATCTATAACAAATAAAGCATGTTCTGATAAGAAACGTAAAGTTCACCGAAATTCTGCTTTAAAAAAACTACTGACTTTATAAAATTCAGGTTACTTAAATTCGGTTTGAGTAGCTGCGAAAATTAAGAAATACAGTTCTTCTTTCTTCGTGTTGTCAATTTCCTTTTAAAGATTAAGATTAGTTCTTTATTTTTTCAAATATTAAAAATTACAAATATTATATAATTTAAAATTAACAAAGCAAGGCTATATAAGCCGTCTGCCGGGTGGGAACAAAAAATTTTATTAAATTAAAAAAATAATATTTTGATTTTGAAAATAAATATAGTTAACAAAAATTGAACTGCGTTAAATATATGTATGTACTTTAATAAGTTTAGTCAAAAACAAAAAAGAATTTCTTAAATACCATGAGTAACTAAAAAGTATAGCGGCCTTTTAGTTTAGCTAAAACAAAAAAAAAAGTCAATTGAATGACAATTTCCTTTTATGAGCAGGGAAATATTTATTTAATATCTTTAGCACTACTTTTTTCATATAATATCCAAAATATTATATGTATTGTTGGGACAATAACTTTTCTTCTTTAAGTTTTTCTAAAATGAGCAATTTTCATCAATTTTCTTCTCACACACTTCTATTATAAAATTTTGAATATAAATTCTTAATCAAATAAATTAATATAAAATGGAACGATGCAAATATCCAGCAAGCCAAAACTTACAATAGATTTATAAAAAATATATTACTTACTATCTTAAGCAGTATTAAAAGAGCTTAACTTGATTTAAGAAATAACTAAACAAAAATGAATTTAATCCAATTAATACCTACTTATATTTACTTTAACAATGAATCATTCACCTCAGCACACTTGAAATGAGTGATCAATCGAATGCTTATCTGATAATTATTAATAAAATAAATGAACGCAAAAAGACATTGGATTACCCTCTTTGAAAACCCAGCAGAACTCACGCCATGTTGTCTAATATAAACAGCTCATAATCACACCACCTTTTGATGCCGGGATAATCAACATTTTTATCTCTTTCAACTTGAATTTCAGTGTCATCCGACTTTATTATTATTTCATGCTAATAATGAGTGTTTCTCTTTATTGCGATTAAATACAAAAACAACAGTCTACCACTCCGTTTCTTCGATTATTCTTTTATAAATAGTACCTAAGCGTGTAGGACTTTCATATTTAATATTTTCATCCATTTACTGAATAGGTCGAAAAAGCCAGCGAGCTCTTAGACTATTAGATAGGTGGTTACGAAGAAGTCAAAAGTCAGATTTGCCAAAATCGTTTGCTAATGGGGAGACATGAGTCAAAAAATGTAACAAAATCTATTTCTAAGCAAAATAGCATGTCTTTTACTTCTAAACGGCACACAGAAGAGCAAAGCTTTCATTGTTTAACAGAACTTAAAGAGTGTTTTGTGATTTACAATAACATCAGCCTAATTAGTATTTTTAACTGCTGGAAAGCAATTTTCATTCTTCGCTCATTGAACAAAATTAATTTTTGTTTGTAATTTTCATATGGGATTCGCGCATGAATAAATTTCGCGATCGCAATTCGCAGACGCAGGTCGCACCTTATATGAATTGCCCTTAAATCAATCTTAAATAATTGTATTCACGTTTTATACTCGAGTTCATTACATTAATAGAATAAAAAACAATGTATGATCCATCTCGATTTGAAATGTAAAGGTACAAGTGTTGTTTCATCAAACAAATAAATTTCCTAATCCTGTAGCTGTTATAAATCCCACAACAAGACAACAAATAAAAGTGTTTGCCATTAGATAAGAAATAATTGGTTAATTGGCCAATATATCGATTAGTTTATCATTTTATCATATTCACTGTTTTTCCCATAATATGAACTAGCACTCCAACAAAATTATGTTAGGTGATTGTCAAAAAAATTACGTTTTACTAACATAATAATATTGCTATAACACAAAATTTAGTTTACTGCAATACTACACAATCCTAATAAAGATATCTTATTTAGTTGCCTATCCATCATCAATCGGCTAACGCAATAATGAGCATTGATAACAGAGATATTGCTCAGGAATTGGTTACTTTCTTTAGAGAGGAAAGTTTTTATTGCATGAGTGTTTATTAAGAATTTTTTTTTCTTAAGATTTTCTTTTCAACTTTATAAAATTTATGATGTCGTAAACAAAAAAAAAAGTTGCTGGTTTGAGTGACCGTGGGAGACAAGAGATCCATTTCTTCTTCTTCTTTTTTCATATTGCGCCTTTTGCCTCTTTATTAGATAGAGAGACTTTTCATTTGGAAATTTACTTCAGGATTACAATTTCGAAATTTTTTATTGTTATGGTAGTGTATTGTAATCAACAAATTTTGTCCTAATTAAAGCAATATTATTTGTCAACAAAACATAATTTTTATTATGTACATATATGGAAAGAATAGTGAATATTTTCGATAGTAAGCTTATCGATGTATTGGCCAATTCAAATGCCTTAATGGTAAAAACTTTAATTTGCGGTCATGCTGCGGCATTTATGACAGCTTTTGAATTGGGAAATTGAATTGCGCCGCGATGAACTTGTGGAACGAAAAAAAGGCGGACTGGATTTTTCGTATCTTAAAAAGAACTTTCGTCGCCGGTTTCACCAAACGACGTTGGTTCCATACAAAATACTTCAGTTTCAAATTTAAAATCCTGTTAAACATTGGTGCAACCAAACATTAAAAAAGTTCAAGTTGAGATTTTGGACATGTTATGATAATGATGTGCATAATCGAATGATCATTTGAGATATGAGAAATAATAAAATGATCTATGTAGAACACAAAAGACGAAAAATTATTATTATTATTATTATTATTATGCCACAAAAAAGATATTGGGTAATTTCTTCGATAAGAGTCAAAATATATAGTTATATTTATGTATAAGAATGAGATGGCTTTCGGCATTTGCATTAAAAGTCTCAGTATTTTTTCATGTACATAATATGTACATGAATACAAAAAAATTGAAAAAATATTTTTTAGATGTAATTTGAGTTAAAAAATTGTTATTAATAATTTTAATAATTAATATACATATGTACATTTAGACGTGATTTTATTACATTTAAATTTGTCAGATTCATAATTTCACTGTCAAAAACATTAAATCATATTATAAGTAAATATACATAGCTTTTTTTCTTGAGAATGTCAATTGTTTATTACTGTTTCTTGTGATTTATGATTTTTTTTAAATTAGCAACATATTATTTTATACGTAAGGTACTCTGCAAACAGTTATTGTTTATAACTTTGCCAATAACAATTTCTACCCAACTTACATTTAAAAAAAAAAAAGACATTTAAAAGAAATATTACTCCACTAAAATATGCCGATATCATAAAATTAAAAAAAAAAGGATTTTGACCAGTTAACTAATATATCACCTATGTACATCGTGACATTTTGATTTTAAAATATCAACATAGGTATTTGAAAATATTTAGGTGGATTTATTGAAAAAGAAAAATTCTTAATCCAGAGCTAAATAATACTTAATGAAAATAATTATTTGCATCAAATCACTATTTAATGTCTGCCTTTCTAACTGATTTAAAGAAAAACAGGAAAATCAAAACATGTCTGAATCAATCTTTTTTGATTTGCGATGTTATCATTCATATTTATATTAGAAGATTTAAGGACCAATGAGTAATAAGCCAATTCAGAGTCAAGCCGGGATTCTTCAGACAATTGGAAGCGAATTCTTTGCAGCACTACCCCAACACTTATATGTATACCATCTAATTTTAATCGATAAAATGTTTAGGTACTTACATACGTACATACATAAGTACAAATACACAAATACGTACCAATTTGAATTCCTTGAAACAAAATGCAGGTCCTTTCAAATCGATTTTGCAAGACTTCCAGGTGTTCTCTTAACTATCGGCTTTCAACATTTATGTACAAATATTGTATTATTTTACTCAAAAAAGGATTGCATACAAATTAATATAATTCACAAATTAACACAAAATTGCTTGAAAACTGTTTTTTTTTTGCAAAATTTGTAGAATAATAATTTATTATTATACCGCTGAGTGTATTTATTGATGATTGAAAAGTTAATATTTAATTTTATCCTTAGTTATGTACTATGGCTCGCCGCTCGGTTAGTGCTGTCTGCTGTTTCAACTTCAACAGTTGTAGTGAATTTATTTAACATGTACACAATTTTATTTTTTCAAATGAGGAGATAGTGGCGTGATTTAAAACTTCATTTTGTCTCACTTACACACATTATTTTAAGTTAAAGTGTGCGAAACCCAAGCCTCGTACTAACGGAGCAAAACATGTAAACAGGGAAATCAGGCGATATTATTATTACGTCACTACTTTAGGGGGAAACCAGCCCCTTTCTCATCTTGATTCCCAATCGTATGGCTTAAGAAAAGGTAATATAGTTTGCTAAGAGTTCAACCTAAATTTGTTCACGTCAGTGGACCTATTTGTGGTCTCATCATGAATCATTTCTGATAGAGGTATCAGACGATTCTGAATTATGAATAGCTGTTTATTTTTTTTTTTTTTTGCTAAGGGAATCTCCCATTTACCCACTGACGGAATATTTTACCTACTGTGCTTGTTCTAAACAGATTGCTATGTCTAGGTCTATACTTCTTTTTACCAATTCAAACATTAATGTAAATTTTGTAATATTATTGTTATTGTGTTATACCTACGGCCTTTTAAATAAGCTAATGTCAATAGATAATGATTAAAGAATTCAGAGATATTAACAGCATAACAATAGTTCAAATAATTTTATTAAGGCTTATGAAAATTATTTCAATACATAGTCTCAATTGATTTGTTGAAATGACCAAACAATAGAGGATTAGCCGATGCAGTGTAGGTACTTACCTTTCAAACTGCTAAAGAAAAAAGTTTAAATTTTTTCAAGAAACACTGATTCCGGCTGATGAAAGCAAAAATTTTTAATGAGTTATAATTTGTTGGCTCAATGCACTTGCACTTAAATAAATGAATAAGCACGTATTTAATATGAATATTGTTCTGTTTAATATTATTTTAAACAATGTTTTTTTTAGAGAACAAACACATCAATCGATTCCCAAAGTTTGTTTAAGACTGAATCTTAGAAGAGCTTTGAACCTAGTAGTCTCGATCGCTTGATTATGTAGCTACTGGCGTATACAAATTTCAGGGTATATCTACTAACAAAAACAACCACTTGTGTTTGTGTCAATCTAATAATTTGCTTTCGCCTTAATTATTATTAGAGAAAGACTCGCACAGAGAAATAAAATGTTTTCTCTATAATCATTATCATACTATTGGTAAGAATAACAACTACAAACTACAATTTACAAAAACAAATTTTCGAACGAAGTCAGTCGATATTCGGTAAATTGAGTTGTTTATTTTTTTTCAAATTCACGGCCGCGGCGAGACTGTCACACAAGCGCTCAAGCGAAATCATTTCTCCACACCATATGATTTCTTGTAGTGATGCGCAAATACTGAAGTGCGTTCAGCCAAAGGACATAATTATATAGACTTCCCGCCTAGTATTCTTTTGTGGTGAGAAAAAAAATTATTTTACATTAAAAAAAAATGTATCGATTTTCTTTTTCTTGCAAAAACAGTGGCAGTGAGTACTGAGAAAAAAAATATTTTCACAAAAAAATGTATCTGCCAATTTTCATTTTCTTTTTGCACAGAAATTTGTAAGACACATACACGGTTCAAACTCGTTGACAATTTAATGTCAAATCAAACTCGTGTGTGGTTCTGACGTTTGTTATTAACTTAATTGGGCTGTCAAGCCAAAAGCATTTCAACTCAACGTCAAATTTACAAGAGGATGGTCATCTCTTTCTTACCCAGAAATAGAAGTGAGATAAAAAATTGACGTGATTATTCGCAATTAATTGTTGTCTGTAGTCTTGTCGTATGTCACGTTGGCTTTAAAATATATTTAAAAATATGACACAAAATGTTTATAATTATATAGGTATGTATGTAATTATTTACGTGCATAGATTGTATCAAATGATTTTTTTAAGCTTACCTTCTACGATGCTAAAACATGCATAATGTTAATGTCTTTTGGAAAAACAACAAAATGCCTAGCAGACAAAAAAAAGTGTGGTAGGTGAGGCGAGAAAATCGAGCCCTTGATTTTGCTTGAAGGGAAAGAATTACGGTAGGGACGATTATAGAATCGTCGAACGTCAGCTGAAGTGGTCGTAAGAAACGAAGTAAGGCTTCGCTAACTTTCGCTATCGATAGCAAGAGCGCTCATTGACCGCTCCTGCGAAGTGAATTGACAGATAGATACAAACCCAAAATGGTGAAAGCACATAATATGGCTGATATCTCAATTTGAGTGTTCGGAAAACTAATTTTCGTTCGATTTTGACATTAGATTCCTGCCACGTCCGACTATTATAGTTATACCTTAACAGCCGTATTTAATAAAATTCACTAAAACACCTTTGAACGGGTGAATAGTTACGCAGTGTATAAGCGCTTATTAAGCCTCTATTCAACGTTGCGTAAATCCATATTTAAAAAACATTTTCTGGTCCAAAGCCTTTGTATTCTTTTTGTATGGGATTTGACAGACATTTATGCAGGCTTTACGGAGCCTCTCAACGCGTTTAGCTTAAAATACCTCTATTTAACGTTACATAACATTTATAAATAACTTTTTGGCGTTTAGATCCATTGTAACTTTACGCAGCCCCTATGTGGCGTTTATAAATACGACTGTAACACTTTGTTCTGGAGTTTTTTGGGTTTCATTTTTTTTCATTGTTTAACTACTGCAAAAAGTGTAAATACAAAAACATGCTCTAGAGACATCTGGCTGCTTAAAAGCTGTTAAATCAATATGAAATGATAAATAAAACACAATTTGCAATGTTGAACAGTTCAGTCGCGATTTGACAAATATAATTTTTTAGTGGAAACTTTATATTTAGTTATAATAGGAATTTTAGCTTAACTTTGTTTTTGGTTTATATTTTTTTTATATATTTTAAATATTTTTACACCGTTTAGTTTTTTTTATGTTCCTACGTTGGCAATGGCAATCTTTTTTCAAACTTGAAGAAACTACCAAAAGGTTTCTTTTTGACATTTTTCCAACCAAATTTTTGGTTGTCTCTACGCTGTGTGAATGTATTTTGGATAAAAATAAAATGAGAAATATAAAATAAAATCATTTATTGAAAAATAAAAACTTTATATTCATAACTTTATTTAATTATAAAATTTTTTTCACATTTATTTTATTTTCATTTCGGTTTGAAAAACCATCTTCGGGCTTAAATGCGTCGACTTTTGATGTTATTGTGCCAGAATTCACTGTATTTTTGATTGCTGTGTGCTAGTTGATAAGGTCTTCGCCATCAAATGGCAAAATAGAAACAGATATGGGATGCTTTCAAACGCAATTAAAAACAGTTGACTACATGTCTTTGGTTTTCTTCAAAATTCTTGAGTTTTGATTTGATAAAAAAAAAACACAAACATATATGTATATATGGATGCCAGTAAGACTTACGGATAAGACAGATTTTTGTTGGCACAGTGGAGGGAATATAGAATAAATTGCTGCCTAGACTGGGGATCTAACCCACACATCCAGGGTAGCAGTCAAGCTAGTTAGTTAAGGTAAGTACAAATAAGACTATAAATAAGTCTTTTATATAGTATATGAAATTGGTGGATTCAAAGCAATAATAGTTGATAATAAATAGAAATTATACAAACCAAAAAGATAAATAACATAAGAGTATTATAACGATTTAAGTACAAAAATAATAATAAAAAATAAAATCTATTTACCAAAGAAACAAAAAGAGAGAAAAGGATTGCGTTGAAGATTGATTGCGTTGAAGATTGAAAAGTAGGAGATTGAAGAATAGAAGACAGAAGAGTAGGAGAAGAAAGAAGCGGCAAGAATATTGTTTTGGACTATTTACATAAATTGTAAATCAGATTTTTTAAAGTTGTGAGTTCTATTTGAATGAGCAAATTGAATTTTTTCAAATAGGTGTGCTGGAGGTTTATTATTAATAAGGTTGTGCATGAACTGACAACATCTGACATTAAGGAACTGTGAAATAGTGCAACCAAGTTCAAGAGCATGATAGTGCAATTTTTTTGATTATTTCAGATTTATTTAACAGCTCAAACAGTCTTTCAGCATTCAAAGACCTCTGGCGCATTTTTTTGGTTTTTCATTATTTCCACTTTTTGCCACTTTTGGCGAAAGGTAAGTGAATGTATAGGTATTTAAGGCTTTAATAACATTTACTTACTTTTCGCCAAAAACGCATTGATCATTTCAGATTGATTTAGCTGAAGCTGCTTTACTGCACTTTTTTCACTTTTTGCTACGTTTGTAAAAACCTAAGTGAATGTAGTTAAGCCTTAAGTGAATGTTGTTGAACCTTAAGCCTTTATTATCTGTCTTTGATGATTTAAATCACTAATTAGTTGTTCTTTTTGTCATTATAGAACTTCAAGGGGGTACCTTAGAGTATATATAACATGGAGTGCTTGTTCAATTTCAAACGTGAAGCTTTTATAGGGGGCGCTAGTTTCACTAATTTCGGGAAGAAAAAGCGCGGACCTCGAATAAGAGTGAGTTATCCCCACTGATCAGTGGTTATCCCTCTCCAGAATTTAATTTAATAATTTAATTTTTTTTTTAATTTCCATCCCTCTTCAAAAAAAATACATAAAAAAACTATAATTGAAGTTTGACAGATCAGCGGTGGCACCTCCCGAAACTGTAAGAAAGTACATACTAGCGCCCCCTATCAGTGCTTCTGGCGTTACAATGTATTTGATATAGGAACAAGCACTCCATGTTATATATACTCTAATAGCCTTTTCACACCAAACTCAAAACGCGGTTTTCAGCTAAAAGTTTTCGAAAACACGAAATGCGTTCACACCACATATTACATGTTTTCGTCTGTCATTTCAATTTTTTGACAACACTACTGTCATATTTTGTATTGAAAATTTAAAAACTTATTTGTGTTCACATATTTGCAACAATAAATGAATGCTAAACAAATTAAACTTATTTATATACATAAAAAGAAAATTGAAGAAAACATGAATATTTTGTTAAACTTCTTTTTTTTATCTGAAAACTCTTACATGAGAATCAGAAGAAAGAAATTACTTACCACAAAAAGTTTACCAAGAAAACAAATTAAAAACTCGACAGTCAGCTGTTTTTAATTTCTTTTGAAAGCATTCCATCAATTTCTTTCTTGTCGATTTTTGGGCGCTGAACATTCCATAGGTGTGTTTGATTTAGTTCATCTATGAGTTTCCACACGTTTTCGACCGGTTTTATATAAAACATGTCGTTTATGAAAACCCTTTGTATATGAAAACTATAGTACTATCATGGCGAGTTTTTTTAGGGTTGCAGAGGTCCTGGTGGTGGCGCTGCAAAATGTGAGGTGTAAAATTCGATTTGGGGAGTCTTTAAGCGTCGAAAATTGGTGGTAGGGGCAAGAGTAGACTATTTTTTGGATTATTGCATCCAAAAAATATCAATAAATATCATTTAAAACCTTCATAAGCTCTCCGCAAAAAAAAAAGAGTAAGGGTTGCATAGGTAAACTAGATGTCGCCCCATTCGACTTCCACCATGATAGTACTATAGTTTTCATATACAAAGGAAAACCTGAAGCTACAAAAAATGTATGCGAAAACTTGTGTTTTCGATTAGGTTTTCATCGAAAACCGATGTTTTCACGAAAACCGTGTTTTCGGCTTGGTGTGAATACCGTATAAGGGGGGTAGTGTGTGGTATTTAAGGGTTTCAGTATTAAGCAAATAATAAAAGAAAATAAAAAGTTAATAAAACACATTTATTGTACACGTTCAAAGAACGCTACGGTTAAAAGGCCATATATTCCGTACAAATTATTGATTGGCCCGCCGGAACGCACTCTGTTTGCAGAGACTTTAAACACGGAGTGCTTGTCAAACATATTTGAATGTGTGAATGCCTCTAATCTGTCAATTTGCTGGGTGCTGAACGATTCTTAAAATGGTGAAACAAACGTGGTCTGCATTTCCTTTTCCTTTTTAAATTTGTTGTCCAAAAGTAAAGGTGTGTTTTTTTCAGAAAAAAAATATTAAAATTCTATGTTTCAGAACAAAGAAATCTTTTGAGTGTTTAATTAATTGTAGAACTTAATAGTAACCTGTGATATCTTATTCATTGTTTTAGATAAATACTTTAGTTCAAGATGGGTAAGGGAAATAATATGATTCCAAATGCCCATTTCCACAAATACTGGCAACGGCATGTGAGAACTTGGTTCAATCAACCCGCAAGGAAAATAAGGAGGCGTCAAAACAGGGTCAAAAAAGCAAAGGCATTATTCCCTCGTCCAGCTGCAGGTTTACTTCGCCCAGTAGTTAGATGCCCAACTATTCGCTATCACACTAAGTTGCGTCAAGGTAGAGGATTTACCTTAGAAGAACTTAAGGTAAGATTCTTTGTTATTGGAACTAGAATAAATGTTCTAAAAAGGAAAAACCGTTTCTTAGTTTCATTTCAACATCGAACGATTTTCTTTTTTGCATTACCAATCAAATGAGACAAATAAAACTTACTAAAATAATGTTAATTTTAGGGTGCCGGATTTACCTCTGGATTTGCCAAATCAATTGGTATTTCAGTTGACAAGAGGCGTCGCAACAAGTCGATCGAATCCCGTCAAACAAACATCCAACGTTTGAAGGAATACAAGACCAAGTTGGTTCTCTTCCCAATAAACGAGAAGAAGATTGCCAAGGGAGAATCTTCTCTCGAAGAGTGCAAGTTAGCTCAGCAACTTAAATCGAAGCGCATCATGCCTTTGACTAAGGAAGTTCCTTCAATCACCTACAGGGAGGTTACCAAGGACGAAAAGGCATTTGGAGCTTTCGCCACCCTCCGAAAGGTAAACATACTATAAATTGCATTAAAAATAAATTTGTGTATCAACTTGTTTTTGTCTAATTGTAGGCCCGCTCTGATGCTCGCTTGGTAGGAATCCGTGCAAAGAAAGCAAAGGAAAATGCAGATAATCCAGAAGATGCTGTTAAAGATGTTAAAAAAGCAAAGAAGTAAATAAATTAACATCGCAAATTTTTTAACTGAACATTCACATGTTTTTAAATATTCGAGATCTCAAAATTGACAGCAATAATAACACTGCTTCGAGAGACATTTTTTACTTTTGAACTGACCTAGTAGAAGTAGAAAAATATTCCACAACACTTTGGTTTATTATCAAAAAGACAACGATTTTTTTCGACCGATTCCAGACCTGTACAGTTTCAAACAGGGGTGAGAGTACATACTTATAAAACTTTTCTGAGTCTAGGAATTGGGAATTTTTTACCTTCTCCAGCAGTGAATACCGTTTTATTCTACATTTTGGTTACAGAATGATTTTCAATTTCTATTTCTTTTAACGCTAATTTAAATGAGCTATTAACCAAATCGCTAAAAAGTTGTGGAAGTGAAAATTTTTCTTCAGTATTTTTTAGAGAATATTTTCATACGAGAATATTTCATAAAAAAATACCTGAATTGAATTTATAGTTTTGCGTATTAAAACCCTTGTTGACGATACTACAAGGCAAGCTCGACAAAATCTTTAAAGCGTAACACCCACAGCTTTAGACACATTTGATCAATGGTGCTCATTCGATTCAAAACACAAGTTAAAAGGTTCTTCAAGGTCTTAAAAATGTTATCTTTTTTATTTAATCGAATCGATCTTTTTTGGTAGTATGAACATAATTGTTTATACTTTTAAAAAATAAGAATGGTTGAAAAATTACTGAGTAAAAATCAAAACATTTAAGACTTTTTTACACTAAATTGCAGAGCCATGAAATTTTTCAGGTTCCATAAGATGATGTGATTACGCTACATATATTAGATTTGTGTACTGCGTAGTCAGCATACCAAAAGTATTTTTTGATAGTCCTGCAGCGTAATTTATTTGTCGATGTGAAGAAAGAATATTATTTTGTGCAAATGTGATAAAATTTTGTATAGCTTCAAAGTAAGATACCTATGTACATATGTGCATAGCAGATGTGTTTGTCTCTTTGGACTGTTGACGTGGTCTTGTTTCATGTTTTAGTAAATCGGGTGCTCGGAAAAGAATTTAATTCTATTAGATACGTTTAGACCGCAAAATGTTAATGTTACGACAATCGATATAGACTGGGAACATAACTCTCCCACTCTACTGCTTAATCTTATAGCCCGCTTTGTGGGGTACCCCGGTTTGACCTCATTAAATATCGACCGCAGTTTTGGATCTCTCAATATCTGAGGGCCAACTTAAAACAGGTATCGATACATTTGTTTGATCCTAGGAGATTTTGCCCTTGATTTCTTTCGAAGATAGTGTGGGAACATCGTGTGCTGTTTCCTTTTGAATACGGTTTTCGGGGCATCTCTTACGTGAAGTTACCAACTTACAACCCAAAAAATTTAAAAACAAAAATTCTACAGCACCTAAGATTCTGAGACTCTTTTTAGATGGGGAAGATTGAGTACGGTCTGATGAGTATCATCGTCTGGTGAGTATCATCGTGTTTACATAATTATAAGTTTGACCTGAATAAAATTTTACCATCAAATTTTGGTAGGTATTCGCACGTAATTTTAAAAGCTATTGTGAGTTTCGCCAGAATAAAATTTAACATGATTTAGCTTGTTCTTGTCAGTCAGGCGCAAACATAAGCGATAGCGGTGTCGACTTTTCCTGATTTTTTTTTGAAAATGACTTATGTTTGTAAAAAAGTTCTCTGCAACCGTTGCAAAGTGAATAACCAGTCAAACAATTTTTTTATCTTGATCGCCAACGCTATCACAAATACAAATTTTTGACAAAAATTTAATTTTTTCAAAACAATTTTTTTTTTTGACATAAGCTTCTCTTTCACACTGCCACAGAATTATGAAACAACAACTTTGCAACAAAAACTCTGTCTTAATCAAAGTATTAATGGAATGTCAAACCGATAAAGTTTCGAGAAAAGTTACTAGAGGAGAAAACTTTAAAGAAACAAAGCCTAGGGCTGGTATTCACCGAACGCTCATAACGTAAGAACTTCACAAAACAAGTAATATAGGGTGTCATGAGCAGTGCACCAAAATGCTAGGGCGTGTAGGTTGGGTTGAGTCAAGATTCTCTACTACCCCCGTTTAGTCGGGAGGGGCAATTTTCGAAAAAATTGACTTAAAATGGAAATAAAATTATTTAAAATCAACGGCTTTATCCACAATGTTATGCGATACGATTCTTTTATTTTGTTTTAAAATAAATCTATTCTAAGACTTAGTTTTTGAAAAATTAATTTTCAGAGTCAAAATTTTGAAAAAAAAAAGAAAAAAAAATTTCGAACTAATTTGTTTCAGAATTCTACGTAATTAAACGCTTATTTTAATTTCAAAATTCAATGCTGTTATTAATTATAAGTTAAAACCAGAAACCCGGATGCAAGAATTGTATGTCGTTTTCAAGAAATTAATAAAAAACCAAAACCACCTTTCAAAAAAAAACCTTTTTTGCAAGCAAAAATATTGACAGACCAGTTTTCACACGTTATCTATGAAAAAAATATTAATACGTACTGTGGGTCTGTACTACGTTTATCACAATTAATTTCTTCAAACAATTTTGGAATCACAATTTACTAATTGGCCTATAATTTGAAATATCTTGTTTCGAACCACTTTTATATATTGGAGTAATAAAGGAAGTTTTCCAGTCAATTAGAAATTCTCCATTTTCAATCGATGAATTATAAATAAAACACAAAAATCTAGCAATTGAAGAAGCACACTTGATTAAGAGGCCTCCACCTTTGTATATGAAAATTATAGTACTATCATGGCGAGTTTTTTTAATGTTGCCCCGACCCTTGTGGTGGCGTTGCAAAATGTGAGGTGTAAAATTCGATTTAGGGAGTCTTTAAGCATCGGAAATTGTTCGTAGGAGCAAGAGGAGACTATTTTTTGGATTGTTGCATCCAAAAAATATCAATAAATATCATTTAAAACCTCCATAAGCTCTCCGCAAAAAAAAGAGTAGGGGTTGCGCAGACACTTTAGATGTCGCCCCATTCGACTTCCACCATGAGTGTACTATAGTTCATTATATACAAAGTATGTTCCAACAAAAAAAAAGTGTGTTTGAAAAATACTTTCTCGTGGCAAAAAGATGAACTAAAAACGGCCTCGTGAAATTGGGAGAAAGAGTCAAATTGATTAAATATGATAAAATAATAAAAATGCTTAAACATTATTCTTTATAAACAATTTAGTTTTTTACAATACGTGTTGTTTTGACTTCTCAAACTTTTTGCCAAATTTCAAGTTTTTTTTTTCAAAATTTTGGGTGGAGGCCTCTCATCGGGACCGGCAGAAGTATGTATCTTCAGTAAGACCAGATAAAGCCTTTATAGTTTCTTGTAAGGAAATTAATTAATTAATGTTGCTACTAGAAGCAAAATCTTCAATACTGTCAGTTTGAATTGAACTTAAATAATTCGATTGAAAAAAATTCGAAAAAGCATTGTAAATGTCTGGTAAATTTATGTACTGTGAACCTAAATATTGCTTATTCTTAAAGTCCAAAAAGTTCTATTGTTAGTTTTAATTTAGATTCGATTGCAAATACGTAATTCTTATAAAGGAATTTATTTAAAACATTTAAACTTTACAGAGTAACATATAAGTATATTTAGTCCGCATTTTATAAGTTTTATTCTTTTTGTTGTTCAAATTAATCAATATTTTATTGAATCAAGCCGGCTTTCAGTTCTTTTTAACTTGATTTTTTGGAACACAAATATCAATTGACGTTCTTAAAGTGACAAGAAAAGTATTATAAATTAGATAAATGGTCCTATAACTCACTAGGTATAGCAGAAAAATTTGAATTACTATAATTATATTTAAATAAATTATTTGTTGTATTACTTTTAAATTTTTATAAAATCTTACATTCAAAGACTAACGCAAGATGATGAAAAGAATTTGAGCATTTTGGAAAAACAGATCAGAAGAACAGAATCAAATCTTTATTAACTCTTAAATTTTCTAATTAAACTATTTTTAGTAATTAATTTGTATCAAATCAAATGATGCAAAAGAATCTAAGACTTCAGAAACATAATCATTATTAAGGTTGAAGGGTATTAATTGTAATTCATCTGAGTTAAAACTCCAATCAACTGTTGGTAAATTAAAGTCACTAAGTAAATATAACACAATTTTGACTGTTGCTAATGTTTGAAAAATAATGTTTAGTTATTAACATTCTTTTTATAAAAATCCAGCGTGCTTCTTGGCGAAATATGGCTCAACATAATATATATTTCTCTATTATCAAATTAATTTTTTACAATAAATTGATCCAAATCAAAAGATGATGAAAGCAGATTTAATTGACCTTACGCATAAATAGATCGAACTGTCATTAAAACTCCTCCGCTCCTGGATAAACCAGTTGAGTGAGAACATCTGTCTTTGCAAAAGAGAATTGAGTTGTATTTATCTGCGTTATACTTATTAGGAGTGAGCCAAGTTTCGGTGAGAGCTATGACTATGACATGATACTGTTTTCTAGACGAAGATAAGATAAGAGTAAATGTTGATTTTTGTGCGAATACCGCTAACATTTTTATAATATCCTAGGAGGTTTTGTTATCAAAAATAACCTGTACAGGTTTTCTTATCCGGTTCTAGGTTATTTTTTAACATGTAATACAACAACAATTTGGGATCTTGCTTTTTATCTAGGTTATCTTCTGTAACCCAGAAAATAGTTTTAACTTCGACGGCTAGGTGCAGCGATGGTATTAACATTAACTGAAACACCCAATGATTGTGATGACGATGCCGATGGAGTATGGACTATGGACATGCAGTGGAAAGAGCAAAATTATTGTTGACAGCGGCCGGTGGGGGCATCGGCGTTAGCGGCTACTGTTGCAATTTGAGACAGATACGAGTGACGATGAGAGAATTTTATGAGGTGATTGTTGTGATGACGTAAGGCTTGAATGCTCACAGATGGAGGTGTGTTGTAATTATCTCTTGTTTTTTTAACGGAAACAAATATTTTGTTTGTACATGTTACAATGACTACTGCTGTTGCTGTTGCATTTGAAAAAATGTAAAATGAACAACTCTGTAGACATAGTTGTTATTGTATATTTCAGTTACGCTGACAGTACAGACAATGCTTCCACGATATTGCAAATTTCAACCGAATTTCCAGAAATATCAGTCGTATTTTTTTAGGAAATCTATTTATAGTATAGCCAGATTTTATATGAAATACAAATATAACAGATTTTGACGTTAACTTTCCAAATGTTATCCCAAAGGGTTATAATCGCCTTTTCCCAGGGTAAGAAATTAAATTTGAAGAAACTGAAATTTTAAGAGCAAAAATCTAGAAATCTCAGTTTTTTAATAGGTCCTTTCGGGAATTTATATCTATATATTTTCTTTCCGATTTTCAAATTTGAACAACAACAAAATTAGTGTCTCCGATAGCTTTCAGCAAGGTAAAATTTTCTACCTTCAGTACTATCATCGAGATGGTTTTTGTGTTGTGTGGTCGTTTGAGGCCGCACTTGTATATAGACAGAAACAGCAACCAAAAAATTAGTAAGTGGTGTGATCGCTAGGCGGCCGACGTGTGGAACGTGTTCATGAGAGTACTATGCAAATTTATATACAAAGACCATGAAAATATTTTGTTTAGGAGAACTGACCAATTTATAAGTAAAGTCTACGAACACACCCTTTTACTTACTAGTAAAATATGGCCAAAAATTGAACTTGAATAATATATTATATACCTATTTACACACATATGATTTTCATTTAGTTTAATGAAAGTCACTTTTTGTTCATAATTTTAGTGCAATTAATTTTTTAAACCAGTTTTTTTTTTATCTTGTGACAGTTGCTCAGGGGTATCTTTGTTCAAAGGAATTAAAACACGATGCTGCCAATCCGTTTTTGGAAATTTAACTGTATCATACATACAACTGTTTTGTTTCAGTTGTTTCAGTATCAAAGAATTAAAATAAATTTCGTTCACACTCCTTTTTGTAAATTACATACGATGTCATGTCAAAATTACATTTAGGTACCAAAACAGTTGTACTGCCTTATTCCTCCTGTGAACCAGTTTTAGCTAAAGTAAGGTCGGAGTAACGTTAAACCATCGCTAAAACAAGTTTATAAATAAAGGTTGTGGATGTATACCGACGATAGAATCAACTTGATTGATTAATGACTTCTCATTTCATTGGAAAGCTGGAATTAAACCTTAGTAACAGATTATCAATATGATACTCGGAATCCTCGGGTGTAGTTTGCAAGGAATTCCATATAATGTATGTATTTGATAATCTCTGATTATTGTCTTCAAATTAGTTTTTTTCCCAGACGTCAGATTAAAAAAAAGGTGGACAGCTTTCTTGTGAGAGAGTTATCAAAATCAGGAGGCGTTAGTTGATTGGAAAAATGTTGTGGATTTGAAATAATAAATTATGTAGAACATTTATTTCTAAACCAAACAAAATTATAATTTAAATTGTGGAAAATAAAGAAAAGAAAAATATAAAGCAAAAACCAAGTTTAGTTAAAGTATCTATTAACTATGAAGTTTTTTCGCTGTCAAATTGCGACTGAATTGTTCAACGATATTTTTGTTTTTAAAATTATCATTTAACAGCAAGTCTAGCAAACTATTATTATTTAGATTCACAGAAAATGGGTATTCGCCTGCTTGTATTGCATTTGATTTTCCCAATCTTGTTTGATGTTTGTCTTGTTTTTTTTTAATTCAACAGTAAAAACCAGACAAAAAAACGACAAAGACAAAAAATAAAAGAGTACCCACTGGAAAGTTAAACACCTCTCAGCATGTTAAAATCGATTTCCCACGGGCCTACACAGTACACACTTCTACTTTTCTTGCGCGAACGTAAACCTGAAAAACATTTGAAAGTTGAATTGAACCAATGTAAACCGGGGATGGGATATTACGCTTGACAGATTTTACGTTTGCTTCAGTTCAGTGGTTCTTGTCTTTGTTTCTGGCACTCTGTGTTTTGTGTAAATTTTAAATATTAAAAAGAAGTAACAAATTTGTTCACTTTTTAAAAATATTGAAAATTTTTGTTTACATGTTATTAGAAAAGATTAATTTTACTCATAATAAAGTTATGAAGTCGAAAGTAATTTTTTTATTTAATTCAGTCTATACCCATCATCCTACTCGCTGTCTATTCTGATGAAAAATCGATTAAACAAAAAAAAAAAATCGGTGTATCGTCAAATCACAAAAAATACATATTTTAAGCGAATATAATGAGAAAACATAATTATAATAGATTTGCGTAAAGTACGAAACGCATTCAAAAAATCGAATTAATAAACTTCGACGAACGGAGAAAAAAAGACCGAAGTTACTTTGTGAGAAAAAGTGAGAAAAAGGATAGCTCGATACGGTAATTTCGCAAAGGAATACACATCACTCATCGCCGTATCACTTATTTTTTGGAGAACAGATTATTGTAAATGGAATTAGCGAAGAAAAGGTAATTGAATATATATGAAATAAAGTTTATTAAATGGGTTGGGAAGATAATGAGACCAAAAATGTCTTTCATATTTTTTAAATTGGGCTCTGCGGCATGGGGCAAATCGCTTTATCACGGAACATTGAGTTGTGCGCATACACTGAACAAAGTAATATAACGTACAGTAAATCGTATAGTAGATCCATTAATTTTGTTTTAATACAAAAATCTAGTTTTGTATGTTTTTTAACAAAATATTTACTAATTAATTTCTTATTTTTGTCTACTCGTTTTAATTTTGTTGAGAATTGCAACTTTATTTTAAAACCTTAATTTTAATAAACAATGCAATGAGCTGAGTTTTAAAATTATAACCGGAGTTATGGTAATTAGATTTGTATATTGTGTCACATTATGTGTGCAATTCAGATAAAAGATTGGACTTCCATGAAAAATTATTAAAATTTAACTGGTCGGTGCATTTTAACGGGTCTATTTTAATAAAAAAAATTAAAATTTTTGGTTCTATAAACATAAGTTACTGTACCGAAGCAAAATATAATTCGATTTTATCTCCTGGCAAAGTTAAATGAAATGAAATACATATATTTTTGTATCTTTGTTTCTTTTTCGAGATGCTGATATCTAGGTAGGTCTACAATATCTACTCCATTTTAATTCTTTCATCTTTGTGGTGGTCGGTAGAAAAATATCAATGCGCCAGCCCGTTTAACTGAGATTTATTTATTGTAAAGATGAATTTTTAATATAGCAAAATATAACTACATTTTTGAAAATTGATTTTAGATTTCACAACCTATAGGTACATTTATTTAACATATTTTTTTTCAATACATACACATTATGTTATGTATGTACATAAAGACGTTAATAAAATCTTTTTCCAAAGGACTTGTAGGTATTAAGGTACTTATGTATGTATATATTATTTATAATAAGTATCAATCTTTCGTTTACATTTAGTAGATACTTCTTCACGTACTTAACAAAACGTTGAAATATGGGTATATACATACATGTGTATAAAATTAACAAAGCCAACTTACTCGTGCTGGGTTTCAAGTGAAAAATACACATCGATGAGCTCAGAACATTGACCTTCAAAATTCGTGTTTTTGAATAAAACTAACAAAACATTTATAAATTGAAGTTATTGTTGGTAGGTAGGTACCCAGTTATTTTTGATTTTGCTTTTGTTTTCGATTTTTTTTTCTTCAACAAAATATCTAATAATTGTCGGGTTCGAGTGGAAAGCTGATAAGGTATCTATTGTTGTGGGTTAGCAGCTGCTGAAAAAATCAGCTGGTGCAACAACAATTCAAAATATTTCTTAGTTCGTGTTTTATTTGCTCATACTAACTAAATTTTTCTTCTAACTCATAAGTTGGCGTACCTACAATCCAATTAGTCATGACTCCTTTGGAAATTTAATTTATTGTCTATCTTATAGGAAGCTTTAATCCCAGTTTTCGATCATCAACCCCTTGCACGTTGTCACTATTTTAATTTAAAAAATAAATATTTTTAAGATCATAGGTACCTACCTATTTATTGTTTTTCGTTTCCAAACTTTATTGTATTTATAAAAATCATTATCTATCACATCACGTTTTAAAATATTGAAACCCAATTTATTTGTGATACATAATATAATCTAAAGATGGTGGCGAAAACGCTCAGCCTTCACTGCTTAGCCACAAGACTCCACTTGTGTAATTCGCCGTGTTGACCTTAGAAAACTTCGACAAAGTTGCACAAGCCTATTCTGGTTATTTAGGTTAGAAAATGCACTTTAGTTTGGTTGCATTTTGAGATAAATACACCTTTCCTGAAAGAAAACTTCGACAAAGTTGCACAAGCCTATTCTGGTTATTTAGGTTAGAAAATGCACTTTTGTTTGGTTGCATTTTGAGATAAATACACCTTTTCTGAAGTCAAGGTAACAAAAAAAAAAAAAAAAACTTGCTTTCAAAAAAGGTACAAATATTTTTGGTCTGTCTAAGATTATTTTTTAATAAGTTTTTTGTTTTCAACTACACATACGATCCATTTTGACACTGTTTTAAGTTATAAAAAATGCTAGAGATACGACATTTATTATCGTGGGAGCATAAGTATTTTGCTAACATTTAACTGCAATATACACGTTCAGTAGTTCAAGTAGCATTTTCACTTTTCTGTAGTTGTTAATTACAATGAAAACCGACATTGGTCGTATTTTGTTATGGCCAATGAACGCTATAAATGATGCTTTCAAAATAAACAGATCAGAGTGACAGCAACTATGTGATATATTATATACTCATCTCTTTTTAACTTGTGTTTGCTTATTTATCCTGTAACCAAAAGTAATTTTTTGAGCGTAAAACGTGATTGCGATAAAGATCGCGTCTTTTGTTACAAAGCATGTACTTTGATAACACTAGTTTACAAAATTTTGGGTCACCGATTGTACCTTAAAACAGAACTTTTTTTTTTTTTACTAATTTGGGGTCGCTGAAAACGAAAATGCTATAACTTTTTTTCAAAGAACCGTTTTCGAGATATGCGCCAAATTTCGTCTATTTTTCAAACATTGGCTTATATCTCTCTTAAGTGATCTTTTTAATTTATATATGTAGGTACCTATAGTAAATATTTTTAAAAAGATTACACTTTCTAATTTCCAACGGTATAATCGGGTAAGAATTCATTAAGTTACAGGTGATCAAAAATCATAAAAAATCGATTTTTTGGAGCTTCTTTGAAAATTTACCGTGTGGATGCAAACAAAATATAAAAAATAGTTTCTTGTACTCAAATAAAATATATTTTTATAACAAAACCTTGAAGATCAAATTCATTAAAATTGAACGATAAATGTAAACAGAAAATTTAGTATATTCTGTTTTTTTTATTAAATAAAGTAATATGAAAACGATTTCGTATGAAAAAATGACATGTCTTGGTTTTCTGATTATTTCCTAGCTTCTACATTTTTCGTTCAATTCGCATATCTCGAAAACGGTTCTTTAAAAAAAAAATGTAGGTATGTCATATTCGTTTTCAGCAATCCCAAATTAGTGTAATCCATATGGATGAAATGTGATATTAAAAAGTTTTCGACCTGGCATTGTGGGTACATATGTACCTATAGAGCAAACAAATTGTTCATGTATGATTTGGTTTTCATTTTCCTACAATTTGTTTTGTACAGATTTATTTTTCAGCTCTTTGTTTGGGTTAATTTTTTTTTTGTGAAAATTTTCTTAATTCGCGTCAATACTCAATATCAACATTAATCTAACTATTCTACTTGAATCTGACAAAAGTATTGAAAATAAAAAGTTAAGAAAATAATTTTACATCGCCAAACGTTCGGTTGAAACATTCTCAAGAATAGAATTCTGTTCAATTGTGAGAAATCGCGGCAACCATATTGCCCATAGTTCTTTCAAGTCTAGCCTATCAGCTGCAATATGCAGCAGTTTTTTTAAAACCTGACATTTCTGCAAGCTCGTTCATTTTGATTCGACGATCATCCAATACCATTTTGTGAACCCTGTAAATCTTTTTAAACACTGTGGTGTTTATCGTGTTGGCTTTTGTGGCCTCGTTTAAATTCTGCTTCCTGTTTTTTCGGTATAGGTGATGCAGTGTAATGTTTTTCAAAATTTAAGCTAAGTCTAGATCTATGTTTATATTCTTTGGGCTTGTGAAGGCAAATAGTGTCGCGAACTTGTCAGATATTTCGCTTATAATGGATTTTGTTCTTCTTTTATGGAAGCTAAACGCTACCTGGACCAGATATAACTTTTGTGAATGTCTGAGGCTTGAACTAAAAAGACATGCAATATGTCAAAAGTTGGGTCTGGTCTAGGTCTAAACGACGAAATAATATTAACTGGTGCCACCTTCCTAGAAATTTATTTTTTTGCGATGGAAAATAGTTGTGTAATTTTTTGTTCAGATTTTTCTAAAAAACGATAAATATGTATGTCAACTATATCTAACGATTAATATTAAAAGAAAAAATTATCAAAATGATCCCGTATTAATTAACAAAACATGTGTTGTCTTTTAAATTAACATGGTATTAATCGTGCAAGGTGTGGATGGTCGAAAACTTGTGTTTAAGCTCCCTATAAATGACTAACGATGGCAAGAACAAAAAATTGCTCCCTCCTCTACATATTCCCTTAGGAGACATGGTTAACTTTACTCAACTATATAATTAAGTCAAAATGAAACTCAATTTTTTGCATTCATATGAAACGAGACTCGCAGAAAAGCTTTCCTCTAATAATCGTTTTACGGAATGACCTAAATGTTATCGGAAATTGACTGTTTTGGAAGTAGCATAGTAAATTGCAAATATATCATTACTTTTAATTATAACAAAACTAATCGTGGCGCAGTTTTGGTTGGCTTTAGCTTTTGTTCGATCGCCAAACCTTCGGGTTAACACTTCCTAGTATTAGATATTAAGTTATGTTATTGGTGGTTAATTCATAAATATAAATTTTCATAAGACTCATAATTTTGTAATACATAAATGCATAGATGTCTATATCTATTTTTATATCGAGAAAGGTGCGAGGATATTAATATAATTCTATTATTATATAAAAACGTACATATTCAAAGAAGGTGTGTCACAAGTTTCTATATATATATGTATATATATATATGTATATATAATTGTTATGTATATAAATGAGGGCTTATCATGCGGATTGGTGTGCAATTTTCTGGAGCCTTCAATGCTTACAATATGGTCGACTTAAAAAAGAACAAAAAAAAAATTCTTTCAATCTTGCGATTTATTAAAAGATGTTAGTCTGCTACATGCAGCAAACTTCCTTTTTGTCAACAGGATGAATTATTAACCCATGATGCTTACTTTTATGGATTGACTTATCAAACAAATCGAGTTTATGGTTTCGATGGATTGAAAGGATTGGATTAAGAGAGTAATAATTGCCATAAACAACTATTTAACGAACAATGAAGAAAGCAAATAATACTAATGAATTATCAAAATTAGATGAAAAACAGACTAAAGCTAAAAACAGGTAAGTGACATAAGTTATTGAAAAACACAAAATGGATTTCTAAATATTGAAACATACTTTGAAACCTTCCAGTCAAAACAGACAAAAACAAAGTTGCCATGTAATGAAATAAGGTAGAGCCCATAACCTTTCATATCAATAAATTTTATCACTGTGGAACAATTTTGTAAATTGGGACCAGGATCGATACAGAAGTGTCTATTGTCCTTTTAGATATATACTTCCTTCAAAATAGCATTCAATATTTTTCCTACACGCTATTAATAATTTTTTTTTAACTTTTTGTCAAAACCAAAATCAAAAGTTTGCCTGTGTAATTTCGTTTACTTTGTTAATTAAGGCCCTACCAACATTTTCAAAAAAATTTTTGGCAAGCTGAAAATTTGCAGCCAGATTTGCGTATAATGAAAGAACTAAAAGCCAAGTCTTTGACCCTTGACCCCTTGCAGGTACATATTTAAGTATACCACGAGCTTTTTTATGACTGCACTATTTGATTGAGATTTTCAGAATTTGTAAAGAAAAGTAAAAACATTTAGTAAAACCTGGCCACTGCCGCGCTCACTTTATTGGGTAGATAGTAATGTAACACCGTTTCTTTAAATGAATAATTTTACCTAGGCCACTTTACCTAATAAAAAAAAACTGTAGTTTTAGCATCTTAATCCCTCTGACATTTCTTATCACACTCTATTTTACCCTCAAACAAGCCATTTTTTTTTAAATTAAAAACAAGATTGAATATTGAAAATAAAAATAGTACTTAACGTAAAATTCTGAAAAAAATCCTTTTAAACAGAGCATCGCAGAATCTGCAAGAAGCACTGCTCACTAGGCCAAGGATGCTGAGATGTCTTCTAAGTTTACAATGGCCAGTGAGGAGACCCGTTACTCTCCTGAGACTGTTCATGCTAAGGCTGGCTGATACAGGATAGGAATCGTTCTCGGTTATAGTTCCCGAGTAAGAGTTTTGCCTCTCTCAGTTTGGGGATTTTTGATCTTTTTTTGCTAGGAAGTCAGCCTCTTCATTGCCCTGGACACCGACGTGACCTGGTAACCAATGTAGTGTGACTTTGTTATCCTTACCCAGTTTATTAAGCTTATTCACACATTGACATACTAGTTTTGAAGTGATGGTGTTGTATGAATTCAAAGCTTTTAGTGCAGCTTGACTATCTGACATTATGGCAATGTTTTGGTTTTTGTACTTTCTATCTATGTTACGTTCTGCGCATTTTCCGAAGGCATTTACTTCTGCCTGGAATATGCTGGCGGACTTCCCCATCGGTAGGGAGATGTTGGTTCTAGACCCAAAAATCCCTGCTCCAGTCCCTTCAGAAGTTCTCGATCCATCAGTATACCATTTAATGGTGTTTGCTTTGAAACTGTAGTTTTCCGTTTCGCTTATCCAGTCTCTTTTGCAACTTAACTCCGTTCGAAAGTGTTTTCCGAAGTTATATTTTTTGATCATGTCATCACGTGGAACGTGAAGAAGGTTTGTAACTATAGACTTGAGGATCGTGTTTCTCTCCCGATAGCCAATGATCCTCCCAGTCCCAGTACCCTCCTTAGCAAATCTCATGATGCCCCTTTAGCAGCACTTTCTATCGTCACGTATAGTGGCGTAAGATTTAGGATATTTTCCATTGCTGCTGTAGGGCATGTTCTCATTGCTCCGGTTATACATATGCATGCAAGCCTTTGCACCTTTTCCAATTTTTTTCTTGTGGTTATTAATTCGGTTCTTTTGTGCCATGCAACCACCGCCCCATAGGTAATGATGGGTCTTACCATCATGGTATACATCCATCTGAGAATGTTTGGTTTGCATCCCCATGATTTTCCTGCAATTCTTTTACTAATCATCAGGGCTTTTGTGGCTTTCCCGAGAGTTATATCAACGTGTTTGTTCCAAAGGAGCTCTTAAGAAGTTGTCGATTGCCTTTTCCAAAGTTTTCAGTAAAAAAAGATGTTAGGCTAATTGGCCTGAATGACTTAGGATGGGTTGTATCGCGGAGAGTACGATAACTTGGGCGCCGAAAATTGATGACGGTATTTTGTAGAGTGGTCCAAAACAAGCATTTTTACTATGGGAGGGGGTGGGGGTTCTATCTTGCCCCGTTTGGGCGGTAGGGGCAATTTTACGAAAAGAGTACTAAAAGTAAAAAAAAAAAAATCATTAAAAAATAACGGTAAAACTTACAGTTAAGTTTAATACTGTTTTTTACAGCCAGGATTTTGTACTATAAGCCAATTTTTAAATCAGGCAAAATTTATGCATAGTTTTCGAAAAAGTGAGTTTCAAACACAAAATTCGGGAAAAAAAAACAAAAAAAAAGTTTGAAGTGTAATTCCTCAAAACTATAAGATTTAATATAATTTTTTTTTATAGAATTCGGTGCTTCTATTGATTCTCAATCAAAAACTGAAAACTAGATTATTTTATGTCTTCTAGTTTTCTAGAAAATTACTGATTACTTTTTTATGAGATTTTAGCTTTTTGACTGCATGCCCCCCATACTGTTTATACTTTACTACTGTTTAAATATCAAATTTTGCATACATCGAAACTCGCACATACCCCAAATCCTATAGTGGGGCCAAGCAGGGGGGTTGCATACATACCTCAACTGTTTATACGCCGTAATGCTGGATGCTAGCATTGTTTTCATGTAAAAAAGCTTACATAGATAAGAAATCTTATATAAACAACAGCAAAAATAAAAATCTCACAAAAAAGTAATTAGTAATTTTCAATTTTCTCAAAAACTAGAAGTCATAAAATGATCTAGTTTTCAGTTTTTGATTAGGAATCAATGAGAGCACCGAATTCTATGAAAAAAAATTATAATAAATCTTATGGTTTTGAGAAATTATACTTCAGACTATTTTTTTTGTGTTTTTTTTTTCCCGAATTTTCTGTTTGAAACTCATTTTCTCAAAAACTGTGCATAATTTTTGATTGATTCAAAAAGTGGCTTATAGTTTAAAATACTGGCTGTAAAAAACAGTATTTAACTTAACTGTAAGTATTACCGTTATTTTTTAATGATTTTTTTTTTCACTTTTAGTTCTCTTTTCATAAAATTGCCCCTCCCGCCCAAACGGGGCAAGATAGACCCCCCCTCCCATAGTAAAAAATGCTTGTTTTGGACCCCTCTATCACCGTTATCAATTCTATCTAACGGTTATCAATTTTCGGCGCCCAAGTTATCGTACTCGTGCCGTTGTATCTTTTTCCCCACTTTGGGGATAAAAATTACCTGTGCTCTTCTCCATAGATTTGGTATGTGCCCAAGTGCAATGCTACTTCGAAGCATTAATTCCTCCCTTCCTTTTTGTAGAAGGGCTGGAAAACTGCCATCTACAGGGTTGAAAGGTACTTATCGCCCATTCTATCCTATTGCCTGTGCAAATAGTCGAAGCTATCTGCCAGTCTAGCCGGTTTGTCCTGAGAGGTATTCTCTAATCCAGTTATCTACCATTGGTAAGCTACCCGGAAAATGAGTGTTTCGCAGTAGGCTAGCCCTTTGCTCTTCATTCTCTGTATAGCTACCATACGGGTATCGAAGTGCTAGCGATGTGATGGTAGGTTTTTTTTGCTAGAGCAAACCCCCTCACAGAACATCGCAAAGCTTTTCCTTTTCGCTCTTCTAATTTCCCCGTTATACTTGGTCAACTCTTCAGAGTAGTTATTAAACTCTCTAGTACTCTTTGCCTTGTTAAAGAGTTTTCTTACCTTGGATCTTAGTTTTGACAGATTTTTGTTCCACCACGGAGCATCCTTCTGTCTTTTTATTTGCTTTAGTTTTTAAGAAAATGATATTTTAGATTAAAAGAAATCGGAATTTCAAAAACCGGGATTCCGATACGCTGTCGACTTCACTGTTTTTGTGCTTAAATGTGTCCTTCATTTTCAACTTTCGGTTCTATTAAGGATACCATCGATAGAGTTTGGTCCAGCTGAGAATTTGTATGAAAAGTTAGATTTCTTCAATTTCTTAAGGCATATGCCTAATTTGTTAATGTCAGTAAAATCATATAAATAATATTGTTGGTCGGGTATTGGGTAGTATTTAAAGGCAATATATTTTAGATTTAATGTGTGCTTGCATAATTATTTCAAAGCCAAGTAATATGATCGACTTGATAGTATTATTTTAAAGCTATTATTGATCAAATAAATCGTTTTTCATTATAATGTTTCAAAAATAGAATATTTTTATTTTTTTCAGGTATAAGGGTGGTCGGGCACCTATTTTCAGATCCAGTGATCGAAGAAGACCACAAAGCATATCATCTGCCACAACCTTAACTCCGCGTGTGGTTCTTTCCAGATTAGAACCTAGAGATTTTGAGCGTTTACGCTTGTCGTACAAAGTAACCATACTAGACCAAAGACGAACACGCAACAATCGATCTGGCATGAACATGGGACAAAAAAACAGTGCAGTTGTTAAAAGTGTTGGTCGCGGAGATGCCCAAGTTCCATTCAAACCGGTCATACCACGTGAACTTGCTGCCGAATATGTTAAGCCAGCACGAATTGAAATTTTACTTGATATGCCTCCAGCAAATCGTGAAGCTCAACTCAAATACGCTTGGAATGCTGAAGACAGATCCCTGAACATTTTTGTTAAAGAAGATGATAAATTGACATTTCACCGACATCCTGTCGCACAGAGTACAGACTGCATACGCGGAAAAGTTGGCTTCACAAAAGGTCTTCATATTTGGGAAATATATTGGCCAACTCGGCAGCGAGGTACACACGCTGTTGTAGGCGTAGCAACTTCCGAAGCACAATTACATTCAGTAGGTTATCAAAGTCTAGTTGGTGCATCAGATCACAGCTGGGGATGGGATTTAGGCAGAAATAAATTATATCACGACTCCAAAAACTGTGCTGGAATTACCTATCCGGCGATACTCAAAAACGACGAAGCATTCCTAGTACCCGACAAATTTTTATTAGCACTTGATATGGACGAAGGAACACTTAGTTTTATAGTAGACCACGAATATTTGGGAGTAGCTTTTAGAGGATTAAAAGGAAAAAAACTATATCCAATAGTATCCGCTGTTTGGGGACATTGCGAGATAACAATGCGATACATTGGTGGTTTGGATCGTAAGTATTTTTATAAGATTTGAAAAATGATAAAGATGAATTTTAATTATATATATTTTTTATTTTAGCTGAACCTTTGCCCTTAATGTATTTATGTAGGCGTGTGATACGGCAGAATTTAGGACGAACGCATTTAGAAGAGCGTATACAAGAGCTGCAACTGCCACACTCGATGAAAACATATTTATTATATAGGGACTGCAGATAGTAACATATAAGTTTGACAATAAGATATTAAATTTAACTATAATGATAACAGTAATCATAAGAAAACCAGATGAAAATTAAGATTATAATTTACACACATAGAAACTCACATGTGTGTTTTTTTTAAATATACATGGTAAATATATGTGTATGTGTATATGCATTTGCTATATACATATAAATATATATAGCATGTATAGTTTAATCGGGTAAAAGATTTAAAAATTATACGCTAAAGAAAGTAATTTTCTCAATCTCTCGAGTTCAAAAGTATTTATGTATGCTTTTTTAATTTGTAAAAATTTGGAATACATTAATTTTTAGTTCATATTAAAGAAGTTTTTATTTTGCTTTAGACCAGGTTTCGCCGATGGTAAGCAAGAAAAAAATATTCCCGTAGTTTGGTTGGTGTGTTTTTCATAATTTTTTTTTGTGGTAAGAACTTGGTTCCCTTGTTTTTGGAAATGAGTACCTGTAAGGATAAAAATACAGTTATAAAAATAAATACGTCACCCTTCATTTTGACTTTTCGTGTTTCGCACTCAAAGTTCAGTCAAACTAGGATTTTATATCGCAAAGTTGGACCCTACCAAGACAAAATTGGCGTATTCCCTCTCCCAGCGCTTCTGGGAGAGGGACTATCACTTTTTTGGTATGGTTTTTTAGTGAGCTATTTAGATGTCAAAACAGTGACAGTTATCTATCACCTTACGCGATTCCACCCCAGGACTACGCCTCGGATAAGTAATGAATACACATTTGGCTATCGTAAAGATTGATTTTTCGAGTGTGTCGTGAAAGTCATATGAATAGGTGATTGCTAAAACAACATAAGTGAAATTTTTTTTACAGGAGAGACAAAATATTTTTGACGACGCGGCTGCATTGACAATTTTAACTTTAAAATCTGATTAGGGGTAGTTCAAAGTTTTTAAAAAAATCATTTTAGTAAAGGGGATTTTTTTACAAAACTAACTTTATTTTTTGCGTTGTTTTAAAACCCAACGTTTTTTTGAGAGCCAAAACAACACAAATACGTTAAGTTATGTTTTTTGTACACTCAATTTGCCACGTAAGTCGTAGTGAAATCAGTTGAAAATGAATAAAATAAACATTACACTGTTACAAAAAAAAATGTACTTTTCCTGAGACCTAACACATTTTGTAGGTCTTGTAAGGCTCTGTAAAATGGCATTCAAATTTCCAATATACCCCCAACCCCAAAATCTCTTTTTGGGGGAAAAACCCTTTTTGCTAGCGTCATGTGAAGTTTTACTTATATTATTGTTGTTTGTTATTCGATTTTCAATTTTTTTGTTGTCTGAAAGGGGAAGAACCCACCTTTTTAAGGGTGTTTTGTTTTACTTTTCAAACACAAAAAATGACAAAACCAAGACCTAAATGTTTGTCATTTCTTATTTTTTTTTTACATTTTTCTGACTGATGACGATTTAAAATAATCATTTAATCAAACTAATCTCGATGTTTTACCATATTAGTAAATATTGAGATGTCAAATAAATGTATACATTTTTTTAAATTTAAAGTTAGTTTTGCTCTCAACCTATAGCTCTACTCCTAGGCAATGCAAAACCATAGTAAAAGTAATTTCGACAAATGAGTTATTTATGTTGTTTTAACAATCACCGATTCATATACAATACAGTTCTTTTGGAAAAAAAGGTGTATGTGGTCAGAAAAAAAGAATTATAATTATTTAATATCATAAGAAAAATATTGTCAAACTCCATTTGCATAACTTTAATTCTGTAATTTCGTTTTTAATTGGCAATCCGGAATTGGTTTTAAATTCGGAATCCCAATTGAACATTTTTTTTTTCGATTCTGAAAAATTTGAAGTTTGGTGTGACTGTATTAGTACTTCAAGTAATCACTTCACAGTTCGCACAATTTCTAAATTAAAAAAAATATGACATTTATCAAGTGTGACATTTAAATCTTTGAATGTGTGAGTGATTCTGTTTTTGCTTCTGATTCCAAATCCAGAAGAGAAATTCTCTTTTTTTTTAGAATCAGAACTATCACTTTTGCCCAATTGAACGCATTCAGAATGCTTTTTTCTGCTTCCAGATTGCCAATCAAAAACGACATAAGATTTGAAGTATTTACCCGTTGTGACTTTCAAGGTGACAACCTTTTGACGTGTCGGTGAGTTGTGTCAGTATAAGGGCGTTTTAAGTTATAGAAAGTTGGGAAATTAAACTGTGTTCATAATTGGGTTCTACTCTTTTTAACAAAAAACAATAATCTTTCACTATTTCGGAAAGCTAGAATTAAATTAGAGAATAAAAATGCCAAAGTCCTAATTTGGACAGAGTTATAACTTCTCGCGAATTTGATGCTCTGTCTGATTCAGTCCAAAGAATTGTTTCCTTGCATCCTCACACTGAAATCGTTATTACGAGCGAAAAGGGCTAAGAGCATCAGACCCAAAAAGAAATCATGGTTCGATGCGAGCTGTAAAGAGGTTATTAGGGTCAGAGAGATAAGCTTCCGATTTTTCAGGAAAAAATTCAAACAAGCCAGGAAGGCCTGCAACGCCCACATTTAAAGGACCAAAAATTGAGGTAAAAAAATACAACAATGTCCTACAGGTAGCAAAAATTTTTGGTCATTCGTAAAAAAACACAAGGAACAAAACATCTTTAACACTCGTATTGACAATCCCATCGTTAGCTCTCTCCAGAAAGCTAACTTATTCGTGATGCTGTCTGATAGTGCAATGACTGCTCCAGTTCTTGAGGGCGTGAAGGATTCTATGGGACAAATCTTCTTTCGTACTCGAGCTGTGTCGAGGGTCCTAAAAAATTCCCGTTATTGTTCTGATGAGGTTTTCTTTTACGCTGGCAAAACTCCTGCGTTGCGATTTACGCAACGTTGAATAGAGAGCGCTTATTAACGCTTATACACTGCGTAAATATTCATCCATTTAGAGGTGTTTTAGTGAATTCTATTAAATACGCCTGTTAATAAATAAATACTGTGTAGTCATAGCGAGAGATTGTTAATGAAAAATAATAAATAAGTTTTAGTTTTGCTTTATCTACCGAATAATTGTATTCATTATTTATTGTTTGGAATTACAGGTTATTACATATAGCATTTGATAAAGTTTGGCATAGCCAGTTGCGTAATACTCGCGCTTCCAGGAATGCTCAAGTTCAAAAGGATTTTATTTCATATAAAGTATATACATACATAATTTTTAGATCTTCCATTTTAAAACATGTCATTTGGGAAATAACTTTGTATAACTTTGTTTTCATATACAAAGGAAATAATGCTTAATTCTTTAATACAAAAATTTTGTTAAGTTGAATAATTGACAATTTTTTTTCAAAAGTTCAAGTTTTTTTTTTTTTAATTTTTAAAGAGTTCTTCCAAGATTCGTTTTCTATAAGACAGTGATAGTTTTAAGTGATTGTATAAACGCATCCAATCTATTCACCGTTTAAAATATTCATAGTTTCAGCTTCATTCAAATATTTTTTTCCAAACGTACTCATTCTTGTTTCCGTAAATATTGGACATCTTCCTATGAAACGAAGCAAGTCACTCCTATGAGCTATGAGGTACATAATTCAGAGGAAGTATCTCACCTCGTGCTTTAATAACCAGTGACATGAATTCAGTTGGATACTTCACTCTGAAATAGTTGTTTGATGCAAGGTGTGGTTGAGTGATGCATACTTGTATGTAAAAAGAAACATGAGAGTACTATGCAAATTTATATACAATGCAGAAGTGCGCCCTCAAACGACCACACAACACAGCTGTGTGGAACGTGCTCATCAGAGTACTAAAGGTTTAAGACCGCAACGATGAAACACTTGGAGGACAACATTCGCCACGTTATTGCTGATATACGGCCACAAATGTTGGAACAAGTGATGGAAAATTGGACCTTTAGATTTAACTACATCTGAGCCAGCCGTGTTGGTATATGCCACAAAATATATTAATCTATAGGTAATACCTTTGTATATGAAAACTGTAGTATGTACTATCATGGTGGAAGTCAAATGGGGCGACATCTAAAGTGTCTGCGAAACCCTTACTCTTTTTTTTTGCGGAGAGCTTATGGAGGTTTTAAATGATATTTATTGATATTTTTTGGATGCAATTATCCAAAAAATAGTCTCCTCATGCTCCTACCACCAATTTTCGACGCTTAAAGACTCACCAAATCGCATTTTACACCTCACATTTTGCAGCGCCACCACAAGGGTCAGGGCAACCCTAAAAAAAAACTCGCCATGATAGTACTATAGTTTATATATACATAGAATAAAGAGATCTCTTAACATGATTATAGCAAATAAATAAACGATAAGATATGCATATACATACATATTACTGCATAAGTTTGTACATTGAGTACGTTATTTTATTTTTGTCTGTTTAATATATTTGTATTTCGATATTAAAATTTTTCACTTTTATTAATTTATAGCAAGTTGTTATTTGAGATTATGATTTTTAAATTTATATATGTAATAATTTTTTGAGTAGAATAAATTTTAAACTTTTATATGGTGATTTGGAATAGGGGATTGGTGAACGCTACCCTCTTATGTTTGCAGACGCCCTAATGTAGAAGCCAGGTAGGTGAGAGGGCTCATTAATATTGGGGATAACATGTTCCTAAGAAGTATGGTGGAGAATACTTACAGGGCATATATATTACCTGTCCCGTAGTGAGAATAATTTGTTTTCTTCGTAAATAGTTTTCATGTCATGGTATTCGAGTTTTAGAAGTCTTGCTCTCGCAAGAGTAGATAGGTAAGTCATTAATGGGGTTATGTTTGAGTACCTATACAGCACAGAGTTACGAAAAAATTTTCCTCATGGGCGTCTGTACTTTGATATACACTTTCTTATTAATACTCTTTCGAATCTTTGCAGCTCCTCCGCGACAGTAGGTGACATATGAAACCAGCCAGGGAAGCCTTATCCTATTACAGGTCTGATTAAGGTTTTGTACATTAGGATTTTGGTTTTGCTCGATAGATCTGGAGAGTTTACCAAGCTTTTAAGAAGAGCCGACGGGGCTTTACCTTTTGCAAGCGCAGCTCTAGCATGCCCTGAGTTTTTCGTTCAGCCATATTCCTAGATATTTTATATCCTTTTAATGGGGATATGTGTTCTTTCCAAGGTGTAAGATAACTGCTTGCTTCCTTTACTGCTAGGTGATGTCCTTTGGGAGGAGCATTTCTAAAGCAGATTAATTCGCATTTGCTGTAATTTACCTCAATTGCAGTGCTATGTGCTTCAAAAGGTCTTTCATGATTTGCTAAAATCATTGTGTAGTCAGCATATTGTATGGACGTCGAGCTGTTTGGAATTGATGTTGGGAAATCGTACAAAAATATGTTAAAGGGAAAAGGGCCGAAAATTGAGCCTTGAGGAACCCCAGCTTCAACTTTAACATCTCTTGATGTTGAAGAATTCATAACTATTTTGATTTTTCTTTTTTTTAGAAAGCTTTTTATTATGAATATGAAATAAGTCGGAAAATTTAACTTAATAAGTTTCGCGATTAGATCCTTGTGCGCTTGTGCCACACTGGATAGAATGTTTACTAGGACTGTTTAAACGGAAACTAGGAAAAAACTGTTTTTTTTTTAATTAGAAAATTTGAAATGTCGTCTGGACCGGAAGACTTTTTAGCCTTCAGAGAGTGTATAATATTACTTATTGCATTAGCTGAGGCGAATGATTCACTGACATAGAGTGTTGTTCGTTTGCCACGAGAAGAAAGAGCTATTCAGCCTTATCACAGGCCCCGTCGTAATAGATTCGTAGTACGAACCCCGAAAAAAGTATCATTGGTCCCGTCGTACTAAAAACATTTGCTACGAAATTCGGAGTTCGTGTGGCAATGCTTTTTGGATTTCATTCGGGGCCTATGATGTAAATATATTCGTATTCGTAGCGTAGAAAAATTTTCGGGGACTTGTTACGAGGGACTCTGTGATAGGCGTGATTTATTGTATTATCGCTTAAAGTTGAAGTTCTGCCAGAACTTTTTTCTCACTTGCTGTTGTATTAGAGAGACTGGCAAATATATATGTGAAGTGCCGTTATACGGCGCTGTGTCTGAAACCGAAACTTGTAGCGTTACTTCGTCTTCGCAATGCGCTTTCAGCTATTCTTCATAGGTGATTATTAATTTATTAATCCGCCACACATTACACGTGAATTAATTCTCGAAAGAGAACGCATGATTTTTAGATAGAAGGAAAGAGATGGAAAAAAATGCCATCTCTTTCCTGCTTACACAGTGCGAGTAATTTTTCTTCAGTACTTTTTTACAGCTGTCAAATACTCCGGAATCGGTTTTAGATTCGGAATCCCATTTGAATAGTTTTTTCGATTCTGATAAATTTGAAGTTTGGTGTGACTGTATTAGTATTTCAAGCAATCACTTCACAGTTCGCACAATTTCTAAATTTAAGAAAATATGACATTTATCAAGTGTGACATTTAAATCTTTGAATGTGTGAGTGATTCTGTTTTTGCTTCTGATTTCAAAACCAGAAGAGAAATTCCCTTCTTTTTAGAATCAGAGCTGTCACTTCTGCCCAATTGATCGCATTCAGAATACTTTTTTCTGCTTCCAGATTGCCAATTGAAAACGACATTAGTGATATGAACGAGCACTTCATACTTTATAATACCCAAACGTGGATACCATCTTTAATTTATTCATGTCCACCTGAAATACTTCATTTGGGTTTGAAAAGAGTGCTTTATGCTCAACTATTCTGAAGTTTGATGCGACTTTGCTCGTCTGCCCTTTTTGGATGCAAATTCAGCTTCAGATCGCTATGATGCTGAAAAACATACGCTTTCGTGACTTTTTTAAAAGTAGCTTTGTATATGAAAACTATAGTACTCTCATGGTGGAAGTCGAATGGGGCGACATCTAATGTATGCCGGCAACCCTTACTCTTTTTTTTTTGCGGAGAGCTTATGGAGGTTTTAAATGATATTTATTGATATTTTTTGGATGCAATTATCCAAAAAATAGTCTCCTCATGCTCCTACCACCAATTTTCGACGCTTAAAGACTCACCAAATCGAATTTTACACCTCACATTTTGCAGCGCCACCACCAGGATCCGGGCAACCCTAAAAAAAAACTCGCCATGAGAGTACTATAGTTTTCATACACAAAGAAAGTAGGTATGCGTAAATTTTCGAAAAGTTCGCTGAGCAAATCGTCAACGTCTACGAGTAGACCACACTCTGACAGAAAATGTGATTTGCGAAAATTATCATCATCCAGGGAAGTTGCTGCTGCTGCAGCTGAATTGAGCTGGTGAAATGATGCAACTGACCACGATGAACAGACGCATAAAATATAGAATAGAGCATAAATGTCATAATTAGTATGTAATGTAAATAAACAAGACTTGCCAATGTACAATCGAGTCTGTGATGCAACAATTTAATTTTCTAAATTGCATTCATATTGCTCATACTTTTTTGAATTTTCATTTTTCCATTATTGGAATTTTAACTTTGTTTTTTAAAGCTAAAATTCTGATCCCAATACATTTTTTTAGAATAAAAACTTTTGGTTTGGACTGAATTAAACAAAAAGTAATGTGAGGAATTACTTTTATTCATTCGTTTTTATTGCTTTATGTGATTTAAATATACGAACTGTATTGTCTGCACCACCTGAAACAAGATATTTTGGATTTGACCAATCGACGTCCAAAACTTTATCGCTATGACCCATGAGATCATACAGGGGAGCCTTTGTACTATAAAAATAATTAAATTAATACGAAATTTGTTTGATTGCAGTTGAAAACAAACCTCCTTAAATCCCAAAGTTTATTTTGATTATCATATGCCCCAGAAAGAAAGAGATGTTCATCTGTTGTCGACCAAGTTACAGACTGAATCCATTGAGTATGACCCAAATACGAACTCCGTATAACTGGACCATCTTGCGAAGCGAAAAGAAATATTTTTGCTTTTATTTGTAATTGAATAATAAATCATTTTTCAACTTACGATTTGATCTTGAGTCATATAAACGCAAATCCTTATCCGCTGAAGCAGTGATAATAAGCTTGTTCAATTGAGAGTAACTTACGTCGAAAAATGATTTATTGGCGGTTATTTCAGATTGTATTCCTTCTAAGCTTAAATTCCAAATTTTTAAAGTCTGATCCCAAGATCCACTGAGAAGTGTTTCAGAGTCCATCCATTGTACAGCAGATATGCATTCTTTATGCCCTTGAAGACTTATCAGCGGCGTCTTATTAAAAACAATACAAATTAGTTAACGTTGTCTTATAAAGGTGTTAAACCATAATCTACAATACCTTGGTGGGACAGTTCTCAGATGCATTTTTCATAATAGAATCACCATCAACGTCTTGACATTCTGAAAATATATAATATGAAATGCTATTATTAAAAAATTGTTAAATAAAATTTTAAATGTATTCCGTTTTGGTGTCGATTCCAATGATGGTTAAAACAATATTTTTTGTAAAGTTAATTTTGAATTTGAATCGTTTGTTTTGTTTTTGACCTAAATTTTCAATTGGTTTCTCTAACACTGAGATATGTATATCAAATTTGATTGTTTTTAAATAAAAAAAGGTTTTAAAATAAATAAATATAAAGTAAATTAATTTCACTTATATTTAAACGGGGAAACATTGCATATAGCAGTGCAGAAAAACTTATATTTGTCCAGAAGTTGTTTATATGGTCGCCCCAAGTTAGACTGATGTTAAAAACTACACACAAAATATTTATTTTATTTACTATTTTGATAAGTGCATAAAGTAAAAAAATTAGCTGAATATTTTCTAAAAGGAAAAAATGATAGAAGAGCTTAAGGCTCGGTTCCCTTTTTTATCGAATTCAGACTTCAGGTAAATGCATTTGAATGTATTAGTGAAAGAATAATAATGACAATTCTCTTGTTTACCAAATGATCGTGATGTGATTCTCTCTTGTGCTGTTCTCTTCTCAGAGCTAGAGAGACATCATGCAAATATGTGCAGAAAGAATAGCTACTGAGACTGAGAGACTGATGTCGTTTTCAATTGGCAATCCGGAATTGGCTTTAGATTCGGAATCCCAATTGAACAGTTTATCAACCATTTGGTAAAAAAAAACATGATTGCATATTGAAGAACAGTTTTTTTTTATACATTACTTATGGAGTTTTCCATGGGTAAAATAAATCAAATTATTTTTGATCCAGATCAGTCAAAGATCAGATTTCCCCTGTTTTTTCATTCCATGGGGTAAAATAAATTGATTTATTTTTGATTTAAAATTAAATCTGCAGATCTGGATTTTTCGGCAGATTTACCCCTCTTGGCACTAATACTAATTAATACAACTTTACAGATACAAGTTTTTCTTTTTATTTCTAATTTGTTTTGGTTTTGTTTAGTTTTGGTTTTGTTTGAGTTTTCATCTATTAAACAAATAAATTTAAAAAAAAATGGAAGCAATTTTAAATGAATTGGTAGATTCATCAACTTCTTCTTCTGAAAAAAAAATCAAGCGGTGAAATTTTTTTGATGTGAAGAAAACTCTATTTCAAAAAGAAAACAAAAATCGGGTTCCAGATTTTGTAAACGATTTTGTAAATAAATATTCGTTTACACGTACACGAAGTTACCCCAATACAATGACAAAAAAAATCAATTCTAATTGTATTCCATGGCCCACGAAAAAAAAACAATTTTTTGATCGAATTCTGGATTACCTATGCAAAACCCCATTAATTTACTGCGAGATGAGAAAAGAAGACACACAAAAAATATATGCGAGCGCATGTACAAAGAGAATTTGTTGTTAAAAAAACGCAAAATGGACCTCTTCTTTAAAATTTAAATTATAAAACCTATGGTTACAATTATTTCTTTTTTGTAAATTGAATCTGATTTGAAAAAAAAAAAACAAAAAAAATAATAAAATATAATAAATGTTGAATAGGCTTTACCGTTTTCAAAAAGTGAGTACTAATTTGGTAGCTTTGAATCATCATTTGAAGTGAAAAAAATTTTTTTAAAATAAAATAAGATAATAGCTCCCAAGGGAATGAATTGAATTAAAAAATAAAATCTAAAAATAAAAACTGGTAGCCATGGTTTTATAAAACACTGAAATGTGCGACATTTTGGAGATTTTTCCCTTTCCAAAGCTTTCAATTTAAAAAAACGTTGGTTTTTTTTTACTTGAAAACCCTAAGTTTAAGTTTTATAAATATTTTTAAAATGTTAAATTACGAGTATGTTGAAAATTGAATTGTTTTCACACGCCCAAAAACAAAAATTAAAATAATTCTTTTTGAGATAATAGCTCCCTTTATTTATTCACTCTTCTTTAGAAAAAAAAAAAATAAAAAAATAAAAAGTTGCGTGGTTTAGTAATATCACTCTTGCAATAAAAGTCAGCTTAAGATTATGAAATTTTGTCGCTATTTTTATTTTCATGGCCAAAAAAAAATTTAAATAAAATTTTGAAAGCTAAATAGCTGCATTCAATAACTAAATATTTATTTCAATAAATTATCTTCACAATAACAAAATAACAAAGTTACGTAGCAATTAGTAAGCACACTACCACCAAAATGCAAGGGAAACTCACCCTTGAACATGGTGGGCGTAGAAATAAAAAAGGGGAACTAATATAGGAAAAACAGTGCTTAAACTTAAAAATATGGAAGAATCAATTTATGTAAATAAAACAATTTTTAAAATAGGATATCATGCTATATAAAAATAAGAAAAAGTAAGATACTTTAAGTGTGCGGCACTTAGAAAGGCACAATCGCTGCCACTAGAAAACTGCTAACTTTAGTAAATATACGTCTGCGTAACATCTTGAGAATTTTCCGAAAATAATCTTACGAAATGCTTTATTTGTATTGGTGTGTTCCGAGTCTACTCTTTTATAAATTTGCGAACAGAAAAACACTCCGAAAAAGTTACTCGGAGCAGCCAATTAAATAGGTTCAACATTCAGCCGTGGTAGTGTGGTGACAGAGGGTCAGTGAAGTGCTTCATCGTTTATTGATGGAATTATATCCTCCCTCGTCCATTGCACTGAGATACCTGGGTTTGGGATGTCGTTGAGTTGTCGTCCTCGTTGAGTTGACAACTCGTTTCGACAAGGTCCCGCAGATTTGATCTTGCAGATACAACCTATCCTTATAATAAGCATAAATATTGTTCAAATTTTGTTACTAGTTGAAAGTTATATCAGCTATAGAATTATATTCATAATTTTTAACAAGTAATTTAATGTACTGTCAATTAAATTGGCCGCTATGTTTGTATGGTATTTGTTTTTTTTCAATAAAAAAAAACATCTATGAATTAGTTTTCATAGGATTTTGAAATTTAGTTTAGTACTGGGTACTTATGAGTTTTTAAGAATAAAATTATTATACATATTTTATATCCAACGTATTTTAAGAGTATTTTTCATACTATACTATTGAAAATTAAAAACATTAACTACAACATGTTCTGACCTCGCGTAGAACAATGAAAAAACAAAATTCTTTATTATTAATATATTTCCTTGGTGACGCAAACAATTTCCTTTTGCCAAACAATTCCTTTTTTTGTAAGTGCGCAAAATTGTATGTTTCTGAAGTATAGTTGGAATCTAAATATCTCTTTTTTTACCACAAGAGATAAAACACTTATTATTTTAAAAACTGGATAATAAACGTTATTGGCGTTGCTCACTATGCCAAGAATTTTGAAATGCCTTCTCAACACACAAGGGAGTCGTTGTTGGAGAAAGGATATTTTCTTCTCTGTAGTTCAAAATTAATAGCAAAAACTGCCCAGTTAAGGAAGAGGAAGTTTTTTAAAGGTCATGTCAAAATGAAATTTGGCAAATTGTTTTATTTTTGTAAAATAAAAAAAGGGTTCAAGACCCAAGACCCAAGCCCATAATTTTAGCTTTGTGTCCCAATTTGTTGTTTACTGCGTAAAATTGTGATTTTGTTCAAAACTTACCAGCAGACCATATTTTTAATACAGTATCCCAACTACCGGTTGCAAATCTTTTCGAATCGGGACTTATATCGAGACAATCAACACCACGTTGATGCCCTTTGTAAACGCATAATGATCGTGCGGAATTTTGACCTATATTCCATTTCCACAAAACAACTGTTTGATCTTGTGATACACTACAAAAATAATAATATGTCATTATTTTTTTTATCTATGTATATAAGGAATAGTAAATACAAAAATAACTTTGTAATAAAGCAAAGCTCCAATACACACCTTATAAACTGGGCATCGTTTTCGTTCAAGCTTACCCAGGATAGAGCTTTTACCGGCATGCTGTGACCGGGAATAGTCAGAACATGACTTCCCTTTGTCGTCCAAATATTTATTGTATTATCATAACATCCAGTGAGAATCCAATTTCCTCGTGTTTTAACAGCCGATACCCAATCATCATGGAGAAGACAATCTTGAGGTTCAGGTGCAGGATATTTTTCCACATACTCGATGTCGATAATATTTTCAAATGAAAAGTTATTATTTTTAGCATGTTCAATTAGCGTACCCTGAAGGTACTGGTTAAGGATCAGGAAATCAAAATTGGCAGATTTTACATCAGATTGTTCCAACAAAGTATTTATTAAATTGTTGAGGTCCGTTGGTAATACGTTTGCATCAATTGTGTAGAGATCATCTGGTAATGCATACCTAAAAAATTAATTAAAAATGGAAAAGAAGTTTAAGTTATGCAAATATTAGATAAAGGAAAGATTTCTTAAATATTTTTCAATATTCGCATGGAATTATATTCACAAACATGTGTTTTTAATTAATATAAGACAGTGCTGGAATGTCTCCACCGACTTTTCTCGGTTTGACTAGAGTGGTACTGAACATGGAAGAAATCAGAGGAACAAGCCCAAAGTGAACACCATCTTACACAATTAAATTAGGTTTATCTTACTCTTTCTGTTTTGTAAAAAGCCGAATTTGAACTTTCCCAGCTCCTGACGTATTTATATCCATTTTTAACTACCAATGATGTATTTACATTAAATTTTAAATGTAAGCACGTTATAGTATGTGGTGTGGTTAACGTTGTCAAATCGAACATGTCACTTTGACAGTTTGACTTCGGCTTCAGCAATAAAATAGAGTACATATAATCTTTAATACTTCCATTCGCTTTCCAGTGTGATGTTCTTTTTCAGTGCAATTAAGTCTATTCCCCAGTTGTCAGATTAAAAAAAATGGTGACAGCTATCTTCCTGAAAGAGTGATCAAAATCAAGAAGCACAAGTTGATTGAAAAAGTTGTGAATTCATAATAATAAAACTAAAAAATTTATTGCTAAATCAAACAAAATAAGAAATTTAAATCGTGGAAAAAATATGGCTCTACTTTACTTTACAGACCACCAAATTTGTACACCAAACTATTTTTATATAATAGATAATCACTTAATATCACTTAATTTCACAATTTTAGGTTGAGGAAATAAGTTTAAACTATTTTAATTAATTATTAAAATTTCTCATTTCCACACAAAAGTCATCGATAATAACCACCATTTCTATTTTTTTTTTACAGCTGTGTGCATGTGTTTTCATATTTAGTGTTGATAGACTATGGATATTTTAGGGATGTTTTTGTTTTTTTCAATGAATTTTCAGATTTCTGATGGGAAATTGTTGTTTACTTTTGGGAAGTTTATTGATCCCGATTATTAAAACTGATGTATTTCTTTAAGTTAAAAACTAAAAAAAAACTGTTGACATTGGCGCCTGCCAGGCGACTTTACATACCCTAAGCGGAGCAACGAACTTGCGTGAGTGGGACAGAGGCCCCAAAAAGGGAGTTAAAATCCTGAGAACCCGCGAAGCGGGCCAGGCAAGGTACTATTTATTCAAAAAACTGTTGACATTGGCGCCTGCCAGGCGACTTTACATACCCTAAGCGGAGCAACGAAGTTGCGTGAGCGGTACAGAGGTCCCAAAAAGGGAGTTAAAATCCTGAGAACCCGCGAAGCGGGCCAGGCAAGGTACTGTTTATTCAAAAAACTGTTGACATTGGCGCCTGCCAGGCGACTTGTATGTATATATGTATGTACATTTATATATATATATATATATATACATGTATAAATAATATATATATGTACATTTTTTTGACACATTATGTGCAATAATAATGCTTTTATCCAATATAAAATTTAAAAAAAGACCGATTTTTAAAATATTCACCGTAATATTTTGAAGCTGTCCTATAGAAATACCCTCCTACCCATTAAAAAAATTTTCCCAAAAGAAGGTGGTCTGTAATATAAAGTCGCCCCAAAAATATAAAGCAAAAACAAGTATGCACTTCAAAAAGTTTCCAACTGAATTCTTCAACATGTTCATTGTATATGAATTTGCATAGTACTCTCATGAACACGTTCCAAACGTCGGCCACCTAGCGATCACACCCCTAACTAATTTTCTGGTTGCTGTTTCTGTGTATATACAAGTGCGCCCTCAGACGACCACACCCCACAACACAAAAACCATCGTGATGATAGTACTATAAGTTTTATATACAATGAACATGTTAAAATTATTAGGGGTATTCATGCAACGGTGGAAAACTCGGATAAACGCAGAAACCAGATAATTTTATCTCCGCAGAAACGAGCTGTCAAAATTTGTATGGGAAAAAAATTCTGCAAACCAGATAATTTTATCTCACAAAATTGATGCAGAAAGTGAAGAAGTAAACCTCATAAAGTTTCGAGAAGTAATTTGTGACGTTTAGTTGTGACAGCTGATTATTTCTCACATTTATGCAAGAATTTTTATGGGGTGCTCCTTTGTATATGAAAACTATAGTACTATCATGGTGAATATTTTTTAGGGTTGCAAAGGTCCTGGTGGTGGCGCTGCAAAATGTGAGGTGTAAAATTCGATTCTGGGAGTCTTTAAGCGTCGAAAATTGGTGGTAGGGGCAAGAGGAGACTATTTTTTGGATTATTGCATTCAAAAAATATCAATAAATATCATTCAAAACCTCCATAAGCTCTCCGCAAAAAAAAAGAGTAAGGGTTGCATAGGTAAATTAGATGTCGCCCCATTCGACTTCCACCATGATAGTACTATAGTTTTCATATACAAAGGGTGCTCATGCAAACGTAAAGCGGAAAATTATATCTTTCTGCAAAACGGAAAATTATCTCGTTGCATGAATACCCTTATTATTTATGTATTTCCACAGAATAAATGTATTCACCCGCTTTTCTCTGACAGAGAAATGACAAAGACAAAAGAATAAAAAGCCTAATTTATATTTCATTATATAAATTTATATAAAATCAACTGTGATAAAGTTTATTTTTAGAAAGTGAAAGAATAAAGTTTTGTACATATATGAAAAACATAGCATTGTCATGGCAAGTATTTTTTAATGTTGCCCCGACCATTGTGGTGGCAGTGCTGCAGTTTTTAAGATATAGAATTTGATTTGGGGAGTCTTTGAAACACAGGAGTAGGAACAAGAGGAGGTTATTATTTCGATTGCCATAACCAAAAAATATCAATTAAAACCTCCATAAGCTCTCCACCAAAAAAATTGCGCAAGGATTGCCCCCATACTTTAGATGTCTCCCCATTCGACTACCACTATGATAGTACTCTTTGTATATGAAAACTATAGTACTATTATGGCTAGTTTTTTTTTAATGTTGCCCAGACCCTTGTGGTGGCGCTGCAAAATGTGAGGTGTAAAATTCTATTTTGGGATTCTTTAAGCGTAGGAAATTGGTGGTAGGGGCAAGAGGAGACGATTTTTTGGATAATTGCATCCAAAAATATATCAATAAATATCAATTAAAACCTCCATAAGCTCTCCGCAAAAAAAAAAAGAGTTAGGGTTGCCGGCACACTTTAGATGTCGCCCCATTTGACTTCCACCATGAGAGTACTATAGTTTATATATACAAAGTAGTACTAGGTTTGTTCGACGTAACTCGCTCCAGGGCGCCCTGGAGAATGTCATTCAATTGTCAAAAAATCCAGGTCAGCTCGGGTTTCAATTTTACATCGAACACCTCAGAGCTAGAAATGTTATCAGCTGATCAAATGATATCAAATGATAACAGCGGAATTTTGACAGCTCTAATTTTTCGCTCTAAGAAAAACCTGGGGTTGGTTGGAGTGCGTCCAGAGCTCGCTCAGAGCTCACATCGAACACATAACATATAAACTAGGGCGAAAAAAGAGCTACATAAAACGCTTTAGAGCGAATTCAGGGCGACCTAGGGCGACCCAGTGCTTACATCGAACAAACCTACTATGTTTTTTATATACAAAGAATAAAGTTCGTGTAAAGTGTTGCATATTGTTCTGCTATTGATAAACGAAAAAATTTTGAATTGAAGTGAAGTCTGTTTTATTTGTAAATGAAATAAGCGCAAGTTACAAATAAAGTTTTTTTTGCGTTTTATTGTGAATCGTGAATCCAGACCAATCAACATCTTTAATGGACTCCGACAAGGGGATGGTTTGGTCTGCCTCCTCTTCAACCTGGCGTTGGAGAAAGCAATCCGTGACTCAGGCACGACAAAAAGGACCATCGTCAACAAGTCCAGCCAGATACTGGCTTACGACATTGACATCATCGGAAGGACCGAACAAGCTGTACACGATTCCTTCATCCAGATTGAGCAGGCGGCACAAAATCTGGGGCTGCACATTATTGAACGTAAAACAAAGTACATGGTGGCGTCAAATGCGAGAAGAACAGTTGGTCAAACAATCAAGGTAGCGGAGCACGAATTTGAAGTGGTGCAATCCTTTAAATACCTTGGGTCAATAGTAGCAGCCTATAATAATTTAGAAGAAGAAATACGCGGGCGGCTGCTCAATTCCAACAAAGCCTACTACAGTCTGTCAAAGCTCTTCAAATCCAGAAATCTCATCATAACTTCAAAACTGCTGCTGTACAGGACAATGGTCCTGCCAGTACTCACGTATGGATCCGAGACTTGGGTGCTTAGCAAAAGACACTCCGACCTCTTAGCCGCGTTCGAGAGAAAAGTCTTAAGGAGAATTGTTGGCCCCATATGTGAGGAAGGACGATTCCAGAGACGGTACAATCATGAATTGTATGCAATCTACCTTGAAGCAGACATAGTGACAAAAATTAGGCTCGGTAGACTCCGGTGGGCAGGGCACTTAGCTCGCATGAGTGAAGAGGAACCTGCTCGGAAAGTCCTGTGTGGTACATTCTATGGTAGACGGCAGCGTGGTAGACCATGCTTGCGCTGGAGAGATGGCGTAGACCAGGACGGCCGAAGCCTTGGGGTGCGCAACTGGATGGCGTCGGCTCAAGACCGGGATAGGTGGAGAGACTTGTTGAAGGAGGCCAGGACCGGACCCCGGTTGTCGAGCCGATGATGATGATGATTGTGAATCTTTGGTTTTTCCTTCGAATACAATTGATATTATTTATAATTTGAACCAACTGTAATTTAAATTAACATTAGTAAGGTATAGTAGAACCAGATCTATGTATGTAAATTGTGCAATTCAGCCATGTTGTAAGAAAAAAATTTATATTTTTACTACAATAAAGATAAAGATAAATTGTGAATCGTTGGTAGAATATTACATTGGTGTTAGAGTGGAATAAAATTTATTTTATTTGTGCATTCTAGGAATCTTCTCGCAAAAATTGATAAACAATAAAAGTTTTAACAGCAGAACCTTCTAAAAAAAACGACAAAATAGTGAACAAAAGAATCTCCTAACACAAATGGAAAAACAATAAAATAACCTTCTTGAAGAACAGAAAAACCCAATCGAAGGCAAGCTTGACTCATTTTAGTACAAGTTCGCTTAAGCTTAAGAACGCTCAAAATTTGAGAAACTAGAATACAAAATTCAGAGCATTGCTAACAAACTAAATAAAGCTCGAAAAATGAAGACGTGAGAAAGTCATGACTAGTATTTTAAGAAAAAGGAAATGCATCGATCAACTTTTGAGGGACAGACTTTTTGGTCGATCTACAAGAAGTGGTGTACAGCAGCCAAAGCAACAAACGGCTGGGATGACGAAGACGAGCTTATAGTTCTGACGCTTGTCCTTTAAGGACCGGAATAAGACCAATAGTTTTCGACTTTGGACTTGAAGAGCGGTTATTGCTAAGTAGATATCCATTCTGAAGATCGGGAAAAGACGGCTTTCTCCACAGAAAATGGGTTGTGGCAGTTTAATGCGATGTAAGTTGAACCATTGAACGCTCCAGCAACTCTTGACCGTTTTATGGAGAGGGTTCTACATGGACTAACTTGGAAATCTTGCTCTACCTGCCGATATTATGTATGGAAAAATGTTTGACGAACATTGGGAAACTATATATTTTAGAGACTTCGAAAAAGAAACTTAAATTTACCCCATAAGTAGGTTCATTTGAATCGGTGAGTGTAGGAACTGAACAAGTGAAAAATCCTAGTTTTGAGAAAAACAAACAAAACTAGGTGTGGAACAAGATAGCATACTCCAAAATGCATTTGATAAAACAAATAACACATCCAGACATGCGACATCAGTGGTCCAAAACAGTGGAGTGGTAGTGCACACGACTTCTAAAGACTGAACAAATCTGATGCACGCGGTTTCGATACCAGTGGTAGATAGTTTATCAAATAAAAATTGGATTAAAGCTCAAAACCAAAAGGAGTCTGATGATTGTCTGGCAAGTATGAAATAGCTATAAGGGGCGAGTTATAGCGAACAGGAAAATGGACCAGGAAAATTTTTCTGATGGATTATTTAGTAAGTTCTCGATCGATTTGAAACACATAAGCTGAAGTAATCGATGACAAATGACAATTTTAATGCACTATGTAAAAAAAACTTATTGAACGTAGGATTTTTGATAAAAAAGCATTTGTTTATTTTTCTGATGCAAGTTCATCATGATAGTACTATAGTTTTCATATACAAAGAGTACTATCATGGCGAATATTTTTTAGGGTTGCAAAGGTCCTGGTGGTGGCGCTGCAAAATGTGAGGTATAAAATCCGATTTGGGGAGTCTTTAAGCGTCGAAAATTGGTGGTAGGGGCAAGAGGAGACTATTTTTTGGATAATTGCATCCAAAAAATATCAATAAATATCATTTAAAACCTCCATAAGCTCTCCGCAAAAAAAAGAGTAAGGGTTGCATATACAAAGAATTATTCCATCTATCTCTCAGAATAGAAAGATCGAGATACAGGTTCTAAAGATTTCTATTGCTTTCGAGATTAGACCAGAACCAGATATTTTCCTATATAAGGTTGATGACGCTACCGATTGGACACAGTTTATTTTGAAAGTGAAAGAATAAAGTTCGTGTAAAGTGTTGTTCCAGTGATTAATAAATGTGATTTCAATTGAAGTAAAGTGTGTTTTATTTTAAATGTAATAAGAAGAAGTTAAGAAATAAAGTAAATAAGTTTTTATTGCGAACCCTTACCAGAATATTACATTGGTGTTAGAAGTGGAATAAAAACTTATGTTGTCTGTGCATTCAGATACATAATTTGTGGTGATAAAAAAAAAAAAAAAAAAACATACGTGTGTGTGTTTTGATAAAACAAAGACAAAAAGTGACTGTGATTAAAGAAGAAAAATAAAAGCAAAATGGGTAAGACAGTAATTGAATTGAATTGTGTTGAACTTAAGGCAGAGCTGAATAAACGAGGCCTTCCTACTGCTGGAAGAAAAGCTGACCTCATAATTCGTCTGCAAGAGGATTTAAGTCAACGCGGAGAAGACCCAGGCATGTTCCTATTCGAAATAGAAATGCCTGAAGAACAAGTAAGTACTGGTGTCGACTTGTCGGTAATGATGGCACTTCTTATTGGCAAATTCGAACAAATGGAAAAACAACAAAAGAATCTTCTCGAAGAACAACGTGTAGAACAAAAGAATCTTCTCGAAGAACAACGGACAGAACAAAAGTGTGAACAACAGAACCTTCTCGAACAATTGAAAAAACAACAAAAGTGTGAACAAGACAACCTTCTTGAACAAATGGAAAAACAACAAAAGAACCTTTTAGAAGAACAGAAGACTCTCATCGAAGGTAAGCTTGATGCCTTTGAGAACAAGTTCGCTACTATTGATGGACGTTTTGATTGCGTCGAAAAGCAATTTTCAAAAGTAGACGCAAAGCTCGAGAGTGTTCAAGAAAAATTCGAAGGCAAAATACAAAGCATAACCGACGAATTAGACAAAGTTCGAAAAATTAAGATTAGGGAAAGTGTTGGCGATTACCCAAGGAAGAAGGAAATACATCCACCGACTTTTGACGGGCAAACTTCTTGGTCGATCTACAAGAAACAGTTTGAGGCTGCCGCAGCGACGAACGGCTGGGAAGAAGAAGACAAATTTATAGCTCTAACGGTTGCCCTCAGAGGATCTGCTGCTGAACTGCTGCAAACCATCCCAGCAGATAAGAATGTTAACTTCAGTGCTCTTGTTCAGGCCATAGACAAACGCTTTGGAGATGGCCATATGCAAGAAGTCTTCCGCGTCCAACTGAATACTAGAGTCCAGAAAAGAGGAGAAACTCTGCAGCAACTTCAAGCAGACATTGAACGGTTGGCGCATCTCGCATATCCAGCTGCTGGGGATGAAATCGTCAGCAAACTTGCAACAGAAGCCTTCATCCGTGCTGTATCTGACATTAACTTACAGTGAGCAATTCGAACTGCTGGAAAACGTACGCTTCCTGAAGCTTTAGCGTTTGCTCTGGCAAGGAGTTCATCGAGTCAGAAAAGTCGAAGTTGAAGAATGCTCTGGTCAGAAAATCGCATTCCAAAGAAGCCAGCGTGAATGACTTGCCAGATTCTGGAATTATAACAAAACCGGATATCTTCAGCGGCAGTGCAGATTACCACCGAGAAGAGCTGCATGCCAACATTGTCGAAGCAGAACCAACGCTAGAGAACAACCAAGCAATAGTACCAACACTCCTGCTCAACTTGTTTCCCAGACGGGAAAACAAGTTGGTATCGATAGCCCCAGAAACACTATCTAAGTCTCACAGACTAAACGAGACAACAGATTTCAGATTTCGTCTGTTTTAGTCTTTTTTTTTTCATTTTTATCACAATGATGGGTAATTTTAGAGTTGACTATTGTAATATTCGTGGGCTTAGAGCAAATTTCCTTGCTTTGTACGCCCATTCTGTTAATAACAGGCCAGCTGTTTTGGCACTAAGTGAAACCCAAGTAGGTGAAACTACTGATCCTGCTGAATTTCAAATTCATGGGTATAATTTAGTGCCATTATTCCTTTCTCACCATGGACTCGCCGTCTACGTAAGAAATGATGTTGCTTACCAATTTCAACCACAATACGGTCCTAGTACCAAACCCTTGTTTAACTTCCTGTGGTTTAAATTCTCGGTAAACAGGCTCATCATTCATTATTGTTTTCTCTATCGAAGCCCTAATTTGGACAGAGTTTCAACTTCTCGCGAATTTGATGCTCTGTCCGACTCCATCCAAACAATTGTATCCTTGCATCCTCACACTGAAATCGTTATTACGGGCGATTTCAATGTACACAATTCTTCTTGGCTTCAACATTCAGGCCAGACAACACCCGAAGGTATGTGTGCTGAGATCTTCACTGAGTTTAACCACCTTACTCAGCTTGTCAACGAGCCTACTCGAATATCGGACGTTAATGGCCGAGCCGAAAATACTTTTGACTTGTTTCTAACCTCTGACCCCGATAAATACACAATTAGTGTATTACCGCCTCTAGGCACATCTGACCATAGTATCATTTCCGCAAATTTTTCGTGCCAACAAAATCCAGTTAGAGAAAGAGCTCCTGTGAGAACCGTTTGGCAATACGAGAAAGCCAACTGGGACGGCCTCAATAATTTTTTCAGGATCTTTAACTGGTCACTATGCTTCCTCGGTAGTGACGTAGACTCCAGCGCGGATATGATTACTAAAATGATTCTTTTGGGAATGAGAACTTTTATCCCGAATAGGGCTAAAAGCATCAGACCCAAAGAGAAATCATGGTTCGAGGAAAACCGGAAAAACTTCAAACAAGCCAGGAAGGCCTGCAACGCCCATATTCGAAGGACCAAATTTTTGCAGGACCAAAAAATAAGGCAAACAATACTACAATGTCCCGCAGGTAGTAAAAATTTTTGGTCATTCGTAAAGAATATAAGGAATAAAACATCTTCCTCGGTCCCAACACTCGTTGACAATGACACTTCCTTCGTTAGCTCTCTTGAGAAAGCTAACTTATTTGTTAGGCAGTTCGCCGCCAACTCTACGCTGTCTGATAGTGTCATAACTCCCCCAGTTCTTGAGCGCGTAAATGATTCTTTGGGACAAATCTTCATTCGTACTCGAGCTGTAGCGAGAGTCCTAAAAGATCTTAACACACATAAATCCGCTGGTCCGGATGGTATCCCCGCTATTGTTCTGAAGAGGTGTTCTTCCACGCTGGCAAAACCCCTGCGTAAGCTTTCTCATCTATCCTATTCTTCTGGGCTTGTTCCGAGCAGTTGGAAAACAGCATTTGTCCAGCCTATCCCAAAAAAAGGCGAATCTTCTTCACCCTCCAATTACCGACCAATTGCACTTACGTCCCTTCTTTCCAAGGTCATGGAAACGCTGATAAATTATCAGCTCAAGAAATATCTCGAAGAACGAAAGCTTCTTAATGACCGGCAATACGGCTTTCGCAGCAATAGATCCACTGGTGACTTGATGGTTTATCTCACTGAACAGTGGATCAAATCTTTACATCGTTTTGGAGAAAGTAAGATTATTGCACTTGATATTTCTAAAGCATTTGATGAAGTTTGGCATCCTGCTCTTTTATCGAAAATGCGTGCTTGTGGTATCGATGAAACCTTTCTTCGTTGGATTAGTAACTTTCTTTCAAATCGCTCTATACAAGTAGTATTAGACGGATTCAAGTCTGAAACCCACAAAATAAATGCTGGTGTGCCACAGGGTTCCGTTTTGTCTCCGACCCTCTTTCTCATTTTCATAAATGATCTCCTGTCTGTAACTACTAATCCATTAAATTGTTTCGCTGACGATAGTACCCTTAGCTTTTCATATTCGTTTCCAGATTCACATCCCTGCTCTTCGGACGTGGAACTGAAACGGCTAAATATGATAAGTACATTAAATTCTGACTTAGACAGCATTGTACAATGGGGATTAAACAATCGCGTAGAATTTAATGCTTCGAAAACCCAATGCTGCCTTCTGTCGTTAAAGCGAGACGTTCCCCCCCTGCCATTATCTATGAATGGCACTTGCATCGAAGAAACTAATCAGCTTGCGATTTTAGGTATGTGTATCACAAACCATCTTTTGTGGAATGATCACATACTTAGCGTCGCCAAAAATGCCGCAAGATGTTTAGGTTTCCTTTGGAGATGCAAGAAATTCTTTTCTCCTTCTGATCTGGCTATTATCTATAAAAGTTATGTACGTCCAAAACTCGAGTATAACTCCCATCTCTGGGCTGGTGCTCCAGCAACTTACTTAAGTCTCTTGGACAGTATACAGAGACGAGCCTTCAGAATGATCGGAGACAGGAACATCATCGATACTTTTACGTCACTCGAACACCGACGTAACGTTTCCTGTCTCTCACTCTTTTATCGTTACTTTTACGGTAAGTGCTCTATTGAAATAGCCAGTTGCATTCCTCCCCTTAAACGATTCAACCGTAATACTCGCGCTTCCAGGAATGCTCATCAGTTTACTCTTGAACCCAATTTCGGCCGTACTGTCAAGTACAGGGATTCGTTCTTTAGCCGTACTACGCGAATGTGGAATTCCCTTCCACGCTCTGTCTTTCCCTCTCATTGTGATATACTGAAATTCAAGACTAATGTTCACCGACATCTCCTTTCATATCCCCTCCTACTTACCTAAAGCTCGCACTGTGTTCCGACATATAAAGGGTACTTAAATCCCCTTGTGTGCGTGCTCATTATATAAAAAAAAAAAAAAAAAAAAAAAAAAAAAAAAAAAAAAAAAAAGTCTGACAGTTGAGGCAATAATAAACAAAAATAAACATGTGGCTACAATCGACACCGGTGCCACCGCCTCCATTGTGCGAAGATACTTGGTCAAGATGACTTGGCTACAGAACAATAATAGCTACCGTCTGAAGACCGCCACAGGAGAGGCAGCAAAAGTGTATGGTGAGGTTCGTCTTATGATCCGTTTGGCAGAACAAGAGTTTTCACACCTATTCCTGGTAGCGGATATATGTGACAAGTGCATCGTTGGAATCGACTTCCTGAAGGAGCATGGAATAATTTTGGATATCGGTAAGCAAGTTCTTAAGTACCAAAATGTGGAGATTCCGATGGAGATTGGATGGCAACGAAAACTCAACAATTATCAGGACCGTCATTGAAAAAGACATTTGTTTGCCTGCTTCTTCGGAAGTATTCGTGTGGACGAAACTAAAGGGCGACTTTGGAAGCCATTGGTACCTCATGGTGGAACCAGATACAAAACAACGTTCCCAAAACATCATGGTAGGGAAGACTCTGGTGGCCCCAAAGAACAACATGGTGTATGTACGGATACTGAACATCAAACCGTACGAAATTAAGCTCAAGAAGGGAGAAGTAGTTGGGCAATGTGAACCTGTATCTGCGATTACTAAGATCACCGAAGCGGAAACAAAGAAGCACCTGAGCTTTGACAGATTAAAAGACCAAATTCTGAAGTCATCAAGTCTGAGTCAACATCAGCTTAATGTTGCTGGAGATCTTCTTCATGAGTATGCTGATATATTCTCTTCACCCAACGGACAATATGGTCGAACACAACTAGTACGACATCGAATTGATACAGGAGATGCAAGACCAATTCGCCAACCAGCAAGACGTCACCCTCTAGCAAAACAAACTGAAGTTGAAGAAATGATATCGACAATGAAGAAAGATGGGGTCATCGAAAATTCCAAAAGCCCTTAGGCATCACCAGTCGTTCTTGTCAAAAAGAAGGATGGAAGCACTCGATTTTGTGTAGACTACTGAAGACTGAACGACGTGACAAAGAAAGATAGCTACCCTCTACCCAGAATCAGCGACACCTTAGACGCGATGGAAGGAGCCCAATGGTTTTTCAACTTTGGATTTGAAGAGCGGTTATTGGCAAGTCGAAATTCACCCAGAAGATCGGGAAAAGACGGCGTTCTCCACAGGAAACGGTCTGTGACAGTTTAGTGTGATGCCATTCGGACTATGCAACGCTCCAGCAACTTTTGAGCGTTTGATGGAGTGCGTTCTAAATGGACTAACCTGGAAATCTTGCCTGGTCTACCTGGACGATGTCATCGTGTACGGAAAAACATTTGACGAACATTGTAAAAATCTTAAAGCTGTATTCCAGAGGCTTCGAGAGGCACATCTTCATTCAAAGTTAAATCCTAATGTTCGTTTTTCAAGACCGAAGTTAAATATTTGGGACATATCATCTCATCGCAAGGAGTAAAAATTGATCCTGAGAAAGTTGACACTGTAAAGAATTGGCCAACGCCTCAGGACAAACATCAACTCCGGAGCTTTCTTGGTCTGGCCACTTATTATCGGCGTTTCGTGAAGGATTTTGCTAAGATCGCCAAAAGCTTGCATACCGAAAAGGGGAAGCCGTTCAAATGGTCAGGTGAGTGCGAGAAAAGCTTTCAAGAACTGAAACTGCGTTTATGTAATGCACCTGTACTGGCCTATCCAACTCCAGGAAAACCTTTCATCATCGTCGCTGATGCAAGTAACGTTGGAATCGGAGCTGTACTATCGCAAGTACATGACGGAGAGGAAAAAGTCGTCGCCTACTACAGCAAGGTACTCTCGAAGCCAGAAAGGAATTATTGCGTTACAAGGAGGGAACTTCTCGCTCTGATATTGGCAACAAAGCACTACCATAAGTACATCTATGGACAGAAGTTCCTTCTTCGAACAGATCATGGTGCGCTCAATTGGCTTTTAAACTTCAAAAATCCAGAGGATCAAGTAGCAAGATGGATCGAGAGGTTGCAGACGTATGACTATAAGATTCAACATCGAAGAGGAAAGCTGCATTCAAACGCAGACGCCCTATCCCGGCGACCGTGTAAACCAGACTGTAAGGATTGCACACGCCAAGAAGAAAAGGAAATGGTCATCGTTCAACGAACAAAAGCTGATCCCATTTACGGTTGGAACAACGAAGAACTCAGAACGGCCCAACAAGAAGATCCGGATATCGAACCCATTCTTGCCATGGCGAATATTTTTTAGGGTTGCAAAGGTCCTGGTGGTGGCGCTGCAAAATGTGAGGTATAAAATCCGATTTGGGGAGTCTTTAAGCGTCGAAAATTGGTGGTAGGGGCAAGAGGAGACTATTTTTTGGATTATTGCATCCAAAAAATATCAATAAATATCATTTAAAACCTCCATAAGCTCTCCGCAAAAAAAAAGAGTAAGGGTTGCAGGCATACATTAGATGTCACCCCATTCGACTTCCACCATGAGAGTACTAAAGTTTTCATATACAAAGGTTACCGTAAGGCTTAGCAAATTTACAATTTGACTTTTTATACATTTATTAGATTGGCGTCTGGTGCACGCAGATTTCTCTCCAATTTTCGCACTGCATATGGGAGCTATTCTGGAAAGCTCTCTATCCCAGGCTCTCTCAATAAGTAGGTACAGTAGCTCACTCGACGTTGTAGGCGCTGGTCATAAGAGCTCTGCAGGAATGAAATGTGGCTGACGGTGTGTGTCGTTGTTCTGCTGATCTTAAGAAGCAAGCCAGCTCAGATTTGATCTTGAAGTTGTTGGAATACGGTTCTAGATTCGATCATTGTGCAACTCCTGCTATGATGCTTTTGGTTTTTGATTGTTCGACAAAGAACAATCTGGAATTGAGAAAAGAGAAAATTATTTTGATAAGTGGCTCTAAAAATTATTAACTTATGTAGGTATATATAGGAAACATCCAAGAGCAACTTCATAATAATTTAGGGTGCTAACAACGTCGTTTTAATAATAAGGAATATGGTTTTTAGTTCTGCTGAACGAATTGAGCCTCTGAAGAATAAGTCCTTCCAATTTTATTCAGGAGAGAGATTGGTCGATATCTAGAAATTGTATTTTTCTATCTTTCCATTTTTTAGGGAAATGGTAATTGTTGAGGCAGTTGTTAAATAATAATTGTAGAATAAAAGTCCAGATAATTTCTTTGGCAATCCACAGTAGATAAGCTCAGCAACTTCCTTGGGATTTGTAAAACTGTCAGCTCGGGATAAATGGAAAGACTGTAGTCATTGAAAATGGTTGTTCCAGTTTTCGTCTGCTTCAAGTGTTCTATTGTTGACTCGAGTTATGTTGACTCGACCTCGACTTACATAGTATGCGAGATCGTTAGTTGGGTTTGGGACGAAATTTTCTTTAAAATGTTCCGCGTTATCCTACATAGTAACCAATATGGGTTATAATAGTTGATATACTTTTTGTATATCTATATATAATAATAATAATAATAATAGTATATATAATAATAATAATACTTTTTGTAATGTAGCTTTGCCCTCAAGATCGGTAGGGCAAGTTTAATGTAAAGTTTGACAGGCTCATGGCCTGCATCCAAAACCAAAGCCCAGCACAAGTAATTCTGCAGCTCGATGTCGATGGAATAATATGTTACCAGGAAGAAATCCATCTAGAAGGGTGTTCTTGGGAGCGTCGGTTTCGGTTCATAGATTACTTTTAATCAATAGTGCAATAGTTTTCGATCAACCATTTCAATGATCGTAGAATGGGTAATACAACCCAAAAGGCTTAAATGTTCTTCTTTAAAAATACCGCCGTGCCACTCTTGCTTCTTCAAAAGAGATGAAATGTCCTGATGCCAGATCGGTCCCGAAGTGTTCCTTCACTTCCTCTCCTCGATCAAGCTTAGAGCTTCTGTCCCTAGTTATTGTTTCTTCAGTGAAGGTATTGCTGATGGCTGTTTTCTTCTCTTCTCTATCCTCTGTTGTTTTGTAACTCATGGAGGGCTGTGCAGATTGATTTGATCTCGAAGTCTTCCTGAGCTTTCTCATGAATTACCGCGTTTTTCTTCTCTTCCTTCTTTGTCATTCCCTCGCCGGAGGTACCGTTAACAATTTCTTTACTGATTAATAGTAGTTTTTACTATTACTGCATAAATACACAAACAAAATTTCAACAAAATTCTAAAGATAAAATTTAGGTTTTTGAGAATAGTTTTTTTTTTTTTTAAATTTTTATAGGAAGCACCGTTATTTTAATTTTTTATAAGATATTGTACTAAAACTAATAATACTAATTTTAGTATAAACATTTGTATGGGAGGTACCACTATTTTTAACAAATTGATAAAATAATTATTAAAGTATTAAGAAACCGGTTTATACCTAGTTTAAAAAATATTTTTAGAATATTAAATATTATAAAAAAAATATATTAATGTACATACATACATACATAATATGTATGTATGTATATATTTTATTTTAAAACTCAACAAATAAATTTTTTTTTCGAATGCAAATGTTTTTTGATTTTTGATTTTTGGTGATGAATGACTTTTATTTTTTCATTTGATGTGAGGAAACATTTTTTAAATTTGAAGAATTTCAAAATCAAATACCTATGAAGATACGGTTCAAAAAACACTATTCACCATGTTTTAACAAAATCTACCCACCCGTACAGGCTGTAGCTCAACAGACAGGCAGAATTGGGAGACCCAATTTTTTCGACTTCCCTATCATAGTAACGTCAAGCTTCATCGAAACCTCGGGTTCTAATTTTTCCCCAAATCTAAATATTGCCTCAAAACTTTTTTTTTCAAAACACATAATTTAAATAACTCAAACAAAATCAAAACATGTGAAGCATAAAATGAGTATTATATTATTCTACGATCTACTATGCATCAAAGATTGAAAGGATTAAGCACATTTTCTGGATCAGGATTTTTTTGTCATTCATAGCTAAGGAAGGGGTAAGAGGAAAAGAGCGAACCAGAAAAGAGAGGTGATGCGCATTCAGAATACATTCCACACTCTCATTAACTGTGTTTTATTTTTTCATGAAATCAGTTCCTGATAAACATGCAGCAATATGATAAATAAAATTGTTTGAGTACATATCACACAGTAAATTTGTTGCATTTGTCACGTGAGAGAAAATTTTACCAATTTCAATTGATTCGTAATTATTTTTGAAAAGCCAGTGAAACAAAAAAATAAAAATTTTATACACACATAACAAACATACCCCATATAAGAAGAATCCTATACATATGTAACTATTTTAAAAGCAACCTTCGGAAAAATTATTTTTATAATGAAACTAAAAAATTTTCAAATAGGTACCTACGCAAAATAATGCAAAAAATACAAATTAAGTAAAATCATAAATTATTTTAAAAGAAATATTGATAAAACATTCACGGAGCACAAAAATATAAATAAACCGTCTATTTTGAAAGAGTTCTAGTACTAATTCGATAAATGTCCCTATCTATAAAGTGAATAAGGGCAGCTTCTACCTAAAATATCAAGGCATATATAAAAATAAATACAAAAAATTAAAACCGAGGCCATTTTCATGGTGCAGTAAGCAAAGACCCAAGATGACCCAAAATACGTCTTGTAAATTAAAATTTACACCTATGGAAGCTATATTTTTATGAACATATTTTAATTTTCAGTTCAAACTTATAACTTCTTAAAATTAAACTAATAAACTAAACTAATAATAATAATAATAATAATAATAATAATAATAATAATAATAATAATAATAATAATAATAATAATAATAATAATAATAATAATAATAATAATAATAATAATAATAATAATAATAATAATAATAATAATAATAATAATAATAATAATAATAATAATAATAATAATAATAATAATAATAATAATAATAATAATAATAATAATAATAATAATAATAATAATAATAATAATAATAATAATAATAATAATAATAATAATAATAATAATAATAATAATAATAATAATAATAATAATAATAATAATAATAATAATAATAATAATAATAATAATAATAATAATAATAATAATAATAATAATAATAATAATAATAATAATAATAATAATAATAATAATAATAATAATAATAATAATAATAATAATAATAATAATAATAATAATAATAATAATAATAATAATAATAATAATAATAATAATAATAATAATAATAATAATAATAATAATAATAATAATAATAATAATAATAATAATAATAATAATAATAATAATAATAATAATAATAATAATAATAATAATAATAATAATAATAATAATAATAATAATAATAATAATAATAATAATAATAATAATAATAATAATAATAATAATAATAATAATAATAATAATAATAATAATAATAATAATAATAATAATAATAATAATAATAATAATAATAATAATAATAATAATAATAATAATAATAATAATAATAATAATAATAATAATAATAATAATAATAATAATAATAATAATAATAATAATAATAATAATAATAATAATAATAATAATAATAATAATAATAATAATAATAATAATAATAATAATAATAATAATAATAATAATAATAATAATAATAATAATAATAATAATAATAATAATAATAATAATAATAATAATAATAATAATAATAATAATAATAATAATAATAATAATAATAATAATAATAATAATAATAATAATAATAATAATAATAATAATAATAATAATAATAATAATAATAATAATAATAATAATAATAATAATAATAATAATAATAATAATAATAATAATAATAATAATAATAATAATAATAATAATAATAATAATAATAATAATAATAATAATAATAATAATAATAATAATAATAATAATAATAATAATAATAATAATAATAATAATAATAATAATAATAATAATAATAATAATAATAATAATAATAATAATAATAATAATAATAATAATAATAATAATAATAATAATAATAATAATAATAATAATAATAATAATAATAATAATAATAATAATAATAATAATAATAATAATAATAATAATAATAATAATAATAATAATAATAATAATAATAATAATAATAATAATAATAATAATAATAATAATAATAATAATAATAATAATAATAATAATAATAATAATAATAATAATAATAATAATAATAATAATAATAATAATAATAATAATAATAATAATAATAATAATAATAATAATAATAATAATAATAATAATAATAATAATAATAATAATAATAATAATAATAATAATAATAATAATAATAATAATAATAATAATAATAATAATAATAATAATAATAATAATAATAATAATAATAATAATAATAATAATAATAATATAATAATAATAATAATAATAATAATAATAATAATAATAATAATAATATTAATAATATAATAATAATAATAATATAATAATAATAATAATAATAATAATATAATAATAATAATAATAATAATAATAATAATAATAATAATAATAATAATAATATATAATAATAATAATAATAATAATAATAATAATAATAATAATAATAATAATAATAATAATAATAATAATAATAATAATAATAATAATAATAATAATAATAATAATAATAATAATAATAATAATAATAATAATAATAATAATAATAATAATAATAATAATAATAATAATAATAATAATAATAATAATAATAATAATAATAATAATAATAATAATAATATAATAATAATAATAATAATAATAATAATAATAATATAATAATAATAATAATAATAATAATAATAATAATAATATAATAATAATAATAATAATAATAATAATATAATAATAATAATAATAATAATAATAATAATATAATATAATAATAATAATAATAATAATAATAATAATAATAATAATAATAATAATAATATAATAATAATAATAATAATAATAATAATAATAATAATAATAATAATAATAATATAATAATAATAATAATAATAATAATAATAATAATAATAATATTTTTTTTTTTTTTTTTTTTTTTTTTTTTTTTTTACTTTACTTGTGGAGGAATGCGTTACGCACCATAAAGAGGTATCCCTACCTCTCCGTGTGCCGGACTCACCAAGGAATTTCAACCTTATAATGGCATACCGGCTAAACCTCCAAAAGTGTCTCGAAGATCACCCCCCCTCGGGACTACGGATTGCATTTCTTCAAGGGAGGGGTCCTGTTGTACTGCCCGTTCTGGGCTCACATCTTCTATCGGAATCTTTTCTTCCTCTCTTTTCTTCGTTCCTAGGTTGGGGTGGGTTAGGTAAGGTAAGTAAGGGTTAGGTAATATTAGTTAGGTTATGTTAGTTTAAGTTAGTTTTTGGTTATGTATGTATGTTAGGTTGCGTTAGTTGAAGTTGGTTTGGTTAAATTTGGTTTGGTTAGTTTAGTAGGTTAATAGGTTTTTAGGTTAGGTTAGGAACGCGGAACTGTTCTTCTTCCCTTTTCTTGATTTTGAGGAGCTGGCTGGTGTATGCACAGATCACATTCCAATTATGTTCGCTGGTTAGCATCTTATCGACTATATTCTCTGGAGTGATGTTGCCAATGTTTCTCTCCAGTTCTTCTCTTTGTGTTGTCCATCTTCTGCAGGCGAAGAAGGTATGTTGTGCGTCGTCTTCTTCAGAGTCCCCGTACTGACAGGCTGAGCTACTAATTTTGCCGATCCTGTGGAGAAAGGCGTTGAAGTATCCGTGTCCGGTGAGTAACTGGGTGACATAATAGTTTACCTCACCGTGTTTCCGGTCATTCCAGTCAGCCACATTCCTGATCAGCCTAGCTGTCCATCGA